>CM037154.1:21051626-21651626 GCA_020921065.1 Vaccinium darrowii | reverse complement strand
GTTTGGACTCAAGATGACCATACTTTTTTTCGTAGTTTAAATTAAGGTGTACCTGCATGAGTAGAATGGTCATCAAAATGAGTAAAAGCTTCTGCATCTCTCTTGTTACTCAAATTTGACTCAATTATGTGAAGATTGAGAAGAACAGGGGAGGCTTTCAGTCATGCAGAGAGGATTAAGGAGGGAGGCTTTTATAGATTTTTGGATGCTTCTGTGAGATTTTTTATTTTTTTTAATTAACCGGATGTCTGTGCCATCTTGCGCGCACCTCGAATAATTCCGGGGCACTAGAGGCAATGACCGGGCATAACCTCCAATGGCCCCAAAAATTCGTTAACAAGGGGAATCGAACTTGAGACCTAATTAGATGAGAGCAAACCCTAAGTCTCAAGGTAAGACCACTTTGTCAATTCCTTTGGATTTGCTTCTGTGAGATTTTCCATCTCACATGCAATGGTATGGTAAAGAAGTCAGTCACAGGCTTTGAGCTGAGGCCTCAGCGCACGGACGTGGGGTGCCTGCTATGCAGGCTTTGCACACCATGTGTTGTGCAGTCCAAAACGGCAACGTTTTGGCTGCAATCGAAATGATTCACGAAATGCAATCTTGTGGGACCCATTTTCGGGTCTCACATAAACGATTCAAACTGTTAAATAGTTTTAAAATAACTTTTTAAGTGGTCTTGGAGAAAATCAGACTCATCATATATTTTTATGTAATTGATCGAATCTATTCGATTTTCATTTAGAATTTAGGGCCCTATAATACAAAATCCTCTTCAAGAAAATTTAAACCATTGTGTGCTTGGTAACCTAATAATCTGAACCATAGGTGTCGTAGGAATCGTTGAGAGGAGCATTCGGTAAAAAAATTATTGATCGAACATCGATTTGTATCAAAACAATTAATATTTTTAGCATTTCATACTTATCAATGTCCAATCAAGATATTTTTTTTACTGAATGTTCTTCTCAATGAGCCCTACAACACCTACAATTCAGATTAATGTGTTACCAAACACAATTATTTTAATTTTCTTGAAGATTCTTTCGTATTATAGGGTCCTGAATTCTGAATGAAAATTAAACGGATTAGATCAATTGCGTAAACATATATGATGAGTCTAATTTTCTCCAAGACCACTTAAAAATTATTTAACAGTTTGGATCGTTTGTATGGGACCTGAAAATGGGTCCCCGAAGACTGCATTTCGTGAAGAATTTGGATCGCAGCCAAAACGTTGTCGTTTTGGACTGCACAGCATGAGCTGGGCAAAGCTTGCACGGCAGGCACCCCACCTCCTTTCTTGAGCATTAAGAAGAACGTAGGAGTTCGTTTTGGTTCCTTCTTTCACTTTTTAATTAACAACTCTGCTTTGCTTAAGAATTTGGTAATCCCCGGTCACTTATGTTAACTGCATTTTCGCACTTTCTGTTCCCTCCTTACAAGTCAACCTCCGAAAATATTAAAAGGCTGGGGCTTTACTCTTATCCTTTGTTTTCTTAAGTTCAAATTGAAAATGAAATTTCTCAAGAGTAAATAAGAAAATTAAATTATTCAAAATGTAATGACAATATATCCGTAACAATGTAATATGGTTGAAATCTTCAACCTGATATCCGTAACAATGTAATATGGTTGACAATATATCCGTAACAATGTAATTATCTCAATGTATGCACATTGAGAGAGCGATTTCTCCGTGATGGACGTGCATGTAGGGAGATCACATTGTTTTGATCAAATTCGGTCCATAATCCCTATTTCTTTTTCTCCCATTTTGTTGGAAATTTTGGCATAGGATTTTCTGTATGTGTATTACACCAATCTAAGTCTAAGAATCCAACAATATTCAATGGTGGTTCTGATTAATATGGATATGTTGGTTTAACCATGATATAATTAATTTTTTCCCACTGCCATGTCATTGTGATATGTTCATTAATATGGCTCCATTTATGTGATCGACAAGAAAATGGAAGATTGAATTGGAAGAGATGTTTAGAAAAACCAATGATCGGTTAAGATACTATATTGAAAATGAAGGATTTTTAATGAACGGCGGCGATCAAGTATTGAAAATGAATGATTTTTTTCTAAACAGCGATCGAATATTGAAAATAGATAAGACTTTGAAGAGATGTTTAGGAAAACCAAAGATAGGTTCTGATACTATATTTATTTATTTATTTATTTATTTATTTTTTTAATAACGCAGGTGTTTAGTTCAGCCTACGCGTAAACGCGCACCTTCTAATACCATAGTGAGATTATGACTACCATAACTCATCCAAAAAGCCAAAGAAGTGTAACAATTTATTTAACACAAATAATGATTTCTTTCCAGCTGGTTGTGATGCTCATGACCCCATTTGATGAGCTCGTGAATAAGGTTACGACTTATGTCACAGGGCCAGCCGGCCCAAGGGTTAGGTCCAAGAGGCCTAGGCCTAGGGCATCCCTAAAACACAAAATTTTTTGGACGCTCTCATAAAAATTATTATTAGGCTTAAGTAGGGGTCTTTTTAGACAAATAGAAAAATAAAAGGGACCTAATA
Organism: Vaccinium darrowii; assembly: GCA_020921065.1. Taxonomy (NCBI): domain Eukaryota; kingdom Viridiplantae; phylum Streptophyta; class Magnoliopsida; order Ericales; family Ericaceae; genus Vaccinium; species Vaccinium darrowii. The sequence goes on along the minus strand of CM037154.1, from coordinate 21,649,068 downwards.
GAGAAAATGAAAGGCCCAATCTGATTTATTTTTAAAAAGGCCTAAATAAAGAGCTCCATGGAGTTTTAAAAAGTAAAAGGCTCAAGCCAATCGGCCAAGTTCAATCTTTAAAAAAAAAAGGGCTCAAACTTGCTCTTGCAATCATTATGTAGCAAAGCGCGGGGCTAATTTGTTGTACGTGCGCGAAATGCACAACACACACCCATTTAATTGGTTTTTGGATTGTGTTCCTCAAAATTGCTTTGGATCTCGGCCCATTTTTCTAAGCACGCGAGACCACTCCTTGAGTCTAACGACATTCAATAGCCTATTAATTGTTCACCCATATAATGAGCTAAAAAATTTTGTGTTTAACCAATGTGAGACAAAAGAACAGGAGACGTTTTGAAGCACACTTTGAAAAATACACATCCCCAACAAAATATATTGGGCTTTCACGCGACGATTAGGCGTACGACACCTAAATACCTTGGGCCGGCGGAGAAGTACTTTGCCAAATGGGGAGAGAGAGAGAGTTCCCATCACTGCTAGCTTGCGACAGTATTTGAGCATTAGCGTGCATGTGAACGATCAAGGCAACAACTGGAAAATCAAAAGGCATGCAAGCCATTAAATTGAAGCTTTCCCATATCTACCAAAGCAAAAGGAACACACGGGAGTATTATATTGAATTATTGCACGACCCATACATGTTGCAGTCATTGCCAGGTTGTAACCTCATTCATTGTGTTCTTTGGACTCTTTCCAACCATTTCTTTTTGGGAAACACACAGCCGGCCAGCTACTTCACGGGATGTTGTTTGTTTATTTTTCATTTATAAGAACATATAATTGTATTATTTGGAATCATCGTTACGACAAGTTAATAAACACAACCTGGCCGAACATGTCGCTGAAGAAGATGCGAGATCGAAGTGTGTGCCGTTCAACGTACTATATGGGTACTTTAGGAATAAGATTTGCCCACAGATGAGAGATCGAAGTGTGTGCCATTCAAAATGTTTTTTGCGAGAAAATTTCGTTGGCCGACAGGTCGTCGCAAAAGGGTAGTATCCGATTGTTTTTTGCATCAAAAATTTTGTTTCCTCGCTAAAAAGTTTTTTTTTTGGCAATGAAAGTTAAGTTATTAATGAGTGAACCCTTTTACGAGGAAATTCATATGTTTGGCGAGACAACATATTCTTCGCAAAATGGTGCACTCGGTAGCAACAACTCAAATTTCCTTGCCAAATATAGATATTTAGTTACAAAGTATTTCCTCACAAAATAGTGCACTCAAAAGCAATGACCCAAATTCCCTGGCCAAATATATATGTTTAGCGACAAAGTATTTCCTCGCAAAATAGTATATGTACTTAGTAGCAATCAACCAAATTCCATTGCAAAAAGAGACTTTTTGGTGAGGAAACAAAATTTTGTTGCAAAACGGGAAATACATTTTGATAGGGAAAATTATCCTTGCAAATAAAAAACAGTTTGTCCTTCCTAGGGTGCCAGTGACCAATAATTATAAAAAAAAATAGTTTTCTTTATTTGTCCAAGTCTCAGTTTTTGTAGGCTAGCAGTATTTTGTCACAACTACAAAAAGGTGTAAAGATCACGCCTCAAAAATAAGAAAGATCTAAGTTTTTGTAAAAATGTATAAAAAAATAAGAGTTAGATTTTTTTTATCACGGTTAAGTACATAAACCGAGATAAAAGACAGTTTTAATCTCGGTCATCTATGAAACGTGATTAAAAATAGAAATAAAATTAAACTTTAATCTCAGTCATTTAAAAAGTATGATTGTAAATAAGAGTTTTAATCTCAGTCATTTAAAAACTGTGATTGTAATTAAGATGAGATAATTTCACTTTTATTTTTAATCACGTTTTATAGATGACCGAGATTAAAACAGTATTTTGTCTCGGTTTTTGTACTTAAACGTGATAAAAAAAAATCTAACTCTAATTTTTTTTTATCACGTTTTTATTAAAGCTGAGATCTTTCTTATTTTTTTGTCTTGTTAAAAAAAACTCAGAATGTGATGGCTATTGGAGAACGGTTGGGAGTACAATTTTATGGAGAGAAAAGTTTCAATTTGATGAAAATTATTGAGTTGGAGGATCATAATTATGCTGAGAAAGAGAAGAGGATGTTTTGATGGAAGGAAAATTTGCTGAATTGGAACATGGGACATCTCTTTTAAACTAAAAAAAATTGATGTCAGAAACTTATAGAACATGTGTTTAACCAAAAAAAATATAGGTGTAACAAAAAATTAAACTTTCTCAAACAAGTTTGGAAACTACAAGAGTACATAAAGCCTAGAAAATCATAGTCAATGTTCAAGAAACTAATATGGGCAAGTGAAAGACCTACAAAACTATTATATATATTAAATAGTTCAACAACATAACGAAATGCATAATTGGTGGGGTGGATAGATGTTGGTTGTCTTGTGCAAGAGGTCAAATGATCAAATTTGGATGTTAGCAAGGTTTGCAAGGTAAGGCAATTTTTAGATGCCTATAAGCAAGGAAATTTTTTTGATCACAGTTTTTTCTATTTTTTAATTATGGTTTTACTAAAAACTAAGATATTTTCTCTGTAAACAATCACGGTTTTTAGGCAAAACCAAGATGTTATACTGTCAAAAATCACAGTTTTTTTTTTAATCACAGTTTTTCATGAGTTTTCATCACGGTCTAGAACCATGATTGAAAGATGGAGACTTTTAATCACACTAGATTAGATCATGGTTTTTCGACTGAGATTAAAAGTGAAAGATCACACCAAAAAACCGTGATCTTTATGCTTTTTTGTAGTAGTGTGTGGTCATTTTGCTGGTTGGACTTGTTTTTATTTTCTGGTTCCTCTGTACTGTCTTGGGTTGCTGATGTCTTGTTTTCCTCTACAAGTTGGCTTCTTGCCAACTCCTTTGTTTTTTGGTTATTTCCCCTTGATCGAGGTCCTTGGTGGCATATGATTGTCGAGGTTCGGAGGTGTCAACCTAGTTGGGATCTTCGGTTTCTATTGTGATGCGTTTTTGCCTTGGTTCCGTTTTTTTTTTTGAACGGCCAAAAAGAAATTTATTAATCTTTGAAAACGGATTACAAAGATTAAAAGGTGCAAGGCAAAGAGGCATCACTACGCAAGGAGACATCCCCACCAGGTTGGCATCCCTTCCCGCTACAATCATTTGCCGTCGAGAACCAAAGGAGACAAACAACAAATGGTTAACAAGAGGTCAACCATAGAAAGACAAACTCCAGTACATATTTCCTAATCTCTCTCCTCCAAATGTAGTAGTAGCAGTAGAAATCGCAATCAATTGCACATTTGCAGCATTCAGCAAAGACGTTATAGGCAGCAAATGAAAGTTTTGACAACAATTAAATAGTCATTGTAATCATTGTAATTTGTTTCCAATAATTATTACAGTTCTTTTGCTTGGCAAAAAAAAAAGTTTTCCTTTCGGAGGGAACCTCACAAAATAACTCTTTTAGCGACACAAAAAAAAAACCTTGATAAATGTTCTCTTTTTTATTCCTGTCATACAATGATCTGTGCAATTTATAGTTCACAATTCATCAAACTCAAAGGCAATAACATGCAGAAACATCAAACCATTTCACAAATGTCAAAATATGGTACTTCAATCCTAAGAATACAATTCCATGTGTCAAGTATCTATACAAAAACCACAAAGAAGGACTAAATTATGTACTCTTAAGTACAAAAATTAGTAATGGTATCATTCCAATATCCTTCTTCCACGTAGAAGTCTTAACACAACAAAGTTTTAGACGTTTTTCTTGGGCGGTGTAAGCCCCATAGGCCGAGCTTCCTTTAGTTTGGCAAATCCATACCTAACATATACATTGTCGTGTATCGTATTGTTATGGCATGGTAATTTTCGGTGTTTATTTTTAGAGTGTCTGTTTTAGGTGTGGAAATGAATCGTCTCAATATGTTTTTTTTTATTCAAGTGCGGTAGCTTTTAGTAAAGAAGGATTGACCATTTTGATGAAAAGTTGGATGCTACAAGTTTGGCCCAAGCATTTCAAGGCTCTTTGCTAGCAAAACAAACTGATTGGTTTTTGCTGGATATTTGGCTCGAGCAAAATAGCCAGAAAAATGCTTGATTCAGCAACTATAAAATCTCAACGATTAGGTTTTTTCTGATTGAGGCAACAGCCACACTTTGTTCCCTGCGCTCCTATACTCATCGTTAAAATATTTGTGGTGGGTAGGGTTTGTGTATCTTAAAGAGAGGTGAAGATCAATGGAGTCTTGGTGCTAAACGATCATCTTCAAGAGGTTTATTCTACATCAACAATCATTTTTTTGAGAGAAGCCCCAAGGAGGATTCCTAGGCAATAAAAGTCCTTCGGTGGATTCTGGGAGGCAAACGAAAGGCTTGTAGATTCAAGGCAGCGGCAGTCAAAGCATTGGGTGTGGTGAACGTGGATTCGGCAAGTAGATCTTAGGCTCGATTGTGAGGATTCTAATCGTAGGTTGGATTGCTTGTAACTACATATTGAGTATAGTGTTTTTGATTCGTTCCCATTGTTTTTACCCATTTAGGGTTTTCCATATATATCTTGGTGTTCTTCGATTGTTTGTTTTCCGTTGTGTGATTGATTGGCTTTTTGATTAGTGGGCTGATTTTTACAGAAGAGTAAAACATAGCAATTCTATAAATCTAGGCAAACTAGGGTTTTTTTTTGGTGGAACCTTGTAAAACGTTTTACCTATATCAACTCCAACTCTTGAACCCAAATCCCTCCCTCTTTCATTTTTTACATTTCACGTTACCCACATCGTTATACCCTTTATAGGTTATAACATAATTATTCATTTATTTGTAGGTAAACTTGTAACTTTTGACAATTAAAAGGTAAATTTGTAAATAGATGCATATATGTATACATAGCTATCACTATACGACCCAAATCATAATCGATCAGTTCAGATACAATCACCAAAATCAAAACCAAAAGCTTACCAGCGACAATGATGGTTGCTCCTGACATCACCTCCCATCAGAACGGCTGCTCCAGTAATAATAGCTCATGTAGCTGTCTCTATGTTTGTATCTCTCTCCCTCGATCTCCTCTCTCTCTCTCTCTCTCTCTCTCTCTCTCTCTCTCTCCCTCTCCCCCCTACCATCTGTGTGTCTCTCTCTATTACCCTGTAAAGCATAGATCAAGGCACTTTGGGTTAACTTATCCTAGGATTCTACATCCGGGCGTGCAAAACACAAACCACCATATATGGGTGGACCCGAGATACTATATGTGGCCTCTCCCATATTCGGCTTCCATATCCAAACCCTTAGGAGTACAGTTCTAATTCCTTAGCCATTCTAATCCCTTTATGACCTGTTTGGATGACGAATTTATTTTGAGTGGACATAAAAGGAGGGTAAATTTGTAATGAGGGCAGATTGGTTATGAAGGTGGGCCCACCTCCTAAGAAGGGTGAATTTGTAATCCGATGTTTGGATGGTATTTTGAAAAGGGGGACTTAGAAGGTGGATATGATAGGATAAGTTGTCAAATGACTTAATTGCCCCCAATTTATTAATGTAATGAAAAAATTGGATAATTAAAAAATTGCAAATATTGACACCGTATTTTTTATTATAAATATTTTACTGCTGAAAGATACTAAATTAGAATTTATATTATGTGAGTTTTATATTATGTAAAAAAATTGTTGTTTAAAAAAAGTAAAAAATGAAACAAAAAAATGGAAGTGTTTCTCTCTCTCTCTCTCTCTCTCTCTCTCTCTCTCTCAAACACGACCATGCAGCCCAAAATTTGGCACCCCTCTTCAACTACCTTCCAACTACTAATTTTCAACTAACTTTTCAATTTCTAATTAATATTTTATATACTTTAACTATTGTTTAACCACCTCCTAATCACGATTTTATTAATTAAGTTTTATGAACCATTATTTTCTACCACAATTAATTTTCTATGTATCACACCTAATTATTTTGGTGTCACATATAATGCACTGTTCTCTACTCTTTTTTTTTTTTTTCCTTGTAATACACACTCAGAGAATTATTTTTCCACTGTTGGATCACACTTGGGTATAATACACATGTGCGACACCATAAACAATTCTCCTCTCCTTTTATGTTTCTTGTAAACATTGACCACTACCTCTAGGGGTGAAAAAAAAACTGGCGGAACCCGAACCGAACCGAAAACCAAAATTTCGAGCTGGTTTTCGGTCGGTCCATGCCTAAAAAAAACCAGAAAGACCGAAAATATTCTCGGTTCGGTTTCGGTTTTGTGGAGTTACGGTGACACCGAACCGAACCGAACCGAACCGAACTGAACCGAATTAGGACCAAACTGAAAGACCGAACCAATTTCACCGAACCGACCTAGCCCCGAACCGAACCGAATTATAAACCTAATCAATACCGTCCATTTCTTTTGATCTACACTGTCCATCTATGGACCATAAAAGCAAAACCCTAACTTCTCTAATCTCTCCCATCACTTAGTGGCCGACCTATTTTCTCTCTTCTTCTCCCTGTCTTATTCTCTTCTCCCTCTCTTCTCATTTATGTCGACAGTCGACACAGTAGATATACAAAGCATCAAGATCAGCTATCCACTACGAGATCAACCATCAAGATCAGCTATCCATCCCCCAATCTCATCGTTTAAAGGCAAGTGCGCTAATCTAATCACTTCACTTGTGAATACATAAGCATAAAAATACTGAAATTGGTCTGAAATTAGAGATTCGAGTTAGTTCCTAAAATTGGTCTGAAATTAGATATTTGTTTTTCAAAATATGCATAAAAATACTTTATTTCTAACGCAAAAATTACACGACTACTTTTAAACCAAATCCGAATCCGGTACTACCACTCTACATTTGTGAATACATTTTAGTTATCCCTCCTGTTTTAAGAATGTATTGGTAGCAATAAAGGCACTCAAGCCATGTGTACACACATACATACGTATTAAGATTTCTTAGAAGATAATAAGGGGTAGTTTTTAACTTTTTACATAGTTTTTATTTTTTAATTGTTAGTCTGTTACTAAATTTTCTGGGTTACTAAATTTTGTTCTACTGTTTTTGGTTGTGTTCCCAGTCTTCGAACACTAAATTGAAGAGTGAAGAGTTTGATTTCAGTTCGAAGAAGAAATGTCTAGCCTCGAGGTATCCATTTTTTTCCTGTATGATAATTTTTTAGATTAACATTTAACAGTATGTAACTCGAAAAAACAGTGTGTAACTTGGAATTCGACTTTCCTTTTTTTTTAGATTGATGATGAAAATGAGTTTGATATGGATGATGTTATGGATGAAGCTGATGAGTTTGATTTACCTGATAATAATGATCTCGATATGGAAAATGATGATGAAGTGGATGAAAAAACAAAAAAGAAGACTAAAAAAGGTGGTGATGGTCTAGTCAGTAATAAGAGGGCTACTTGCTGGAAAGATTTTAAAGTTATTACCCCAAAAGATCATCCAAAACCTAGGGCTGCTTGCAATTGGTGTGGGGTATCTTATGCATGTCATTCAAAGAACAATGGTACAAAGTCGATGACTCATCATTTGAAAATTTTGTGTACCAAATATCCCAAAAGCAAAAGATTTACAGGTTCTAGGCAAAAACTCCTCAGTTTTGAAAAACTAGAACAAGACAACGGTGAGACAAGTGCAAATCTTGTGTCTTGTACCTTTAGTGTTGAGGCGTGTAAGAGAGCCCTAGTAGAGATGATAATAATTGATAAGTTGCCATTTGCATTTGTTGACGGTCAAGGATTCAAAAAATTTATGCATGTCGTTCAACCTAAGTGGGTCAAGATTCCAAGTAGGATTACGGTTGCCAAGGAGTGTATGCACATTTACGATGAGAAGAGAAAATCTTTGAAGAAAAAACTTAAGAACCAAAGGTTGTGTCTCACTACGGACACTTGGACTTCGGTCCAAAACTTGAACTACATGTGTCTTACCGGGCATTTCATTGATGAAAATTGGAAATACCAAAAGAGGATTCTCAATTTTTGTGTTGTTCCCAATCATAAGGGTGACACTCTTGGTAGGATAATTGAGAACAAGTTGTTGAATTGGGGGATTGACAAGTTTCTTACCGTGACGGTGGATAATGCATCTTCTAATAATCTTTTGATTGCTTACATATGCTTAAGCAAGATCTGTAATTAGTTTTGCTCAATCTATGTTGCTTTTGTTGCTCAATCTCTATTTATTTGCCTAGATTAAAGAGTATGGTTGCTGATGGTGATGGAAAAATGGACCGGTTGTATTTCAGAATTGGTGGACAAATGGATTGGTTGTATGGTTGTTGTTGATGGTGGAAAAACTGGAGTACCGACTGCTAGAAAAATGCTCACTGCTTGCATTTTGAATTTTTTGTTCTTAATGTTATTAATTTATTATCTTGTTGGCATGTAATATGTATAGGATATTGGGATTTGCTGTGTGAGACATGCGAATTGTTGTGTAAACTAAGAACTTTGCTGAGTTCTTTCCTGGTGAATGAACAATGGTGAATGAACAAAAATGGCAGACTTCTATAGATGCTGGGTTTGGGTCCAAGGTTTATTTTAATAGACCTAAGTTGTATTTTAATAGGCCCAAATTTGGTCCAAGTTGCATTTTAAATGCTGAGTTGTATTTTAATAGGCCCAAGTTGGGTTTGGCCCAAAAGATTGCTGGGTTTGGTCCTAATTTTTTTTTGATTAGGCCCAAGTGGCCCAGACCGAAAAAACCGAATACCCCGAAATCTCAGACCGAACCAAGACACCCTGAACCGAGATCGGTTCCTTCTTTAAATCGGTCGGGGTCGGTTTAGAGAAATCCTACCCCGAACCTATTTGGTCCAAGTAAGAGGCACCCCGAATCGATTTCACCCCTAACTACCACTGCATCTTCCTAGTTCATCTCTCTCTCTCTTTCTCCCCCACAGTGAACACCTTTGTCTCTCTCCCATAGAGAATAGCTCTAGCGTGCCAGTGGTACGACTTTGGATTTCGTCATCGCCAACTACCTCTTCATCTAGAACGTATTCTCTCTCTCTCTCTCTCTCTCTCTCTCTCTCTCTCTCTCTCTCTTAAAATCGACCCAAAACACCCGGATTTATAATCCACCTTCCCTCTAAATCCACCTTCCGAAAATACCAACCAAAGACCGGATATGTGTCGGGCCGAGAGTACAAATCTACGCAGCTAGTAACTTCGACTCCAGCTCTGGCATCCAAATAGGGCGTCAGAGAATCTCCAATCCATCTCTCACTCTTTCTCCATTTTGGAGACTCAAAATAATATATTTTATTCAAAAGATAAATATGGAGAATCAAAACCTCCAATCCCCAATTCTTTATTTTTCATTTCCCAAATTTCCCTCCCAAAATTCCCTCTTTATTCTCCTCATTTGCTTTATCCTTTCATTTTACACACCATTCAACCCACTTTTCATTATCAACAAAACATACCTTCCTTTAGACAATGAGTTTACCTCAATTTAAGCTACCAATTCTAAGCTTTCTAGATGAAGAAATGGAAGAGGAACATGAGGTACTACTCAATTTGTATGTTTCCAACACTACCATAGATAAAAAATAATTAAAAAAAAAAGAAGATATTGAACATGCGGGTAGGATGCCGGTGGGTGGGTAATAATTGATAGATGTAAACGACAAAAAAAATTATGAGAGCTAAAATGGTTTGAATTTACATTTAATGTCATTTCAAAACATATTTATACCTATTTAATATTAGGTTCATTTTGAATATTTTCATGCCCTTGATTTTCAACATAAATCAATAAAATGATTCCGTATTTCCTTACATATTCATCCAGAAGATCTCCTCACAACGTTCCATATTCATAACAAATACAACTCAAGGTCGAGTACCCGTACCCCCTGACGTACCATGGATAAAATTATAAGTTATTACATTTGTCCAAGTTAAAAGAGGTGAGTGATTAGAGTTACAAATTTATCTTTCAAAAATAAAGTTTTACAAGATGATCAAATGACTCTTCATGCTATGCTTTCAACATGTCACACACATCATGCATCCAATAAGGATGAGGCACAATATGTATAAATATACTCAAACAATATTTAAGGTATAAGACTCCATCATACTCTAGGAATAAAACCTCACATTACGTTAAATGTAGATTATCCATTTTTGAGCTTTTCTCTCACCACGTGACTCCCTATAACATATTAACAATTTACTAATCTCTAAGTTTTTTCTTGAAGTTTGGCTCAACACGTCTAACCCACTCATATATTCACCTCAACCACACTGCAAAGTTTTCATTTATGACTATCAAAGTCCTTCAACGTTTATCTATAATACTCCCGGTAGTAATTCCCGCAATAGTCCGCGTATCGCGCGTATCGCATACCCCGTACATTTCTCAACAAACCTTTCGAGTATGTGTGACCCTGTTCATTTCTCAATGAACATTCCGGGCATGTGTGAACCCATTCATTTCTCAACAAACATTCCAGGTTTGTGCGACCCTGTTCATTATTAACCAATACTTCGTGTGTATTCAACATTGTAGACACCCCAAAATAAGCGTTCACGTACATTTTAATCCCCAATGATGAACGGAAATACCCGGAAGAACTCTCGGATTGAAATTCTCCAAGTCAACTCAGTCAACAGTACCGCACGGTACTCATCTCTCAACGCACGGGACAGCCAGTGTCACGTACAGCAGAGTTTTGGAAATTTGACGGCCAGGTGTGCCGCACGGTACACAAGTTGTGCCGCACGGCACAGTTTGTGTACCGTACGGTACTGTTTACGGGTTCCCAGTTTTCACAGGTTCCCAGCAAGCCGAAAGTGTTGACGAGATTGGTTCCCCCGCCGTGGCCGAAAGGGAAGATCATGGCCGAAAGGAATAGGCTACTCCCTATGCCATTGTCCCCCTGGGCAAGAATCAAGAAAGGATTGGGAACTACAATCGGCTCCCCCAATCCTCTATAAAGACCGTCCGAACTCAATGAGAAAAGGACCCCCAGACGACCGAACCCCATACGATTTCTGTGTAAGAAAGATCACGAAACTCCGTTCTTGGATATCATTTTCATTGCCAAAACCTTTTAGCTACCATCTCCACCATAATCAATCCAATATCATTCTCTCTGCCAAAGCCAAACCCAAAGCAGAGACCCATCCCCTGTTTTGGCTCCAAAACCGTGAGTTAACTATTCCAAATTAACCAAAGTTTAAGCCTTCAATCCCTCTTACCACTATACTAGAGTGAAGGTGAGATCCAGAGAAGGTTCAAGCAGCATTCGGAAGTTCAATCCGACGCTCAATCCGAGAGTTCGAAACCGAAGGTATAAACCCGCTTCGCCAAATTCCTTGAATTTGGTACCCTGAGGGGAAGGGTACCAAGGGTGGAATGATTCCTTGTATCATTTCCATGCTTGGTATGCCCAAATTACAGCAAGTTCAGTTTCATTTCACACCTCCCGGTCGCGTCGTACGGTGAAAATATCGCCTCGTACGGAGCGATTCAACAAGGAGGGACATCTCATACTCAATACACTGCCTTCTCCCTTGAAAGTAGTTCATTTCGAATGCATTTCATACCTTGTATGTGCCTCTGATCAATCATTTCGAAGAGCCAAAGTTTCAAACTGTTTTGCAGCCAGGTGTGCCGCACGGCACTCTTACTGTGCCGCGCGGTACACTTTGAGTGCCGTACGGCACCCATTTGAAAATCTGACCGTTAATTTGAAGAACAGTGTCGCACGGTACATTATTTGTACCGCACGGTACATCAAGTATGCCGCACGGCACAGTTTTTCTTGTAAAATATTAAATTTGAACCTTCCTCCTGCAGGAACAGTTTGAAGTTTGGATTTTCGTTTGATTTCTGTTATTTACATATTAGTCATTTGTTTTTCTTATTATTATCGTCTGCTTTGTTTAAATTAAATGTTTATCTGTTGAGGTTCAGCAATAAAATTGTTTTCTAATAAAATCCCACAAATGTTTAGTAAAGACCGATTTTTAATCGGGCGAACAGGGTGCATTAAAACCCTTCCCTGTTCGTAACCTGGCTCCCGGATCCAAAACGAATCTCTGGTTTTCAATTGGTTTTATAAGTCATTCTCTCGAAATCACCACTTTCGAATTGGTTTCTCGGGTCCCAAACTATTTTCCCAAAACCCGGGTGGCGACTCTAAAATCTTTTGTTTTTCGAACCGTTTCGAAAAACCCTCTCCGAACCGAGTGGAGGCTGACCGTCCACAAAATGGCGACTCTGCTGGGGAGTATTTTAAGTTAATCTTTATTTTGAAATTTTACACTTGTAAAATGACCATTCGAAGGCTTGACACCAAGTACGTGCTTTACGCTGTACTAGAAAGGATTGATGTCAGGGTGAAAGCCCGATCAGTCTGGACTGGAGCTTTCCCGGTTGTTCGCGTGGGTAGAATCTCAAAATTTTGATTAATTTAAAGAGCGAGCCAAGCTTGAAAAACATTTGTGGGATTTTCGAAAACAATTTTATTGCTGAACTTTTGCATCACTTGCATCGATGTTGGATAAACCCCGCTGCTACGTCTTGGTTACCCTACCCAGCTCGCTGGTGTTAGGACATCCCCGGATGCTCAGCAACCTTGGACCGTGATGAGTTAGCCTGCCGCTTGACCTTTGCCATGCAGTACACTTGGCACTGGGAGGCAAATATTGGCTCTAGTCTGGGGAACCCCTTAAACCAAAACCGGCCTTTGCATATAATTAACCTAGAACTTTCCAACCTAGGACAGGGACCCACAGGTTAAGATTATGTGATATGCCTTGTTAACTGTTTAACTGCTTGTCGTTTACCTGTCTTGCATGCGCATACATGATAGCTTTTACCCTAGGTTGTCACATCCTCACTTCCACAGCAATAAGAAGGATTATCCCGATAATCAAAGGCTCTGTCCAATAAAATAAACTCTTTTTAAAGAAAATTCTGCGATTGGCTCTCTTCCTCGCGGTAATTAGAATGTTGTATTTCTTTTATCAGAGTCTGTAACCCAAAAATGAGCAATCAATCCGGAAGCAAAAAGCTCAAGTCCACCTTTACCACCCATCATGGGGCACCGGTGTGGATACTTGAAGAGATAGATAATGAAGAGATAGGGAATGAGGTACCAGATAAAGACAAGCTTGAAGGGTTGCTTCACCAACTAGTCACATCTGATCAGCCAGGTTTAACTCTTCAATGGGACAACTCTGAACATGCGAATGATCAAAGTTGGAAATTCCACCTCCCTGCAGACAACGGAGCCAAGGACATCCCCGACAAAATCACTGTCAGGGTGGAGCGAGAAAGTGATAATGAAGAAGTGGACATCATGCCGCCAGTCAAAAACTTCCAACCAGACGGCACACCAGTCTACTACTTCCAAGACCCAGTGACGGGACACAAATACTGGGATGAGTGTGATTGCGAAGGCTGCATTAAAAATGGTCTCCTTCTGAATGATAATCTGTCTCCCAAGCAACTCAAGGAGAACCAAGTCCGGAATGCTCCCCGAGCAAATCCAACAACCGAGTCGGACTAAGAATTGGCAGCCAGCCAGTGGTCAGCAGATCAAGCCAACAGGGCCCTTTTTGAGAATGCCAAGTCTGTATTTTGCTTATCGAGTCTGTATTTTGTTTATCGAGTTTGTATTTTGCTTATCAAGTTTGTACTTTGCTTTATTGAGTCAGTCTGTACTTTGCTTTATGGAGTTAGTGCTTTTCCTATGATAAAGAAGAGAGCCGATCGTAGTCCCGAACTACGTCATGGCCTGATTCCTCCGAAATGAGGATACGTAGGCAACCCCTAAAGGTTCGGCCTTCATTTTTGCAAATCCAAAAATTCAGATATATTGAACAGAGCACTGAAAATTGGGGCAATCCTTTCCAAAGCTGTGGTTGCATTGCACATCATGCATCATCCTTTCATTTGTACATGAATTCCTGCACATAGCATTTCTTGGGCACCAGTCACTAAGTTCATTTTTCCGCTATCAGTTTCAATCATTGGTAAGAACAAGAAGAATACTGTACCTAGTTGGACCAGAACTCCCGAGCAACGATTAAGTCGAACTGAGTCGAAAACGGTCCAGTCAGATTCAGCACATCCTACAGATATGGCGGGCAAAAGTGAAATCGAGGCTCTCAGGCTAGCCTTCGAAGAACAGCGGGAACGCAGTGATAATCAAATGGCTGAGATGTTACTCCTAATACAAGGTCTAACGTTTCAGAACAAACCACCAGGGGAGCAACCACCTCCGCAAGAGCATCCGAATTTAGAAGCAATGATGGCAAAAGTCGCCAAACTCGAGGAATCTGTCCAGAAACAGGAGAAGATAGCCGCCACAGGTATTGATATGGACAAGTTGTGTCTATTCCCCGGCGCCAAACTCCCCGAGGGATTCAAGCCCATAACCTGGGAGAAATTTGATGGGAACGGAGACCCGAGAGCTCATCTACAAGCATACGTGGGCACTCTGTCCATGTACAACATTGAAAATAATGCTATGGGTCAAATGTTTCAGCAAACATTGACAGGGCCAGCACTGCGATGGTTCTTAAATCTTGACATTTCAAAGAAAGGGAGTTGGGAGGATATTGGGACAGCTTTCATGGCCCAGTACAATTACAACGTTCAGCTTGAGATGACTATCCGGGAATTGGATGCAACCAGGATGGGAGCCAATGAGTCCTTTGCGGACTTTATCAGAAGGTGGAGAGGGAAAGCATCTCAGATGATGGATCGACCCTCGGAGAAGGAGCAAATGAGAATTATCACGAAGAACTTGGCACCCGATTTTGCAAAGCACTTGGTGGTTTTCCAAACCACCGCCGACTTCAAAACTTTCTACGAGGCCGGCCTCGCAGTAGAAGATGCACTCAGAACTGGTATATTTGAAAAAGGAGAATCTGTCAAACCCAGGCGAGTTTACTCTGGCAACAGCAATACCCTGTTCGGAACTAACCAATACAATCATGCCCAGGCCAGCTCCTCAAACCCCAAACCAACCAAAACCGAGCCTATTAACCAGATAGCAGCCCAGCCAACCCGGCAAGCAAGAAATTTCTACCAATTCCCTTTTCCCTTGACAACAGTTTACCAAAAGCTCCTTGAAAAGGACGTCATCAAACCACTAGAGCCTCGCGAGCTACCCAAAGTGCTTCCTCCAAACCATAACCCGAACGCCTTCTGTTCCTACCACCAAATGTCCGGCCATCACACCAACAATTGTATCCGTCTTAAACACAAGATTCAGGATCTCATTGAAGACGGAACAATTCCACCCCCCCATAAAAAGCCAAACACCGTCTCTAACCCCATGCCGGAACACCAACCCAATACCCGAATCAACCAAATCTCCTTCAGCTCCACTCCAGATAACCCAAGCTCCACTAAATTAAACCCAAACCTTTACATCATACCGGCCACCGAGCCTAAACCAGTTGTTCCCGTATCGGAGGAGTCGGAAGTTTGCTCCCTCACAAGCATCAAATCAAGGTCAAAACCTAGATGGGCGGACATCACAGAAAGTGAAGAATGGGCTATGAATGATCGAGACTGGGAAGAGTTCCGCCAGGAGTGGGATCCGAGCCGGTTCATCATCCCCGACTCTCATAACAAACCAGTTGTCTCCATACCAACTGATCCCAGCATCTGTAGGATTGACAAAGTTGTATGCATCGCCGGCATGGTACATACTCTCGCATATGTGGAGCCTAATGAACAAGAAGATTGGCGGGAAAGATGGGAGGCAATTTGCGCTGATCCACTTGATGCAGTTTCACTCCCTACTCTGTTTGAAGAACCCGGAGACATATGGAACCGGACACTCGGAGAAGTTTATCATTGGGTCCCTAGCAGCAATCTTCCAGATAATTCGCTGCCACCTCCACTTCTTGGAATTGAAGGACATTCTGCCATAGAAACCATCTTTGGGGACCATGAGTGGTTTCCTCAAGCTTACATTATCAACGAATCTTTGCCTCGGCCATCCGTGACGTTTCATCCTCAGTCAAATGTTTCCGCCCTGACGGAGGATCCCACGGATTCATTTTGGAATAAAGAAGACGTGATCGATGTCCTGTTTGATAACGGTGAAATGTGGACTGTCAACAAAACCATGCTGGATCATTCATTTTGGCATGATCGAGCGGTGGAAAATCTGGAAAAGAAGATGGGAGATATTAAAATCGAGAAACAGAAAGCCGAGAGCAGTGTCGCAGGTTTTTGGACCGAGTATTTTGATACTCAGCAGAAGCTGGAATCCATAAAGGCTGGGAAGCGAAAGGTCAATGAATTTTCAGACTTTTGGGATGAAAAGCCACCGTCGGTCAACCGAATAACGCGAAGCGGACGAATCTATCAACCTGCCGACCTGCAAAGAGGCCACACCTCTAACCACGCTCAAGCTGGGGCATTTGTTTGGGACGATCCCGTCCAGCACGACTCAATTCCAAGTAACCCAGAAGGTGTCACTCAAACACCAGAAGTTATCATTCAACCACCACAGAGGAATCCCATGCCAGTGGAAAACCCCATCCGGAAGCAACTTGAAAGAACTCCAGCGTCTATATCCATCTGGGGGCTGCTTTCCTCATCCAGGGAACACCGTCAGAAGTTGATCAAAACTCTGTCAAACATGGAGGTGCCACCCGACATTCCCCCCAAAGCTCTAGTGGCCTTGCTTGCGCCAAACAAGGCAAAACATGTCGTGACATTCACCGAGAAAGATCTGCCGCCGGAAGGAGCCGGCCACAACAAGCCATTACACATCACCATGAAGTGTGTAGGGAAGTGGGTCCCTGTTATCCTCCTAGATAATGGATCTGCTTTAAATGTTTGTCCACTGCGCACAGCCTACTGTCTGGGATTTACGACTAAGGATTTCCAACCATCGAGCCTCGGAGTGCGTGCTTATGATAATACGCGCAGGGATGTAGTTGGAGTTGTCCAACTGGAAATGTCTGTCGAAGATTTCAAGTCTAAAGTCGAGTTCCACGTGCTTGACATTCCTTCGTCTTTCAACCTACTGCTGGGTAGACCATGGCTTCACCACCCAGACATCATGGCAGTACCATCTTCGCTGCATCAGAAAGTTCAGCTTGGTTTAGCCACAGGAACTCTAACTATTTATGGGGAATCTGGGATTCGTCCTCATGTTTCTGACAACGCCCCTCTGCTCGAGATCATGCATGGAGAAGAAGACGTCACCCTTGGAGGTTTTTCTTTTGACACCGCTGGGGCAGTTCTCACTATCAAAATGGATGAGGACTTCTCGATCAGCTCAACGGCCATTGAAATGATGAGGAAGATGGCTTACATGCCCGGTCTGGGATTAGGCCGCAACAATCAAGGGATAGCTGAATTCCCGGAGTTCCCTGTAAACAGTAACCACTTCGGCCTTGGGTATCAACCCAGTGGAGATGAGAAAGGAAGCGGATGGAAAGCCCGAACTCACGTTCAATCGAAGAAAGGTCCCATTCGTTTTATCAAAGGAAAAGAGGCTATCTACCAAGGAGAGCCGGAACTGTTTTGGGATGTGAAGAAGAAGACCAAGCTGCCAGGGTTCGAAATCTTCGCCAACGACTCATGGGACAGTGATGATGAATTGGCGAAGCCAGAAGAATTGGTCGAGCAATACAAATCTGACTGGATTGGAGTTTTTGACTCAGGGAATCTGATATCGTTGTTTGAGGACGAAAATCTGACAGGTACGGTCAAGGACGGGTCTGCTGCCATGACAATTAGTTTGGAACCTGTTGGAGACATGGAGCTGATGATGCTAAGCCAAGAAGCCCTTGGAGATGTGACCTCACTCATTGTGGATGCCAACGGAATTTATAAAAACTGCACTTTTCTACCTAAAATTGTTTATATTGGCACTGAATTTGAGTCTAAGTCAGAATCTAGCATTGAGTCTGAGTTTAGCACTGAGTTCGGGACCACTTCTGAGTCAATGCATGTGTCTGTCAGTCCTCCGCGTCATCATTTTTCTTTTGAATTTGAGTCTACTCTCATGTATCACGCCCCTGGGGCCACCTCTTTTGCAATGAATGAAGTTGACTTTGCTTATCTTGCTGTGTCTGAAATAAATTGTGTTGACCCGGACGATGATGGGATTGAGTTTGAGGAAGAAATTCCAAAAGAACTCCGATCCCTAATCGAACGAGAAAATGAAAGGCATGCTCAGCCTCTAAAAGAAGAAGTAATTTCAATAAATCTGAGAGGAGAGAGTGATCCGCGAATGGTTCAAATTGGTTCTGGGCTATCTCCAGAGGAGTTTAAAGCTCACTCGAATCTTCTGAAAGAATTTCAAGATGTTTTTGCATGGTCTCACGCGGACATGCCCGGAATTGATCCAGAAATTGAGGAGCATCGAATCCCGCTGTATCCAGATGCAAAACCTGTCAAGCAGAAGTTAAGGAAGATGAGACCAGACTGGGTATTGGAAATCAAGAAGGAAGTTCAGAAGCAGTTAGACGCAGGGTTCTTGATGGTCACAGAGTACCCTCAGTGGGTCGCCAACATTGTACCTGTTCCCAAAAAGAACGGGAAGATCAGAGTCTGTGTGGACTTCAGAGATTTAAACAAAGCCAGCCCCAAGGATGACTTCCCGCTGCCACATATAGATGTACTCGTAGACAACACTGCGGGGCACGCATTGCTATCGTTCATGGATGGTTTTTCAGGCTACAATCAGATTCTCATGGCCCCCGAGGACCGAGAGAAGACAACTTTCACCACAGAGTGGGGCACCTACTGTTACAAGGTTATGCCATTTGGGTTAAAGAATGCCGGATCTACTTACCAGAGGGCTGCTACAACTCTATTGCATGATATGATTCACAAAGAAGTCGAGGTATATGTGGACGACATGATCGTCAAATCCAAGGAAAGAGAAGGACACTTGCACGCCCTGAGGAAGTTCTTTGAAAGAATTCGCAAGTACAAACTGCGTCTCAATCCCGAGAAATGCACATTCGGAGTTACAGCGGGAAAGATGTTGGGTTTCATGATCACAACCCGAGGAATTGAAGTGGATCCATCCAAAATCAAGGCCATTCTTGAAATGGAACCACCACAGACGGAGAAAGAAGTACGAAGTTTCCTCGGCAAGATTCAGTTCATCAGCAGATTCATCGCCAAGTTAACCACAACTTGCGAGCCGATGTTTCACCTTCTCAAGAAAGGCGTGACATTCAAGTGGGACGACAGGTGCCAGAAAGCCTTTGAAGCAGTCAAGAAATACTTGCAGAATCCTCCAGTACTAATGCCACCAGTACCGGGGCAACTTTTAATTCTATATCTGTCAGTCACTCCATCAGCTATGGGATGCATGTTAGCACAAGAAGGTGAAGGCGGATCTGAGAAAGCCGTATATTACATTAGCAAGAAGATGGTTGGATGCGAAGAACGATATACTCCCCTGGAGAAGACTTGTTGGGCTTTGGTCTGGGCTTCCAAGAAGTTGAGACACTATATGTTGGCTTACTCTGTAGTGCTGATTTCTCGAATGGACCCTCTCAAATATCTGTTTGAGAAACCTGCGCTTACAGGCAAGTTAGCACGGTGGTTGCTTTTGCTAGCAGAATTCGACATCAAGTATGTTACCAGAAAGTCAGTAAAAGGAAGGGCTGTCGCCGAATTTCTTGCCAATTACCCGGTAGAAGGTCCAGAAGATGTGGAATTTGAATTCCCAGATGAGAATGTGATGACGACCACCAACGATGTCTGGACGTTGTATTTTGATGGAGCAGCCAATCAGAAAGGATTTGGAATCGGAGTACTGTTAATTTCCCCAGAAGGATCACATATCCCTCTGGCTTTCAAATTAAACTTTGAGGTCACCAACAACCAGTCAGAATATGAAGCCTGCATTGTAGGGATGGAAGCCGCCTTAGAAATTGGAGTCAAAAGACTAGAAGTCGTCGGAGACTCGAACTTGGTGGTGTCGCAAGCAAACGGTGAATGGAAGGTCAAGGAAGATAAGTTGAAACCCTATCATCAAGACCTAGATGATTTGATCCCGCGATTTCAGATGGTCACCTTCACGCATGTGCCAAGGTTGAAGAATCGGTTCGCCGATGCCCTTGCAACGCTAGCCTCCATGGTTGAGATACCAAACGGAGTCAAACTCCGGCCAGTTATAATTGAACAAAGAAACAAGCCTGTTTATGAGTACGTCATGGCCATTGACGAGCCGAACGATGGCTTGCCGTGGTTTCACGACATTTGGAACTTCATCGAAAGAGGCGAGTATCCGGCAGAAGCAGACAAGAAGGACCAAATAGCTCTTCGGAAGTTGGCGTCTCAATACGTCATTTGTGGAGGACAGCTATATCGGAGATCCTATTGTGGGACACACAAACTGTGTGTACACGGAGAAGAAGCCAGCCGAATTATGGAAGAAATCCATAAAGGAGTTTGCGGCCCTCATATGAATGGCATGATGCTTGCCAAGAAAGTCTTAAGACAAGGTTACTATTGGTCAACCATGGAGACTCAATGTATTGAATATGTGAGGCGATGTCACAAATGTCAGATTCACGCCAATCTTATGCATGTTCCACCATCAGAATTGCATTCCATGACCTCACCTTGGCCCTTTTCTGTCTGGGGCATAGATGTTATCAGCAGAATCACGCCAGCAGCGTCAAATGGGAACAAGTTCATCCTAGTTGCAATCGATTACTTCACCAAGTGGGTTGAAGCCACTTCCTACACGACCCTCACTGCGGTCCAGGTTGCTCATTTCATCAAGCAGAACGTCATCTACAGATACGGGGTCCCTCAGGCTTTCGTATCAGACAACGGGGTTCATTTCAAGGGGAGAGCAGCAGAGACTCTTGAAGAATTCGGGATTCAGGTTCATAAGTCAACTGTTTATAGACCACAAACCAATGGAGCTGTGGAAGCGGCCAACAAAACCATCAAGTCTATACTAGAGAGGACCATCGAGTCTGCGCGAGATTGGCACGAGCAACTGCCTTTGGCATTGTGGGGATACCGGACGTCCATTCGAACTCCGACAGGGGCAACACCCTACTCTTTGGTTTACGGAATGGAGGCTGTTCTTCCCATCGAACTCGAAATCCCGTCTTTAAGGATCATGGTAGAGTCAAGAATTGATGAAGCAGAATGGCAAAACGCAAGGTTTGAAGAGCTCATGTTGTTCGATGAAAGGAGACTTAAAGCTTTATATCATGTTCAGGGATATCAGCGCCGAATAGCCCGTGCTTTTAACAAGAAGGTGAAGTCCAGGGATTTACAGGAAGGCGACATGGTTTTGAAGGAGATTAGGGCTCCAGTGTTCGATCCACGCGGGAAATTTCGACCAAAGTGGGCCGGGCCCTACATTATCAAGAAGGTCTTGTCCGGAGGTGCAACACAACTCATCGATCTTGACGGCAACAAGTTTTCTACTTTGGTCAACTTGGATCAACTCAAGAGATATTACCCCTGAGAGAAGCTCGCTGGACTGAAAACCGCA
This sequence comes from Vaccinium darrowii, assembly GCA_020921065.1. Taxonomy (NCBI): domain Eukaryota; kingdom Viridiplantae; phylum Streptophyta; class Magnoliopsida; order Ericales; family Ericaceae; genus Vaccinium; species Vaccinium darrowii. The sequence goes on along the minus strand of CM037154.1, from coordinate 21,627,535 downwards.
AGGGCGGGTAGTTCCAGGCAAAAATTAGAGCAAAAGCCTGCTAGGTCGAAAACCCGAAAGGGCGGCTTAGGCAAAAGATAAGGCTAAAAACAATCAAAAGCTCGCTAGACCGAAAACCTCAAAGGGCGGTACTAGGCAAAATTCAGAGCACAGAAGGAAAGTGTAAATACCCGAGCGAACCCTAACCAAACAATTGTAGTCCTGAACTACGTCATGACCTGATTCCTTTCTACAAGGGATACGTAGGCAGCCTCATCCCGAGGTTCGGTCACAATCTTTCGAGTTGATTCCAAGTCCTCATACGCATTTCGCAAGCAGAACCAGTAAGAATCAAGAGTGGAAAATTCACAAAACTCAAAGTTTTATTCAAACAAAGCTTCTTCGATTACATGGCTGAGCATGAAAATTTCAAACAAAAGAAATAAAAACATCCATATCACTAGGTGCACAACTTATTTCAGGCACATTAAGATCGAGTCTAAAGTCTGTCTTAGTTTCCATTGTCTCTTGCTTCAATATCCCTTGTCAACCATCTCTTATAGCGTGTCGGAAGAAGAACACTGGGATATAGGTCTCTTGGAATGGTCGTGCGCTCCCTCCAATTGCTCTGGTAAGCCCTGAAGGTAGCGACATTGAAATTCGGTAGGACGAAATCCTCAGGACCCGCAGGCGGCAGTACTTGACGAGCTCCAAGTTGACGGAGGATGCGATTTGGGAACGTAGAAAGTCCATCGAGTCAAACCTGCCAGAATCACTCGCTGACGCCCCACGTTGCTAATGGCCATGTCAGGAAGATCAATCCAAGTCAAACGCCAAGAGATTACCTCTTCTGTGAGCCGGGAAAGAACCTGAGTCCAACCTCCCGCGTCATCAAAAACCTCCCTGAAATTCCTGATAACGAACCCTTGAGTTTCATGAACCCGGTTTCTTGGCACAGGCTCCAGCAGATTAGCCTTGTCGCATAACCACAGCTGTGTGAAAGAGAGAAAACAAGTAAGGAGCCTTAGACAACTTTAAACTGAGCGCTGAGGTAAAATGAGAACGAGTAAAAGCCAGAAAAAAGAGAGCTGAGTGAGAAGCCTACCTATAGGAGCAGCGGACTACCTTCGAAGACGTCGATCCTACCGGCATGAACCCCATCCAGACCCATCAAAGTTTCAGCCAGAACCATGGGGGCTACATCCTTACGCTCCTCAATTTGCATAGCCACATCAACCAGGGAAGAGCTTGCTTGACCATCAGATTGCACGAACAAGAATGCAGCCAGTAAACACAAGCACAGTGCAAAGTTGTCGGAACGAAATCCTTCAATCAAGCGTGGGATATTCAGAAAACCTCCACGAATCAAGGACTTAGCCACATTGTTACTTATCTCTAGCTTGGAAGATAACACTGGGGCAAAACCAACTCCGTAGAGAGGAACGATGGGCTCCGCCAAATCAAAACCTCCAAGGTATGCGAAGAATTCTTCCACAGTGGGGCATAACTCGTGGAGACCAAAGCGGAAAACATGCACCTCAGGGTCCCAGAATTGTGTTGCAGCTCGCAACAACTCCGGACGTATGGACACGTCTCGAATATAACGAAGAGAAGTCAGCCTATGACCCCGAAAGTGCAGCCAATCCAAGCCATCGAGATCATCGAGCCAGGGGCGCATCAAGGCCGAGAAGCTCACCACCATTGTGCAAGAAGGGGGGGGTTAACAAGAAAAGAGTTTATGAATTTAGAATGCAAATAAGGGGGGAAATGAACAAGCTTTTTATAGACACCATGTACGAGGAACAATACGAAGTTTCAAGTTCCAAAGGTCACCTCGAAAGACGCGCCAACTCGAAGACCGCAAGGAATCATGTTAAAAATGATAAGTTCCCTCAAAACATGCCCCACAATGGCTCTTCAAGTCCCTAGGACGTGCGTTGAAGTGATGAAACGCCGAAAGGGAGGACCAGAAATCCACTGCAAGTGGCAGATTTTTTGGCATTATCAGGCCTGTACCGTACGACACACTAATAGTGCCGCACGGCATAGTTTCAGTGCCGCACGGCACAACTGGCCAGATTCCAAGCAAAATTCAGTTTTGAGCCTCCGGGACTCACTCCGTGCTTTTCTTTGGCACAAAGCTTATGCATGCAAGCCATGGCGCGCACCTATGACCTATCGAAAGAGTCGGTTGGCAACCTCAACCGAGAATCAATGATCAAAGGTCTCGAAGACTTGAATACCAAGGAATAGAAGTATCGACGAGCTATACTTCATGATAACGCCACCCCACGAGCGTGGTCAATTCATGTGTAATACGTCATATCCATGAGTCATTCCGTTCATTTGTCAACGGCAATGCCGGCGTGGGTGCGCAACAAGCGTCATCCTCTCGTCGTTGGTCCATACATTGCGCATATGAGGTCAAAAGCTTAGTTCCATTTCATTGAGTCCTATGAGTCACAACCATAAATGCAAACCGAGCTTTCCATATACAAGTTTGTTGGTCTCGAATCCAGTTGCTTTAAGTTAAATACTCACATGCAAACTTCGACTTTCCAAATTCATTGCCAATATGAATGACAACATTAACTAAAATGCAAATTTTTATAAAACCAAGATCAAAATATCCACATGATGAATAAAACCATATCCAGGGGCAAGCAAGCCCAATGCATCATCAACTACTACGGCTCGCAGGCCATCTATATGAAGGGCTAAACAAGTGCCCAAATCAAAACAAGGCACGCAGGCCCTACCTAGTAGAAATGCTACCACTAACTACTGTCTCAGGTACGAGGACGCTTCGGAGGCTCGGACCCCCGAGGTCTATACTCCTCTGGCGTAGCATGGTCGTCATCCGTACTACTGCTCTCCGCAGGCTCCCCCCTCTGCTGTACACTCTCTCTCCGTCTCTCAGAAGAACGGAGTACTCGGCCTGAAGGTGGAGTCACCGAAGTAACTCGAGGCGTCGAACGCCTGGCACTCCCGGAGCCTGACGCTCCCTACACAAGCAGCAAAATTTGTCAGAATACAATGAAAGGCATACATGTTCAAACAGAAAAGAAAGACAAGTCTAATGTATACCTCAGCAGCTCCGGCACTAGGGGTGGCCCCTCGGCTAGCTCCTCTCTCACTGCTAGTACTCTCCCTCCTCCTGCGAGTACCTCGGCTGGTCTCTCTACCTCTGCTAGCCTCTCCAACACCACGGGCCGGTGCCCTCCCTCTAGTAGCTCTCCGGCCACGACCAAGTACAACTCCTGGCTCAGCCCGCGGGCGCACCTCTGGAGCCATGCCCATCACAAACTGACGGACCATGGCCTGCAAGTCCTGCGCCAGCTGGTACGACGCCGCCGCCCACTCAACAGGAATCTGAAATTCAAAAGGGGCGTCAGCAATACATGAGATACTGGTATAAACAAGTAATAGAAGCAAGCATAATAATCAAAAGTCACCTCTGTCGTGGCAAGAGTAACTGTAGGAGTGATATGAGGCACCGTCACCACTCCAAGTGCTCCGTCAGCGGTCACCACCTCAATCTCTCTCCTCAACTCAGGTAAAGCAACACCGGCCCTCAAACGGTTCTCCATGTCCAGGTCATATGCCAAGTGTGTGCTCAAGTAGCCCTCATAATCCATCGAAAGACCGAAGACCACCTCTGTCGGCACCGTGTATCTCTCTATCTCAGCTCGGGTGTACTCCTCAGTCCTCTGAACGAGTGGAGGCAACGGCGAAGGCACTCTGAAATGGTCAATCCCGAGGGACTGACGGGAAACCCTGTCACCCAAGTACCATCGCCAACCGTAAGGGCACTCCAACAGCACTCGACTCCGTGTCAGCTCCCTGCTCCTAACCAAGTAATCCCTGCGCATCCTATGCCAAACATTCCATCTCACCTACAAGAAAGAAAGGTTTGTCAGTTTCAAGGATAAAGGAAGACAATAAAGCATGAATATTTGAAAACATAGAAAAGGCTTACCCTATCTCCTATAGTAGTGTCTAGAAAGAGCCGAAAAGTCCTCAAATCTCCCTTATGGTCACCACCTCCTGTGTACTCTGACCCCCACTTCTCGGCACGCGGGAGCACATCCTCATTGCTATGCGAATTGGCCGGGGCAAATACACCCAGCACCTCATAAGCCCACACCTGCATGTTCAGAAAATCGCCAAGTCATGAAACATGGATGAAAGCATTATCATGATCATTGAAAGAGGAATACAAGCAAAGTTTTACCTCTAGCACCCTCCAGTAGCCACCAAGGCTCGTGCCCACACCACGGCACACGCAACCAAGGAAGCAGTACACAGTACACAGACCGGCGCCGCCCCAGTCGAACCTCCCAGCAGTCTCCAGATCCTCCAGTGCAGGCAACCAACCCAAGTGCACCACGCCCTGCCTGTTCGGAAACAGGGAAGCACCAAAGAGGTACAACAAGTAGGCTCTCGCCATCTGCCTAGCCTCCTCCTCTGACCCTGGCTCGTGGTCCCAGAAACCCACCAAGACAGTATACCTCACCCCCGACTCAATACCTCCAAGCCTCCTCCCCAGGTAGTGCTCAATGGCAGCAGGGTCCAAGTACAGCTCTGAGTCAAAGGGGATGGGATCACCTCCAACTCTCAGACCAGTGATCGCAGCAAAGTCAAGGGGAGTGATGGTCATCTCCCCGAATCTGAAGTGGAAGCTGTTGGTAGTATCCCACCACCTCTCCACCAGGGCTCGTATCAGCTTGCGATCCGTCCTAGTCACTGTCAGAAGCCGGATAAAAATGGTGAACCCAGAGGCATCAACCAAAGCCCTCACTCGTGATGGCAACGCGCGATAATACTCCAAAGAATGCGCAGAACCTCCATAGCCACCCAAAGATCTCTCAGTCTGTTAAACAAAGGCATGACAAAACTTCAGTCAGTATTATCAACAGGAATGTACAAGCAAACAAGCAGACAAGCAAAACAAGCAAACAAGCACAAGAATAAGCAGAGGATACGTACCAAAGGATTCCTATAAGCAATGTGGGTCGAACGGTCTCGAATCACACTCGTATCTAGGTACGTAGGCAACAAAGGTGTATATGTATCGCACCCCTGGGGAACGAAGAAGTGCACCCGTGGCACATAGGTAGCCGGTGTAAACGGAGCTCTGTGGTCCAAAGACAGCTCGACCTCTCGGACTATGGTCAAACGCTCCTCCCCTGCAGCCACCTCGGCCTCTCTCTGTCTCTCCTCCTGCTCAGCATCCCTGACAATGGATGCCATCCCCTCCTGAACCAGGACACTCTCGAACCTGGGAAACTCCTGTAAGGTCGCCGCTATATCCTCGTCTCTCGCTCCCTCCAAAGTGTCTGCCAAAGTCAAGCCAGACCCACGGGAAGAACCAACGGCAGGTGTAAACAACGGAGGCTCTGAAGGCTCTGTCTCTCTCTCATCACTCTCCTCTGGCACTCTAGCGGTACCAATCGCAATAGCTGGACCTGGAGCTATGCGCCTCACCAATGGCACCTCCTCGCTCTCAGTACTACTCCCCCCAGCAACATCCTCAACCAAAACATCCCTCGGGATACCCTCAGCCTGAGACCTGCTCTCCTGAGCACGGGCTCTCCCTACAACAACATCTATCCCACTCAAACTCATAGCAGCATCCGAAGGAGAAGCACCCGTACCTGACGGATCAATATCCATGGCCGCCGGCCCCTCGCGGCTAGCTACAACACTCTGACCCTCACCAACAATATCATCACCACCAGTGGTACTCTGATCAATGGGCGCAGCACTCTCATCAGGTCGTACGGTACTCGAATCTACTGGCACAGCACTCCCAACATCACCCACGGCACTCTCAGTGTGCCGTGCGGTACCCAAATCGTCCCCCACACCACTGCTGCCCATCATCGGCACAGTACCCATGCTCTCGGCCTCCTGTAATGACACCCGAGTAGGAGCCTCACCGACATGAGCCTCGCCGGCCCCCGTCGATATCATCTCCGGCGCAGAAGATGCCGCTCCATCCCCAACTAGTACCATACGAGATGATTCGGGAACCGGGTCCATGGCAACCGGGTCTACACCGGCCGGAATGTCCATAAACGAATCACTCCCGGACCCACCGGACGTCGTGCTACCCTCTCTATACTCCGATGATGTCGAATCAGTGACAGATGCAGGAGAACAACCCCCGCCCTCGCCGGAATCAGCCATAACCAAGTATATTTCGGAATTGAGAATGTGGGTTTTCAAATCGGAATGTAAGGGAGAATGTGAAGGAAGAGAGAAGAAGGAGAATGAGAGGAAATGGTTTTCGAAGTCTTGCTCTCTCAGAATGAACCGACTAAGAGGTTTGAATGTGTCGAAAGTGGGAGAAGACAAAACGGTTTCGGGAGGTTTTAATAGCCACTTGTGCCGTACGGCACACCCACTCTACCGCACGGCACATCTTGTGCACCGCACGGCGCACCCTTTTGCCAGTTTCACCGCACGGCACTCCATCTCTGCCGCACGGTACAGTATTGATGCCACACGGCACACATCTGGGTTCTTAATGATTTTTGCACCAGATTCAACCTTCCCGAGGGCTTTCTAAGCCAAGATTTCCAGCAATCTCACTCAGGCTAATCCTCGATTTTGCCCCACATCGGCTTCGCGTGAGCACTCATCGGTCCCATCACAAGTATTCAAGCAACGATTGGATTTGTAAGTCCTCAAAGGCATTACCAACAACTTCTATCAGTATCGATAGTGGTTTCGCAAGTCCTCAACGGCATCTACAACAACAATTTCGATCAGAGTCAGACAGGGTTTCGTGGTTTCGTAAGTCCTCTCCGGCATTAACAACGGTTTTATCAGCATCAGGTGGTTTCGTAAGTCCTCTCCGGCATTAACAACGGTTTTATCAACATCAGAATCCGATGGTTTCGTAAGTCCTCGCCGGCATTAACGACAATTTTATCAACATCCGATGGTTTCGTAAGTCCTCTCCGGCATTAACGACAGTTTTATCAGCATCAGGTGGTTTCGTAAGTCCTCGCCAGGCATTAACGACAGTTTTATCAGCATCCGATGGTTTCGTAAGTCCTCTCCGGCATTAACGACAGTTTTATCAGCATCAAGTGGTTTCGTAAGTCCTCTCCGGCATTAACGACGGTTTTATCAGCATCAGGTGGTTTCGTAAGTCCACTTCGGCATTAAACAGCAGATATCCTCAGCATCAAATGGTTTCTTGTGTCAGCGACAAACGGTTTCGTAAGTCCTCTCCGGCGTTAACAAAACGGTTTTTCAGCACCATTAGCACATCATTCGTTTTTCCCTCGTTGAAAAGCAGAGTGACAAACTCCACTACCCAATCAAAGGTATGTTTTCTAGAAACCCTTATGCATTCAGCCTCAATGAACTACGCCGGTCTGATCCCTACAACGGGGTACGTAGGCAGCTCTTACGAGCGCGACCACATGCATCATGTATTACTTGTTTGTTTTCGTACGAGGACGTCCACATCGAGGGGTGTCTTCTATCTTTGACGCGACTTCGGTCGACACAATGATTGTAAGTCTCGTCAAAGAGGGGCAACTGTAGACACCCCAAAATAAGCGTTCACGTACATTTTAATCCCCAATGATGAACGGAAATACCCGGAAGAACTCTCGGATTGAAATTCTCCAAGTCAACTCAGTCAACAGTACCGCACGGTACTCATCTCTCAACGCACGGGACAGCCAGTGTCACGTACAGCAGAGTTTTGGAAATTTGACGGCCAGGTGTGCCGCACGGTACACAAGTTGTGCCGCACGGCACAGTTTGTGTACCGTACGGTACTGTTTACGGGTTCCCAGTTTTCACAGGTTCCCAGCAAGCCGAAAGTGTTGACGAGATTGGTTCCCCCGCCGTGGCCGAAAGGGAAGATCATGGCCGAAAGGAATAGGCTACTCCCTATGCCATTGTCCCCCTGGGCAAGAATCAAGAAAGGATTGGGAACTACAATCGGCTCCCCCAATCCTCTATAAAGACCGTCCGAACTCAATGAGAAAAGGACCCCCAGACGACCGAACCCCATACGATTTCTGTGTAAGAAAGATCACGAAACTCCGTTCTTGGATATCATTTTCATTGCCAAAACCTTTTAGCTACCATCTCCACCATAATCAATCCAATATCATTCTCTCTGCCAAAGCCAAACCCAAAGCAGAGACCCATCCCCTGTTTTGGCTCCAAAACCGTGAGTTAACTATTCCAAATTAACCAAAGTTTAAGCCTTCAATCCCTCTTACCACTATACTAGAGTGAAGGTGAGATCCAGAGAAGGTTCAAGCAGCATTCGGAAGTTCAATCCGACGCTCAATCCGAGAGTTCGAAACAGAAGGTATAAACCCGCTTCGCCAAATTCCTTGAATTTGGTACCCTGAGGGGAAGGGTACCAAGGGTGGAATGATTCCTTGTATCATTTCCATGCTTGGTATGCCCAAATTACAACAAGTTCAGTTTCATTTCACACCTCCCGGTCGCGTCGTACGGTGAAAATATCGCCTCGTACGGAGCGATTCAACAAGGAGGGACATCTCATACTCAATACACTGCCTTCTCCCTTGAAAGTAGTTCATTTCGAATGCATTTCATACCTTGTATGTGCCTCTGATCAATCATTTCGAAGAGCCAAAGTTTCAAACTGTTTTGCAGCCAGGTGTGCCGCACGGCACTCTTACTGTGCCGCGCGGTACACTTTGAGTGCCGTACGGCACCCATTTGAAAATCTGACCGTTAATTTGAAGAACAGTGTCGCACGGTACATTATTTGTACCGCACGGTACATCAAGTATGCCGCACGGCACAGTTTTTCTTGTAAAATATTAAATTTGAACCTTCCTCCTGCAGGAACAGTTTGAAGTTTGGATTTTCGTTTGATTTCTGTTATTTACATATTAGTCATTTGTTTTTCTTATTATTATCGTCTGCTTTGTTTAAATTAAATGTTTATCTGTTGAGGTTCAGCAATAAAATTGTTTTCTAATAAAATCCCACAAATGTTTAGTAAAGACCGATTTTTAATCGGGCGAACAGGGTGCATTAAAACCCTTCCCTGTTCGTAACCTGGCTCCCGGATCCAAAACGAATCTCTGGTTTTCAATTGGTTTTATAAGTCATTCTCTCGAAATCACCATTTTCGAATTGGTTTCTCGGGTCCCAAACTATTTTCCCAAAACCCGGGTGGCGACTCTAAAATCTTTTGTTTTTCGAACCGTTTCGAAAAACCCTCTCCGAACCGAGTGGAGGCTGACCGTCCACAAACATATTCCCCAAGTGTCCATATATTCTACGAATGTCCATGTGTCCCACGAGTGTCTGTGTATCCCACCAGTAGTCGCTTGTCCCACAAGTGTCCGCATATCCTACAAGTACCCAACAAGTGTCCAACAACATTATATATTTATTTCATTCATTACATTAACATCTAGGATTAGAGAATCCGCTATCCTTTCTTTGTGTCTTATGGGCCTTTGCTTGCGACCTTGGATTGTTTGGCAAATGTTATTTCCCCAAGCGTAGGGTTTAGGCGCGGTAACCTCAAAACCGGTAAGACCGGGTCGAATCCACAGAGACCGAATGCGCTGAGCGTGTTGATTGTTTCGCGAATGAAGGTTTTAGCCTCAAAGCGGCAAACTGTGGTTTTGTAGTTTGATTGGTGGAATTCTCTCGACTTCGAGAATGACTCAGAGATAAACAACTAATTAAACTAAGGCAAAGTCTAGGGATATTTAACGACCATGATTCGGGTTAATCCATCCCATCTTGTTAACCGGCTCGCGGCATCGTTAAATGCCCCCGAAATAAAAGATTTAGAGTTTAAAACCTTTTACAAGAAAATGTGTTTACCAAAGATTAGGGGTTTTCGGGACATTTTGCAAACGGTTGGATTGACATCGCCAAAGCATCCCACGTGCCAAGTGGTGAAACCCTTGGTTACGTGGGATCAATGGGGTTAACAAACCCAACCTTTGGTACATAAAATTGAAACCCCGAATATTTGATAAACAAGCAATGTATGCTATTTGTCGAGATGGACGGATTAAATCCAAGTCATGGAGTGTTAATCACCCCATGACTAAGCCTATTAAAACTACTAACACATTATGCTAGAAATTAAGTCTAGGAACTTGAAGAAAACTAAAAACATGATCTATAAACTTAAAAACTGATTTTTAGTAAAGATCTTAAGTCTACCTAAAACATTAACACTTGAGAAAATCACAAACAATAACTAGAAACTAAGGTTTTTAAAAGAAATAGCTAGAACAACACAAAAACTAAATACTTGATGAAAATGCAAATAAACTAGATTAATAGAACGATCTCAGTGAGAGTAGCAACTTTAATACATGAGAAATTAACGGGAGAAGAAAACTTACACGAGAAATCTAGAAAGAGAAAGCTTAAGGTCTCTCCAATGGAGGAGAGAGGGAGGAGCTAAACCTAAAAGACTTATAGTGAAGAGAGAGATAAGGGAGAAAGAGTGAGAGGAGAGAGTTATATCATCTTTTTTTTTCTCTCTTACAAAATATCTAAAAAGAAGAAAAAGGTGAAAGTTTCCAAAAGTGGAAACTCCAAAAACTAGCTTAAACAAGCTTCTCGGACTGCCTGGGTATCGATACCCATGTTGGGGGTATCGATACCTACCTTGAAAATATTCCCCGTAATGCCTGGGTATCGATACCAAGGTAGGGGGTATCGATACCCAACGTTCTGTTCAGTTTGGGACTGCAGAGCTATTGATACTGGTGTGCCTCTTCTTTCTTTGCCATCCCTTGGCCTTGTGTGCTACCGGACATCTTCCAAAACACTTCTAAACATTGTGCGACCCTCAGGGGAGGTGATCCTTGGCCTCGTGCGTGCTTGTTCACTCCCGGATTCCACCGAGAGTCCTTGTGAGCGTGAGACACGGCTTTAGCCTACCGGCTTGGCTTGTGACCTTTCGATTACCCAGGCCTAAGCCGAATCATCCTTTCTTGACTCTTTATACCCGGTGTTGGAATGCCATGGGGCACTTGGAACGGTTCCCAATGCGCTCAAAACGCGCTTATTTGCTTGTTTCACTTGTAACTAACAAAAACCACACTATGCGCACATCAAACATTTAAGGCGCTAAAACGCGTGTGTGTGTGAGCAAAATGAGCTAGATAAGCCCCAGATATCTACAATATTGGGGGGCTTATCAGCCTCGTGAAACCTTTCCTAGCAACACACCAATTGATGATCCTAGTAACTTGTCTTCTTACTTAAAATTTGGATTTCTTATTCGTCTCTATTCGTCAAATGTCCATTTATATCGTTTCAGATGTATCAATTATACCCATCGTACCAAACTACCACGTGTCTATAAGCATTCACTAAGTGACATCTCATTAAACTACATCAACAACCAGTAATTCAAGTTGAGCATGTATTCAACAAGTTCCCAATTTAGCATTGCGTATTTCACGACGAACAGTGCAAACAGTGACCAAACGAGTGCCAAGGGAGGACCAGGGTTGCAAAAAAAAAATGTTGGAAACCAATATGCCAAAATCATCTGGACGGTTGTACCTACCTGTTCGGACGGAAATTCCAGCAGGTTAGAACACAAACAGTTTTTCTATAGATTTTTCCATTTTCACCCAAACTCAACAAGTACGGTTGAAACCCATAAATTTAAGGTACTAACTACCAAATTGCAATTAGGAAGAGGTATATTGCAATCTCAACAAGGGGATTTAACAATGAAACCAAAGGTTCAACAAGAACCCAAATCAAAACCCTAGAAATGAGATTTTCAACAAAATCAAAGGGATAAGATCAAGTTGGGTTTTCACACTGCATACACCTCCACAAACACAAAAGAAAGTGTATAAGAAACCCCTACCTCAAGTGGATCTAAACCTCTTCCAAGGTTTGAGCCTAAAACCCTAGCTCTCCAACTTGAACCCCACCGAAATAAGACTTCCCAGAGTGACTACTCTTAAAACCCGAGTTCCAATGGTGAGTGGGTGAAAGATCTATGGTGAGTTCACGAGGATTTTGAGGGGATATTGTTGATTTGGGAAGAGGGAGGGTAAATCAAGAAAGAGGGAGAAGAGGGAAGCCAGTCTTGGGTAGGGGAGAGGAAATGATTTTCTCTCTCACTTCCTCAACCCTTTTGTAGTGCTAACACACACACGCACCCCTCCAACTTTCCATGTATTTCAAAACAGTCCAACACTAACCCCTCATTTAAACATTGAAATTAAATTTCTTAAATTCCCCACTTTCTTTTTTAGCTTTTTAGAAATTTTTGGGTCTTTATAAAAATACTACTCCCTCCGTCCCAATTTGCTTGGTCACCACGGTTATGTGTTTTTTTAAAACTCTTATAGTTTTCAATCTATAATGTATTTTATATGCAATATCGATCTTATTTGATTGATCTCAATTAGTTCTATAAGACAAAATTTTCAAAAACTTTAAAAACACCACAAATAAAAAGTTATAAACGTTTAAAAATGGCACGAATATTTGTCGTGAGCAAACAAATTGGGACAGAGAGAGTATTAATATCTTTTCAATGATATCAATTTTATAAAAATTGAGTGTATAATGAAAAGTTATATGTCATTGAAGAAAATTTTGCAAAATGTAAATAGGTTACGGTTGGTATTATAATTCGTTATCAATTGACACAAAGGATAAAATGGTGATTTAAGAAAAGGGAAGAAATGGACATGGGTCTTCATTTGGTGGGAGATTCTCCAAATATGAAGGATGGAGTTGAGTCTCCATTTTGGATACCCCAAATAGAGATGGGTTAGAGGGCATGGATTCTCCAAAATGGAGATTTGGAGAAGGGTAGGAGATGCTCTCATAGAACTAGGATTGTTTCCATACAGAGCTTGGGCGGTGCAAAAGAGTCCTAACACACTTGGGCTCCTTTGAACAGCTCCAATCATTTGCATGGGACTCTAAAAGGAGTGTATCTACTTTGGAAATCGTATGTTTTCCACCATTAACACAAGGAAAGCAAAAACGAAAAAAAATAAAATGTTTTTGCCATGATTGTTTCATACAAAAAATATTTTACCCCAAAAAATATTGTACGTCGAAACAAACGGAGCCAAGGAATCTGTACCCACAAATTAATTAAACACTAATTACTCCTTCCGTCCCAATTTAAATCTCCTCTACGGGAAATCGAGCTTTTTAAGAAGTTCAAATTTTTGCTCTAAATTTCCAAAAGTAACCTTAAAAACTGCGAAGTCAATTAAATTAATGTATTTAAATTGTTTATATCCTTCAATATAAATCTCAAAAAATATGTCATATGGATCTTGTTTGATAGATTTTAATTAAATCTATTATACAAAATTTTCAAAATCATGAAAATATTATATGTTGAAAGATATTGTCAATTTAAGAATGATATGAATATCAAAAACTGTCAAATCAATTAGTACTTTTTAGGGGTAGAATTGAAAGTTTGATATATTTTGATGGTTATTTATAGAAAGTGAACACTTATTTTGGGACATCCCAAAATAGAAAGGTGGACATTTAAAATGGGACGGAGGGAGTATATTATAGCATAGTACATCCATGTTGCGACTAGTATTGGGGCCAGCCCCAATGTTTGAGTTGCTCAAGTCCGACCACTAACTTGGTTGCTCGCTTAATATCCTAGTTCTAGAAACTGACTTATGTTAGGAACTAGTTTAAGTTGGTTTTTTGAGTTGATGTATTGTGAGAGGATGACATATCTCATAAAGTGCAATAAGCCAGTTTGAGAATAAGTCAGTTTTTGAAAGTCATAAAAAAATAAAAGAACATACAATCTTGTAAGGTGTGGTACTAAGGAATTAAACCCAACGGACTTCGTGGATTTTTTAGAATAAGATTAGCCCAGAGGAGGCCTATACTTGCACCAACTTGGTTCATGATATTTTGTTTTAAATCCAAAACCTAGAATGGTATACCGGATGACACAAGAATTTGTAGACTGGTATATCAATCCTCAAGTCGAGAGACGAAACCTCTCACTGAGATCGATAACTCAGCCAGCGCGTCGATTCACTGGTCGAAACCTCGATCTGTTGAAAATTTTGGAATGTTCCACTAGGGTTCGATTCGAGCTCGAACTCTTGTTTCCGGTCACCATGACCTATTTGTGCACACTCAAGACACTTCAAAGATGAGCTTGAGTCGGATTATCATCAAATTAAAAGGGATTTAATTAATCCACGTTAATTTTCTGTTAAACCCTACAAATATAGGGGCTTAAGGTTCCGGATTGAGAACAATTGATTACTCTCCCACGCAATCACCCCCATTTTCATACTCTTTAAAGATGTGCCTGCAAAAGCCTTCAGCCCCCGTGAGTTAAAAATACCCGAGTGTTCCAATCCCTTAAAACCCCTTTAGTTTTAGGGTTAATGTTCGAAATACCACATAAAAGCTTTGAGGTTCGAGTTTGATTTCTTAAATCAAACTCTTGAGGATTTGAGGAAGGATGCTACAAAAGCCTCACGGCTGACCTTTTCCGTTTTCACCGTATTTTAACCCTCTACTTTTGCTTTAAGTTTTCTGTTCTAGTTTAAGGACGAACTCTAGCCAGCACATCGTTGTGTCGGTCGGGACATCATACCCCACACGATCTGCTGGCCACCAGATTGATTATCTGGTAGACATATTGTTTTGCTTGGAATATTTTCTATTTCTGCTATTTTTGTAAAATAGCGATACATGCTTCTGGTTCCCTCTCCCCGTAGATTCTAATTCATGTTGTCACTCATAATTGTTTAAAGGCTAATAATTAATTGTATGTGAGTGAAATAAACAACTGAAAGACCTTATGTCAAGTAAAGTAAAGGCTAATCGTTAGGTTGGGCGAAGAAGGTTGCCTCACCAATTCTCCCCTCTTCGTACCTTCGGATTTCGAACCTAGAATCTCTGTCTAGTTTCTTGGTTACTAAAACTAAGTGACGAATCTAAACAATTTAAGTGATGTGCAATGTGTACTCTCAATATTTATGACACGCTACAATGGGTGGTCTTCAGTTCATGACGTTGGCCACTCCTAAGAGCATAGTCCCTGCGCCGTAATGGGTGGAAGTATCCACACAATCACAAGACCGTAACCTACGGCCACAATCTACGGTCCTGAGTTTGCAGTGTTCTATTCTGACCTATATAGTATTTTTCATGCAGACCTCTAATTGTACACTCGTAAGCTACACCCGTAATATTTATCCTATAGCCGTAGCCTCTGTACCCTCGGCTGCAAGTATAAATTACGTACAGAATGTTATTTCCATTCCAATGGTGACAATGTGTTATCTTATATGGCTAGTTACTATAAGGTCCACTATAGCTATTTCCAAACACTTGTAGTCCACATAACTTTTTCCTAACACATCTAGTCCACTTACTTATCCAAAGTATGACAATACCCCCCGTTACATGTGAAGTACATCGCCGGCGCTGAAAAATTTGCGGGTGCCGAAAAAGTCGTTGGCCCCGGAAAAGTAGTCGACACCGAAAAAGTTGACGGTGCCGGAAAATTGGACTTTGCCAGAAAAGTCACCGACAAAGATACTAGATGTGGTTATCTGAGCTCACAAGTTATGGCTATCTGGGCTCAGAAGATGTGGTTATTTACGTCGACAACTTTTCCAATCTAATCCATATAGCAACTGGCCTCATATCTTGAATCACCAGATGTGGTTATCTACAAGATGTGGTTATCTAGACTCACAAGATGTGGTTATCTGCGCTGATAACTTTTCCAATCTGATCCTTATAGCAACTAGCCCCATATTTGGAATCACCAGATGTGATTATCTGGGCTCACAAGATGTGATTATCTACAAGATGTGGTTATCTGCGCTGACAATTTTTCCAATCCGATCCCTATAGCAACTGGCCCCTTATTTGGAATCACCAGATGTGGTTATCTGGGCTCATTAGATGTGGTTATTTGATCCCTATAGCAATTGACCCCATTTCTGGAATCACCAAATGTGGTTATCTGGGCTCATAAGATGTGGTTATCTAGGCTGATGACTTTTCCAATTTGATCCCTATAGCAACTGGTCCAATATCTTGGCTCACCTGATGTGGTTATCTGGGCTCACAAGATGTGGTTATCTAGGCTGGTGACTTTTCCAATCTGATCCTTATAGCAACTGACCCAATATCTTGAATCACTAAATGTGGTTATCTGGGCTCACAAAATGTGGTTTTCTAGGCTGGTGACTTTTCTAATCTAATCCCTATAGGACCTGGCCCAATATCTTGAATCACCAGATGTGGTTATCTGGGCTCACAAGATGTGGTTATCTATGCGGTGACTTTTTCAATCTAATCCCTATAACAACTGGCCCAATATCTGGAATCACTAGATGTGGTTAATCTGGGCCCATAAGATGCGGTTATCTACAAGATGCGGTTATCTGCGCTGACGACTTTTCCAATCTGATCCCTATTGAAAATGACCCTATATCTAGAATCACCAAATGTGGACCAAGTGGTTATCTACAAGATGTGGTTATCTTTACTATTTTTTTTTCAAGCCTAGTTGAGATCAGATGTGGTTATTTGAACTAAAAAGAGGTGGATATCTGGGCTCACAAGATGTGGTCATCTGTGCCGGTAACTTTTCCGTCAAAGTCCAACTTTCCGGCACCGAGGAACTTTTTTGGCGAACTTCCTGAGGAAGTCCAATTTTCCGGTGTCTTTTTTGGCGCTAGTGAACTTTTCTGGCAAGAGTATATTATGTTCAGATAACGACATCTTGTGACTCCAGATAACCACATCTTGTGATTTTAGATATGATTATTAGCACCGGCGACTTTTCCGATGACTTTTTCCGGGGAAAATTTCCCGATTACTTTTTTGGCGAAAATTTTCCAATGAGTTTTTCGGCACCGATGACTTTCTGGCAATGGTATGTTATGTAGTAAATTTAATGTGAAGGTATATTTGTCTATTAAAAATGGAGAGTGGATCTTACATTTTAGAAAATGCAAAAAGGTGGATTAGAGGTGTTATGAAAATATGAGGTGGACTAGACAAGTTACAAAAAGCTATAATGGACCTTAGAGCAATTCCTTATGTCTTATATATGCCTTGTTTGGTCTTATTAAATATGATATGTATTGTTTTCTTAATTCTTAGCATCTAGTGTTATTATTGAGAGTTGTTGTTAGCAATGGACTTAAAAGTTTTAGCCTCCTTTTTACAAAAAAATATAAAGAATAGGTAATTGTTGATAATTCCATCATTTTTATGAAAAACTTAATATAAGTTATACACTTATTAGTATTTACTAAAGTTAGATTTTAAAGGTTATTAACTATTTTTTTTCATAGATTTTGATCAAATTACACTTTATCTCTTATGTTTTCTTAAACTATATATTAAAGACTTAGAGTTTTATGAAAATATCCAAGTCCCTAAAAGAATATTTAATTACTTCATAGACCTTACTTAGTAATTGCACCACGAATCCTATTATTACATTTGAACTCTAAGTCTACCATGATATTAAAAGTTACCTATGGATTTCGACCATAACATTTTTTCTCTCGAAAAATGATAGATGTTAAAATGTGAATATGTGCTGAGTCTCGGTGAACCCACAAGTCACATTACATGAACACAACCCAAACACCTTATGTGAATTACTTGAATGTTATAGCATGTCGTTCCATTTTTATTATGTATGTCTCATTGCGACATGCGGTGATTGATTAACTGTTAGAACGGACAAATAGCTAGGTTCACTGGATTGGTGTGAGGATATAGATGATCACCTAGACACTTTCTAAGTTAATGGAAATTGGAAAAAGGATAAGCAATTGAGGTGATCATGAGATTTGGGCGGTCATCCTGCATGCAGAGTTTCAGTGTTGTGATTGGCAGTCAGCTAGATGATTCATGGTAGATTGATAATGATATATGACTAACGGTCAGCAGAGATTGTTTAAGGTCCAGAAATACATAGATATGGTATTATGTGATTGCTCCTTATGAATGAGGTGATAGAAGGTGGTTTCATATTATAGTTCCAAGTCATGCTCTATATATAATTGCCAAGGTCACGGTCAGTTCCTTGTATGCCGAGTAGTATGGTCAATCTCTAGGAGGGGGAGGAATCACAAATTAATGGCCATAGTTTTAGTAGTTAACATGGGGATGTTTTCTTGAGGTTGAGAATCTAGATGAACATGTAAAATAAAGGCTAGAAATGAATCCACCTACTTGATCCTTAATTTTGTACCTCCTTTCTAATGAACTGTTGTTAATTTTAATGTATGTGTTACTGGGCAAGGACTAGCTACTAAGTGATTATTTACTCATGGTGCTATTGTTGGTCCTGGAATTTTATGCCAGGTGTTGAAGATGAAGGAGAAAAACAATACTACCAGACGAAAGAGATTACTGCCGATCAGGTGCCAAAGAAAGACTAAAACCTGAATTTAAATATTTAGAATGCTCTATTCCTTCATGGCTTATTTTGCATGACTGTAACTCTAATTTCATAACTATATTATGATGAGAAGAAGAAACGACGATTAGCGGCGATTCGAGTTCAATGTCATCTGGGCTTTTGGTTTAAGGGGGTGTTCCACTAACTTGGTTTTTTTGGTTTTTTGGTTTTTTTGGATGTTTTGGTTTTGCAAAAAAACTAACTTGTTCCACTAACTAGTTTTTTGGTTTTTAGTTTTGCAAAAAAACTAACTTGTTCCTTCAAACTAGGTTTTTGTATGTTTAGTTTTGCAAAAAAACTAACTTGTTCCACTAACTAGTTTTTTGGCTTTTGGGGGTTTTTAGTTTTGCAAAAAAACTAAGTGGTTTTTTGTTAGTGGAATGAAATAGTTTTTGAGTTCAAACAAAACTGTTTTTTTTTTTAGCGGAACGGGGCCTAAAACAATGTCAAATTGTGATCTGAGTTTGAAGAGCCGATTTGAAGCTTCGCGAGCTCGATTATGACCCGTGATCTTCGTGGAAAGCTTTGATCTGAAGCTCCGGCTAGTTTCGGCTAGCTCAATATCGATATGAAGCAACGAGATGAAAAGGAGGAGGAGTTTCCTCCTTTGTTCTCTCACTAGCGGTGGTAGAACTAGAACCCATCCCTTTCTTCCTTCAATATTCCGGTGATATGCATATGCGTATGTATGTATGTATGTATATTGCGTGTAAAATGAATATAATAATAAATTTGTTTTGGAATAGGTAAAATAGAGAAGGTTATTTGGAGTATTGAAAGAAATGTGGGTAAGTACACTATTCAATACTCCCTCTGTCCCTTTTTAAATGTGTTACTTCGTAAATTTAACTTATTAAAAAAATATTATCATTACACATTTCACATCGATTTTTTCTTCCACTTTACACTTTTCACATCAACTTTTACCTTTACTTTCCAAAATTATCCTCTACTTTTACTCATTACATCTTTATTCACTAACTTTTCAAAAGGGCAAAATGATAATTGTACAAACTTTTACACATTAACTTTTCAAACCACACACTTATTTAGGGGCAGTCCAAAATGAAAAGTTAAATACTTAAAAAGGGACGGAGGGAGTAGCACTTTTACCTAATTTTACCTAAGAGCTGCTGTTTTTGTTCTATAAATAAGGGTAAATTCAGAGACCAACAAACCAAGTAAATGCTTTGCATTACTTCAAGAAACTTATTTTTATTTATATGTAACTTACATTTTTTTTTACTGCCCCAATCCGGAGTTGTCTCAGTCCGAAGATTTGTTGAGCTTATCTTTTGACTGGTATACCTTAGCACAATCTTCAAAATTTGGCGTTTAATAATTGAAGAAGAACAGACAAAAGGAATAAAACCTACGAACCATATTAATCATCATAAAACTTTCGCTGTGTCTGATAAATCTGTAGAAACTGGAAAGGAAAACAACTTGGGTGCTGGGAGGAGACATGTCATTATCAAACCCTAGGCAATTATTCTAAGGCTCCTCGCTCCACCACCTCCCAAGAAGCTAGGTTTGTTCAAGTCACTATCAATTTAGCTATACTCTCTTTCTCAGTTTCATAGGTCTCCCATTTTCAAAAACAAACATATAAAAAATTGAAGGTTGGGTTTTTTTTTTTTTTTTTAAAAAAAAAAAACGCAACTTATATATATTGCTAAATCAAATTACGAGGCCCATTAGGCGTCAAAAAACCCAGATATAGCAAAAGACCAGGAAATCCGAACAAATAAAAAGTTGTAAAAATAAAAACTACGAAGTTGAAGAGCAACCATCCGCTTATGGATGTGGCAGGAGAAACTTGGAGGATTAATATCGTCAGCTCACCACTCTCTCATCCCACCGTAGCAACAACTGTTAGACAACTCACAAATCTGTCATTTAAGTTGATTGGATACGAGGGCCAAACAACTTCAAATGTTATGAATTTCAATGAGATTACTATAAATTGAGAACGATCGAATAAGATGTTGTATACAATATATACCTCCCACCCAATTAAAGAAAAATTGCACCATCAAGTGATTGTCAGGGGTGAGGCATGGTGCCAACATAGTTGGAATTCTTGCTTCCTGTTGTGATATTGTCATTTGTCACGACTTTGCTGTTTTTAATTTTTATATTTTTCTTATCAACGAGAAATAAAAAAGATTTTGCTCCTCAAAAAAAGGAAGAACAACAATCATTACCGTTGGTCTAAAAGGCGTTCACATGGCTATGTGCATATCTAAACTCATATGTGAACATGATGAGGAGGGTTGAAAATTTTGTGTTGTACATAGAGTATGTGAGGGAAGCAGCACAACTTCTGCAGTCCCACAAACCGCCCCAAAAGCCCAATTACCTTAATTTACACTATTGCTTGTTTGGTAAAGCAACCTCATCCAGGGCTGCTAATTAAGCATATCAAGTTATTCGAGTTTTAGCGAGTTTTCGCTTGTTAAAAACTCTTTCAATAATATAAACAAATAAAAACTCGTTCAAGCCGCTTTCAAATGGTTTCAATTGACTCACTGGCTTCTAAATTCAAGTTGGGATCACTACCAAAAAAAAAATTGAGTTTTAGTGACACCCTAGTGACAAAGACGTGTCACTAAAAGTGTGTTGCTAAAGGATATTTAGTGACAGTTTTTTGTACTAAGCTGTCACTAATTCACTAAAAAATTGTCACTAAAACTCTTTAGCAACACGCTTTTAGTGACAACCTAATGACAAAATCATTGTCACTAAAGATCAATTTTTTTTATAGTGGATAGGTATAGTTTTCTCCAAGTTTTTGCTTAGGAAATGGCTACAATACACACCCCTTATTTGGGTGTACCATATGCACCTATTGTATGGTTCAGATTGTGCCACCTCATCGACAATCGTAATATTTTTTAGTTTTTCGTAACTTTTCAACAATATGATTCGTAACATTTTCTATGATTCGTAACATTTTGGTGTATCTCGTAACTTTTACAAAAAAAATTCGTAACCTTTACAAAAAATTCGTAACTTTTCCAAAAAATTCGTAACTTTTCGCAAAAAATCGTAACTTTTACAGGGGTGTGTATCATACACACCCAAATGAGGGGTGTGTATTGTAGCTTTTTCCTTTTGGTTATTGACCCCAATTTATATTTCCTTACTTGTCCAAGCCCATTAAAAAAGTTTGGGACTTAGAAATATAATGGGGCAAAATAAAAACTCTCTAGTTTATCTCTCACAAAATTCCCAAATGTTAAGAGGGTTTCATACATTTTCTTCTCCGCCCAAAAATCTCCTTGGCACACCAAAGGTAAGGTCTCTCTCTCTCTATGGCTGGTTTATAGGGTATTCTCTAGTTCATAGATTTCTTACTTAATTTGGCCCCTATTTTACTGGTTGCCACTTCTGCAATAGAGAGATTATGTTTTGCTATGAAGATTATGAGGTGTAGGCTTCAAAATCGAAGGTTTGATCAATGGGTGCATGATAGTTTGATTGTGTATGTGGAGAAAAATATTTTTAATATTTTTGGCCATGAAGATTATGAGGTGTAGGCTTCAAAATCGAAGGTTTGACCAATGGGTGCATGATAATTTGGTTGTGTATGAATAGAAAGATACTTTTAATAGGATTACAAATGAGGCTATCATGTATCATTTCCAAAGTATGAAAAGTTGAGGAGGTCAATTGTTGAAGGTACATTTAGTTATTTATATGTCTGCTTTTAGATTAACTTGTTAATTTAAATGTTTCTTTCTAGCAAATCGCAAAAGTGAAGGCACATAGTTTAAATTTGACCCCGCTTATTAAAAATTCTGGCTCCCGTTGGCATGAATTTCTCCAGGAACAGGAGAAATTGTAGAGCCAACACCAAGTAGTGTTGAGAGTGAGTGGGCATGCCAGGAGATATGAGATCTCCAAGTGTGAAGATGGTAATGCGCCTAAATCTGAAGAAACTTCCTTCAAGTGAAAGTGATAGCTTTAATAAAGAGGAACTAAATTAATAAGGTTCGATTGCCTTGACAAAGGACTTTAACAACAAAAAGAAAACAAGATTACATAGAAGAGAAGAAGAAGAAGAAGAAGAAGAAGAAGAAGAAGAAGAAGAAGAAAGGAGATAAGAGATGACAGACATGGTTGAGGAAGAAGAAAATCGACTAACTGGATAGTTAGGAAACAAAAATACAATGCTGCTGTGAGCTTTTGGTGCGTGGAATTTTGTCATGCTGCACAATGGCTTGTATTTATAGAAATCCATAAGCCTTTGCAACCGCTTGAAATAACCGTCCACGAATTAGGACCATAACCCTTGAATCTTGCTCCTTTTGAATTTCTTTAATCCCGCCCATGTTATATGGTTGACAAGTGTCCTTGTTTAGCAAAAAATAACTATCCATTTTCTTAACAATTCTCACATGTTATTTCGGCTTAATAAAGAATTCAAATTTCAAAAAGTAACCTCCTAAAATTTAGGAAACTGTCTTATCTCTTCTCACAGAGATAATTATCTCCTAAATTGTAGAGATTCTAAACCAATCACATGTTTAAAAATATCCTGCCACGTGTATATTCCAGATATGGTACAAACAGCTCCGCCCCTGATCAAGTGTGCACTTAATGCTGAGAGATAAGAAATGCGAAGTTCAAATGTTCTGACAAGGTGCTAATTTAACTATTTTATAATAACGAGGATCGGACATCAATTATCTCTCACAAGTATTGAACTTAAATACCGCCGTAGTTACCACTAAAAGAAGAACTAAAAAATGGAGTGATAGCCCAGTAGTGGGCAACATGTTCTCATTCAATTGAATTCAACTGTCACTAACTAGTAACTACGACTGATAATACTAATTTCACTGAGGAAAAAAAAAACAAAAAAAAAACAGAAACAGAAACTAAAAATGGTTAGGTGGTTGATTAAACAAATGCTCCTGGTCGGACTGCACGTCAAGTTCTAGAAGTTGTAATCCAAGGTATAGTTTATATAGTTAGCAGCAGAATCCAGCTCAAGATCCTAAGTAACTCTTTTAACACGCCATGGAAAGTTTTATAGTTTTTAATAAGGTGGTACAGACTTGGGTACAAAAGCCTGCACTCGTGTTTAAGCTCCATGATAGTTTTTGTGTTAAGTTCCAGCAAATTAAGAACCACTTTATTACCTGATTGATGAGCTAAATTCTAAAGAGGGGAAAGGCTCATAAAAAAATGGGATTGTACTTGATTTTATTATTAAAGAGGAGAGTGACAATATTAAAGAAAGAATACAAAAGGAAAGTCGGTAGATCACATAAGATTGTCATGATTTCTTCAGATTGGGTACATTTTACACTTACTATTGATTGGCTGGTAGTCATGGGGGGTCCCGTCCATACCGGTTTCTAACGGGCTTATTGGCCTGGTGCCAAAAGTCTCGAGACCACAAAGTTTTGTTACTCCCTCCGTATTTTTTAAGATTTCATGTTCAAAATTCTTTAAGTACCAAACAATACTCTCACCGTTACTTTTCTAGATAAAGCATTTCCATTTTGGACTGTCTTTTAACAAATGTGTGTTTTGAAAAGTTAACGGGTAAAAGTGTATACAATTATCATTTTGTCCTTTGAAAAGTTAGTAGGGAAATAGTTAATTGGTAAAAGTGGAGGATAATTTTAGAAAGTGGAAGTAAAAGTTGATGTGAAAAGTGTAAAGTAGAGGTAAAAATTGACGTGATAGGTATAATGATGATATTTCTTTAATAAGTTGGATTTGTGAAGTAACACACTTAAAAAGGGAC
Source organism: Vaccinium darrowii (assembly GCA_020921065.1). Classification (NCBI taxonomy): domain Eukaryota; kingdom Viridiplantae; phylum Streptophyta; class Magnoliopsida; order Ericales; family Ericaceae; genus Vaccinium; species Vaccinium darrowii. The sequence goes on along the minus strand of CM037154.1, from coordinate 21,603,320 downwards.
GGAGGGAGTAATTCTTTATAAGGTCCATTTATACGAGACTTTTACTCTGACTAATTGAACTCCTCACTAGTGAAAGACCGGATTTTGTTCCTAAAAATTAATTTAGGTGTGCGTAAGTGAACCGGTATATAATGAGTTATAAATTGAAAAAAAATATGGCTATAAATGGGATATAAAAGTGTTTTATTTACTTGGGTTCACTCAATGCTGGGTCTCGAATGATCAGTATATGAATATATTGTTCAATGAGCTAAATACAAAAAATTGCTCTGATTATCAATGTGGACAAACAAGATGAGCCCCCTGTGGAGACACTAAACGGTCAAGTTCCTTAAAGGAATGAAAACAAGCTACTCCCTCATTTTTATGTTGCGAAAATACGAGTAATAAATTTGACTAGAATATCAACACCGAAATAGTAAAATTACATGATGACATGCGAAACTATCATATGTTCTTTTTAGTCCGCAATAATGTCATTGAGCTATCAGAAAATGAAGAAATGAAGTTAAGAAAGAGAAGAAAATTAATTGAGCCTTTTTAAATATGTTTTCTGCTATTTCAAAAGAAGCTAATACTATGTTTTTTGTGGGAAGCATAAACTTCATTCAAATAAACAAATGATTGCAAACGGACTCAAAAAGTTCAAAATACAAAAAACAGAAAAAAAAAAAAAAAAAAAAAAAGAGAGCAAAAAAGAAGCTGTAAAAAATCAGCATCGAGGATGGACCCATTAGACACACTTGTGAAGTAGGGTGGTGTGACCAGATTTGCACCTTCTAAAGCTCGTACCCTCTATAGGCTGAAACACCACCACCTGATCTTTTGCAGACGCGGCCATCGTCGCTGCTGGAGAGCTCAAAAAATTCACCAGCAAGGCCAATCGGATCTAAGAACTAAAACCCAGAGCTAGTTCCTCAGATCTGGGCCCCCGAGTCCAAAGATATCCATAAGGAGCTAGTCAGCCTAGTCTCAACCACTCACAACCATGAGGTAGGAGAGCAAACGAGAAGAGAGGAAAGAGAGTCGGAGCAACTAAGGGATGGGGAGGGGAGGGAGAAGGGAGAGAGATCAAGTGGAGGTTGGGGATGGGATCCCAACCACGTACACACCCATACTCTCTTTCTCTCTCTGTCACACACACAGTTAATACTATGCTTGAAGGAAAAATTTATTGGGTGGTTTTGGGCACCTCCACGTGCACGTGATGCCTAACACCTCTCAATTATTGAGAATATAAATACTAAAATTGTCATTATTTCTAACAGTTTAAGCTGGTAGATAAATTAGTGATTAACAATAATATGGTTTAGAGCACAATAGATCTTGTATTAAAACGCTACCACCTACCTAATGATTAAGGTTTGCACATGTTTAGCTGCTTTATATATGGATGAGAACTTGGCTAACGTGAGAGGCGTGTTGAAAATAAATATTAAATTTTCTCTTCTTTCCAACAACTTAAGCTTTTAGATGAGTTAGCGGTTAACAATTTAATATCAATACCATACATTTCTATGGAGCTCATCTTGTTCTTCAATAAATTTTATCAAAATCTAGATAAAATATATTGAAAAACAAGGCCAATCTGCCATAGAAATATGTGGTGTAAGGGGTGTTGGGGTGACGGATACTTGTTTCAATGAGAGGCCAATATTACATAGGACGATGAAATCCGTACCATTTTTAAAGTTAACGCAGGCACTAATTTCTGTTCCTATGTTCATTAAAGAAGAAAGTGCAAGAATTAAATTGAAACAGGAAAGATTTGAAAGTGGTGACGTGCCGACCAAATCAATTACTTTGGTGGAAAAGGACCTTTCTTGTCAACTTGTCAATTACTAGTATATAATAAGAATGTCAAATAAGTTTCTAGATAATGTCACTAATTAAGCTCATAATCCTGTAATCAACACTTATATTACCTTATCCAATCCAATTCACTGTTTTTCTTTTTCCAAGCTTCTTCAGATAAGACCCTTTTTATTTACCTGTGGGTCTTACTGTTCAAAGTATAGTGATACCTCTTCTATTTAACTCTACCAAATTAAAGTAAAAGACTCCTTATGAAATAACGGTCTTGCTAACAGAAGCCCACACGACTTCCATTAAGCACAGAAAAAGACAAAAAAAGACACCCTCAAATATATTTTTTACACTTTCCAATTTTAATACACTTTTTAAACATTAACAGAAGCTCATTGGCATGGGCTTCTTTTAGCATTTTCCTTTTCCGCATATTCCTTCAATAAATTACCACTTCTTCCGTCCCAAATTGCTCGACCTTTTGGAAAATAGTGTATTTTTGCACGCAAACAAATAATGTATTAACAAGAGTTTTTTTTTCAAAATTTTTTTACACCAATTTAAAGATCTCCTTGAGAAAAAAAAATTAGTGTAAATTTTCACTATTTGTTTTCGAAAAAATATCATAAGTACATTATTTTATGTTTGCGAAATGCACAATTACTCAAAAAAGTCGAGCAATTTATTGCCAACAAAAAAAAGGCCGAGCAATTTGAGACGGAGAAAAAGTCAACTAAAAAAAGTCAAGCAATTTACTCAAAATGCTAGATTCATCATTTGGCCATAGTGACAGAGCACACCCAATAGTAAAGTGAAGACGTGAATTCACACATTCCATATTCATATAAATTCTCCCCAATTTTTATAAACTTTATCATATTTTCCATACATTTTCACCCTTTAACCAGTGGTCCCTGTGCAGTGTTCGGTATCTTTTTGTGTACGCTTAATCATGGGTATCACATTTTATGCTCTTGAAATTTTTTCTATAATGCTAAAGTTGATTGAATACCACATTTGATTACCATAAACTTGGCCACTCGATGAAACAAACATATTGTAGGCTACATAATAATCCTATAATCGATTCATGTAAGATTTCATGTGAAATGATAACCAAATAAATTATAGCAAAGCATCGTTGCGATCGCTTTGAACTGTGAAAATAGTAATACGCATTAAAGAATATGGCCCGATATAATCATCTTAAACAAAAAAGAATTCTTCCAATGAACTAGTGGCTAGCATTTTATCCTTTAAAGAGTGATGCGACACACCTGAGAAAAATGGTTAGCCCCCAATGATTAGTTCAGTGAAATAGACAGGTTGTGAAATCTTATGTGGCATCCAAGTGTCAGCCCGTCGGGCACGACAAGTGTCAAGGGCGGCGCACAAGAAATAGACAGGAGAGAAATAGCATTTGGTTGGATTAAGGAGAAATGACAAAGTTCATAAATATTTGTGTATCCATAGACATAAAGTACTTTGCAAAATCTTAGAACGCAATATTGCGGTGGAGGGAGGGAGATGGGAAGGGAGGTGGCGTGAAAATTTGGTGTCACGTCGTCCAAACAAACCTTTGATCTATTTTGCCACCCCCACCCACGCGCAATCACTACCTCTCTCCTTCACTTTGTATATATATAGATATTCCATGTTATCGACAAACAACATTCATAAACAAACATTCACATACAACCCTTTTCCTACATATAAATTTCACCTCGCTGGTTTCCTAACTCCTCTCTCTCTCTCTCTCTCTCTCTCTCTCTCTCTGTCCAAGGATAGCTCAAGAACAGCGAGGTCGGAGTTTCCGGTTAGTCATCCATGTTTCAAATTGTGATTGATTTCTTGGGTTTTCGACGAAATTTATGTTGAAAAGATCATGAGTCATTTGTCGAATTTTTTTTTTTTTTGGTCGCACCGTCGATCGGAGCTTGCATGCGTGTTGTCGTGGTTGCCAATGCATGTTAAGATTGTTATCTCAGAGAGTTAGTGTACCGTTTTAGTTTCTAGATTGATGACATACAAAAGTTTTTTCTGTCTTCTTTGTAGTAATAAAATCCCTTTTTCGCCGTGGAAAAAAAAAATACAAAAGTTTTCTCTCAAAGCCTGTTCGGAACAGCAGACTTTTCTCTCAATGATATGAACTTGTTTTATGAAAACCTCAAAAAAAACATCTATCGTTAACGTTATATACAAAAGTTGTTTCGTCAACTTTTCTCTTTTTGGAAAATAACAGTTTCAAAAACCATCAAAATGGAGCTTTTATGTTTGATATTCATTTCCGCTTGAACAGCAATTATTCGATTTATTTTCGAAACTATTATTTGGAGGTGTGCAGGGGCCGGGCAAGTTCATGATTGATTTGAAGTTTTCAGTTGAGCATTTTCGATAATGATTCTAGTGCGTTAGTCCCTTTTAACGCGTTGAGCAATCACTTCAAGTTAATAAAATTTGTTTAATTCTTTGATAGACCAAAGATTAATTTCTTTCTCCAATAAAATTTCTTTTTCCAAAAGGAAAAAAAAAAAAAAATCTCTTTCTGCTTTCCCTACGCCATAGAGTCAGTCCATTATCTTGGAAAGCAAAAGCTAGCTTGTTAATTTTGTTGATTTCTCAGTTACTAGGAGCATGCAGTCTTTCTTTTCAATAATTGTAGACTATAAAGAGATCTTTTCCTTTCCATCCTTGAACAAATAAAGAAAAGGACGATACAAAACTGGTTTCGGAAACTGCAACCAAACGTGACCTTATTGTGAGAGTATCTCCTATGAAGGTGCAAAACTCTATTTTGGAACCGGATATGTGTGGCATATTGAACGAAGATTTTGAAATTTATTCTCTCTTTTCTTCAATTTGTTGTACTTTCTAAACGACTCATCGTCATTTTTAGAGATTTGACAACCAAATATAGAGACCAAAAGTAAATTTGGAGACCAAATTTTCAAATAAGATGATGGGTCCCTCTATATAAAGTACAAGAAGTTGAAAAAGAGGAGATAAATTACAAAATTTTCTCTCAATATTTCACACGTCCGGTCTCTAAAATAAAGTTTTAAAGCTTGATAGGAGATCGATACTCAGAGTAATTTGGAGCTTCAGTGGAGCTCATGTTAGTTCTAAAATTACTCTCTTTTGGCGCAGTATGGAGTGAGCATTTATTTAACACAAAAGTAGGAAGTTATTTTTCTAAAGTTGAATAATTATTTGGTGATGAGGTAGAGCACTATGGTTGGTGTACAAGGATTTTCCACCAGCATGAGGATTGGAGTGGACTGCACTCAAAGGAACATATATGTACTCACTTAACACATCTATATGCAGTATATAATTACATAACATGCTTGTGTCTTCTGAAGTCAATCTTTTCGGCTCCTTTTGTATTCACTTGCCTCTAAGTGCATTCAACTAAGGCAAAAAATGGCTAGCTATTTATGTCTAAGTCCTTTTGGTGGGTACCCACATTTGGTCTGCTAATTGACATGAGAAAACAGTTGAAACACATTGATCTGGACCACTTGTGGGTCCCCACAAGTTGACAGTACATGATGTGCAACAATGGATGTGAATCATGACCAAACCGCAAAAGAAACATGTAAAAATTCATTTCTTCATGTGAACAACACAACTTTGGTTAGAGTTATAGCACCTTCCAAAGTTGGTTGAATCCATTTTCTTCATATGAACAACACTACTTTGGTTAGAGTTATAGCACCTTCCAAAGTTGATTGTAAGTGTTGGAATCTTGGTTGTTTTTTTTTTTTTCAAAGTTATTTTTCCAAGTGGTACCTTTTGCTGATCGGTAAAGAAAGAAATATTGGTCATCGCAATGCATTGAAAAGGCACTTTCGGAAAGTAATTTTTCAAAATTGTCGCTATCATGTTTTGTTCTTATAAGAAAACAATTTTCAAGAACTTGAACACATCTCTACAGTATTTTCCAACTAATAATTCTTCTTTAAAATGAAAATTGTAAAAAAAAAATATAACTTTAAAAACCATCGACTAAATAATTTTTTTTAACAATAATCTGAAATCTGAACTGTCCAAATGTTATCCTACAATCTATCAATCCATGATAAATGTAGTGTTATCAAAGCGGATAAATGATATTATGATAACGATAATGTAATCTATTTATTTATTTATTTATTCTGAATGATTCTATCTTCGTAGCGTTGTTTTGGAAAATACATAGAATTTCTTCTAGTTGATATGATGAGATATCTGTCTCCCTTCCTCATGTGTTTGGAGTTGAATTTCAGGAGAAATCAATGGAGATGGAATCGTGTGTCCCTCCAGGCTTCAGATTTCACCCAACAGAGGAAGAACTTGTGGGTTACTACCTCAGGAGGAAGGTTAACTCACTGAAAATCGATTTGAATGTCATTGTCGAAATTGATCTATACAGAATGGAGCCATGGGAGATCGAAGGTAATTATGGATTTACTTTTACCTTTCGATAAAACCGATTTTTCAACAAAAATATCTCAGAAATTTTTTTTTGGCCAAAACTTTACTTTACTTTTTGTATTTGGTTACAACCATTGGCGGACACAAAGCTTTGGGTGGTGGTGCCCCCATATTTAGCAGTGCGGATACCTCTAGATGTAAAAAAGTTTTTACTCCCACCGTTCCATATTTCATAGTTCACTTTTACTATTACAGAACTCTCAATAAATTGCCTATATTTTTTTAATTAACAATGTTTTATATATGTAATATAGACCTTGTTTGATAGATCTCAATTAATTCGATTGAATAAACATATAAAATCATTTTAAACATCATAAATGAGAGATATAGACGATCTTGTGAGTGGTGCATACGCGTAAAGAGAAAATCCTAATTTTGCCATAGTTTTTTTATACCATAAATGACTTTGTTGATAAGACCATACTCCCTCCGTCCCTTTTTAAGTGCGTACCTTGGGAATACGTGCAATTTCAAACCCCTAAAAAACATATTTCCCTATATAATTTTTTGATTTTCTTTATACCAAATTAAAGTGCTCATTGAGTACTTTAATTTGGTGCAAAAAAAATTTAAAAATATTATACGAAAGTACATTTTTTAATGTCCACAAAAATACACGTTTCCCAAAGTACTCACTTAAAAAGGGACGGAGGGAGTAATAGTTACATACTGAGGCAAAATTGTTAAGCTAGATAATACGGGGGGTTTTAGTTTTGTTTTAGTTTTGTTGACATCATCATTTTCCTCATTTCTCTCTCTATCTCTCTCTCTCTCTCTCTCCACTCATTATATCTACTTACATCATTAAAACTAAACTAAACTAAATTACAAATCAAACACAGCCACTGTAGTTTAATTATTTTTGGATAACACTTGTAAATTTCTTGAAACTAAAATATGCTCTTGTGGTGTCCACAGACAGGTGCAAATTGGGATATGAAGAGCAGAACGAGTGGTATTTCTTTAGCCACAAGGACAAAAAATACCCGACTGGTACGCGTACTAATCGAGCCACTGCTTCCGGATTTTGGAAGGCAACTGGGAGAGACAAGGCTGTACTTTCAAAGAACAGATTGATAGGGATGAGAAAAACCCTAGTCTTCTACAAGGGACGCGCGCCGAATGGAAGGAAATCCGATTGGATCATGCATGAATATCGTCTCCAAACAATAGAACATGCACCTCCTCAGGCAAGTTTAATTACTAAAATTTGTACGATTTCCCCTGCTTCATTTTTTGGTTTGGTTTTTGCTAAGAAAACTCGTAACTGTATCGACGTTTTCAAAAAGGAGGGTCATTTGTCCTCATTTTTTTTTTAGATTTTAGTCAAATTTTCTTCATATTTTTTATACATTAAGATCCTGATTTTTTAAGTATAAAAGCAGAAAACAAATTTCAAAATATAAATTCAAAAAAGTTTAAAACAGTAGATATAAAGAATTAAAAAAATGAAAAAATAAGGTAAATTAATAAAATAAATAAGTTTAAAAGTTAGGTCGAACTCAACCTAGTGATGAAGTGACATTTGATACCTCTATGTTTAGAATGAATTATGTATCATTTTATCAACGTTGTCTCATTTGAAGAAAAAGGCATGCTGAAGGAGAAGTGTACCTTAAAGAGACAAAGCATGCTCATCTTCACTTTAAAAATTCCGTAGAAAAGGATCTTATGTTAATTATGAAATAATAGCTTTCCCATAGAAACAGTCAACAACAAGAACAGGCATGCAACAAAAGTATGCCACCTTTTTCAATAAACCTATCTGGTATGCCTTCAGATGTTGGTGCATGCATGTCCCTCTCCAGCATGAATTTCGATTCCAATATTAGCTGTTCGGTATATGTAACGTTATATTGATGCATAACGTCGTTTTTTTTTTTTAACTTACCCAAAAAACAAAAAAAAAAATTCTTTCATTTTAGTAACTTTTTCTTCCTATTTTAGAAACTATAGGAACCTTAATTTACTTCCTATTTTCTTTACATTTTTTTCTTTAAAAAATGATTCTGGATTACTGATTTAATGTTAAATTGTGATTAAGTTGCAATAAAAGCAGACAGTTTGTAACGCAAATAATAAAAAAATAAAACTAAGAAAAGGTTTTCTAAATGAATACAATGTAAGATTTGATCGAAAAAAAACACTAAAATCTGTTTCAATAAATTCCTATAATTCCAAAATATTTCGATAATTATTTTTCCAAATATACATGATAAATTTTTTAAAAACTAGAAATTCTATTTTGGACTTGGTATTTTTCACTACAACCAGGACTACACTATTTTTTCTACGGTTTTATTCTTAGATTTAAAGGTGTTTTTTATAATAATTTTTTTTTATTGACTTGAGTAAATAGCAGAATATGCTAACAAGAAGTTAGAGGGAGAAAACATAACGGTCGAGGATGAATATACTAAATATTTGGCACAACAAAACCAGGCCAATCATATATTTAAAGGTTCGCTAGAAAAAAGTTCAATATTTTCTTCCCGACTAAAACGGTAACAACAGATTATTATGCATAGAACAATTTTTTTATGTACTCAAATTTTGTTCATAAGCCATTTTTTTTTTCCCTCAAATGAATAAGCTAATAAAATTGAAAAAATTGTAGGAAGAAGGATGGGTGGTGTGCCGGGCATTCAAGAAACCCAGTCCACATCACAAACAAGGCTTTGGATCTTGGAATCGTTCTTACTACACGAGCAATAGCAACGATTTTGGCATGCCTTCATATTCAGACGCAATAGGTACAACGCACCAGGTTTATACGAATCAAACCTCTCCGTTCCCTCCATCACCCTTCGGTTCAGAACAAGAACTCGAAAATCAGCTTACCGATAGTCCCATTACCATTTCAACAAGTTTTGGAACAAACAGTGGCATCGATCACAATGGCAAAATCATCAAAGATTGCGAAGATGAAAGGAGCTCTCAAGTTAGCCAGTATTTCGACTGGAAAAAATTGGATGATTTGCTTGAGTTGCAGCTCGTTGAACCGCCACCATTTGGTCATTCCAATTTTCCGTTTGTTTCCCAAGAAAATGAGCTAAATGGTCAAAACCATGAAAGCCATCTCTTCACTTGCTTTCCGGACTTGTAGCCAAAGTTTGTATAATGGTTACAATTCACAATACGTATATTATATAAACTTGCAAGAAAATAAATTTATCCTAATAAAAGTAATAGAAGCAAAGCAGATTGAAGTTCAGATCTTTTTAAAAGGTTTCCAAAAAAATTTTTACCGAGTATAATGGATCGTAGGCAGCTTGCAGCTGTAAAATGAGATGGCCCCAACTCGTGTCTTCGTGGAATTGTTAATTCATCATTTTTTGCACATTTTAAGTCATGAGAATTCATTGATTTTAGACTGCCCCAATGCTGCAACTTTTTTAGCATTTCTTGGTTGTACGTAATTTGAAGTGAACGTGCAGTTCACTGTGAACAATGCATGTTATTAAGGAATATTCAGCCGAAATTCACCATACGAAAAGTAAATCGTTGTGTTTGTTTTCGTTATTGATCATGTCATTTCGTATCAGAAATATATTTATAGATTCTTAAGTTTCAATTAAACAATGGTTAAGATGGAGTATCATTCTATAGTTACTGATTTCTAAGTTACAATACTCCAACTTGATGTTTCATTGATCCAATAAACCAAACTGGAAAATTAATTGAACAAATGTTGGTGCAAAGAATTTGAGGAGATTCGGAGTTGGAATATACAATTTCAAAATCCGATGGTGCAGATATATAGTACAATAGTGATAGGTACACACCCTCTCAACCACTCTCCACCACACCCAAACAAACGGAGCCGAAATTGCTTGTTCTTCCTTTCACTTGTCTAATTCTTACTAATTGACTGTTTGTTCATGGTCTATATTGTTTTTCTCCCTTTTTGGATGAGAGTTTTATCTAGCCTCCTTGCAAGGCCACACTATTCCTGAGAAGGTTGTAAGAAAATTTGATATTAAAAAAAGAAGTTACAGGTGAAAAGGTACTGTTAGCCTAAATGTTTTCTTAGAAAAACATTATTGATTTTGATGATAACAAACATATTTAGTTAAAAAGTGAAATATAATTAAAATCGGGTGTTCGATACTCATTTGAATGATTGCTTATTTTGTAGGATTTGGTTAAGGTACACATAGAGAGATTCTTCACTAAATCACTACTCCAATAATCAAGATTTTTATTGAAAAGAAAAGGATTAAGGACAAATCTTTTCCTATAGAAAATAAATTGTTGAAGGATCTGGGAAATATGGACCGGGCCCTCTTTTTGGAAAGCAATTCACTCAAATCAAATGGCTATATTGCACGGACAAGGGAAGTCAGCTAGCAAATTGAAAACTAATCACTCCCTATTGCAAGGCAAATAATGCAATGGCTAGTGGAGGCAAATGGAATGAATTTGGAATCTTGCTGTTGGCTCAACTAAGGCTAGCAATAAGAAAAGAAAGATTGGCAAATTGACAACTTTCATCCCTTTGTTCAAACGGCTAATGCAATAAATGGATTGGAATATTGCTATCTCCTACGGCTACTAACGTTCAGAATAAATAGGATACTTCAAGAAATGGGATAGATTTGATATGCTTCACCAAGGCTATAAGCATTGGGTGGCTTATTTCCAAATGTACCAAGATGGCTACTAACGTTCAGAATTCTTTGAAGAATAAATAGGAGTAGCTATTGTGCAAAGATGGAGAGAAGAGAATTGGAGAAAAAAAGAAGGCATTCATATTGAGCTCAACGTTCGTTGTTTATTGAGAGAGAAATTTAGAGCTTCATATTGTTTTTATCTACACTTTTGAGAGTGTTTTGTGAGATATCATTGTAAAAGGGATTATACACCCTTGTGAGAGTTTATCTTTTTGTGAGTAATTTTGGAGAGAAAATCACTTGGTTAGGTGTTACTAGCACCGGAGTCAAAACTAGTTGGATAGGTGTGACTAGCACCGGAGTCAAAACTAGTTGGAGCAATTGGGGATAAATTGCGCGTTGTAAAGGTTGCTCTATCACCCGCAAAGCTAGAAAGTGCAACAATTGGAGATAGTGCAGCAAATCCCAAGTTGGACACTTGGGGAGTGGACTAGGCCATGAAGTTGCGGACCGAACCACGATAAATCTCTGTGTTTGATTTCTCTCTTCCCTTTACTATTTATTTTTGTCATATATTATTTGCGCACTTGAATTGATTTAATTTTATTGGGTATTGCATTTAAGTTTTTAATTCCGCATTATTATTGAGAAACACAATTCACCCCACCCCCGCCCTTGTGTTGCTATCTGGGCCAACAGGTACAAGCTTTAGAACAAACAGAAACAAAGAGTTGCATTTGGATCTTAGATTTATTGAATGATTTAACAACGAAAGGAGACTGAAAAGGGATTAAAGAAATTATTGGTTCTTCACTTCGTTATTGTCTTATTTTTTTCCTTCAAATTTCCTTTCCCTGCACATATCCGAGATCCAAACTTAGCCCTAGGCTTTAGAACTGTTAGTGCATTAGGCTGACGTGCTTCCCATATCTTGAATCAAGGACAAGTAGATGCAGACAGGGGACAAGACCCAACACAAACACGCACGTCAAGGGCACGTTTAATATAAAGCTACATAGATGGTAATGGTATGAATGTATAGTATGTATCGTAGGAACTGATATAAAAACCAAAAACAATATCTTTATCAAACTAGGATTATATAAAATACAACTGGTATTGACATAAAAGTTTCTGGTAGTTGAAAGTGGAATAATTGTTATTTGGCTTTTGGCTAGTCTTCAATCCTGAGCCTGAACTTTATCCTCCTAATGTGTACTCAACATGTCTCTAGAGTGTCCACACTGAATCGAACTAAATAAAATATAGTTCAAAGGTCAAAATGTATTTAGGTTTCTCCGACTCACGTCCGGAGATTGTCGCATTGTGTCCAATCCGCCAAGTGTTTGGAGTGTCATGTATGTTTGCGATATGTTTCGGACACAAATACATTAGGCTAGTAGATGTGTCCATTCTTCTTTGTCTCCAATTATCGCTCTTGTTGCAACCTTCTCCCCGGGCAAGAGCCATTAATAAAGCAGCAAACTGCTATGCTTTTCACCGTAGTCCCTTATGGAATTTCCATCCACTCAGAGGCTATTTCTTCTTGCTTGGATGGTGTTTATTGGGTTGTCACGGCAAACTTGGAACATCTTCTTCTTCTTCTTCTTCTTAATTTGAATCTTTACACTGTTCAGGCCTCCAATTGTTGAGCGAGGGTAAACATGTTGTAGTTGACCATTCCTAATTTTTGTTTGTTTATTATTTTCTGAATAGTTGTTACCAGGCAATGAAAGGTTTACCATTTGGCTGCGGGCTACCATATCTAAAGAGTCTAAACTGAATTCGTACTGCTTGTTCTCTAATGGAGCTCAAAAAACTTTTGTGTGTTGTCGCAGTTTGCTTGAATAATGGACCTACCTGGAAGTTATTCAGATTGCTGAGATTGTATTCCACTACCATCCAAAGGAACGATGACGGGAACATAATCCGATTGTTCCTTGGCTTCTTGACTTTGGGTATTTTGGACTTTATGCCACCTTGGTGTGATTTATGTGCTTTTCCTCTGTTGTATGAGCTTCTTTTTTTTATTTTTTCTTCTGTGTTTTCTCTCAGGTTAAGAATATTTTATTTGGACTTTCGGGCTTATCTTAGTATGGCAAGTACTGTATGAGACGCTTTACCATCTTGATGGTTTGTTATGGAAGCTCCTCTGACTGCCAGTTGAATTGTAACCTTTTTTTGCTTATGCTGTGGTTGCCTCATGAGTACATTACGAAAATAATTTGCAGAATATTGGGGGAGTGGAGTAACCGACATTACATAGCATTCACCAGACACAATAAGGGGTCCCCCACTTCACAGAACCAATAATTCTCATATGGATTGATACAAGCCGGGGGCTATGCTGTGCCATAGGGACGGCAGGCCCAACCAATCTATCCGGATTGTCCATCTTGACAATTAACAGTTCAGATCACAGATGAATTCTTACCGGTAAGAATTCCTTTTGACCGGTAAAAAAGCAATTGCGAATCTGAACCGTAGATTGTAGAGATGGATGGCCGCGATCATGGTTGGCAAGGCCTGACTTCCATCAAGGGACGGCAGAGTCCAAGTTGGTTCGATTGCTACAGGTTCAAAACTTAAGTGAACTGTAGTTACTACTCTACATCGGGACTGGTAATTACCTTGCTTATTTTAGTGTACACGAAGAGTAGTTGACAAAGCTCCAAACACCCACATCAAGCGAATATCACTAAAAAAAGAAAAGACCATACACACATCATCTGGAAGATTATTCCGTTCAAGAGCTTATTTAGTAGCAGTGAGTGATACAGTATCAGAAAAGATCCAGTTCATACAAAAGCACAGTGCTTTGCAGAACCAATGCCCTGTTTTGATAGACTTCCGTCAGTTAGTTTTACACATTCAGCCTCCCGGGTCCAGAATGCAGTTGAAGAGTCCTGCTTGGAACCACCTGAAGAACACCAGGTTGCTCTGCCAAAAAGTAAAATAACAAAATGATTAGCGCTTCCTCTTCTTTTTTTCATCTTTCCCCCATATTTAATAAGTTCACCGGGTTATTCAGGGCAATGCCAAAAATAGGATGCTCAGAGACAAATGTTATGATATTCCATGAGAATTGATATAAAAACTTCAAAAACTGCAAGTAAAATCATGTTCGTGAAGACGGTCCTGTTCCTCGAATTGTTAGTCTAGCATCATGTTGTGAAGTACAATAGGTATATTTGACCTCCAGCAGACTCTACTCAATTCATTGGGCAACAAATCACTGGTGTCTGAATTAAAGGTTTAAGACTTCAAAACATGAGGCATAGAAACACTAATACAAGATGAATTCCCATGTTCAATAACCCTCCAAACACATCAGACCTGATGAATCTCGTCGTAGCAAAACCAATGCCTTATTCAGAATACTCCTTATGCACTTCATATTTAGCTTGGAACTTAGAATATATCTACATTGTAATATTTGTGGTACTGCATACTGTAATATTTTCCCATTGTTTGGATTCATTAGCATGGAATTGTTACGTGGTCGATACTTCGAGTTTAGTCTTATGTAATGAAACATGTACCTCGACAGGTTGCATTATTTCGGTAACCTTAGTACAAGTTGTAAATATGTATGCCATATAAATAACCTAGGCAAAAATTATTCCCCAAAGTTGCAAATATGTATGCCATATAAATAACCTACACAAATAATTCCCTAAAGTGTCCTAGACATTCTGTGCCCTCTATTTTTGGAAAGGACGTGTCCGTGTCCTGTCGGGTGACCCACATGATACTTAGACAAGAACCAGTAACAAACATCAACACCTTTTGTTGATCTAGTCATGTAATTACTGAAGGCTAAAAATTGCAAGAATGCGTTCCAACACCAGGGATGAAATGCTTGTACGCGTTGCTTCAAAACTTTTAACCAATCTTTATCCGGAGACAAGTAATCTAACCGATGCAGGCAAAAATATATGGCAGCAGAAAGAGCAAACAAAGTGCTGACATAATAAGTTACAGAAGTTATTTAAGACTTTAAGTGCATCAGACACTATTGAAGACTTTCCAATTGTAATAACTGCAGCATGACTCAGAAGTCGCAAGTCATATAAACCAAATTTTCAAACTAAAGTGGCAGCTAGCTTTCTGCAAAATGGAAGCAAGGTCGCCGTTTCTTTTAATATAGGAGGAATCAAAGTCCTATTTGTGCTCATGGTAGATGAGACTCATGAGAGAACAGATGCTTGGAGTTAATAGGGAGGGGAAAAACCAATACTATAGCTACATGTACTCTGGATATGCACCAGAAAGAACAACTTTGAACCTCTCTCATATTCCACTGCAGCTACCCATTGGCCAAGCCAGAAATGCCTACTCATTATATGCATTGGTTTTTATGGGGTACTCAAGTAGTAGATACTAATGTGCATGACAATTTAATGAGATACAGAAACACAGGCACAAAGGAACCATTGAATCCCTGAGCCACTCATTCTTCAGTCTCATTTGGTGGCCAATAAATAAATCAAGAGAACTAGCCCCAAGAGAAATAAAACTCCACAAAAAATTTGAAAGATGGCAGAAGAAAATGGGAATATCATGCCGGTTTATGAACCTAGTCATTGTATAGGAAGAGAATGATATGAAGGGAAGAATTTCTGTAAAGAATTAATAGTTGATGGCCAGCCAAATCAGGTCTACCCAACTAGTCCAAAAACACACCTAAACTATATACCCCACGCAAAAGATATGAGCTGATTATGGAAACCAATTCACCCCTATCAAAGAAGGGACTGATAGGTGCTTAAATGCACCCATTTAAGCTCTCAGATTCATTTCTTTAATACCTTTACCCTGTTACTTGGAGAGCTTTGATGTGTTCAGTGCGTTTTCAGGTTTTGAGAGTTCAGTAGACACTAAACAGTCCGTGGTTTTAAAAAATGTCTGTTATGTAACAGGTTTTGGATGGACTGTTTCAGTTGCACATGAAAATAAAGGCGTTACTGAAATTCATGTGTATACGCATCGGCCGATACGACCGTTCGTTATCGCGTATTAGTCTGTAACAACCTTTACATCCCATTACACACCGTTACATACCTTAACTCAAACAAATTCCTTAAAAACAACTTTTCTCTCTATTTTAATCATAGTTATCGAAATCGTGCAATTCACGATTCAAATCGTACGATTCGGTTCGATTCAGGTTGTTTTCGATACGAACCGATACTATGAATCGCAGGTGTAATAGAATCGTACACTGAATCGATGAATCGTGAATCGAATCGTATGAATCGTACGATTCAGATGAATTTTAAACCCATGTTTTGCATGTAGGCCAAAATGATATAATTGGTAAATTGCGGGGTTTTCTTTAATTTTTCTGGCATACAAAGGGTCGACTCTCTTTTCAGAAGCTTCCATAGCACTTTTCAAAAAATTGTACCAGAAAAAGTTAGGGTTTTGCACTTGCTGGAAGACCACAACCACATCCCTCGCTATAAAAGCAAGTGCCTTGCCTATTTTGACCACTTGATCATCTATTTTATCTTCTTAAACATTAATTTTATTGATTCCAACTTCAATTCTACCTTTTTTATGTAATTTTTTAAAAATGACCGAATTGGAGCGATTCACAATTCGATTCGATTCACGATTCGCAACCGGACCATTTTGATTCTCCATTCGATTCACGATTTGACAACTATATTTTTAATTGTTCCCTTCCCAAACCCCACATGTTCTTGTACAACTTTTCTCCATTATTCGTATTACCTTCACCAAAGGTCCTTTGATCTACATAGGTGTCAATTTGAAGGCTGTATGAACTTGATTTCTTTCTATTCTATTAGGGACAATAGCTTTGATTTCAACAGCTACTTCGATTTTGAACAGAAAATGTGGATATTTGGTTTTTCTCCAACTTCAGTTGCTGAAATTGCTAGGTTTACATTGATTTTCCATGAATATTTCTTGGTTTAGAGTTTTAATGATGGATAAGGAGTTTCTTTCGTTGATTTGGGAATTTCATTGAGGGTTTAGAGCTAGGGTTGTTGGTCAATGATGGTCATGAACGAAGAAGCCAGAAGTTCTATTTCACCACCCCCCCCCCCCCCCCCCAGACGTATGACTAGTGCCTTGTATATGTTGTGTACTGAATATTAGTGTACCCATTGTCAGATAGTGAGATTTAATGCCTATAAAACTATCGATATTAATTGCCTTAAAACTTATCATTAGACACAATCTTACTTACAAAAGTACTTCTAAAAGTCTAATATTGGTTAAAAATCTTTAAAAATGTTCAATTCTGTCATAAATGAGGTTAGAACCTGTGTATTAATGAAATTTTTCACATTTCCAAATTTTCCACATTGCAGATGATGTGACTCATAGGATCCAAGTGCGATGACTCAAGTGGAGAAGCGCTACTGGTATACTGTGTGACAAGAGGGTACCCACAAA
This sequence comes from Vaccinium darrowii, assembly GCA_020921065.1. NCBI lineage: Eukaryota > Viridiplantae > Streptophyta > Magnoliopsida > Ericales > Ericaceae > Vaccinium > Vaccinium darrowii. The sequence goes on along the minus strand of CM037154.1, from coordinate 21,585,993 downwards.
ATTGAAAGGAAAATTTTATAGAACTGCCATAAGACCCGCGATGCTTTACGGGACAGAATGTTGGCCTATTAAGAAGCAGCAGGCGAACAAGATAAGTGTAGCGGAAATGAGAATGTTGAGGTGGATGTGTGGTAAGACTAGACGGTAGGTGTAGCACCTGTAAAGGAGAAGTTAAGGGAAAATAGGCTAAGGTGGTTTGGGCATGTCTATCGTAGACCAGTGGATGCAGTAGTTAAGAAAGTGGATAGGATAGCTTTGGGTAGAAACGCACAAGGGAGGGGAAGACCCAAATTGACATTAGATGCGGTAGTACGCAAAGATTTGAATATACTAGGTTTAAGTGATGAAGCAGCACTTGATAGAGCTCAATGGAGAAAAAGGATTCATGTAGCCGACCCCAATTGATTGGGACATAAGGCTAGGTTTGGTTTGGTTTGGCTCCTAGCACTTGAAAAAAATTCACGAGTGCAGTGTCCGAATCCTGTTACACAATGACCGATACTCCAGACACCCCTTACTCGCGACCGCGACTTTTACGCCAACTGATACTGCAATTTACCAATTAAAAGAGACCTTCGGAGGATTGCCAAAAGATGCGAGGCCTTTGAGGTTACTAGAGATGAAAATTGAGAAGCCTTGGATATTCAGAATCCGTTGAGAAAGTATAAAGCAATTACATTTGGAAGGGAAAAATCAAGAACCTCATTCAATCCCAAATTGGAGTGGGGCAAGAGGCGCACCACTGCCGTTTGTATTTTGACTTCGTCTTTCAGCTCGATTGTCTGATTGGGCTGATTCGAGTCGGGTTGAAAATCTCATTGACTGACAGACAATTTTGGACCAAGACCTATTGGGAAATCTGTCCAGTCGGTATTCAGCACTTAAACTGAATAGATTATGTGATAAATAATTCAGTAGGTTTAATAACCATATTTCATCATACTTACTATTTTACACTAAGTTGCACGAAGCGGGAACGGGAACGGGGGCGGGATCGGGAGCGGGTGCGTGGGTATGCAGAAGCTTCCTAGGTTGGGAGCGGCAAGGGAGTATTTAATAAATTAATATCTATTTGAATTAACTTAGTGCAACGCCAATGCTCTGGATGCTGAATGAAAGAAGCATGGTAATCTGCACATAAATCAAAATGATTCTTGGGTCTGCCCTCTCTGATGCCTTTTGGCTTTGATTTGAGGGCATGATTCCGCAGCAAACGCGACGGTATAGGGGGATCACTGTTTCAGTGGTATTCTGTGAGCAGCCACTTTGTGCATTTATTGCCAAAGGTTAGGTCTGTCTCCAATCCATCTGTTTCAGTGGTATTCTGGGAGCAGCCACTTTGTGCATTTATTGCCAAAGGTTAGGTCTATCTCCTATCCTTCCCCCGCCCATACCCCCAATTATTGGGGACTAAATGGGTTATGTTATTGTTGTATCTATTTGAATTAACTTATATATATTTATATGTATTGGACATATATTTTATAGTTGCAAAGGGAGCACGTATGTAAGAGTGAGAAATGATAGATTATTTTATGCCAAATATATGGGCTAAACATGTAGATAAGTAGTAAAATAGGAGACGAGCAAGAGAGATTCCCAAATCTTTCCTACTTCTTTTGTCTTTTTCTTTTTCCTTACATGTATTTGGAAAAAGAATTGAGAATTTCGTCCTTAAGAGTAGTGTGGAAGCTCCCATCTTGTTTAGGAGCGGGTTCTCGTCTGGACAGGAGCGAGCTCCCGTCTCTGGAGCGCAGAATCGAGCTCCCGTCTAGGGAGCGCACCCATTTTAGAAGGATCCTGCAACTACGATTTCACATGCCTCTTAAATTGTAGGCTTAAAAATTTAACACAATTAAGCAGGTCTAGTACCTACTTAAATCTAATTGAATTTCTTAGTAATTGTATACCACCCCTTCCTTCACCACCACCGCCCTCCACGACCACTACTGCTGCCGCCACCCGCCACCGCCACAACGCCATCATCGTCACCACCACCACTCAACCATCGCCACCACCACTACCAAGCCCACTCCAGTAACGACATCACTACCACCACCACTCCATGATTGCTACGATTAGTACCACTACCACCACTCTAGCATCGTCACCACTACTGCCACCACAACCCCTACCACCGTCGGTGCCCCCATTCCACCAATGCACTACCATCACCGCTCCACAATCACTACAATTCTTTACCACGAACACCACTCCAGCGCCGTCACCACTACTACCACCACCTCATCCATCTGTCAACCACCATTGCCATTCTTCAACCAAACCAAATCTGTTACAACAACCACATGACCTCCGCTACAACAACAATAGCGACAATACCAACTGATGCCATCTCTCCAGCACCACACCACACACAAACACGACATCCATTCAAAAACTACAAGAGAATAATCAAGTATAATATAATCAAAGTTCATATACTTCTATGTCCAAAATAGTTGTTTTAATTCAGCTCTTGACATTTTTACCAAACTGCTTTTCAACTTAAAAGTTCAACATTCAATTTTTATTTTAACACTTAATTTTTCGGCTTTCAGTTTCAGTTTTACCAAGCAACACCTAACTCTAAATATTAACATGATCTCAAGGAAAACTCTAAGATAGTGTTCTCTGTTTATATCATCATATAAAACATTGTTCATATTTATGCACTAAACAAGCCAACACAATTATCTAATTTCCAAAGAACCTACCATGACTCCGTGAATATAAAACAAGCCACCGATTAGTCCCTCATCACAATAGCAGTGAAGTAAATGAAATTCATCCCACGTAACAAAGGAAATCACAACATACCCAATCAAAGAATAGACTCCAATTTGCTTGAGTTTGTATTGAAGTTCAAGCCAACAAGGTAACTGCTATAACTTCATGATTAACTTTCATGATTAGGAAGAGGTGAAAAGGAGAAAAAAGTGATGGAGGTTCCTCTTCTATCAGTTCCTTCGATAAACTTTCTCATTGCAGCTTAAAGGAGTTGCATTGCGTGATCTTCAAAAGTACATGAGTACTAAGAAGAGTGTCACTCCGAGTCGGGCGAACTTCGTATCCCAAAAGGTATGCCTTTGATATCCTTGAAATTGTTGGCAACTACAGGAATAGTCCTAGTGCAGGAGATTCCTATGCCCATCACTTGTGACTTTACTGGGTCTATGTGTATGTGTATTCTATTAGAAGTCAAGAGGAAATACTTGTTAAAAGATCGGGTACCTCCAGCCATTAGCGAAAAGACCCATGACATATTATGGTGACTCAGGTGCTCAATGCAATAGGGAACACATGCGCTAAATACGTACCGACTCTGTCCCGGTTGACATAGGGAACAAATCCAAGCCCCACCCTTGGGTGACTCTAAGTGCAATATTGGATCTAATGGGTGCACTACCCTGAGAAGACAATTCGGAGTTTTGTGGTTATGTTCCCATGTCATTGTCGGATGCTGCCCATGCTGCCCAGATGTAATCGTTGATATTTCATGCAGCTCTCCGCCAATCAACATATCCTCACAGGTTCTACCAAGACCCATTCAGATGGAGATAACATCGGTCCAAGAAAAAGCATCTAGAATCCTTAATCCTGCTAACGTCAAAGTTAACACCTCTAGCAAGCCTAAGGAATCTTCTTACAATACCTTCAATTAGAAGGAATTGTTTTCTCAGTTGCGAAGTGCTTGTCCTATCTCTTGGATCGTAAGAGCTTTTAGGTTTAGTTTATGGTGTCTATTCGTTCTCTTCAACGATTTCTTGCTTCGCTCTTGGTTGTATATCCAGCCTCATAAATTTCCGGTTAATATACAGTTAGTTAGCAAAAACAAAAACAAAAACAAAAAACATAGCAAATTCTAACAGAGCATAATACAATAGCAACAGCAAGGCAAAAAAAAAAAAACCTTACTTGACATCTCGGTGACCTGCTCAGGAGTCAATTTGGCAGAGAACCCACTTGCAGCGTGCTTGTAACTGTACACCAGTGCCTTCCTCGCCGCATCCTCGCTAATCCAGACATACACAAATACATATAAAAACCATTACATATATAAACACAAAAACCTAACAATTTGTGGAACTTTACATATCTAACGAACGATATCGCCACTGTAAAAGGTTTTAAAAAGAGCCCATATCGTCAAATTATTCCACAATCAAGTACTCAAAATTAGTATAAATTTTCGTTCACCTAGATTAAAATACTAAATCCGTCCCCGAGTATATAACCAATTAAGCATAGCGAGAGAGGGGAAAAGGGAAGAGAGAGAAACCTGCCGAGGACAGAAGCGAGGGTGCGGAGATGGAAGGATTCGGGTTCTTCATTCTCAGGCTTTTCTGTGTAGATTATTTGAACAGAAGCCTCTGATTTCGATGAAGGCTGTGGAAGGGAGCTGTCTGCCATAGCTGTGGAGATCGTCGAAGAAGAACAAGGAAAGGAACAAATTAAGGACAAGAAGAACAAGAAGAAGCAAATGAACAAGGCGCTTGGTTTTATCGACATCCTTTTTTACAGAGGGGGGTTCAGATTATATATAGCCTTTAGAAGATACGATGGTGATTCGAAGAATCGTTTGCGAGAGACACTTTTCAAAACACGTTATTACGTTCGTGTAAGGACGAAGCTAGGAATCCGCGGAGACGTGGTGTCGTGTCCTGCAAATGCCTAACGCTCCGTCTCTCTCATAAATGACACCTTACTTTAAGCATCCCATTTAGCGCTCTAACTACGAATGTTTACTAAAAAAAAATTACTCTGCCTTCTTCTCTTTCCTCTCTCCTACCGTTTCACACCACTATGGGACATTTAATATTGCCCTTTCTCCCTCCTATCTATTTCTCTTCTCCTCTCCCTATTGGGTCCTGTATACACTAAAATTTCGTAATAGCTTAATTGCTGTCTAATTAATTGAAATGAATAAATAATCTTAATTAATTAAACTCCAAGTTGGTCAAAAACTTGCAAATAATTATTGGGCTCAGTACAATATGGGTTTAAAAGATGTGAGTTAGACCAAAAGAAGATCTACTCAATTGGCCAAAAGGATCACGAAATTGGGTCAATCCATGAACACAGGCCCAACCAAATTATCTTTGGTCCAAAAGAATATATATATATATCTATATATATCAATTCGGATCCTATTTGGACTCCCTGAATTTAACAAAATCCGAACTTTTCGTTTAGGCCTTTGGATCTCGACTAGTAAAAGAAAATGGACGCGCGGGTCAAAAATCAGGTAAAAAGAGGTCAAGAGGGTCGGGATCCGGGTTATATCTCACCCACGGGTCAAACACCCCCAAACCCTTCCAGATCGTCATTTTGCACAATTTTAGAGAGAGAGAGAGAGAGAGAGAGAGAGAAGAGGCGATTCAAATGAAGAATCAAACCGCAGAGACGATCGACAACCAAATCGAAGGCGAAGAGAAAAGGGAGATCAAGGTTTGTTTCTTCCCTCGTTTTCCCTTTCTCGTTCTCTCTCTCACTCGTTTTTGGGTTACGAAAAAAATAGGGTTTTTTTTTCAAATTTTAGTGATCCGAAATCCTCTCGAATCTCGAACCAAATCGCAGAGAAGATGAACGAAGAAATCGAAGGCGGTTCGATTTGAAGACAAATGAAGAAATCAAATGTTACGGCTTCTCTCCCTCTCCTCTCTCTCGGTTCAGACGAGACTCATTACATTTGTTTACTTAGGAATTAGGTATAATGGGTTGGTATTGTAACTTGTGATGCCCCCTGTACCTAAAATCAGATATCATTTGTTGAACCTCAAGTCTGTCAATTTGTTGAACCTCAAGTTTGTTTATGTGCTTGAACTGATGGATCTGTGAAGGGAAGCTTGGGCTCCATTTTGTGATGAAAGTGAGGAAGAGTTGGTTTTGGCCATATACATTCCTTGTTATGCATGCTTCGATTATTCTAGTTGTCATGTAAAACAACACTCAAACCTTACTTGAATTAGAGTTATTTTGAATTGGAAAGTATTCAAAAATGTGTTCTGCTAGACACATTTGCTTCTTGATTTTTTATAATGGAAAGGCTTAGTAATTGCAGAAACTTTGATGAAGGACACGTTTGTTTCTTGCTTCTTGACACGTTTGCTTCTTATTTTTTAGGTTCAATGCCGAAGGAGATGGAGATGAAGATGGGGACATGAGGAGATGGAGATGAAGAAATTTTGTTTGAGTAGCTTGTTCAATTCTGTAGTTTTAAGTTATCAAGTGACTTGTTTTTTAATTTGCAGAAAAGGATCTAAATTTTCCCTGTTAAATTATAGAAGTACCTTATCCATATTCAATTACATAGCTTGTCTTACATCCTGTTTCCTTTGTGCTTACATTTATGTGGGTTAAAGTTCTTAATCTGCTGGATCCCAAGATAAGTGTCCCAAACTGAGTCTATCTACAAAACTACAAGTTCAACTAGCTACCCAAACAAAATTTCTTTGTCTCCATGCCCATCTCCATCTCCGGCTTGAAGAAGACATGGTAAAATACTCAGGACTTGGATCTGCGCTGATTCTCGTCTTTACAAATACTTGACAGTGTTCGAGCGTTGAAATCAATGTTCTGCATAGAAACAAACAAGTAAAGAACCTCACAATCAAAATAAAATTCACAAGTCTACACAAATTTCTAATGATCTGAACTAATGGTCATATTTTTAGCAGAAGGATTTATCTGGTTACTGTTAGGTGCATTTGTTGTAATGGTTCTTCCTTAATGTGAGCAAATAAAGCACAAACTATCCATAGAAAAGTGAATTTTTCGTACATGAGTATTGGCTATCAAGACCTAACCGAAGCATATCAAGCAATACATCGAAGAAACTATACTGATGTTTGAAGCACAATATCCTACAAAATGAGTTTCTTTTAAAAAAACCCATCATTAAAATTAGTAAAAAAAAAAACCCTAATTTTTCAAATGAAACAAAACCATTCCATTCCAACCAACCCTAACCCTAGTTTCATCTGTACCGAGAGAGAGAGAGAGAGAGAGAGAGAGAGAGAAACCTTCGATTTGTTCGTTCGTTTTTTATTTCTTCGTTCGATTTCCCCCTCTTCGTCAGTGAACAGGTAGAACCAAAACCCTAACTCCTCGACCAGGTTAGATCATTGATTTGCTCCCTACATTCAGCTTCGATTTGGTCTTGTAAAGAGATTCAAGCTCAGTTTCTTCGATCTCCTCTTCTCCTCTCTCTCTCTCTCTCTCTCTCTCTCTCTCTCTCTCTCTCTCTCTCTCTTTCTCTCTCTCTCTATGGGAAAAAATAAGCGTAATGACGATGGAAGGGGCTTTGTGGGTGTTTGACCCGCGGGTGGGAAATAACCCTGGTTTTGACCCGCGTGCTCTAATTTACCCGGTACTTAACCCGCGAGCTCCCTTCTTTTGTTCCATCCATTGGATGCGATCCAACGGCCTAAAATGGAAGTTCGGATTTTACAAAAAATAGTCCTGACTTGATCCTTATTGTGTATATATATATTATTTATTTCCATAACAAAAGCTCATTTAACTCTTATGGGAAAAAAATCAATCAAGGACAATATATACATGTATAAATTTGACTTGATTTGTTTCCATAATGAGAGACCGATTTACTCTTATTTGAAAAGAAAATCAAACAAAGAAGATATATACATGTATATCTTGACCTCATTTACTTCCATAAGGGAAGACAAATTTTATCTTATTCGCAAAGCCAATCAATCAAAGGAGACTTTCCAAATTAGAAACCCCTCTCCTTCAGCTTATAAACACAGGCTCATATGAAGAAGAGGAAGAAGTTTTCGCTTGATATTTCAACCAGAGCTCTGAAGCACTCTTCAACATTTTGCAAAAAATCATCAAGCACCAAGAACAACGTGTTAATTTCTTCGCAAGTTCATCAAATCAAATCATCCAACAACTCAAATTATTCGAGAGATCTTCAGCTAAGGAAATTCCAGAGCACTCTCAAATATTTCTCAATGCTTCTCTCCAAGTTCTTCTCAAATCCCTCAAGTTCATGTGGAAAATCAACAAGCACCCAAGTTACGTGCCGATTCATCTACAACAATAACGGCCTACGCGTCAGCTAGCGAAGATCATCCTCAAATACACCGTTTGTTCGAGATAAAGTTGTTCAAACCCTCGATCAAGCTTCGTTATTCAAGTTTCTCAACTCAGATTTGAAAGAATTACCAACCGGTTCAATCCTACGACAAGCTTTTATAGCCATTAGGTTGCACCATCAACTCCGAAGATCGAATTAGAGGATTTTGTTCTTTTCTTTGTTGAAAGAACATTTATAAGAAAATTGTACCCCTTGCATTCAATTCAAAAACAATAAAAAAATATATATATTATTTTGTGCATCTTTTTCTTGTCTTGATTGCAGGACACGAATTTTTGTGTTACAAGTCCCACAAAACCGACCCTAACTCTCTCTCACCACAGAAAACAAAGGTTCTCCAACACATCTTCATTTGCAGATAAGAGACCTAGCAAAGATGATAAAATGTTTTAAATATGTTAGACATCTCTTGTAAAACCAAACTAAAATCAACCTCACTAGCAAACTCCCATAGAAAATACCCTCAGAAGCAATCACAATCCAGAGTCATTCGTTGGGAAAAGACGTCCACAATTAACAAGGTGTCCATGTGGATATGTAAAGAATTCAAAGGATACAAGAAAGTAGGAGAGGATACGAACACCTTTTCCTTCAAACAAATTAAAAGAATCCATGCTGAAAAACCCAAAACTTCTCAAATCAAGAATGGCAAGTGGCCATAACTCGACAATTCCGAGAAGTAGACTTGACTTAAAACAAACATCCAATGCAGTAGCAAACAGCGAGGATACCATACTGACTGTAGACTTCAAAAAGCTCTCAACATAGTAACCAGAAATTGGAGACTCTTCCTTATTTTTCCAGGGTATTCTATTTATAAAATGTCTCCATAAGGAACACCACCAGAGGACATGGGTTGTACACAACCTTCGTAAGTTCTGGAACATGACGTCCTATCCCCTGGACGTTCCAGCTTCACAACACCATTGGGCATATGGCTGTTTAGGGCCTGCTACCTCTATCCCGTTTTATTTATTCATTATTTTTTTTCATCTCTTTTGCAGAGTTGTCTAAAACTACCAAACGCAAATGCTATTAAAGGGTGAGGATCCTCTAATGTTAAACTAGATCGGCCAATTGCTAAAATTTACTACCTCCGTCCCTTTATATATATATATATATATATATATAGCCCAAAAGGAACACAAAGGAAGCAACCAAAACGCTAAACACGCAGTGAAACAGTCTTGCAAATAAGAGACCCAACGAAGAGGAATCTCAAATAAGAAATGCCTAGTCAACTGGGACCCCAAACCACCGCAAATTACAACAAATAATGACAACTCTCAACAAACCACAGTGATACCAAAGAAAAATGTAATACCTTCAAGCACAGAAACAGTACTAAATTTACTAAGCAAGTATTCCAATTTACCTGTCCTTATTTCTTATCACACTAAGCACCTAGCACATCGATCAACTACAGAACCATATGCTTTCAAAGTAAAGACACAATACGCTCATTAATATCGACACTTGCTTTACTGCATGTACCCCCTTTACACACTTTCTCTCACCCACATGTGGTAATAGAGTGACATCAGAAGTTTGTTTTGAAGTGTGCTGGCCAGTCACTCTTCAAATCAATCCTCCAGGTCATTCTTAAACCACCACGACAAAATGAGAAAATATTCACCCACTTTTACCACTAGAGACATAATTTCGATAAACAACACACTCACTTTCTTACAAGGTTAATAGAAGTTGAAACAATAGCATGATGAGGTCAAAGCCTCTAGTCTTCCAATGCTATCCCAACACAGGTGTTCAACTCAACGTTATGCCTTAACCCACGAGTACGATAGTACTGCGATACTATATTTATGAATGTCACACAAGCACATAATGAATGAGAAAACATATTTTTTAAAAGGATAATGCAATAGTTGAAGCCCTGAGACTCTAAATCCCCCACGGCCCCTAAGTTTTCAAAACCTAGGCTCTGATACCAAGTTGTAACGCCCCCGAGTTTTAAAGGTAAAAGTAATATAAATCCACATGAAAAGTTAATGAGATCCAAAGTACAGGTCAAAGTCCAAGCTTGACCCGCAAGGTCAAAGTCATATACAAGATAATTCATGGGATTCCCGTGCCCAAAATAAGTACATGAGTTACCAATATTATTACAAAACAAGTCAATGATGAAAATTCAATTAAATTACAAAATCATTTTTTCAAAAATATAAGTTTCAAAATGATAAAGTAACTCCTCTGTTAAGCTTTCAAAAGAGATGCATGCATACACTCCAAGCAATCGATATCATGCTCTATGCAGGGTACCTGAAATTATTAGGGTGAGCTCACTTACCCAGTAGAGAAAAGTCTACCAATCCTAAATGCAATGAAATGCAAGTGAGTGATAGACAAAGGAGGCACAAGTCACGCAACAAGTTTCAAGAAACTTTAATGATTAAAGGATTGAAAACCAACTCATAAGCCACTAGATTTTTTTTACTATTATCCTTTGTATCCAATATATACCCGACACGCCATATGTCTCCTAAATATTTAGCATACACATCTCATTCCTTTAAAACATTAGATTATACTCTGGGCATGCCATATAGGCCCCTTGTCACTTCAGGCAAACCATAAGGCTCTGTGTCACTCCGGGCATACTCTAACGGGCCCCGTGTCATCATTACCACATAGTAAACTTCATTTCATGCTCATTAGTATCGCTATGGTGTCCATATATCTCATCATCTTAATTAATCATTCATCTCAATTCACGTATGTATCATCGCATAACTCACACCCATAACTCTCATTTAAAAGACTTCATGTGCCCGTACGCGTCCCACAAGTGCTTTTGATCATTGTGTCCTAAAAACTTTTCAAACAAACAACAAAAACAACATAAAATACATCTACCAAGTCTAGGACAAGTTTATGTAAAAGAAATCACAAGTTTCTAAACTTTAGAGGAGGATTCGGGCCTTACCGAAGGTTTAAAGAACAAGAGACAAAATTATTAAAGAACAGTGGATAAGTGTATTGATACACCATTTCGGGTGTATTAATACCCAAGTCGCGAAGTTCCAGACATCAAGTGTATTGATACACTTTTTCCAGTGTATCAATACTCCAACTGCAGAATCCAGAGAACAAGTGTATTGATACACTATTTTCGGGTGTATCAATACACAAGCTATACACGAAATTTTTTTATGGCGAAGGACAGGTTTTGGACAGGGTCTCCACCAAATTTAACAAGATAAGGCTCCCAACACAAATTTTATGGTACAAACAACTCATATGTACTAGAGAGCAAGGGATCGTTAATAATCTTTCAACAACTCCATGGGAACAAGGATCAATTCCAAAAAAATCAAGCCAAATATGATTAGAATGAGTTTTCTCAAGGAAAGACAATAAACCATATACAAGATTGATTAAGAAGAAATTATACACACACCCACACCACATTAGCACTTAGAATAGGCAGAAATTTCCCTACCTCAAAGGGTTTTGAGCAAAACCCTCAAAATCCAACAAACCCAAGCTTTTCTTAAAGAGCTCCACCTGAATTACAAAGCGAAACAAAAGCACTCCAAGCTCAAGAACGCGTGTAGTTGATGGATCTTGGTCTGGATCTTGGAGGAATTTAAGTGTGAGAGACTATTTTAGAGTAGAGGTTGAAGAAAATGGAGGAGAGGAGTGTGAGAGAAAGAGTCGACTAATTGGAGGGGGAGATATTATGTTTTCTCTCTCCTCTCACACACCACATATACACACATTTCAAATAATTACACCCCGGGTCCCTGAATTGACTTGTGTAATGCAAAAAGGTCCAAACTCACTTATATCACTAAATAATCCAACACTTAAACATCTTAAATAATTCTTCACATTTCCCCAACTTTATTTTCTAAATAACATTTAAAAATAAATAAATAAATTTGCGGGTCTTTACAATCCTACAGTGGCACATTAACCTACAATGAAAAGAAAAATACAAACGATTCAAGTAGGGAACAAAACAAAAGTGGAAGAACATAAATATTAAGAATTTTACCTTCAGAAGAGAAAAAGCTATTCAATCTCTTTCTCCCTCCTTGTGAGGTGTATGCTTTAGAATTTGGATAAGTAGCCTAAATTCATATCGGATATATACAGACATAATTTTGGATTTTCAATTAATCATGTATGGAAATAAGTAAGTAAAGATATTTGAATGATATGATTGAGAAAGTTTTAAAAATTGAAAATTCGAAAAGGGACAAGATTTGTGGATTTCAAATTTAAATAAGATATTATAACAAATCTTTGGCGTGTAGTATAATGTCACATGCTTCAATCAAAAGTGTATATGACAAACAAACAAATTCACGACAATTGTCACGCTCACGGCTCCTCACGAAAAGTCATTCTGCAATAATATATAAGATGTGTTTAGCTTTTACTATATCGTATGGGGAGTGTAACAATGAAAAGTCAGTATATATTTATCGTGAGGTGGTGAATCATTAACGTTACGTATGCACAAAAGAGAGATTGAATGTTGGGGGGAAAATGATTTGTGTACACTATTTCTATTTTTAATTATTCGGATCATTTCAAGACAGAACCAAGGAAAACTCACAACAGTAAAGTTGTAGACCTCAAAAACTTAAGTGGTTTTGATATAGAACTTGTCTTGATCTGTGGGCTGTAGAATTAACTATGATTTTTCAAAGTGGGCTGCACTATACAGTTTGGGGACAGATTTACTGTTTAGCTTTAAACCCTGTTTTACTTTGTTTGACGTTGAAATTAGGCTTGGCACGAGGCACAAGAATTGTTTCAGAATTGATGAACTTTACTACTGCCAAGTCTCTTGATTTTTGGAGTTGCTTTACTATTTTTAGTGACTGAATTAGTACATGACATGACATGCCTCATAGATTTTCCTTAAAGACGTTGTATTTCATTTCAATGCTATATTTGGACTTATGTGATGATTGGCCCCATGAAATGCATGAATCCCAAATTTATATTATCGGATATCAAATTTGTGGGATTGGACGGACTATCCAGTATAGGTCTTGAGCCAATTGCAAATACTCTCAGAGGTATTAAGATGTGCCATGGACCTAGAGGTTAGCCATGGTGGACGAGAGGGTAATAGATTGTTTATTTGTGGATGGGAACCGATGCCGGATAAAGTTGTGAATTGGAGTTTTTTTTAATCAACAAAAGAAAATACTATGTATTAATAAGAAGAAAGTGAACAAGGAACAACAAACTGAGGCAAGTTGTGGTTTGGGTTAACACACTAGGATCATGAGTTGTGTGATTTTGTGGGTGGTGAACCCTTGAGGATTGACGCTGGGTATATTGAATCTATTGAATTTATTGTGTTGAGAAATGTTGTAGTAACTAGATTATTCTATGCTTATAAATTACTGTTTTATGTGCATACATGCTGCGTGAGTAATCTTTTATAAGGGGTAGCTTCAAGTGCCCTACTGAGTGATTTTTTACTCACAGTGCTTTTTATGGCCCTTACATTTTACGACAGGTATGAATGAAGAGTAAGAAGAAACAGCGGAGTACAAGGCAGCAGAGCAAAATAGAGGACATGAACTGTCAAAGTTGTGGCTCTATTAATAGTTCGGTAGATTAGATGGCGTTGTCTCTTTTATTTTATGTTGAACATTTAATAAATTTTGGAGTTTCATAAAATGTTAAGTTTATGACAATTTCAGTTATGATAAGTTAGTTAATTTTCTTTACCATTGACAAATGGGAGATTTTTGATAATTTTAATATTTAATGAAATTGGCGTATTTTGTTTAAATAAATTATAAATTTATTATTAACGTACCCAATTTTGGGGGCATTACAACTTGGTATCAGAGTATAGGTTTGCATTTACCTCGAGGCCGCGGGTGTGGATAGCACTAGCTTTCGCGAGTTTTACTTGATAGTTAGCGCTATATTGTTTTTTTCCATTTGGTCTGTCTAAAAAAAACCTAGAATTGTTTTTATTTCATTTATGTTAATTCTAATCCAAACCTTTTAATATGTAGGATGCCCCTGATAACTTTGAGCAAATGTTATGGTATAACTTACCGTACCTGTAAGAGTGAGAGATGTGCTTGTGCACGATGGGTACCCATGTACCGTTTTGAAGATCATTTGAACATTCAAGCTAAAAAGAAAATCGAGATAACGATTATCCGAGTTGATAAGGATTATGCTGATAATGCTGAGGAAGAAAAGCAAGTATTGCTGCTACAAAGTCTACAGAAGATTTTTCAGTCATACCAACATGTTAACTTATATTACCTAGGGATCAAGCAATGCATCAACAATTGAAGAATGAAGCATTACTCAGCACTTCTTTTGTTTGGACTCTGTTGCTATTCTGGGTGGTTTCGATAATTCCAGTGAATACAAGGAACTAGATCCAAAAGACCAATTCCACTATGATCTAGAAGAGCCTGAGACGTACTAGTATAGGAAAAAGATTTATGAATAAAGTATATAGAGGGAGTCATAGCAAATAGAATGTTAGTTTTATTTGTTTATTAATTAAGTTGGCAGCTTTAGTATTTGAATTTCTTGCACTATTATTTGCATAGATTGTTAGTTTTGTTTTCGAAGTATGAACAATTTAAATTTCTTTTATTATTGGTTCTTATGCAATTTTATCTATAATAGAATAAATTGATAAACATGCTAAGGACGGACGCATTGCCGCTATATTCATTTTACTTTTCACTAATGCTTAGCGATTACCCGATAGATGGAGACTAACCTTCGTTCCGATCTTGTTAATGGTGATGCAAGTGGTAGTGGGGGAGGGCCACAAGGACCTCACCCTAACATTAACAACAGTGGTCCAGAACCCAACCCTATTGTGAATGATTTGCACAACTATTCCAAAATTTATCTGCTACTGTCCAGCAGCCCTAGCCTTGCAAATCGCCTGCCTCTATCTTCTCGGAATTCGAAAGGCAGCAACCTGCGATATTCAATGGCGAACCAGACCCGCGGGTGGCAAATAAGTGGCTTCGACAAATAAAGACGATGCAAGAGACCATGGACGTTCGGGCTGATAATGACTAGATTGCCCTTCTTACCTACCAACTTGAAGGCAAAGCATATCACTTGTGGAGGCAACCAAGCGGGCTATACCGACCCCTTTAACTTGGGCCAGATTTGAAACAATTTTCTTGCTGAAGTATTTCCCCACGTCAATGAAGCAAGCAATGGTAGAGGAATTTTTAAGCTTGAAGCAAGGAATGATGACGGTGACCCAATACATAGCCCATTTTGAAGAGCTTTCGAGGCACGCTCCGGAATAAATTCCTACTCATGAAGTGAAGACTCGACATTTTGAATGGGTTTTGGAACCTGCAATTCCGAACCTTTAATCAGGTAACGAACGAGAATTGATGGATTCCCGTAAAAATTGGAACCAGCGAAAGACGACATCAGCAGGTCCCATCCGAATAATAATAACCAGGGGCAAGTGGCAAAAAAACCCTACGACAATCAACCTTAGAACCAGATATGGAGAAACCAGAACCCAATCGGCGAAAACAAACAGTTGTTGTGGAGAAGCATCGACTAGTGTGAGAACCCCAGAATATGTTTTGGGTGTGGTTAGGAAGGTCATATCAAAGCTAGGTTCCCTCAGGCAGAGACAGGATATCAAAGGCCAACAAGGTCAACGCAGTAGTCGATGACCCCAACAATAGTTCACTCAACAACAGTCAAGCCAGCAACCACCACTAGCGAAGAGTTCTCGCCGAAAACATTCACAGCACCAAAATCATGGGAAGCAGCAAGAGGCAGAGTGTTTGCACTCCAGGAGGAGGAAGAGACCAATCCACTAGTGATACAAGGTACCCTTATTCTTTTCAATTCATGCGTTCGAGCGTTATTTGATTTGTATATGCTGCATGTGTTCAATCTTTGGGTTTGAAAAGGAACGACTAGCTAAATCCTTTATGTATCTTCACCTTTGGGAGGATATGTGCCAGTAGTTTTAATATGCAGATCTTGTGAATTAGAGGTGTCTAGGATATGTTTGACTTGTGACCTTCGGGTAATAGACATGGTTCACATTGATGTTGTTCTAGGAATGATTATCCATCCATCGAGCAGTGATCGACTATTTTAGGAAGGAAGCAATTGCTCACTCTCTTGATGGTACGCAATTTAAGTTTAAGGAGAATAGACAAGATTTTCATCAGTTTATCTGAAGTTGAGATGGCACTGTAATCTGACAGGATGCTAGCGAGCTTAATGCTTGGGGAGGACGATCATGTGGAGTTGGATCTGCCACGAGTAGTGTGTGAGCACGCAGACATTTTTCTGGAGGAATTGCCCGAACTAACGCTTCACTTGGAATTAGACTTCACCATTGAGTTGCAGCCAAGGACCACCCCTAGCTCAATGGCACCGTATCGAATGGCTCTAGCCAAATTTTGGGAGCTGAAAGTTCAACTGCATGAGTTGTTGGGTAAGGCATTTATTCGGCGCAGTACCTCATTGTAACGACCCGAATTTTCGGAATCATTAATTAATACAACAAATTAGGATTAATTTAATAAAAAGAGTTTCCATCAGAGTACACGTTGGAAAACGTGAAATGCAGCCCATTGCAAAATACTTAGTACGGTTTTTGAGAAATTAATATTACAGATCCAACATTTAAAAATAAAGGGGTGGGTTCTACAGATTAAGGTTCAACTCTAGATTCCACGGCTCCTCTTGCATCTGATCATCGTTCTGACCCTCTTGCTGATAGATAAATTTGCCGCCATCTTCCTCGATACCTGGCGTGATATGCCAGGGCAAAAATAGCACCATGAGTGATAAATCACCCAGTAACTAACTCTTATGCCCACTAACCCTTACTTTACAAGCAATACACAATATATGAGTGAAAAACAGTAATTAAAGGAATGCGCAGGAAATAAATCGTAAAGCAGAAATTAAACACATAGCTGATTTCATTACTAGCCATTTACTTACATGTTCATCTAAGTTCTCAACCTAGAGAACTTTCCTCCCGGTTAACCACTAAGGAATATGACCAAACTGTGATTTACTCCCCCCTTGCTTGCCCTTCACTCGGGAGCCCCGACGGAAGGTATAAGTTATGTACTTAATCCAGCCGTCAACCGCCTCACAAGGATGAATTTCCCAGGGACTAACTGTACCACTGGGCTACGTATGGCAACTGCCAGGTCCTGTAGGTGTATAGTCGTAACTCGGTCTATAATACTTCCACCCTTATAACGCCTCAGAATTCAAATGAAGCAAATCACAGAGTGTCACATCCTAGGGTTTCGAAATCAAGGCAGACTGCCAAACAATCCTCCGAAACAAATCACTTGGAGGAACTGCCATACAACAACAATCTCGGGGTAACTCCCCATCAATCAATTCCAATTCACTTTTCCATTTACCTCATCGTCTATGTGATATCCGCGTACAATCACCCAACCCGGGAACCTAATTGTCCATTCTAACATTCACATTAATAATAACTGAATAGCAAAGCAAAGCAATAATGATAAACGTAAGAGAAAGCAGTATGTCAAATTTAGCATGTAAGTTCATTTAGACAATTCTATTATAAACCGAAAAACACAGATTATGCACACTTTAGTATTTAGCCAACTACACGACTCAAATGTATTCCGATTGTTATAAAATTATACCACAGAGTTATTTAGGAAGTTAGGATCAACTTGTCTCAAGAACATATTTCCAAATTCTAATTTTAAGCTCATGCAAATTACTCTTGAACATAAGCTGTCCAGTTTTGATGCAAGATGAACATTTAATTATTTAGGAACTCAAAAGATGAAATTAAAGGCTATAAAAATTGGTACACATTCCAAACATCACACTTGACTTCCAGTAGGAACAGAATTGAAAAATAAAATGTTTAAGGGTTCCATTAAATTGATAAACCTTCGACAAGATAACTGTATAAGACATATTTCGGTTCTCACAAAATGGTTCTCAAAATCACATCAAAACATCACCAAATTTCATGAAACTTAACAGATTTATAATTTAGGAAGTTATAAACATTATTTGTAGAGAACACTTTTACTAAAAATGAGATTAAGTTAGATAAACACGCCATCTAATATTTTTCGTCCAGATTCGCCATTGCTCACTAAAATCGATTTTTCTGGAGTTCTATAAATCCGATTAAAGTGATTCCAGAAACATTTTAAAGATAATAAGTATATCTACAATTTGACATCAGATTCAACACAATCGGAGGTACATAGTATTTTATAACATTTTCCAAAGTGGACTGATCTGTTTGACATCAAGACAGATTATACACTTGAGTTTATTAACTTATTTTTATGGATCGTAAACACATCTTGCACATCAATCGAGCATAAAAAAAACAGGTCTATATTACGCATAATATATTTAGGGAAAGTGGAATAAGAGTCTACGCTACCTCTCCTCCGAAGTTCTAGCACGTAACGGAGTAAAAATAGATATTTGTGAAGGGTCAGTGAGCTGTCTGGAACACGTAGCCGGAAGAATTTTACTGAACTTTGGATGGCTATAACTCACTCAAAACTCAACCGATTTGGGTGATTCTTATACCGAAATCGAAGTACTCGACGCCCTCTACAACTTTTGTTTAGAAACGTAAGCCTAAAAACGACTGTAACTATGAGAAAAGTGGCTGTATAATGGGTACGTGATATGGACGAAAATGAGAATGGGTAAGTGCCTTCTTCCTTCTTCTTCTCCAAACTCTCTCAATCTCTTTGCTGATAATGGAAGACAAGGAGGAGTTTGGTTTGATTAAATAAGGGAAGTTTGGTGAGTGAAAAGTCCATGCATCAGTAGAAAAATTGAAAGGAAGGAAGAAATTTGGGGCTTAGCCTAACTTAAGAGTTTTAGTCAAATATGGTGGCTACCTTGAAGGAAATTGGGACCTTTCTTCTTCCTCTCTGCTCTTCCGACAATGGGAGCAAATAAGATCACTTATTTACTTTGCAGACATTGAAATTTAATGCCATAAAGTGGTTGGGTAGATGGGCATTAATTATCTATACAACATCATACATAAATATGGTTTAATGATGGGAGGAATTCAATTGGCAAGTCAACAATGGTTTGCCTAGTTTATTAGGATAGTTGGCTGGAGAGCAATACGTAATAGCAAACAAAATGCATTGAAGGAAGGGTTTAGATACTTAGGTGCACCACGCACACAACACTCACTCATGCACTCGCACCTCTAGACGCGTAGGAAATTTACGAGAGCGTTAATATATGAATATAATGTCCTAATTATATGAAATAAAATTTTATGAATAAAAAGATTATTTAAAAATTTGGATCATTACAGTTTTGCAAATCATTCTCTTGGAAGCTTGATCTTTGCTTGAGGTATGGAAATTTCTATCTATTTGTATAAATGTGGTGTATATGTGTGTGTAGGCTTTTGATTGCTAAGTTCTCCTTTGACTTGTTGATTTCTTTGAGCAAAACCCATTTTCTAGTCAAGCTTGTGTTAGAACTCATCATCTCCTAGCTCCTTTGTTAATCTCCTATTGATTTGGTAGTTGCTTGATTTCTTGGTAATGCTTGAGAATTGTGTGAAATTCACTTTGCACCCATTTTTAGTCCATTACTTGAATTTGGGGAAAATAGAAAATTTTATAAATTGGTATTATGTTGTGTATCTTTGTTGTTTGAATCTCTTTTCCTTCTTAATATGTCCATTTGGAACCAAGAAATGCCCAAAAAGAAGCCTTTCATTTTTCGTTCTGGCCAATCTGATGGCTGCCCTATCGATAGGACTTGATCTCCTATCGATAGGAGCCTCTGATGCTCTATCAATAGGACTTTACCTTCTATCAATAGGACTATTTGATGCTTCAATAGTGGCCAATCTGATCTCTCTCCTATCAATAGGACCTAACCTCCTATCAATAGGACACCTATATGTTTTTGAAAAATTTCATGAATCATGATCTGTTGTTTGTGGCTCGTTTGTGTAAGTTGTTGGTCACATGTTAGGGTCCGGGAGGGTCACTTTGATATCCTTGACACTCAGGTCAAAATATCTTTTATGGACACGTTTGGGTAACACGAAACATGAGTTTTGCGTGAAATTAACACATGAAAATAAGGTGATGCGACATATAGACACCGTAATGATGTTAATGATCATGAAGTAAAGTATGAATGTGGTAATGATGACACGGGGCCTAAAAGGGTATGCCCGGAGTGACACAAGGCCTTAATGACATGCCCGGAGTGACACGGGGCCTATATGGCATGCCCGAAACCATTCAAATTCTCTCTAACTCTTGTTACATGACTTGTGTACTCTTGTCTATTACCCATGTACACTTCATTTCACTTAGAAGTTTTAGACATTTCTCTATTGGGCTAGTGAGTTCAACCTTACAAATTTCAGGTATCCATCAACGAGCATGACATGGAGTGCTTGGAGTGCATGTATGCATTGGTTTTGGAAGCTAAATGGAGGGGTTACTTAATCATCTTAAAACTTGTATTTTTGTTAAGATGATTTTGTAACTTGATTAAGTTTTCTCTTTTGACATTGGGTTGTAAACACACTTAAAACTTATGTGTTTGCATATTGGGGTTTACGGGTACCCTTATAATATTGTAACATATTGATTTTGACTTTTCTATATGTTATGTGGAATTTGACGTGGCTCGTGGACTTATTGACCGTGGACTTGGAATTTCTTAATAAATTATCCTTTAAATTTCGAGGGCGTGACAGCTATCCTCCCTATTTCGCTCCCCAAAATGGCTTGGAGAGGTGTTTAGGGAACCTATTGGGCATTCCCTTATATAGATAAATTTTACAAAGATAAATTTTATGTATATACTCCCTCCGTCCCTTTTAAAGTGATTCCGATCGTAATATGTGCAATTTCAAACATATTTATTGATATAATTTTTAAATTTTTTATACCATAAAGTGCTCATCGAGTACTCTAATTTGTGCAAAAAAAATTTAAAACATGCTACGGAAGTGCATTTTTTAACGGCTACAAAATACATGTTTCCCAAAGGTATCATTAAAAAGGGACAGAGGGAGTATTATTTTCAATAGATACAGTAATAAACTTTAACAAAGATAAGTTTATCATTGAGTCATTTTATCATTTTTGGCAAACGCGGAGAGAAACTTTAAAAAGATAATTGATCTCCATAATGCAGGCTCTAAGTATGTCCTTCAAAGTCTGAATGGTTCGCTTTGACTGTCCATCAGTTTGCGGGTGAAAAGTGGTGCTGCAGAAACAAAGACCCGTACCTAAGGCAGTTTGCAAACTTTGCTACCAAAAATCCATGTAAGACTCCACGGTGTCTGAAAATTGAATCGGTAAGAAATGAGTGCTCTTGATCAGGGGTTCCACAATAACCCAAATTGCGTCTTTCTTCCTAACTAATCTCGGCATTCCAGTCACGAAATCCATGGTAATTAATATTCTCCCACTTCTAACCCGGAATAGGCAACGGTTGAAGTGATCCTCCTGGTTTTGGTGCTCGGTCTTAACTTGTCGGCACGTAAGACACAGCGACACGAATCTCGCAGCATCTGTCTTCATTCCATTCCACAAATACCACCACTTCAAATCTTGGTACATATTGTTCTGTCTCTGATGCACAGCAAAACTCGACTTGTGAAACTCTTTCAGCACCGATTCCCGCAACTTCCCAGAATCTGATACAAAAACTCTACTAAGAAACCTTAAACTCCCATCAGCGTGAATAGTCCACCCGAAAGGACTGTTCCCAAGCCAACCAATACTTTTTAAAGTTGCATCCTAATCATAATTTTGTACCTTCAAAATCTCTTGATGTAGCGTCATTGTGCCTACCAAAGCAAACAAAGACGCTCCTTGACTTGTAGTTATCGGTTGAAGGTTGAACTTGTTGAGGCGTTATCGGTTGAAGGTTGAACTTGTTGAGAGCCTCCACCATCTTCCATTCATGAATGGTTAAAGTAGCTAATACCCCCCCCCCCCCCCCTTGGCTTTCAGCTAAGTGCGTCAGCCACCACATTCACCTAGATGATATGAAAAGGTGAAACGATAGTCCTCCAAGTACTCTAACCTGTCTCGTATTTAGGTCCTTTTGGGTAAACAAGTATTTCAGGCTTTTGTTGTCCATGAAAACTTTAAAGTTCTCCCCATACAGATAATAACACCATCTCTTCAATTCAAATACTACCAATGCCAACTCTAGGTCATGAGTCAGGTAGTTCTTTTTGTGTGGCTTCAACTACCTAGACGCACAAGCAAAAACTTTACCATT
The DNA here is from genome assembly GCA_020921065.1 of Vaccinium darrowii. Taxonomy (NCBI): domain Eukaryota; kingdom Viridiplantae; phylum Streptophyta; class Magnoliopsida; order Ericales; family Ericaceae; genus Vaccinium; species Vaccinium darrowii. The sequence continues at coordinate 21,563,579 of CM037154.1, read as the reverse complement.
TTCATCAACACGCCTCCTAATCCTTCCTTCGCAGCGTCGCAGTACATTAGGTGACCCAGATCTCTGGCCAGTACAATTTGTATAGGGGCTGTGATTATCCTCTTTTTCAACTCCTGGAACGAGTGTTCACAGATGTCATCCCACTTGAACTTGAACCCCTTTGGAATCAAACGTGTTATCAGCTTCCCTAACTTGGCAAAATCCCAAATGAATCTCCGGCAGTATCCAGCCAGTCCCAAGAAATTTGTAATCTCAAAAACTGTCTTAGGATGTTTCTAATCCAAAACTGCTTCTGCTTTATTGGAATCCACCGCAATTCTCTTGTTTGATACAACGTTTCCAAGAAACTTCACCTCTTTCAGCTAAAACTTGCGTTTACTGGCCATAGTTGTAACTAATTATCTCTCAAAACTTGCAGAGCTGTCCGCAGGTTCTTGTCATGTTCCTCCTAGGACGGTGAGTAAATCAAAATATTGTCAATAAATACCACCACAAACTGCTCTAAGTACGCATGAAAATTTTATTTATTAAGCTTGTGAAAATAGCTAGAGCGTTTGTCAGTCCAAACACCATCACTACAATCCGTAGTGGCCATGACGAGTCCTGAAAGCAGTCTTCAAAATATCCTCATCCCTCACCTAAAGCTTATGATAGCCCGATCTCAGATAAATCTTCAAAAAACATTGAGATTCTCGCAACTTATTAAAAAGGTCGTCAATCCTCGACAACGAATAATAGTTCTTGATAGTCACCTTGTTGAGCTGTCGGTAGTGTAGACTCCCCAATTTGGACCCTTTGGGTATCCTTAGGCATTTCTGATGATGATATAGAACGAAACGTGCCTCGAAAGCCTTAAACGATGCTCTTTGTGCTCAAAATCCAAAAGAAAACCTCATCGAAGCAAACCCAAGCCTTCAACATCCTCAAGTTATAATCCTCTTATCCACAAATAATATGTCTCAATCCATTTTGAAATGAGGGAGATGCGAGTATTTTACCCGGAACCACTTATTTTCTAACCTTTAGAGGGTAAAATGGTCATATACTTGGATGTACAAATTATTTTGAATCCAAACTACTTGGGTTAGACAGTAGAGTCAGCCAACTTTCCAACTCTTCAAACCACGTGCAAAACGGAGTTTGGTAACACACAGAGGAGTCTTGCAAAGTTTGGCTTGCTGTGCTGTCACACTTGAGCGCTTAAGTCAACCCTTTAGTCAAACTTGATCGCTCAAGTCCAATTTGAGCACTCGGGTGGGATTTGAGCGATGAAGTCAAAGTTGCCTGTGCGCACTAGAACTTTTGTCAGGCATCTTCAGCCTATCATGATGAGATTGTCTACTTTTTTAACCGATTCCGACGCTCGTCATGATGAGATTCTCTGCTTTTTTAACTGATTTAGACGCTCCTTCCCTTCCCCTATCTCCCTCCATCATTATTTCCCTCTCCATTTTGAATTTCAAATTCAATTTCCCTCCTAAACCCATCTATTTAAACCCCTCCATCTCCATTTGGGGGACTCTTGGATGATCTTTGTCTCCTACACATACAGCAATTCACATTCAGCCATATACACTTCATATACTTTGAAAATCAGCCCTATACTTGAGAAAAATTGTGAAATTTTAGGGAGAGAAACCCTTAAAAACCTTTAAACACCTCAAAAACTCTACTCTACACACCATCATTTGAAAACAGAACTTCCCCCATCATCATCCACTCCTCCATCATTGATCCAACTCGAAACACTTAGCATGTGTCACCGAAAACCCCTTTCAAGTCTCAGGTTACCCTTCAAAACCCACCAAACGAGTTCTAAACTCCAATTCAAGTCAATTTTTAGTTCATTTAGTCTTAACCCAGTCCTATACCATTTCAAAATCCAAACTTTCAACCATGTTTCTCAAAAAATCATCAACAAGAGCATTGTTTTAAGTTCAAAAAGGTAGAAAATACCTTTTGAAATCTCTGTTTTGGTTAACCTGAGGGAAGCCCGTACCCTCCAACCAGCCCTCCATACTGGTTTTGGGGGATACTTGGCTATTGGTTAACATAAAATTAGTTTTGAAGCTCAAAACCAATAGCTGGTTTAAGTGCTCAGGTCCATGACATAAGCGCTCAAGTCGGCATTTGAGCTCTGAAGTTCCTTTTGTCTATCTTTTTATTTTTCTTTCCAAACAAGTGCAAACATCACTTTCCTTCACTTTTATTGACTGTTTTTATCCAAACAAATCTGTTTATGATTTGATCTGTTCACAGCATGGGTTGAAATCAAGTTTTTGAAGCTTATTAGTATCGAAAACAGAGGTTTTAGGGTGGAAACATGACATACATGACAATATGTCATTAATTCTAAAAAATAGAATAAAAAACAGAGGCAGCAAAAGGGTGCTGACCTGAGTGCTCAAGTCAGCCACTTGAGCGCTCAGATCATAAATAGTGAGCATATAAGATTTTGATCAAACAGTCCCCATTTGTCGTATTCTTCATGATTTAGCTTTTGTTTAACTGTTATTTTAGCACATGTAGATCTTCTATTTCATGGAATGTTGTATATAGCTCATAGCTCATGTCTTACATATCATCTATGCATCATAAATGATCACTTCGTACACATCACACAGGCATCCACCATTTCACGTGCATTTTTACTTGTAATCCCTGTTCATTGCTCCCCCATCCCCCTTTATGTGAACAAAGTTGAATAATAAACATTTTAAAAATTCCACAAACACCAAGTAGTGGCCGACCCTTGGATCAGGCTGGGGGGTGCCATAATCTCTTCCCCTCTCGTCCTGAACCTAAGATATTATGGTGACAACGGACTGGTTCTCAAAACTAATACATAAATGAGGCACAAGTCATTCGAGTTCGGTTCCTTGGGGACGATCCACTACGGGTTGGAACTCCGAATTGAATTCCTTCGCAGAGGGGTGTCCACAGGTAGTCAATACATAACCAAAGCAATCCATCATTCTTCTTAGCAAAAAGAGTTGGTGCTCCCCACGATGAGTGTAATGATCCGGATTTTTAAATAATCTTTTTATTCATAAAATTTTATTTCATATAATTAGGACATTATATTCATATATTAACGCTCTCGTAAATTTCCTACGCATCTAGAGGTGCGAGTGCATGAGTGAGTGTTGTGTGCGTGGTGCACCTAAGTATCTAAACCCTTCCTTCAATGCATTTTGTTTGCTCTTACATATTGCTCTCCAGCCAACTATCCTAATAAACTAGGCAAACCATTGTTGACTTGCCAATTGAATTCCTCCCATCATTAAACCATATTTATGTATGATGTTGTATAGATAATTAATGCCCATCTACCCAACCACTTTATGGCATTAAATTTCAATGTCTGCAAAGTAAATAAGTGATCTTATTTGCTCCCATTGTCGGAAGAGCAGAGAGGAAGAAGAAAGGTCCCAATTTCCTTCAAGGTAGCCACCATATTTGACTAAAACTCTTAAGTTAGGCTAAGCCCCAAATTTCTTCCTTCCTTTCAATTTTTCTACTGATGCATGGACTTTTCACTCACCAAACTTCCCTTATTTAATCAAACCAAACTCCTCCTTGTCTTCCATTATCAGCAAAGAGATTGAGAGAGTTTGGAGAAGAAGAAGGAAGAAGGCACTTACCCATTCTCATTTTCGTCCATATCACGTACCCATTATACAGCCACTTTTCTCATAGTTACAGTAGTTTTTAGGCTTACGTTTCTAAACAAAAGTTGTAGAGGGCGTCGAGTACTTCGATTTCGGTATAAGAATCACCCAAATCGGTTGAGTTTTGAGTGAGTTATAGCCATCCAAAGTTCAGTAAAATTCTTCCGGCTACGTGTTCCAGACAGCTCACTGACCCTTCACAAATATCTATTTTTACTCCGTTACGTGCTAGAACTTCGGAGGAGAGGTAGCGTAGACTCTTATTCCACTTTCCCTAAATATATTATGCGTAATATAGACCTGTTTTTTTTATGCTCAATTGATGTGCAAGATGTGTTTACGATCCATAAAAATAAGTTAATAAACTCAAGTGTATAATCTGTCTTGATGTCAAACAGATCAGTCCACTTTGGAAAATGTTATAAAATACTATGTACCTCCGATTGTGTTGAATCTGATGTCAAATTGTAGATATACTTATTATCTTTAAAATGTTTCTGGAATCACTTTAATCGGATTTATAGAACTCCAGAAAAATCGATTTTAGTGAGCAATGGCGAATCTGGACGAAAAATATTAGATGGCGTGTTTATCTAACTTAATCTCATTTTTAGTAAAAGTGTTCTCTACAAATAATGTTTATAACTTCCTAAATTATAAATCTATTAAGTTTCATGAAATTTGGTGATGTTTTGATGTGATTTTGAGAACCATTTTGTGAGAACCGAAATATGTCTTATACAGTTATCTTGTCGAAGGTTTATCAATTTAATGGAACCCTTAAACATTTTATTTTTCAATTCTGTTCCTACTGGAAGTCAAGTGTGATGTTTGGAATGTGTACCAATTTTTATAGCCTTTAATTTCATCTTTTGAGTTCCTAAATAATTAAATGTTCATCTTGCGTCAAAACTGGACAGCTTATGTTCAAGAGTAATTTGCATGAGCTTAAAATTAGAATTTGGAAATATGTTCTTGAGACAAGTTGATCCTAACTTCCTAAATAACTCTGTGGTATAATTTTATAACAATCGGAATACATTTGAGTCGTGTAGTTGGCTAAATACTAAAGTGTGCATAATCTGTGTTTTTCGGTTTATAATAGAATTGTCTAAATGAACTTACATGCTAAATTTGACATACTGCTTTCTCTCACGTTTATCATTATTGCTTTGCTTTGCTATTCAGTTATTATTAATGTGAATGTTAGAATGGACAATTAGGTTCCCGGGTTGGGTGATTGTACGCGGATATCACATAGACGATGAGGTAAATGGAAAAGTGAATTGGAATTGATTGATGGGGAGTTACCCCGAGATTGTTGTTGTATGGCAGTTCCGCCAAGTGATTTGTTTCGGAGGATTGTTTGGCAGTCTGCCTTGATTTCGAAACCCTAGGATGTGACACTCTGTGATTTGCTTCATTTGAATTCTGAGGCGTTATAAGGGTGGAAGTATTATAGACCGAGTTACGGCTATACACCTACAGGACCTGGCAGTTGCCATACGTAGCCCAGTGGTACAGTTAGTCCCTGGGAAATTCATCCTTGTGAGGCGGTTGACGGCTGGATTAAGTACATAACTTATACCTTCCGTCGGGGCTCCCGAGTGAAGGGCAAGCAAGGGGGGAGTAAATCACAGTTTGGTCATATTCCTTAGTGGTTAACCGGGAGGAAAGTTCTCTAGGTTGAGAACTTAGATGAACATGTAAGTAAATGGCTAGTAATGAAATCAGCTATGTGTTTAATTTCTGCTTTACGATTTATTTCCTGCGCATTCCTTTAATTACTGTTTTTCACTCATATATTGTGTATTGCTTGTAAAGTAAGGGTTAGTGGGCATAAGAGTTAGTTACTGGGTGATTTATCACTCATGGTGCTATTTTTGCCCTGGCATATCACGCCAGGTATCGAGGAAGATGGCGGCGAATTTATCTATCAGCAAGAGGGTCAGAACGATGATCAGATGCAAGAGGAGCCGTGGAATCTAGAGTTGAACCTTAATCTGTAGAACCCACCCCTTTATTTTTAAATGTTGGATCTGTAATATTAATTTCTCAAAAACCGTACTAAGTATTTTGCAATGGGCTGCATTTCACGTTTTCCAACGTGTACTCTGATGGAAACTCTTTTTTATTAAATTAATCCTAATTTGTTGTATTAATTAATGATTCCGAAAATCCGGGTCGTTACAAAAACCCTAACCCTTTCTCCAAGCTCCAAGCAAAACCCAACCTTCCAGAGTGAAACGAGTGCAAACCGGGCTTCCTAACGCGTAAAGGAGTTGATTTTGAGCAAGGGTTGTGAAGGGACTAGAGTGATTGGGTGAGATTTGGTGGAGCAAGAAGAAGAAAATGGAGGAGGAATAAGAGAGAGAGAGAGAGAGAGGGAGAGAGAGGGAGAGAGAGAGGGACGGCTGGATAAGGGGGGGAGGGAGACTTGTCTCTCTCCTCTCTCACACCACACACCCACTTATATTTCAAATAATTACACCACACCCCCTCCAATTGGCTAGTGTAATGCTAATGGGTCCCAATCGACTCACAACACTATATAATCTAATACTTTAACATTTTAAACAATTTCTCGCATTTCCCCAATGTTATTTCCGGAAAGATAATTAAAAGAAGTTACAGATCCTTACAATAGCCCTCTAAGAGACTCCCTAAAAAGGTTGGTAAAATACAAAATGCTACAGTGACAGCCCAAAATCCTCCCCATTTTGGGAGGCACTATTCACTACCTTCTCAAGTCTTTATTCTCTCTCTCTCTCTCTCTCAAATTTTAATTATTTCCCCCACATTAAATAATTTTTCACTACTATTTAATTCTCTCTCTCTCTCTCTCTCTCTCTCTCTCTCTCTCTCATTATTTAATTACATAGGGAGGAGGGTAATAGAGAGGAATTGTTGAAGACGTGGGATGGTAAAATGAAAAATGTGCACTGTTCACTACTTTTGTTGGAGAAAAATTTAGGGAAGCTGTTGTGGATGGCCTAACTGTCCAGAATAATTAAACAATAAACTACCGTATCATGTTTTGTCTATATGTTTGTTCAAAATAACTAATAGACAAACTTACCTTTAAAATCTAACTCTGAATTTGTTTTTTTTTTTTTTTTAAAAAAAAAACCAAAACAACCCATTGATAAACTTATCTTTGTAAAACTTTATTTATACGATTTATGTGATTTTTGGGGAGGGTGTGTGGCTCACGTCCTTGTACGTCTTTTACTTCCTTGTCCACGTCACTTCAGAATATTAGCTAAGCCTAAGGTGTCCTTAAAAAATCCATGTAAGCGCCTATCCCGTTAGCTATTAGGAGCTAGGGTGACAATTGGTGACGCGGTGCAAACTACAGGTGCTTAATAACATTTTTTGAAGTTCAAGTTTGTATGAGGCATTAAGTCGAAAGATGAGGCGTTATTTTGAAATTTTCCCCACACAAAATATCCAACCTCGCCTGAGTCACTTGGTTACGGAAAGGAAAATAAAAGAACTAGAAAACCAAGAGAAGAAGGAAAGAAGAAACAATGGTGATTAATAAGCTGATTGACAGAACCCTCATCGTCTTCTTGACAGTCTTCGCCGTCGCAGCTCCACTCGACGCAGGACTGCTGTTGCTCCGTCGCGATGCGCCGCCGCTTTTGTACAGAAAAAAGTACGGCGTGGACTTGGCCACTCAGAAACCGGGTTTCTTCGTTGCCCTTCTGTGGCTGGAGGTCGCTTTACAGTGGCCGCTGGCGGTTATCAATCTGTACGGCGTTCTGAGTGGGCCGCGGCTGCCGTGGTGGTTCCGTACCACTGCCTTGGTCTTTGGCGCCTCTTATTGCACCTCCATGGTACGTTACTTCGATCTTTTTCTTCCATAATAGTAGTTTCCTTGGATGGTTTTTTTTTTTTTTTCAAATGATGTGCTATTGATATATCCAAATATTTCTGAGGCTGGGTTTTTCATAGTGTGGAGACATGTATTTTCTTTTACATACATCAATTAAAAATTCATGTAGAGGAAACAATTGTTTAAAATCTACAAGTTATAGATGGACTTTTTACGAAAAAAACTCACCATGAAAGGAATTTGGCATTGCGTTTATATGAAGATTGGGGCTTACTCAATACCCATAGACAACCCAAAATTAGTGTCAAAGATGCGTGACTTAGGGTTTGTTCCTTCTTAAGGTTATATGTTTTGAAACATTTGTGGTGATCTCTTTGGAGCCTATCTGGCCGGAACAATTGAGTTGGAAAAAAAACTTACCTACAGCATTTCAGTCCAAAATCTAATCTTATTTTTATTTGTAATGCGAAAAATTAATCCATTAAAGATGCAGATCCTCATGTACCATTTTGGAAATCAACGTTTCGTGTTTCGGTGATTATAATTGTTTAATTTGTAAAGCTCGTCGATAATATCAACCATTCATAAAATATCATGATCTGATATTTGGTTAATGTGGTTTCAGAACACATTTATATTGATATACAATGGGTCCAAAAGGATGTCTAATTTACCCTTAATTACATAATATTAATTATTTACATTTTGTAAGTAGTGGTTAGCTCATGCGGTAGAGCTCTTGAATACCCAACATTGCATCTTGGGATTAAGTCTTGTTCCCCCTCCTCCATGTAATAGATTACGAATAACGACTGACAAAAAAAAAAAAATTATTTGCATTTCACACCGACGGAATCGCAAATTAAAAGGATATTTCCCTAAAAAAATATCCGTCACAAATATAATACGTCCAAAAGGACAAAAACACAATGGATAGTGGTCCAAAACTGAAGCTTTTCAATAGCCACAAATCTCATTGAAAGTGGGGGACCAAAAATTAGTTTCTCGTCAATATAGAGAAGAGAGGTTAGTTTTTTTTTTTTTTTTTGATATTTCTATCTCTTTATCGATCGAGGAAAGGTTAGTTGCAAACCACCTAAAATTGGATTGTCAGTGCGAGTAAGAATTTTTTTTTATTTTGTTTTCGAAATTGGAATCTCGTACTTGTGATTCAACGAGTTTCAAAAACATGATTCCACAATCCTGAGAAGTTTTTGAGAACTACGCACTACACATTTTACTATTTTAACAGTCATTGGACAATTTTCCGAAATTCAGAATTGATAATTACGTACTGCTTTAACTATTGAAAGTAGTACGGTACCGAAAGGAAATCTCCACAGCTTTTAGAATATAATCTCAGTACACTCGTTAAGCTTATCAATTTGGGGTAGTTGTGTCAATATTTCGACAGAAATTTCATTCACATACATATGAATTTCTAGATTATAGCTATAAATTCCTTATGACATTTTGATAAATAAAAATTCCTTATGACATTACAATTATAAATTGTAATGCAAGAGAAAAACATATTATCTATAACATAGAACTATAATTAAGCTAGAACAATGGAGTAATTGATAGTTTTGACACAAAACTTAAAAACCAACTTTGAAATTACTTTATATATAAATTAAAACGTAATTCCTTTTTCAACTTCCAGTAATTTTTTAAAATATCAAAAATGTTTTAGTATGAAGTTTTTGAAAAACTCAAATTCAAAAACTCCTCTTACAGTTTTACGTGGATACAAACTTAACTATGACTGATGGGTTGTTGACGTCTTTGGACTCAATTTATCATAGTACATCCGAAATTCATCATAATTTTTTAAGATTTTTTTATTAACATTATCACCAATCTATCATAAAATTGATTTAAATTATTGAATTCATACAATATGGTAAATTTTTTGCAATGTAAAATTACGAAATGATAAACTTATCAAATCAGAAGCAACAAAAATTTATCATAGCAATGTCGGCCACACTCCAAGAATCATATGGGGAGGTGTTTGCTTTTGGCTAAGAAAGGTTTATCTAATTTGAGGTATAGCCATTGGGCTAAGTCCCCACTGTCGTATTGCTTGGTTCTCTTTTTAGGGATGAGTCTTATGTTTGATGTATTTTGATTCGGATTAATAATATCACATGTTATTTGTTTTGGCAATAAAATAAAATAAAATGGGAACAACCATATAAGACATACAGTATGGGGTAACTTAAAAAATAACAACCCAGTAAATTTATCTCTTAGAAGCTCCAATGGAACCAATGGGATTCATTTAATACACATAGAAATATACACAATGATCTGTATATCAGTGGGTCTTTTACAGAAGATCGGAGATCAACAAATCCACCGCCACTTATTTTAGGATAGCCCACCATGGATGAGTGACAGAGCCGGCTTTGAGTTAAAGCTCGTAAAGCCACCGCTTTAAGCCCCCAAATTTTGACTAATTTTGAGGGCCCCTGATTATATAACTTCATATAGTAATTAGGCATACATAAAAATTAAAGTTGATTTGTCCTTTAAGAGCCCAATTTAAAATAACGCCCAAGTGAAAGGGCCCAAACATGATATAATTTGGTACCTATTTTGTTATTATGAGAAACTAAAAGGGGTTGTAATTTTTAAAAACAAAGTTAAATGATCATCGCTACTGAGTAGTGATTTATTTTCAAGAATATCGTCGCCTACAAACTTCTTTCCTTCTTGCCCATCTACTTTTGTTTTTTTATCCTTGTTACAGTGCTCTTTTGTTTTTTATTTTCAAAAAATCATATAAGTCTCTTAACCCACTCACGGCCCACCAATCAATACTTCGTTGAATCGAAACAAAAAAAGAACTACGGTGCAGAAACTTGATTATGCAAATTTAATCATTTATGGGTAGTTATGCTCTTAAGGTCATCTCTAGTGCACTGCTTAAAAAATATTTGCTAAAGTGTACACCTAAGCACATGTGGGACCCTATTTTGTGTGTTAAGAACTTAGTTAGCTAGCTAAAAGGAGAAATGCACTTTAATGGTGCTCCCTAAAAATGTTCATTATCTTTTAGAGTGGGACCCATTTAAGTGGTGAGGGGTGCCAAGTGGTCCCACAAAATTCTCCTCTCTTTCCTTTTCTCTCTATCTCTCTCCTCTTTCTCTCTCCTTAAGTCACTCCCCAAATTTAGGTTGTCACTTAGGGCACTTTAGGTAGTGAGGGGTGCCACCTAGGATTTTAGGGAGCCAATTTTTGTGCACTAGAGATCATTTTTTGAGGTTTTTCTTGGCTAACTAGTTAGGGCACTTTAGGTAATGATTTTAGGTAGTGCACTAGAGATGCCCTAAGTGATTGTAATGACTTTCCTATAAAAGTTTTTTTTTTAGGTATTTTTAATTATGCAAATTAGATTGAGGCCCTATTTAAAAAAGTTCGTTTTAAGCCTCATAAAACTCAAAGCCGGCCCTGATGAGTGATGCCCTTCTTAGGACTCCATAGTCCATAGGTTAGGTAACTTTGATCAGAGATTGGCTGGTGTCCCCAACCGACTAAAACGGGTTGAAATCGTTGATGAAGGTGATCCCGGCTAAAGCATGGTTTTCGATGGTTTCAGCGACTTGAAAATTTCCGGGTAAAAAATGAACCAAAAGGAGCTTCAAAAGGTTTTTTGGTTTAACTGTGTCCAAAGATTTTTCTTGTAGTTAATGGAAAGGAAAGGATTTGACTCCTCCGAAAAATTCCTAAAAACAGGAAAGAGTATAACGTCCGGTAGTAAATGGAAATATATAAGATTAAGAAACGGATGAAAACATGATAGTGTGATGGATGAATTTTAAGACTATGATTTAATTTGCTGTTTATTCTTTATTACATCTAACTTCTCTGTATCCATGCATGTATATATGCATGTTGAATTCAGATTACCGTAGCAGCAGAACTGAAGTGGTCATCCCATTCGGTGTCACCCACCTTACTAATGGTGTACCTCCTCCTCATTGGTTGCGGTGTTCTAGTCATTCTTCGTGGCTTGCTCACAAGCTCTGATGAGAAAGCTCCAACAACTGAGCGAGGGCCCGAATCAAAACGTGGTATCGAAAACAAAAAGAGGACTTAATTCGAACTTAGCTATTCCATTTACCAGATGCTCAAGCTTGGATTATTGTCTCGCAAATATCCTTGTTATATCCATTTTTTTTGGATAAAGCTCAATTATAAGGAACCTTGTTATGTACCATGTGAAGAATTTAATTAAAATTTGTATATCTTCTTGCTAATTTTATATAGTAGACAAATTCCTTTATAATTTTTGGATTTATGTCTGCACGAAATGTGTCTTGTTCTGTGACGACAATTCGATCGCAGCAGTTTCCATCCAGACAGTAGTCACGTCCGTTGGAACAACCGGTAAAGAGGAATCCAGAACTGAGGTTGCAGTATTTTCCGTCCGGATGGAGTTCTGGACTGTTTGGATTGTCAGGAACGCAGGTTTGCACGTTTGAAAGTTTTTCTAGGGTTTTTCTTGTAGGGCTTCTCTTAACTATAAATCCAAGTGGCAGGGCACTCTGACTTGTAACCCATGCATCATTCATGCATCATAATTAAACACCCCATCAACCTGTGATGTACGATTTTGCAATTTGCTTAAGTGGGCATCAAATAAACTCTGTGCGCGTTCGCTTTTCTAATTTCTTGCTATTGATTGTTCTTCACGATTGTGTGCTTATTGATTTCGCCATTTAATCTCCAACAATGTGGAATCCAAGGCAGATTGGATGACCACACTTACTTTTTGGTCCAATACTAAGTGACATATTTCAAATTGGAACTATAAGTGCACAAGAACGTTCCAAGCATAGTAGTTAGTAGAGAGCCTGCGAAGGCACGAAATATACCTAAAATTTAAAATGGTTTCTTAAATATTTTGTTCAGCTGGGAGTACGATCATAAAGTAGAAAGTATGAGAGATTCCAAGAATTATTCCAATAGGTCCATACCAAAGTCAAAGTAAATATAAACATTCATAAATATCCAATATGCATTTCTTCAATTTCCAAAATGACCTATACCATGGGTTATACTAGGGGTGCACATACATCGGGCTGGGCCGGGCTCGGGCCGGGCTTGTACTAGATAATAACGAGATTAGTGTATTCTCAAGCCCGACCCATTTATAATCGGGCTTCATTTAATTTGCCCAAGCCCAACCCAAATAAAATTTTAATTTCCCAAACCCGTCCAAGAAACCCATTTATCTTATTAAAAAATAGTATTATAAACATAAATTAATCAACCATAACGGTCACAATTACAATTCATAACCATAATAATATATTTAAAGTTCTAAGTTCTTACAAAAATATTAAAAATAGACCTATAAATTAAAATGCAATTAAAATATTAAAAAAGATGGAACTCTCCGATATTTATTAATCTCTATATGTAGTATTTAAATAAAATATTATTTAAACCGGGCCGGGCCGGGCCGGGCTGGGCTATAGAGGAGTTTCCCAAACCCAGCCCATTTAGTAAACGGGCTTGAAATCTCAACCCAGTCCGGCCCTATGGGCCTGAATATTTATCCCAAGCCCTAAAAGAACCGGGCTGGGTTGGGCGGGCTGGGCGGGCTACCGGGCCGGTGTGCACCCCTAGGTTATACTAAACATATTCCATTTAATGGGCAGATGGACAGGCTTTTTCATGTGCAGTCGTCTAGCTGCAGGCTAGCCTACTTCTTCCGTTCCTAATTAATTGTTCAACTAGAAAACTGTCATATTTAAAGGAAAATAAAATACTTTCATGTATATTTCTCGCAATAATGCAAGTGAATAATTGAGATTATTAATTTGGTGTGAACTGATATGACAAGAAAAACAGACTCGTGTTCCTAAAAGAGGAAAAAAAAAGAGAGGAAAAACTCATCAAAACATTATTTATTATACGGAAAGTAGGGGTGCAAACGAGCCAAGCCTTGCGGTGTTTGAGCTTGGCTCGTTAAGTAGACGAGCCAAAAAATCGAGCTCGAGCTCGGCTGGGTTATAAACGAGCCAAGCCCTTAACGAGCTGAGCCAGGGTAATTTACGTAACGAGCCTTCTTAAACGAGCTGAGCCTAGACAATCGAGTCGAGCTTTTGCGAGCCGAGCCTTAGCGAGCTCGTTAACTAAACGAGCCAAAAAATCAAGCTTGAGCTCGGCTCGATTACTTAACGAGCCGAGCCACGAGCAGCTCAGTTTATTTGCAGCCCTAACGAAAAGTATACAAATCCATGAAGGAATAATGACTCTGAAACTCTTTTCTCTGAACCCTTTGAACTCTTTCCGTCCAACCAAACTAGCGTTGTGCCTAATCAATGCACAGGGATAGAAAAAAATGTCATTAAAAAATTAAAAAATGCTACTTGTACAACTATTTTGGCTCCAACCTTACAACCCCCTCATATAAACGTGGAGCCTACACCTATAATTGTGTAGGAGACTCATGTATATGTGAGGGGTTGTAAATGGTAAGAGCCGAAATGGTTGTACATGTAGCATCTCCTATTAAGTGTTATCTTGTGCATCAAATGGTCACAACTTCTCATTGAAATTTTTTTCTCCTATTAAGTGTTATCTCGGGCATCAAATAGTCACAACTTGTAATAAATTAATTCTCAATTGTGAAATGGAGCAAAAAACCGCAAACAAAATATGCCCAGCGCTGTGTACAAATTCTCATAATTTAAAATGGCGATAGAGGACAGAAAGAACTTAAGCTTGAAGAACTAAATCAAATTTACAGGCTGAAGAACAAAACAAAATATGTCTAACACCGTGATCAAATTCTCATAAAATTTTTGGTTTGTGTTGAGTGTAAATATTCAGGTATAATAGGTGTTGGCGTAGCGCATGTAGTTTCGAAACAAAATTTGGGTGGGACGCTTGTTGGCTCGAAGAAATGAGTTCATAGGTTTGGTTTTTCAAAAAAATAAAATCTCAATTCCTAGGAATTTAGGGCCGAATGATTGGAAGCTTTTGAAGGCAAAATATATTTGTATATAGTATAGATTGAATCCATCGAGACGGACCAAGCCACAAGAACGCTTCGTTGAAACCACGAAGAAGACAGTGGTTGAGCTGACAAAGGTCAAGGGGGGCAACGCAAAGGGTATATTGGAGCAGAAGGAAACAGAGGAGGGCACGGCAGTTGTAATTGCAAAGAACGTCTTCGTACTTCCTACCATGTTGTGACTGTGCGAGAGCTGGCTATATTTAGCTAGCGGGATGGCCAAAATGTAACATACCGAGTCGCATTACAGAAGGAAAAAAAAAATGTAACATACTCGGCTTATGTTATTCCGAATTATCCCAAAAAAAAAAAAAAAGTAACGTACTCAGTCGCATACAGACACTGTTGGAGCCACAAAAGTGGGCCGTGGGCTAGCTATCATACCCAACTGGACTCAGTCAAAAGCATGTTGATGAAAGCCACCCCTCCCAACATTTTTACAAGGGGACTCAAAATCAAGTCTCTCACTGCTGAAATTTAAAACAAGCATTTGTTGGCTGTTGCCATACCTCCAACCACATTTCATAACTGAAAATCAGAAACAAAATAACTGACACGTCATCCGCGTGTCTCTTACAATGTCATTAGCAAAAAACATAACTACTGAGAACAAAGACTGGGAATCCTACTAGTTAGCAAGAATGCTATATTCAAATCAAAAGGTAACTAAACAGGCAATATGTATTCCTGTTGCTGCAATAATTAAAAGAAGGGTATTGCTATTGTAAGCTTGCTATCGTAAGCCTACTGGGCTTACAATAAGTACAGAAAAAGCAAAAAAAAAAAACACGCACTCCATTGCACGTTTTACACTTTTCAATACATTGACACAACTTTTATACACGTTTCACACATTTCAATACACATTTTAAACCTTAACATAAGCTTATTGGGCTTTTTTTTAGCATTTTCCTAGGAAGACTAGAGACTAAAAACTGTACACTAGTATTTAGATCAGTTATCATTATGATGTCCATAGGTGATGCATGGCACTCAACTGACCAAATTCTTTGGACTTCAAAGACATCTTATAAAGATCCTTGAGCTTTTCCGCATCTGCAGACCTACCGGATAAACTTTGCTGAGCACTGGGAGAAGATTTATTTGTATTTGCTGGAAGTGTCATCGCCAACATCTGTTTCAAAAGCATCTGCAGCTGACTCCAAAATTTAACATAAACCGCAGAATCTTCACTTTTTAAAGAACTTGATATCGTTACTTCCGAAATATGCCGTCCTTCAAGGAGGAGAGCAAGAGCTGATTCCAACATCTGGAGTTAAAGAAAACTCTAGTAATTTGTTCTTCAATAACCACCAAAAAAAAAAGCAGCACAAAACAACTTCTGATTACTAATAGTTAGGAAGTGCATGTGCCTATCAAGAGCACAAATCTGGGCTTTATTTAGAGAACTAAATAAGTAATTGCTTTCAAACTTAATCTTTTTTAGTGAATTGTTTCCAAGTTTGGCTCATTATAATGTTTCACTCTCTCGAAATTCCTAGTCTTAAGGAACTTAAAATGGTAAATTTTGTCTGTATCAAGTATGATATGCATATCGCTATTGCTCAATGGTAGGATGTCGAAACATTAAATGTCTGCAATATCCAATAAGTTTTCTGATAGTAAAATGATGCATTGTCCCCTCTTTTTGTACTCTAGCTCTTCATGTAATTTTTCTCAATTTCATCCCATAACTAAGTTGTTAAATTAACCTCAATTCTCAAACCGAAAGCGAACCCGTTCAGCCTATCTGAATTCAGACCCAATAACCAACAATTTTTTTAACCCATACCACACGAAAGTACCATCATCAACGCTTTCAAGAGTAACCAATTGGTGACATAATAGAGTTCATTTAGAAATTGAACAGAAGTATTGATCCCCAAGCAAGGGAAAAGTTTATTTAAGAATCAAAGTGAAAAGTAAAATTTATCATACGGATGATGAAGCTAATGTGGAAAGTATTGAAACTTTAAGGGTACCAGTGTCATTTCACTAACAAAAGTAGCATAACGCCAAAAGCAGGTTCAATCCCTTTGGCACTTTATGTCATTTTTTTCTGAATTTCATCCCTTGGATACTAGATGGTTGTCAATGTAACCTCAATTCTCAAACCAAAAGTGAACTAAAACCCAAGACCCAATAATCATTACTTTCTTTAACTTACCAAATAACCATTATGTCAGTTTTGTTAATTTAAGCTTTTAAAGATGAAATCGATTACTAACTTGTGGCTAGGTAAACATTCCTGCGATACCCACGCAATTCCTGGTGCGATACACAATGCTTTATCTTACAACATGTTATGTAGACTGTAGTTGAAGTGGTGAAATTTTTCAACATCCAAGTATACATTCACTATAACTATGAACTTTATACTTACCCTTGTTAATGTAACTTATTATCATAACGTGTTCCTGAAAAGGAAGGGGCCAAGGCTTCAGACTTCTTATGGGGTGGAACAAGGCCACCATGCTTAAGTATCTCAGGGCTGTTAGCAACAGAGAGAACACTTGCTGTGTCAAGTGGCTACATCCATACATTATTAAGCATCAATGTATATGGAGAGCACGAAGACACCATGTGATGCTTCTTGGACCATTAAGAAGTTGTTCCAACTAAGCAGGGTAGGGCAACCTTTTAGCAAGCACATTGTGGGGAATGCCTTATCTAACTTCATATGGCACGGAAATGGGCATCCTTTGGGCCCTTCACTCCAAAGATTTGAGGATCAAATGGTTGTTAATCATAGATGGAATCTCAATGCTAAAGTTTATCATCTGTAATGGAGAATGGAACTGGCCAAGAGGTAGAAGATTTGTTACTCAAGAGATTAAGACCACAACCCTTCCACTTTTATTCCCAATATGGTGGACAGTGATAGAGTGGTGTAGACCTTCGCAACCACTGGAACATACAGTTCCATACGACTGAGAAGATAATAAGTAGGAGAAAATTATTCATGAAACATTGTCCTGGGAAAAAAGTTCACAGGGGCAATAAATCTAATTTTGCGCAGAGACCAAAAGGAGAACAATCACTAAGCAGCCATTGAGAGAAGGTAATGAATCATACCGTAATCGAGTGAAAGTAACCCGAGAGGCTTATGGAAAGAGAAGATCTTTTTACTAATATAGTTAGATACATCACTGCATGTGTCTCCGGCCTGTAGAAGTCCATGGACTTTTGCCAGTTCCTCTCAGCCAATGCAGCATACTGCTTGACCCTATTGTGAATGCTGTTTTCACCTCTAGACAAATTGCTTTTCTTCTGGTCTGATTCAAGAAACTTCAAACAGCAATCCCTTTGGTAACAAGCGAGCTGAAAATATGCATATGCAGCCTCCTGTTTGCGCAAATCACCTAGTGACTCATACCCATATATCGCCTCACTAATGGCATCATTGGCTGAAACCTCGCGCTTTCTAAATTCTTTCTTAACTCTTCTGACACCAGGACCCACAAAAGTTTCAAGAGCTCCATTTTCATATACCTCTGCAGTTGTCTCCTCTCTTGCCAAAAGCATGCCAAGTCTTAGATACGTATGAGCAAGCTGTGTATATACTTCATCCTTCAAGCTGCTTGAAACAGGATCAGCTCCTTCCCAAACAGCATTAAGTTCCATTTTCGCTGCCCCATAATACCTAAGGGACTCCCTGTACTCCAGTTTTATATTCTCAAGTGCTTGATTGTATGCATTGCGGAAGATACCATGTTTTCCAAGGGCTTCTATCTTTGACACCGTTTCCTCAGCCAATGCTCGTCTACCATGGCCCAGGTTACAGTAAATTAATATGACGTTAGTATGATCAGAGACTTCTCTGAACGAGTAAATGGCATCTGAAAATGCAAGTTCAGCTTTGTCCAATTCTTTTCTTTCGAGTCTCTTTCTGCCCATTTCATTGCAAACCCATCCTTTCTTCTTCAGAATAGACTGCATTTCCACTGAACCACGAGGATCTCCACCCAAAGCTTTTCTGGCTTCCTTGTAGCAGCTTAAAGCAACTGAAAGATTGTATTCCACATCTCCTATTACAGGATCCACAAGATATTTAAATATCCCACCATTTTTTACATCAGTGGTTTCACTTGATGCAGCTTCGGTTTCACCAACTCTTTTAGAGTTGCCCCGCACATCTGCCATTAGAGTAGAAGCTTCTTTTGCAATGTCACTATCTATACTGTACTTCAGGAATCCAGTTTCAGAACTCTTTCCACTAACTACTTTATGAGGAATATGGTCAACTTCGGGAGTTCCTGAAAGGGAGTAGGGGCTGTTCTTAACATTAGATCTTCTGCTCTGCTTTCTGCCATAAGATAACGAGTGTATGTCACCTCTACTACTGCTTGCACTGCTTCCACTGCTGGCCCTATCACTCTGACAGCTACAGTTTACCAACAAACAGGACGTGCAGTTCGGGTTTAACTGTCCTAACTTTTTCTTTAGCCTTTTGACCTCCTTTAAAACTTCAGATGACATTCTCAACTCTCTCATTAAAGGTTTTCCCTCTGCCTCTAAATGGGCCTCTTTACCCTTGATCATGTGGAACTCAACATACACATCACCAACTAGTGTCCATGCCTTCGCCCAAAAGAGGTAAGTTGAAGAGAACCGCTCGGAGGTAAGAAAATCATCACCAGAATCAGAGATCACTTTTTTTGGATCACCTACAATGGGACGAGTCTTACCTTTTCCATCACTAATATCCATATGCTGTGGCAAGCCACAAACCATTGATGAAATAAACCTAGTCTCTTCAAGATACTGCGGCATAGAACCATAAACCAATGATGCTAATTCTACGACTTTCAAAGCCTGATGCAACTGACAATTATCTTTATAAGCTTGTCCAAGGGCCAAATAAGATTCCCCAAGCAAAAGAACGAGTTTCCATAATTTATCATCCAGCTTCGACGTTGGAAGCCACTCCCTAATGTCGCAAACTTCAATACAGTCAACATCACCACATGCACAAACAGAGAAATCAATGGATGTAGGCAAACTATCCTGAGTTCTGCTATCATCGTCTGATTCAATGCTTTGTAGTTGGCGTTTCCATCTAAGTGACTTAATAGCTTGAGAAACATGATGGATTGCAGCTAACTTTGAGGAGATTGGATCGACGACAGTTTGAACCACATGATCTGAAGGTTTAGCCAAATCACAAACTTCGGAGTTCCTATCATCTGAACTTGGATTAGTTCCAGGGTCTCTGAATTCCAAGTCACCTGATGCAATTAGTTTGCTGGAACCAGCTACATCTTCCTCAACTATCAAAGAAGCTTCCGGTTGGGAATCTTGAGAAGGTTCACTGTCTTTACTAGTTTCATCTTCTACAAGTGGAGCATAGACCATGTCACGGACAATAGATTCTGAATTGCTATTAAAAAAGTCAAAGGATTCTTCTTCAGCATCAGAAACTATAACCCCAGAATCTACAGGAAACGCTTCATTTGTTAAATCCAGTTCCTCGTCATAGGTTAGAAGAAACCTTGCAAATTGTTCATGAGCAATTGCACGAACAACCTATCGGGTATCATAAGTAGTAATTAGTCCAATTTGGTTCCAGAATAGTCCATGACAATATAAAAGGATATTCAGCAACCACACATACCAAATGATCCGGTTCATCCAATAAATCAAGACATTTTTTGAAGAACCTGGCACACCTGGCCCTGTTATTAGGAGACTGCAGTAAAATCATCAATGTTAGCAAGAGATAAAAACAGGAAACACTTTGGTAGTTTTTGGTTCGCCGTAATGATGAAATGAAATGGTTAATCTTGGGACCTCAGCGATGTTCACCTAAATTGGTGAAAGATGATTCCAGTTATAGTGCACAGCCTGTTATTTTTCTTTTTGGAGAACTATAGTCTTGAGGGAATGACCATTCGAATCCAGCTTCATTCCGATCAACCAAACACTCCCAAGTGTAACAAAGACAAAAAACATTCCTCGCCATAAAGACAAAAAAAATATTCCTCACCATTGAAAGCCTGTGAGCAATACGGTACAGGAGAGTTCCCAGGGAGAGTAAGGAATCACTTCTCCGATTATTCAGACGAGACGACAGAGAGGTTGATCTATCATCAACATCATTGGAGGAATGGGTCTTGGGAATAACAGACAAATCAAAAAGCTGAATGGCGTCTTCTCCAGCACTTTTGTACAGCTGTGAATTGAGTGTCAAGAGAATGTTTTAAGTATTTCAAGTTTTCAACAATATATAAAGAAACTACAAAAAGGGTGTCTCAGTAAAACTAAGAAGCAAGGACAAGGTACACAGACACATATGAAAGACACGGAAAAACGGATAGTCTGAAAAGACGACACAGACACACGTTGGGGATACGTGCTCTTGTATGTATTCAAACATATTGCTATGTATTGAGTTCATGCCACATTGAACAACAGATAAGGTACAAGAAATTAAGAAAAATCTTTGAGGGCACGGGACTTGAGAAATCGAGAAGGCCATGGACACAGCTAGGAAATGCTAAATCCTCGCCCTAATATTTCTCTAAGGCACCTTTTCTATTTCTCTGCAACATTTGAGAGAACTTTAACTATATTCAACTTGTAGATAGCATAGCAATGTCAAAATTCAAAATCTCGATAGTTCCACATAGCAAGTTTGTAATAACTAATAAGTGTGAATTACATGCCCATTGTTCAGTCATAGACACCTAAGAACTGTCCGACACATTGAAAATGAGTATCGGACAGGATACGCGACGGAATTAAGAATTTTTTAATTTTTTTAAAAAGTACTTTAATTTCTTATATGAGGAAACAAAAATGACAGTATCGGACACATGTCTGAGTGTCCAAGAAGTGTCAGTGTCCAACACAAGTACATATCCTTCTTCAAGTTTCCTTGCTTCTTAGCTCAAAAAGATAAACAAATTACCAGATAAGCACCAGGATCTTGCTTGCAGTTTTCCTGAAGAAACCTCAAAACAGAAAGCCCATTTTGTTGGACAACATGAGGATAAAAGGCAGGGGTCCCATCCTCAGAGACGCCCTTTACCAGAAATATATCATCCGTCTTTAAAAGCTCATAACCCTGAACGACACCACCTTCATGATAACAGATGGCTAATTCTGGCACACTAGCCATGACATTATCAAGCCACGCTTCAAGCCAAGTCAATGGGGTAACCTGTGAACATGGGGAGCAAAAACGAATTTCAGAACAACTAAATTTTCTGTAATATGTTGTCTACTAGTCCGTCCCAAAATTTTGGTCCCTCTTTGGAATTCAACTTTTTAAGGAAACACAATCATTACTCTTCAAAATATATATACTCCCCAAAATACCCATTGTTTTGAAATGCAATGATTACTTTATACACTTTAATTCAATTTTCCATCAACCTTCGAGTTTGAATTTGAATATATGAATGAAGGGCCAAAAGGCAATAGAACAAATTTTCCCCTTGATTAGTCAAATTGGACAAAAAAATTGGGACATCCAAAAAAGAAAATACGGACCAAAATTATGGAACGGAGGAAGTAACATTTATCATCGCTACCTCCTGGGGTTGGGTCTAAGTCAAGTAATTTGAATTTTGGCCACCCACCTGTCGTGATACATCCCATAAATGCAAGCTCACGGCAGCATATTTCTCATTGCTGAATAACAGTAAGTCACTTCCCAAGAGCATACGGAAGTTGTGAAATTGCCAAAACAAAACTCTTAAAAATTCCTCATTACCAACTCTTTTGTACTTGTCAGACTCTTGCATTGAGCATCTAGACTTCTCTTTATCAGAAGCCTTTTTGACAGCACGACCACCTTTGTGTTTCTTATAATTCTTACTTCCCCAGAAGACGTTGTCGGTTTTGCCCTGCGGACACTCTGGACTAAATACTTCCTCTTGAGCAATGCCATCACTTTGCCCAAAGGAACGGGGCACACGCCCTTGCACCGGATGTTTAGCAGATTCAACTGATGCATCCCTAGAATCAAATTGACCGGGGGGACAATCACAGGCCTCCATTCTAACTGAATGCATAGCGAAATTCAAAAACAAAGATTGATCCGCACATTTGGACTGGTTATTATGTCTTCTAACCATTTTTTCTCCCTCCTCAACATCAGGCCTGTGCTTCACAAATTTTCAAAACTGTAAGCGACTATTTACGATGGTAAAAGAGCAAAAACAAATGAGCTTACCCCTTATTCAGAACTAGAGTCTGTCCAACACGATGAACTGCAATTGACAAACGTGCCTTGGAATACGGTATCTTAAAGATTTGTTTCAGAATGTCAGCTGGAGCAATGACATCAATCTCATCTCCATACTCCACAAATCCAGAAACAGCAAGGGCTTCACCTTTCTTAATAAGATTTGATGTGATAGCACTACTTTCCCAAGGTAAATCTGCAAAATATCGAAACGAAATGTTCACCTTTAATATAGGAGGAAGGGTGGCAAATCACTGTACTCAGTAAATATTACTTTGAGGGCAAATGAAGCTTCTCAATTACCTTTTTGAATCAAGAACAGACCTACTTTCTTTGGACAAAGGGAAAGCTTCTTACCAGTAAATATGTATTGTATTTGACAAAAATTGTGGGTAATAGAGGTATTATTTTATAAGGGCCAACACATCTAAAATTAGTGATAAAAACATGTTTCAAGAGCCAAGGATAAAAATATGAGATTCCCAACACATCACGAGATTCTGGTCCTAAAGATTTAGACGTTTCCAAACCCAGAAAGCAACGAAAATTCTAGTTTCTTGAAGAAGCAAATACTTCCATGCGCCTGTGAACCATGTAAGATCAAGACAAGCTACACTTTAACAGTTATTGGCAGAACCAAAGTACTCCTTAGATTCAGCAATAAGAGTAAGAGATCCTTTTTTCCATTTGGAACGTACAGGGCAGACGGAGAACAGATTGATAATGGAATACCAACATGAGTCTTCCAATGTATTATCTTAGATCCATGGAGTTCATAACCACAGGATTTAAAGCTATCAAACAGAGATTTCTTACGACCATATGCATATTGGTTATTCAATACATAAAAATGCTATTACAAAGCACATTATAATCTTGATCGCTAAATATCAGTTACTTGTGAACCCTGAGAATTGTGTAAAGTAATGATTAAACAAGTCTCAACTACTTCCCTATTATGTTCATTACAAGGACACATAATGCTTTATCAGGAGTTTCATTTGCATAGATTAAAGGCTGGAACAATCCAATATAATAAAAAAAAAATGACTAAACTGCATTTTTTTAACTCGGTGAAAGTCAATACTTTTAGTCGTAGTTAGTGAGGTTTGAACCCCAGTCAAATGCATGGGAGTACATAGTGCCTACCACTGGGCTACCACTCCACTTGCAGCTAACTTGCAATTGCTATATTCTTTTGGAAACAGACTTTCATATTCAGAAGACAAGCTAAGTTAGTACCTAGATGGGCCTTTTTCATATTAATGAATCATAGATATTTTCCAGTGAAACATAAAAACTTGATATTGAAGCAACATGGACATCCCATTTCCAATTGTTCTTCCTTCCTTTATGTTTATATCTTTTAAAACTCTCGTTGAACAAAAGTTGGAATAAATAATGACCTCACGGATATACACAATGCAATTCTATTCACCATTACCATTATCTTACAATACATAATTACCATTATCAAAAAATCGGCAGTTCAGTTCAGTTCATGACTCAATCCACGATTTGATAATAAGCGTAAACAAACCTGGGTGAATCTGTTTTGTGACTTAATCATGAATGAATATTGCGAAGGAATAGACAATTCACAATTTACAATTTATATGATACTCATGACTATTGGATCCAACAAGCAAAACAATGTCAAACACATTATATCATGATCTTTACTACTAAAATAAAAACAGAAGTCGAAGATAACCTTTGCGGCTCCACACCATTTTCCATCATCAATGTTATCAGCAATAAGCATACAATACACGTTTCAAAGCGCTATTTGTTTATCCTAAAGAGGTCCCACTATAGCTTTGTATGCAGAGTTTTTGTGTTCATGTCTGAATGTCAACTTTTTAAGGGATATTATGGTTGGTAAAATTTGGTCCAAAATCTCATGAGGAAGCAAATCTCTTCAAATAGTCAACCTAAGAATACCAATTCTGTTACCGCTGCTGTACATATGCCGTTTAAGATTTTCTGGTATGAAAGGACACTGAGTAAGCTAACTTAGATTATATTATATTGTGGAAAGACTTAACATGGACAACATTGAGGAAAGATAATAAAATATCTAAACCATTGCACCTTTACTACAGCACAATATCCAACACTCTGGAGGTGGCTAGCGAATGCCAGCTCACTGCAACACTTAAAGAAAGGGAACAAAATCTTCATGGAGCATACTCACATTGCATTCAATCAATTTACATACATATGCAGCAGGAATATACACACAGCACTGCACACTGCAATAAGTACATAGCAGGAAGATAGATAATGATGACTCAGTTGTATCGACACTGAGTAGGGACCACAATTGGAGATTGATCCACCAGGTAAGGGGTCTGCTAACTAGGCGAATGTAGATGGCACTGAAGCCTCCGTCGATGTATTTTCTGCGTCTAACAACAAAGAAGGCAGCTTCCCCCTTTCTCTTCCCTTGTCGACCACTGCATAACGGGAACTGATGGTTTGGGATAGAGATAGGTGGACCTGGTATGCCTGAAACTTGACTGGAATAGGCCGGAAAGTTGTGAGACAGAAATAGTTGTTTATTGCACCAATTTTCACTCAATCGGTATGCATTGGCCAGTACAGCTGGCACAGTATAGAATTCACAAGCAAGCCTTGAAATCTTTGAATCCTAGCAAAGTTACTCCACTTAAAGCAACTAAATCAAAACCAGACCAGACACCATTTATGAGTTAAATAACTTTATTCTAGATTATAGCTATCTCGTTACTCACAGCCATTGATTAGCAACACTTTGCTACTACATTCGTATGTAAGGTGCCCAAGTCAAACAGATAAGCCTTACTAGAAAGGCCTCTACCCGTCTACCATAATCATAAAGCATCAACATCTTCCAAACACAATCGTCATGGAAATTCCAATACCAAACTAGACGGACCAGATCTGGATAGGTGAGAGACTTTCATAAAGATACATGAGAAATGGAGGGCCATCCAGCAAGTAGATGAGGGCATACATCCCATAGGAGGAAACATAAGTTTAAAGGACTTTTAGAAGCCTTCTTAATGAAAATGAGACAGCATAAGTTCTCCTTTCTATGGTTTACGTTAGGCATATAACTACCTTAGAGCAAGCCCAGAAGCCTAGTCAAACCATAATTTAGCCATTTAAACTAGTCAATAGTTAAAAAAAAAAAAAAAATAGGCTGCAGCAGCCTCAACAATCAGCTCAACATTTTGACCCAAGCTACAGTACATCGCCACCTCAGGCGAGCTACTGTACACTCAATAGGTAATATTTCCATGTTTTATGCGTTGGACGCTCTTCTTCTCCCTCACTCTGATCATTACCATCTCAAACCAGACATCAAAGCTCAAATCCTACATCAAATTTTTTATATACTATGATTTGGTAATCTTTTTATTTCTCTCTTTACGGCAAAGAAATCCTTCTGGAATGCTTCCCTCTCACTCTATTGAGAACCCCTGTGACCATAGATCGAAAAGCCTTTTCTTGAGAACCCAAGGCAGCTCCTTCAATCAAAGAAAAGAAACCTGGCCGAGCTGCCGAGAAAATAAAATTACTTTTCTTCCTGCCCCTCTTGGCCTTACTTTACCATCTTCACCTTTCTACTTGGGGAAGGCCAAACTAATTGAACTGCCCCGCCAAGAAAGAGGTATTCTCGTTTTACTAGTTTCATTTCTTTTTTTAATCTTCTTACCGGTAGAGCAGAACAAAAAATGAGTGTTTGCGGGAATTCCTAAAAAAATCAAGTGTTGGAGTGAGTGGTTAATACATAATTGTTCCAGATATTGCTATTGTTTCCATGAACAAATCCACTAATTCGTCTTGCTTTTCCACCATTGTAGCCTACCCCTCCCTAATTGTTTGCGCCTTTCTTTCTCTGCAGATTCATTGTGTATATAAATATACCGTCAAACACATATATACGCAAGGGAATGAAAGGCCGCTTTGCGTTGGATGCTCTTTACCCTCCCCACAATGAGGGCTCTGTTCTCTTGGGGAGCGTCAAAGCTTGCTTCTTCTCTAGAGTATTAAAATTTATTTTATAGAGAGAAAAAAAATACAGAGTTAGTTGGAAAGCCTTGTGAAAAACAATTAGCTAAACTTGAAAGAAGTAGTTTCTAACTAGTTATTTTGCCTAGGCTTGTTGTGGATACCCTTACCTAGTATGTCAGCCACCAAATAGCGCAGGTAGATAGCTGCAGAGCTTACATCGCTTTCCCATTCCGAAGACTTCGTTCACTTTGTTGACGATCCATCCATCTATCGCATTGCCCTAGTTTCTAGCAAATTGAGACACTCAGACTGTCTTCCAGACTGTCCCTATCAAGGCCAAGTTCAAGGGTTGTTCCAATGCTCTTGGGCTTGATAAAACCAAATCAGGGTTGTCCCTATCTAGGCCAAGTTCAAGGGTCATTCATGACTTTTGCTTGTTCAACTACAGAAGTGAGGGTCTTTTTTATGATAGTTCACTAGTGTCTAGCGGCAACCAAACTAAATGGTCTCCAGACGCATGTGGAGCTTGGAAGCTCAATGACAAGTGGATGGATCACCGTACCAGGTGAAAAGGGAATGATCATCTTCTAATTTAATGAAATCGAATTTGAACATGCAAACAATAAAGACCCAACTAGCCTAAAGCCACGAAAGGGATAAGTTTCATGTGCGCTGCCATGCCAAACTAAGAAGACTAGAAATATTTAATAACCTAGAAAGCATAATTGATCAATAAACAAAAATCTCTTGCGCGGCTGCTAGGGGCATGAAGGTTGGTCTACGATCTACGGCACCCTGAGCAATCCAATTCCAAGCTACTCACTGACTATTGAGACTGCCCAAGCTACTCATGCCAAGCAGCTAATTTCAAGACAAGGGCAAACTTTGAGCTAGAACTAATGGATTAGCATTAATAGTAAGCTCCCCGGAGGATTTTCTTCCTAAGGGTGCTGGCTAAACGGAGTCGCCTTCCACACGTGTAGCGAAACCAGAGTCTGCTACACACCTTGGGCAAAACCCAGAGTCTCTTACGTGAACCTCCTCCTCCTATCTTAAATACTTTTAAGGCCTGAATGGTGGCATAAAAGCCTTAGAACTGCCGCGTCTAATTCGACTCACCATTATTAGGGAAACATCATCTCACCAAAACAAGGTCATCAGATGATAGAGCTCGTGAAATTAAGATTCCAAAAAATTGAATTTTAGTATCCTGCTCAGCAATGTCTTTCGCTGACATTCTTGAACCATTTGCAAGGAGCTAAAAACCTAAGGTCCCCGTAACTATCATATTTGAAGTACGTTTCCTTGACTCACATTTCCATATGAAGACAAAGTAACATCACATTTTAACGCTTTCATCTTTCTTATTCCAATGAAACTCTATACCCAAAACAAAAAGTTCAGGGCCTAGAATACTTTCCAAGGAGCTTCTGCATATAAACAACAGGAGACGACCTTTTCTGACTACTTAATTATGTTATCAAACCATGAACAAAGCACCTAAATCGACATAGAAACACTTGGGTGGACTCAGCCTTGAAAACCAAGTAGCAAGAAGAGGTGTCCAAGAGCTTATATACACATGGTCATGTCCTTACAAAACAAATGTGGGATACTAAGCTTGTAACATACCACAACCGACATCCACGGCGACTTGCTCCATCTACACTCAGTCAAAACGTTAAACTTTCTCCCTTTTGGTGGCTTCATTCACCAATCAGTTTTCGATATAAATATCTTAATCTGAGTATGGGTTGGTGCATCGAACCATAAAGCCGCTCTATTCTATTCTATAATCTGTTAAAGACAACCATGACAACGTGGTTAGCTCTAATACCATGTAACAAACCCCTGGATAGGAGAAGTCCCTTGAAAACCAGCTTTAGGGGAGAGTGGCCAGAAGCTTATGCACACGTGCCCAAGCCCATAAATAACCGTTGTGGGGCATTAGGATCATAGTTAATTCATCATCTTTATCCCCATTGTTCTACCCCAATAGTTCCCAATTAAGCTCATGCATATGCTGAACTGTTGTGTGAAATAATTATGTATCACAGTGCCACTCTGAAACGGAACATTCACTGATCAAAGGCAACCAAACCATTCAAACATACACTTGTACCTCCACGTGTCCTTGACTCTGCCGCCGCAATCGGAAGAACCTTTTCCGGGATGCTTGAAAGAAGTGGAGGTGAGTTGAGATCCGTCTCATTTGGAAGCACCCTATACCTTGGAGCTGTAACTCTGAAATACCAGAACACTTTATAAGTGACACAAAAAATTAAAATCAGACTCAGTAACATCACTTCATACATCCTCTTATCTATCAGAAGTATCTTTATCTTGCACTTGCTCATGATTATGGTCTAAAACAGGGATTTTGTTTTCAAACATGGAGTTATGAGTCGTATGACAAATTATGATTCTAGTTTCGCGATGTCAAACATTTAATTGCTAAAGAACAGAGTCATTTGAGTATTTCTGCTAATGACTACCTAAAACCAATTTGAAGGGCAACAATGTCGGGCCGGCTATGGGATATACCCGTAAAAGGTTAAGACCCTTCGTAACTGAAACGACATGAAAGCCATAACAAACATTTCATAAATTTTATGAATTTCCTCACCAATAAACCCAATAAAAAATCACAAATGCTTTGGTACACCCGAAAAATATCCTAACAAAACCACAAACTCACTTTTCTGGCCACAAACTACTTTGCAACAACATTCACCACGAAATTTCATTACTTTCTCTTGACATGTGACAAGTTTTATTGTAGATTTCCCTAATTATATAGGTATACCTAAATATGTATACAATGTACAGGATTAGTAATATATCATAATACATGACTAAACAAATATACATTTATATACAATTATACATAGAAACAGCCGCCAGGGATTTGCGTCCCTCCCACCTAATCCTAAGGTGTCACGTTCGAAACCTCTCATGTGCCATAAACTCCTTTCGGGTCAGTCCACACGGGGCATCTGCTCCGACTTAAAATGGAGACCCGCTAGTGAACGGAGAAATTGGTCGCCAGATTAATCGAGGAATGCATATGCTGGCCACACAGTGAGTCATCGAAACACACACACACAAAGAGAGAGAAGAGTAATACGTTTGGGCAGAGGGGACGAGAGAAGAATTGAAAGCATGGAACGATTTGTCTGTGGGGACAGGAATTGAACCAATGAGGAAGCCAAGGGGTTTGGGCTTGACAATTTCCAGTCTTCCCACGCACTGAATCTCTCGGGATCCATCGGAGGAGCTCGGGGATTGTTTATCCATCGTTGTTTCTCCTATCTCTAACTAGGGTTTTTGGCATGCGTTTTCTACTTCAGCTAAATGGTCACCGTCGAGGCTCAATTGTGTTTCTTGCATTCTCTCGGGAAAATGAATGTGCTGGAACCGTCTAGTCTAGGGTTTCCGAATGTCTGACCGACAAGGTCCCGTTAAAAAAAAAAATCTAAAATCAATCTATTGGGTTAACTGTTAAGATTTGAAAAGTATATTAAAATTTAAAAAAGCATATAAAAAATGTGTGAAAATATATAAGAAAGTGAAAAAAATTACATTATCGAATGTGTTTTTTTTTTGTTTTCTTATTGTCTTGTGGGCTGACAATAGAAAAACTCATTTACAACGAACTGATAAAAACTTGAATTTGAATCACCCCCTTAAGCACATCTAATTGAGCGATATTCACTTAGAATTCTGGATCAAAACTTGAATTTGGATCACCTTTCTACACATATTTAATTGAACTATTTTTTTACCTGGACATTTGAAAAAAATTAATATTCATCTTCTTTTAAAGAAGAAGAGCAAGATTTGCACCCTGAATATTGTTAAGACTATTTAAGGGTTTTTAGCCAAGAGGTAGTGTTGCTGAAAAACAGCAATCATCTTAGCCATGTTGACGTAGGGATGGCAACGGGCAGGGTATAGATCAGGGCCCTATTCTATCTGTCATTCCCAATTGGGGAGTCTTTTACCTAAGGGTGTAAAAAAAATCGAAAAAACCGTGAAATCGGACCAACCAGACCAAACCGGTCTATTTGGATTGGTTATATGGTTTAATGGATTGGTTCTAGTTCTAAAAAAATGAGAACCGGACATTTTGGTTCGGTTTCTGGTTTCATAATTAGGAACCGTGATTTGAACCAAATTGGTCCATATATATGTATATGTGTGTGTGTATATAAATATATATCTATATATATATATATAGGTAAAACTTCTAGTCCAAACCTCCCGAAAATAAGAAAAAAATGATTTTTTTGTGTGGTTTGGTTCCGTATGTGTAATGATCTGGTTACGGTTCTTAATTTTTTGGAACCGTTAAATATGGTTCGGTCCCTGGATTTTTACAAAACCGGTCCAAACCGAACCGTGTAAACCCCTACTTTTACCGTCCCCGCTGGGGATATTAAATAAAACACCAAATCCACATCCCGTTGGATATCGCGGTTTCCCCAAATATACTCATAGCCAAATCAAAATATATAAGAAGTCAATAATAAAACCAAAGTACAAGCTCGATAATTCAAACCAACAAAAATATAAAGTAAAAAACTTCAAATTATCTTATTTTAACAATTAATGTAGCAAAAATAACAGTAGTACAATCAAAAACCAATCCAAGCAAACATCAATTTCTAAGTTTCATAAAGCGATAAACCAATAAATTTAAAAAAAATGAAATGAAGGAGCAAAATATAGCAAGAACATCATTTTAGGAACTAGAATATGTAATGATATTCTTAATATATTATGTAGTTTATAATAGATAGTAATTGACATAATTTGCTCTACAAGTAATTACTTCTCTAAGTAAATAATACTCAAGATTCTTTTCTACCTACATGCATATGTAAAATTTATATAGCATATATAACCAGGCACAGGAATTTGGGGCGGGGACAATAAAACCATACCCGCTACTATTGGGAAATTTTTTGGATAAACCCCGCCTCCATATGGCGGGGCGGGTATCCATTGGATATGGGGAAATTGCTATCCCTATGTCGACGAGATCTAAACTTGTTTGAGTCATCTTCCATTTTGTGCGTCTCACCAAACTAACAAAAAGAAGCAGAAAAGTCTACAATGTACACCCCTTAAAGATGTGAACGATATGCACCTATCATGTGATCCATATTGTGCCACTTCATAATAAATGACTTGGAGAGCCGGTCATTTACAACATTTTTGTGAGTTTCATAACACTTACTAAGAATTCGTAGTTCAACAATATGATTAGTAACATTTTCTGGAGTTTCGTAACTTTTTGTGGGACTCGTAACTTGAGACAAAAAATCGTAACTTTTCTCAAATATCATTCGTAACATTGTTTTGCGTCTCATAACTTTTCGACAAAAATTTGTACCTTTTCACAAATATAATTCGCGAAATTTTCTTTCGTCTCGTAGCTTTTATAGTAAAAATCATAACTTTTCAACCATGTATAATTGAGTTATAAAAAACGGCAATCGAATACGTAATCAATTATGTAATCAATTCTATAATCGGTTACGCAACAAAACACAATCAATTGGGTAATCGATCAAAATGATCTTCAAAATTGAGTTATAAAAAATGGTTGAGAATAATCGATTAGACAACACAACACATCAATTATGTAATCAATTCTATAATCGATTTCACAACACAATTAATTGGATAATTGACCAAGGTGGTCTTCAAAATTGAGTTGTCAAAAACGCTTGGGGGAAAAATAAAATACGTAATCAATTATGTAATTAATTCTATAATCGATTACACGACTATCAATTATGCAATGCAACAAAATAGGAAAACATTGTGACACCTATCGCTCAATCAAATTGGGTATAGTATAGTATTTGATTTGGTAATCGATCAATATAAACAACCTCTATAATAGATTTTGGGATCAATTAGAAACAACACTGCAATTGGTTTTGCATTCAATCGCTTTAGATAAACACATGTAATCAATGATAGATTTTATTTCACTATGGTTTAAATTCCTCAATTGATTAGTCTCAATAACACATCTAGCCGACCATCTTATCGTATTGCAGTTAATATTATATTGATAATTTCGTGTCCAAAGCTCTGTTGTTCGCCCATTACCTTCACTGTTGGTGTTCCATCTTTGTTTAACTCGAATGACCGACTCTTGATTAGTCTCAATAACACATCTAGCCGACCATCTTATTGTATTGCAGTTAATATTATATTGATAATTTCGTGTCCATAGCTCTGTTGTTCGCCCATTACCTTCACTGTTGGTGTTCCATCTTTGTTTAACTCGGATGACCGACTCCAATATTCCTTATTAAAATTGTTCTTTGAGAACTAATTAGGTAAACAATTATCATTTTCTCTACAAGTAAAAGTGTTGCACAATATGTTGAATAAAAATAATATTTTTAAAAAAATACGATTTTTTTTTTTTGGCCTTACATGGTTCAAATAGCCTTAAAAATAGTAATAAAAAAATATAGCTTTAATTTATTTTATTACATTTTGATGTCATATGGCCTTAGTAATTGTTGAGGCAAATGTATTTTGAAAAAGTAAATGAGTTTTCTTTAAAATAATTTTTGTTTCAATTTTCACAAAAAGAAGAATAAGAAGATATTTTTAATCTAAATTAATTTCAGATGCTAATTTGGGCATTTTCCCCTTAAAGTTTGAAAACACTTTTACTATAACTACGGTGCAACTTACTTGAAAATTTAAACTCTTTAAATTTTTTGAAACTATAGCTATGGCGTAATTTAAACCGTTTTTAAAAAATAGAGTTAAAAAAATTTTCAATAAAGTTATACCGGCTGTGTTTGGTTAGATAGTTTAGTTTAGTTTTGATGATGTCAGCAGGTGTCATGAGTGGAGAGAGATAGAGAGGGAAATGAGAGAAATGATGATGTCATCAAAACTAAAACTAAAACTAAAACTAAACAGGGAAACGAACAAGGCCACCATTTTTATTTAAAAGCAAAAACGTATCGAAGAGAAATCAAAATTTATTTTCAAATTTTTTAAAAAAAAAACTATTTTCAAAACTTTATTTTTTTAAAATAACAGTTTACCAAAAACTACTTTTAACCAGCAAAATGTTTTCAAAACTTTCGTAATTGTTTTGAAAAACTTTTTTCAAAATTTCCCTTGAAAAAACTATTTTCAACAAAAAATTTCAAAAAGTAGTATTATTGAAAAAAAATTCTCTTTGATACTTTTTTTTAAATGAAAAACAGTTTAGTTTTTTAAAAAACTTTCTTTAACTCCTTTTTTTTAAAAAAAAAAAAATTGGTTTCTTTAAAAAAAATGTTTTTTTTAAATATATATTTTTTTCAGGGTAGAGGATATATAATAAGGGTTCTAGGGCCATTTTATGCAAAAAAGTTAACAATGTTAGCCTTAAAGTAACGAAAGGGGTGAATCTGACAATTAGTTTTAAAAGTAAGAGAGCATTGGAAGTTCAAAAAACATAGAGAAGGTCTATGTACTTGTCAAAAGAGGTTAGAGCAATTATGCATCGTCAGTTGCCAGAAGAGTCTGGTTGGCACATCCGGGAACACGAGAACATGGCGGGGACTCGTGGGGGACACAGTAGGGGGAAAATTGTAATTTTTTAAAAAACTTTTGGGGTCAATCTGTAATTTTTAATTTTTTAGGGGTCAAATTGTAATTTTTTAAATTTTTTGGGGGCAAACTGTAATTATCAATCTTTAAATTTTTAAGTCTTTAAAAAAAATTTATAATATATATGTGTGTGTGTGTGTGTGTGTCCGTGCTACATAGTGTGTAGGGAATCATCTGGCCTGGGCCAAGGGTTGTGTAAGTATATGCCGAAGGCTTGAGGAATGGGATTACGACGGGTGTGGTTGCTTCCAAACTGTGGGTCGGAGATGAGAGAAACAAACATTTGGACACACTTGAATTTGGTGAGCGGTCTAGCAAGTACTTGTAAAAGAATCTCAGTTAACAGATCCACATTGCTCGCAATGATTTCTGCCGCCGGCAAGTGTTTCTCCAGTAAGGTTGATCAGCAAAATTGCTCGCTTCGATTTGACATATTCGCCGCAGAGTTGTTAGAATGGGTTTCGATTTGGGAGATTTAGGGCTGGCTCCCTGCAATCGCCACTCATTTTGTTTTGATGTAAAAAAAAATTTTGGGTAAATTACATATATCTTCCCAAAGGTTTGGATAGATGACATTAGATAACCTCCCGTGAGAATATGGGTAAATTACTGAAAATTGCGTGCCTCACTTGAGAATTAAAATGGAGTGTCACGTACCCATCACCCCAACTTTCCTAAAGATGTGCAAAATCTGTGCATTCAAAATTGTCAATATTTTATTTTGCCTTTCGAGAGAAAAAAAAAAAAAATATTTGTTGATATGCCCACTCAAGGGCTAGGGCTAGTAATTCTACTTCATCTGTCAGCCCCCGCCCCATTCGCATCAAAGTCTTTCAAACAATAAACAAAACAGACTACGACCTCATCAAAGATCTTTTAGAAGCGTAGTTTGCTCTAAGTGAGGGACCTCGTACTTTACCCAAGCAACATGTCTCTTAGTTCTCCGTATCCCCAGAGCTTAGTCCCTCATGCTTTACCAAAGCAACATGTCTTTTAGTCCCCTGTAACCCAGAGCTCTTCATATGCCTAGCTTTTACTTTGGGCAACACGAGCCCAAAGGATGCTACAGTCGAAGAAGCAGCAATCTCAACCTTAGGCTCCCAAATGATTAATCCTCCTATCTCAAGTGGCTTGCATAGATATGCTTTGTGATTAAAAAAAAACTAGGTCTGCAAGTGCAAATTTGGGTGAGCTGAATATAGAGCAGTTTCATGTTAACCATATAAGTTATATGATGCTCCCAATTTGCCAATAAAAGAATAGAGCAGCCAACATACATAAGGTTGAAAAATTGAAACAAACATACCAGTTAGTGTTTTCAAACCGGGATGCATATCATTTATTGTTTTCTTGATTCTATAAATTGTATTGTGATTTACGTATCGCAAATCTTAGGATACGTTTGTTGGAAAAATAGGAGTTTGTATTTGGAAGAGAGAGAGAAACTTAAGACGAGTGGGGAAGGAGGGTATTTGTATTACACTTGAATTCAAACTCTTTGATTAGCTTGGTACAAAATGGCTAGAACCCAACCTTACTTATTATACTCCATGGAAGGCTATAGTCCAAAGATATTTTCAGGTAAGATATACAGGTAGATTCCCACATGTGACTAATCCTCCCCAAAAAAAATCTTAGATACTCCTTCACAAGGATATTCTAGAATTTCTAGAAGATACATATTCTAGAGCTTCTAGAAACTAGATATTTATGCCTCATTCAATAATATCTTTCATCGTTGGGCTTTGTCATTAAGGCTTATTTGAACTTCACTTTTTTGTGCCAAAAAAATACTAAATCTAGTTTATGCTTCAACAACAATAATCATAATTAATATGCCAAAAAATAATTATGCCTAAAAACACCAACTATTCCATCATCTAGAACCCTAAACATCACGTAATGTTCCATCCATGGATACAGTCCCATGATCCTTTCATCATCCTCAATATCATATTTTTCGAATACTCTTCTTCTAATTATGTAGTTTCATTGTGGATCCTGTGCCAATAAGAGTGTTCGACAACCAAGACATTGGGGTTTCATTCCCTAATGGCGATGATTGGGTGACACAAGGTGATACGGTGTGGACGGGACAAAAGCTCCTTTCGCTGCCACCTTCAGGAATTTCAATGTCAATGCTTGTGTTTGGTTATCGGCATCGTCCTTTGTCTCTATGTCAACCAATTCCATCACATTACGGCATGGAGGAACCAGGAACTGGATGCTTCCAGGGCAAAGACTCCAATTTGGATTATTGTGGTCTTCAGTAACCTTTTTAAAGCTCCTAGTCGTAACTTTTTAGTTTTTAGATTTCTCTCGTCAAGGTAAACCAATACTCCACAAAAATGTGACAGAAAACTAACAAAAGTTCATAAAGGATTAAAATTTTATGGAACATAATGCCATCTTTGAAGTTAGACTAAACCCAGCCTAAAAGTGTCAATCTTTGTTGTGATTTTCTCAGGGTCAATAAAAAGACTGAGAATGACTCAGAAAATGCCTCACAGATAGACCACACCAACACGTTCACCCAAGGCAAAGGAAACATGGAGCAAAAGGTCCACCTATGGTTTGATCCAACAATTACTTTCCCTAATTACTTCATCACCTGGAAGCCTGAACAAACCATGTAATGCACCAGTCTTGGATTCCACCCCAAAAACCTATCGCCCTTTTCATTTTGAACCATCTAATTCTTTTCATTTTGCAGTTTCATAGCAAATAATGTTCCGACAAGAGAATTCTACAACAATCAAGCTATAAAATTTCCATTCCCAAATGAGGGTTTACTCCAGCCTCTGGAATGCCGATGACCGAAGAAACAACGTGGTAGGGTGAAGACTAGATTGGACGAAAGTTTCTCACTACCTCTTCAGGAATTTCAGTGCCATGGGTGTGCTTGGTCATCGGAAGCATCTCGTGGCTCTAAATCAATTAGTTCCATTGAAACTAGTACATTGATGAACCAGAAACTCGATCCTTTGGTGAAATAGAGACTTCAATAGGAACAAAAGACTCAAGTGTTCACAACTACTGCACTGACTTCAAACGGTTCACTCAAGGTCTCCCTCCTAAAATGCAACTGAACAAGGGACACATGCAGAAATTAAATTTCTCAGTATTGTGAAGAAATATTCTTTATTTTATATGTAAAATTGTATAAATACAACTGAATAAAACAGTTCTCTTTTATTGATACTGTCGTGGACTTCTCCTACATACATATCACAAGCTGCAGATGCAATAAAAAGGTAATGTTTTACTAAACCTCGACATCCATGATACATGAGGATTTGTCCTAAATAACTGTCCAAGATTTCCAATAACCTAGACTTTCACAATTCCCTAATATTAAGTACAATGACAACTATGTTTGTTACTATCATACAAGAGGAAATAAGAAGCTTAGTTTTTAGTTGCAAAAAATGAGAGAGAACCACAAATACCATACTCAATGACACTGTCTAATCCTGAGTCCCCAACAAGTCTTTCACATTTAGCATACCGGATTCATCGAACATCAATAGTAAGATAGTTCAAGAAAAACTGCCTATCCTAGTAACCAGAAACTGTTCAATCCAGACACAAGTTAAGTTCCTCTTCAATACTAATGAGCTTCACATCCAGCAGACATTTATCAATTCTACCATGTTTACAATGACATACTAGCCCAGTGACAAGCGATTAGACCCATGCCTCAGTACAGTATAAGAGGTGAATCCAATAATTTATGATCTCCCGTAACGCCAAACACAATGCACCAAATTTCAAAGAAAGGACATGAGGAACAACGCATCCATTACCCAATATTTACAAGCCTAAAACTTCCACAGTAGACGACCATAAGACAATAACATTCTCACCTTTAGCATGTATATCCACATAACATATCAGCATTGTAGCAGAACTTATGCCTAAGTATATCAAAATGCAAAAACATATCTGTATGGGATGAAACCAGTAGAAGGTAGATTACATTCACTGACTAACTCCCTCTCCTGATACAGCTCAAAGATGGAGATCGAAACAGTGTCTACATCTCTATGCTTTATTCTTTGCGTGTGTGTGTTAGGAAGAACTTCAAGCGCACAAATCAGGAGAAGAATGTGCATCAAGAACATGCAACCACCTTTTGTTAAGGGTCTTTCTTCGACAAGGACATGGTATAGGAGTTAATTATGGAAATAGGACACAAACTAATTTCTTAATGCCAATAGGACAAATCACCTACACATTCCACAAATGGCCCCGCTAGCCCAAGAAAGTGCCTAAACCCCTAAACCCTATGAAAGTGCCTAAACCCCCAAACCTAATGAAGTACATAAACCTAAATCCTAGGGTACCCTATAAAAGTGCCGAAAATCATAGGGTATAAGTGCCTAAAACCCAAGGGTATCCTATGAAAGTGCCTAAACCACTAAAACCCTATAATTGGAAAGTGCACCCTAAACCTAAATCCTAGGATACCCTATGAAAGTGTCTAAAACCCTAGGGTATCCTATGAAAGTGCCTAAACCACTAAAACCCTATAATTGGAAAGTGCACCCTAAGTGCCTAAACCCAAAATGCCTAAACCCACTACCCCAAAGAGCCTAACCCCTAAAATTGAACCCCAAAATTGAACACAATCCCAAAATTGAACACAATCCCAAAATTAAAGAGAGAAAATTAACTTTGTCCCACATAAAATTGGCCTAAAGACCCATTCTACAGAAAATTGGC
Source organism: Vaccinium darrowii (assembly GCA_020921065.1). Taxonomy (NCBI): domain Eukaryota; kingdom Viridiplantae; phylum Streptophyta; class Magnoliopsida; order Ericales; family Ericaceae; genus Vaccinium; species Vaccinium darrowii. Next base: position 21,524,475 of record CM037154.1, on the reverse strand, counting down.
CTAAAATTGACCCACCCAGGACCCACGCATGAGAGAGAGAGAGAGTGAGAGAGAGAGAGAGAGACGAAAAGTGACGGGCACTAGCTAGGCTGGACTGACATAGTGACAGGGTGAGTCCATCAGTCGGTCAGCAAAGGGAAAAGTGAGGCTGTACCGGCCAGCTTTCTTTTTGTAAATTTTTTTTTATCATTAAGGGTATTTTTGTCTAGTGCTGTCCTTGAACCCTCAAAAATTTCACATCAATGTATTCGAGGCTTTAAAATAAGTTAGGCTGGACTAAACATCCTTTAAAGCCCCAAACTTGGCCTTTAGGCCAATTTTCTGTTTTGTTAATTGATGAGAATTCCCCTGCCAATCACTACAAGTGAACAATGCACATCAAAAACATGCCCCACCTTAGTTGCACCTTAATCTCTCCTTGTTTCTCGCTTCCATTAACTTTTTCAAGTGCCAAAATGTTTAACAAGTAGTTTCACATATAGAATAGGTAATACCCCAAGGAGTGAACGGTGAACCCAATAGTTGAGCTTGTCACGCTATTTTTTAAGTGAGATTTTCCTTACATAGCTGTTTACTTTTTCTCAATCCGTCTCAAGTAATTTCTTATTAGTTGCTGCTCTATTTAATTTGAAGTTTGATTGTACCGAACTTCTAAAAACTACACAAGTACATGAACTACATGCATCATAAGTACATGAATTATCTTTCAAACACCCTCAACTTGTCACCGTACCTCCATAGCATTGTGCAAGCCATCTGAAGTCGTGCCACACTTAGTACGACCCTTTCTTTTCTTTTTTTTGGAAAGATTAAAAGGTTTCTTGGGGCATTGTGTCTCAGAAAATAGATTCTTGTACTTCTCCAGTACCCGATCGCGCTCTTGAAGTAGCCCTAAAATCTCATAAGCATCAGCAACTTTCTGCACTATTGACTTCTCTGGGGGCTTACGATCAAAATCTTCCAGGCCCTTGAAAAGCTTTATAAGATTCTCCAGCATGTTGTTTCGATAGTAAACAGATATCATGCGATTACATAAATGCCAAGATACCGAATGTAAGTCACTACCAATTTTCTTCTCCCAAATTCCATGAGCTTCTTCAGCCCGGTGGTCCATATCTAATGCTCGAATTAGTTGTCCATACGTTCCCATTGTGTTTCCCTGCCCCTTGCTTAGCATCCATTTTATAACTTGAACAACTCTATGCCATTGTTGCTCTTTCTCAAGAGTTGCCAATACCACCTTGAGGGACACAATAGGGAAGTTCTGCTCCCATGCAACCCACGTATCAAGTGCACTGTAAATGGCTTCTTTACTATCCTTGAGATTGATAAGGGTGTCAACGAGAAAGCTGATCTTGTCTTTTCTAGACACATTCTCCCCAATTTGGTGACTGCGAACTCCTACAGGATTCTTTCCTGTGAACAGAGACACGGCTTTAATTTGATCCTCTACGGATACGGCTGTGGTACCATCATTTTGGTTGTTATGAGCATGCACCATCATACTATAACTTTGGGTCCAAATTCTAAGCATGTTAACAAGCTTAACACCCACTGCACTTTCATCACACTGTTTGAGGACTTGACTTTGTACCAAGGTCTGATAACTGTGACTCCAACTCTGAACTCTAATTGCTCCAAGTTGAGCAATTCGGGTAACCAGTTTGGCCATTTCTTCTGATCTTGATATTGTCAATCTAAACCTTCACTACTAATACAGCCCAAGGGTGGATATGAGGATAAAGAGTAACTCACATAAGGCAAAATCAAGAAAATCCTGAAACAAAGGGCAAAGAAGAGTAACAGTTACCGATAACCATATCAGTATATATTTAGAATTCTCAAGTGACACATATCAAGAAGAACAGAAGAATTCCAGGGACAAATGTTTTATTATTGAGCTACATATTACGTAGGTAGAAATGTACTTGAATATTGTCACACAATGAATCCATGGCCATCATAAAAGCAGGGTTGTAACCAGTTTGACGCAATCAAGATGGAAGGCCAGTTCTTGGGAAAGAAGGGAACACACTCAAACCATAAGAAAAGAGTTTGAGAGGTTTTTTTTTTTTTTTAAAAAAACAAAACTGGTCTAGTAGGAATGTAGGATATTTTTCTTCCTGTTTTCGCACTTAGGATTTATCATTGAGGTGTGTTTTTTTGTTAGTTTCCTTCATAGTAAGGTAAATCTTTAGCATGTGTCCGTAGAAGTTGCTCATGGGGTGTTTTAGCAGCAACCAGCAACCATTTTGGTCAAAAATAACAGCTGTAAGCTTGTGTCAACTATTTTGTCTTCTTTAAGTTTAGGTACTTCACTGTGAAGCGAGCTACCACGGGGTTCTATATATAGGGTTGTACTACTTGATTCAGGGGAGTTTTTGATGAATGAAATTCCTGATTTTTAGAGTGCTGCCTCTTAGGACTTGGTTTTGAGCCCCATAGATCGTGAATTTCGAGCCCTAGTTGCTAGATTATGCAAATATCAGTCCCCAAATCTGATTCCTACATAGTTTTGTCCTTGATCCATGTTAGTCGGGTCCATCAACAATCGTGCTTGTTGGAACCTCCAACCAAGTTACATCAATTTTGATAGTTACATCAATTTTGATATCAGAGCAAGTTAAGATACTAACTTTGCTGTCTTTCACACGACTTCACAACATGTAACAAACGCGAAACGTGATGAGAGGATTCAATCCCTTGATGGTATGATTGGAAATAATGAACAAGCTGCTGATGGTTTAAAGATTACCCTTGAAGATCATAGGGAAAAAAAAAAAACAATGAACAGCTTCAACGTTGGAAGATATGGTAGGAAATATTCTTGTGGGAATCGTGGCAAAGGTATGGGTTATAAACCTTCCTCATATGCAGCTGATGAACATGCATTTCAAAAATCATTTGAACCATTGCTATTGCAGCCTACATATGCATTTGCACCCATGACCCAACCTATACATGCCCATAACAACAAGGTCATAGTAATATGAGTTTTGGAGGCCCAGGGCCTAGACAAGGTGATTTTCCCCAAAGCAGACAGTAGTTTGCTGCCTCTAATGTTTATGGAAAGCAGGCCATGAACATTGAATTGAGCGGACAGCGAGGGGAGTTTCCTTGTTTAAGGGACCAATCTATCGGCCAAACATATCTTAGGAGCCTACCTGATAATTATTGGATGGGAGATAAAGGGCTTAAATTGAGGTTGCTGACTTTAATGGAAAGACGAACCCAGAAACTTTCCTCAATTGGTTAACCGGTGTGGATCATTTCTTTGCTTGGCATCAACTAACTGAGGGAAGGAAAGTGCAGTTTGCTAGTGCTAAATTAAAAGCAGCAGCACAAATGTGATGGACAAGAACTCAAGAGGCAAATAGAAGGAAGTGGTAGAGGTGAAGTCTACATGAGATGAAATGAAAACTCTACTAAACGGAAGGTTTCTTCCCACGGATTATCAACAGAGCTTATTTCTGAAAATTCATCTTCTTAACCAAGGGAGTGAGAGTGTTGATGAGTACACTGAAAGGTTCTATGAGTTGTCCATGAGAGCAGGCGCAGAGGCGCTTATGAAGCTGAATAAGTACTCGCAGAAAAATATAGAACGGGGTTGCAAACTCACATTTGTGACAATATGGCTGGCTTTAGGCTATGGACAGTGGAAGAAGAATACCAAGTTGCGTTACAAATTGAAGAGGTCATACACGCTGCCATAGTTGTCGAAATCGTACGATTCAGTTCGATTCGGGGTATAAACAATTTGAGCCAACACTGAGAATCGCAAATGGTGAAGAATTGTGGAAGGAATCAAAGAACCATTCAAGAATTGCTGAATCTTCTCCACCGACTTGGGTGTTATCGATTAAGAAGAGTAAAGAGGTACTGGAGCTTTATCTTGTCCACTACAATCATTTATGCTTATTATATTCTAAATCCAAGGCTCCTAACAATATAATATTCAGGTAATGAGCTTTATTTTGTCCACTACAACCATATATTCTTTTTTATAACCTTTATTCTTATTAGACTACGAGACCACCTATTCAGAGTTTTAACTTTTAGGGCTTGGTTTTGAACCTCATTGCTCATAGATTTCGAGCCCCGTTTTCTGGATTCAGCAAGAATCAGTCCCAAAATCTGATTCCTGCATAGTCTCGGCCCTCATCCGTGTTAGTCGCATCTATCTACAATTATATTTGTTGGAACCTCCAACCAAGTTACGTCACAGTTCGAGGTAAAAATTTACCAATGAATCTTCATATACCGACCCGACCGAACTTATCAAGGGACGAATACCGGTTCGGGTGGTTTTTGTTGGGTCAAGGGTTGCCAGGAAATCGGGTGGACGTAAAATGTGCCTAACTTAGTAGCAAGTCAAAAGAAACCACTACTCATCAATTGGGGCATAGTTATTGAGTTAACTTGAAAATAAATACCATTGTGAATACAACAACACTTATATACCAACTGCACATAGTGGTTGTGAAAGAGAAATAACGAGGGGAAGAAAGCCTAGAAGCACAAACAAGTGCTTGAATTTTTGTCACTATGGTTGGATTTTCGGTTTATCTGACCCTTGCTTTATTGCTTGGATGACAATCTTCGATGACAACTTATAGCTCCATAACTGTTATGAATTTCCTCATGAGAGAGAGAGAGAGAGCTCTTAGGGTTTGTCTTTTGAGTTCTGGATCCTCTATTTTATACAAGAGAATCATGGGTTGTAGAATTCGTATGAGGTTGGAGTCTGGATGGCTGGGGTTGATTCTAGCCAATTGAAAGTTAGAAACTAAATTTTATTAGAGTTGGATTCTCTCACCCATTCAAGTTTCCCCCACCAACATCCAACCCCCGCCCCCCCCCCCCCCCCCCCCGCCCCCCCCCCCCCCCCCCCCCCCCCCCTTCACCACCAACAGCCTAGGCAAATGGCCTCTTCTCCCCATGTTGACTGGCCAGCCTCTACAATTAGAGATGCGGCACACTCAATAATGCTGGCGTATTCGAACTTTAGCTACCGTTTATCTTATTCTTGTTTTATGGCCTTTGGTGTTGAAAAAGTAAAAAAGAAGGAAAGAGAAAGAAAGACATAGTATTGTTCACTTGTTAATAGACCTAGTTGCTGTTGTACTTGCTAATGTGCAACTACTAGGAAAATTAAGCAGCCAACATTCCCAACATTTGTTTTAGCTAGCAACTTTTCTTCCAATCCTCCAACAATACAACCTACTTTATAAAACATAAACAAACATTAAATAAAAAAATAATTTCCATTTTCCATTTTCCATCTTTCCTTTTCCTTTTCCATTAGAATCATACAAGTTTTTAGTCCCGACTCTTCAAAGCTGTCCTTAAAATTTTTCGACATATTCATCAAAAGACAAGAAGTCTGAACTGGAAATTCCAAATTAACAACCAAAACAAGAACAAAAGCTCAAATGTCTCCATTGAGAATTCCATCACATAATGATACCCCATCATTACTATCACTCATGTGCATAAGCAAATTTAAGTTGCATATGTAACAATATACTACACAATGGAAGAAAAACAAGAAGAAAAAGACAAAGAATGATCCAAAAAATCAATCTGATACATTTTCACCTCTCTTATTACAGTTTCCCCAAATTGGACCACATGCGTTTATAGTTTAATCACTAAACTTGAAGGAGTTATACCAAACAGACAAACTACTTGGTGATCGTTAGGATAAGGGCAACAGTGTGGTGGTCAATGACCTGCATGAAGTACGGTGGTCAAGCACTTGTACACAAGCATACCTCTGCTAGCACTAAATTCCTTAATGTTCAATAGATTGAATTCTTGAATTCGACAGTCACAGTAGAATGCAATTCATAAATGGGCAAAACTTAGAATGCAGTTCATTAACTATTTTACATGAGCAACGGAACACGACCCTAAGTACATGCAACAATCAGAACAAAGAAGCCTATAATCAAAAGAAATAACCATCTTAAAGGGAAAAAAAACCTCAAAAAATCCTAACAGACCCACGGTGAAAATCGCAAAGAAAGAGATTCAAGCCCTAAATTTTCTAAACCGCAAACTTTTGCTCCAGAAATAGGAAGAAGATAGGAGATAAAGTATAAACCTTGGATGAAGATGTACGGCGACAGCCAACGAACAAGAAGCTCCGGCGAGAGAGAGAGCGGCGAAGGGAGGGCGGAGCACTGTCGCTCCCGAAAGGAAGAATACGAGGGAGTGAGAGAGGAGGAGATTGGGCTATGTTTACCTGCTAGGCTGCTGAGGCTCTCGGAGTGCTGATTTTTGTATTTTGGGCTTGTAAGCTAAGAGCCCTAGTTAATTAGGCTGCTGCCTGCCGCCCTTGGCCTCGTTTGGATGCCCGATTCAGCGACCATACAAAGGATCTCAGCCTCCCAGGCCTAGTTCCCATTTGTTTAAATGGGAATCCCATAAAATTAAGTGGGTAATTTTAGCAAATGAAAAAATTATTTGCTAAAATTAACTTATTTCTATTTGCTAAGAGCATCTTTATCAAAGTTAACAAACCCACTTTGAAGTTAAATGTGGAGAGGAAACACCTAAAAGTATGAAAAAAATCAGACTACTCAAAAAACCTTAAAAAATTGTTTCAGCTACAGTAGCTTAACAAAGAAAGTGAGTGACTGTTCACTCACTTCTTCCCTTGTCCAGTGTATTTCATTCCTTCTCTCTTCCACGCGTATAGTACTTGCACACCTAGAGCACTTGCACAGTGACTTGCACATCTCCCCAGTGTGGGGGAATTAGTTTTTTAAGAAAAACTTATTTTTTATTACACTTGAGGGGAATAGTAAAGTTAGGATAGAGAGTCTAATTTTGAGAATTTTTAGAAAGTGACTTGCTAAATCTATAAAAGGTGTTTTTGAGGTAAAATTTGGCGTAAAATTTGGTACTCCTGATAAGGATGCTCTAAAGTGGGTTGATTTTAGCATACTGTTTCCTCATTTACTAAAATCACTCACTTGATTTTATGAGATTTTCATTTAGGGAATGGAAAACTAGGCTCTAGACTAGTATTTAATCAAGGACCCACGTGAATGGCTTAGTTTGGGAGCTCATTTGTAATTTGAATCTTGTAATCTCCCTCCAATTTTATTCGGGCGGATTACTCCTCACTACATGAGCTCCACACCTTTTACCTCCACACCTATGGAGTCCACCCCACACTGCCACACCTTCGAGTGCCATACCTATGGGAACCACCCCACGCACCTCCACACCTACGGGTTCCACATCGTTGCCCTCCACACGCCGTATGTCAATCCCAACGTCCACCACGCCTTCGGTCAATGCCAAAGCTAAGAAGGGGAAGAAGAGGACAAGAATCGGTGATGAGGTGTTGATTGGTGAAAGTAAGGATAATTGGTGCACAAAGAGCTTGGTGCACATGGAGAAAATGGCAAATGCAATGGGGTATGAGAAAGACTTATCCGCTCGTCGTGCGATGATTTCGGACTTGCTTGAAAAACTTGACCTTACTTTGGGGGAACAATTCAGGGTGGCTGCCGTTATTGGAGAGAAAGATGAGAGGTAGACCAATTCTTGAACACTCGTGATGATAGGAAGCAAGCTTGGGTTGAGGCCGTCTTGAGGGGTGAAGTCTTTGGTCCCATTTAGGAAGCAAGCGTGGGATAGTTGCCTTACTTTTTGATGTGGCCAAGCGATTTATTCTTATTGTATCTGTAGTGGCCCATTTTTTGAAGTGGCCCATCACACTCGTACTATACATGTGGTCATTTGCTATTGTAATGTAATAATTAAGTAGGTTGTTTGTGAATTTGTGCGAGGCAAACTACATACAATGGTAGATAAACTCTAAATTATCTCTATGATGGACACTTTATTGGTTACTGGTTGTATTAATGAACGGAAATATTTTGGCATGACAGGTTTCAAGTGGTTGTTGGCTTCTTATGGGGCAATGATGAATACAAATGTGGTTAATGAAGGAAGTTACGATGGCGGGGCAATGTTAGTTGCAGCCATGCGTACCCTTATGGATGAAAATGTTATATTTTTCTGAGCTCATTGTTTGTTCTTACTTGTTGCCTTGAATAGCCACCGGTCTGTGTGTGTGTGTAATACCCGTTCCGGATATTTAGGTTTTAATTCACATTTTCTAAAATTGATTATGGGTTTATATGCATGTATTTGTTTTGCAAGGGGTTAGAGTGTTGGTGATGTGTGTGGCATTAATTGGTGGATTGGTGCACATGGCTTATGAGACACACACACACAATCGTTTTTTTTTTCCCAGGGCTCAATAATAGAGCTTAAGGGGGGATATTTTTCCCTTCAATCAGATTTCTACGTGGAGAGAGAGAGAGGGAGAAGAAGAAGAAGAAGAAGAAGAAGAAGAAGAAGAAGGGAAGGAAATTAGGGGGAAATCCAAATTCAAGGTGAGGGTCTTGATTCATGTTCTTAATTTGATAATATTTGTAGCTTTTGGGTAGTAGAACCTGGTATTCTACAATTGGGAGGAAAGATTTAGGGTTTTCTTTTACAAAATTTGTGATTAAGCTTGTTAAGAGTGGTTGATTGTGGTTGGTTGTTGTTAAACTTGAATCTGCCTTGATTTTCGATGAATTTTTTGACATGGTTTCTCAATTCGTAATTTTCTGAGATTTTTACTGTAGCTACCCATACAAGTCGTTTATGCTCTGTTCAATTTTCAGAATTTTACGTGAAATACAGAAAATATGAAAATTCGTGAACCAATCTGTTGTCAGGTTCGTGTTTGAGTGGACTGCATTGTCGCATTTTACGAAATTGGCTGTGTGCCGATAATGGCTGTGTGCCGATAATTGGCTGTGTGCCGAATTTGGCTGTGTGCCGAAATAGGCTGTGTGCCGAGTTATTACGCTTGTTTTTCTTTTGGGTGTTGAATGTAAAATTTGTTTGAACTGCATTTATGTCTCATAAACACTCCTGGAACCTATTTCGGGTTCCAGTTTTGCAAGTTGTTTTTGTTAGGTGGTGTTCACTACTAGTCCCGTGCTGCGAGTTGTGCTCTCTTCCGGGGGGCCCTTGTCGGGAGTTTTGCTAGTTAGGCTGTGTTTTAGGAACTGGAGGGGTTTGGCTTTGGGCCAGGGATAGTTGTTATATAGATTTTTAAACTCAACTGGTGTTGTTTATTTAAGACTTTTGTTGTAATACACGTGACGAGTTTATATCTTGTTTTGTAATAATATAGTGGTTTGAGTTTCATTTAAGTGTGTAATTCTCAATAAGGGGTTGGGATCCAGTTGATTGCACACTGGGTCGGGTTTGACCCGCCTAAGTGCTTAATCGGGGCGGGTTGTTACAGTGTGTGTGTGTGTGTGTGTGTGTGTGTGTGTGTGTGTGATAGGTTGTTGGTGTTTGTATGGGGGATATTTGAGATCAGTAATGGATTTTCAGGGCAATGATATTTTCTGAGCCAAGTAATGGATTTAGGTGGCAATGATGTTTTCTAAGCCAAGTAATGGCCTTTGATGGCAATGATGTTGATGTTATATTCTATTTTTGTTTTAGTTAATGCAATGCAATTGTACTTTGTTGATGCTCATGTTGTTTAGGTAGCTTTGTTGGTGGTTGACTGTGTTAAACTGTGTTGGTGTTATGGATAAACAGGTTTACTTGTTCATAAATCTGTTTTGTGGAGGGGTGTGTTGAGTGCAGGGCTGTTTGTAGACAGAGCTATTTGTGGTATGATCATTATTTCTGGTGCCTGTTTCTAGACAGAGCTATTTGTGGTTAACCTAGTATTTGTGCTCTTTTGTTTTGTGGCCAGTGCTACTGGTTTGTTGTGCTAACCTGGTATTTGTGCTCTCTGTTCTGTGGCCAGTGCTACTGGTTTGCTATGCTAACCTGGTATTTGTGCTCTCAGTTTTGAGGCCTGTGTTCCTGGTTTGCTGTGCTAACTTGTATTGATGTTATCTGTGCAAGTGCAAGTGCAAGTGCTACTGGATTGTGTGTGTGTCCCTTAGCAAGTGCATGTGCCTAGGGGTATTTGTGCTAGCTATTTGTGATATCTGTGCAAGTGCAAGTGTAGGTATTTGTGTTATCTGTGCTATATGAGCAAGTGCAGTTAGGTGCAATGATGAGTTCACTGTGTAACCTGAGCCCAGTTTGTAGCTTGTTGTGGTTGTTGCTCGACTAAATATAGGGCTATGATGTTATCCTGAGCCCAATTTTATTTGCTGCACCTGTTATAGCAACTGGGAATCTGTTTGGGAAACCTGTTTTTAATTGAGAATGCTGAGCCAATGTAACTTGAGATACCTGTTTTTAGTTGCTGCACTTGTTAGGTGCTGTTATGTGTAGTGAAATTCTGATTGCTGCTGTGTTAGTGAAATTCTGATTGCTCCACTGTAGTGCAGTGCAAGTGTGATTCTGTACACTGTAGTGTAAGTGCAAGTTCTATGTAATTCTGGTTAGTGAAATTCTGGTGCACCTGTTAATATGGACAGTGGACCTGTTAATCTGGGCAATGGACCTTTTAATCTGGGCAGTGCACCTTTTAATCTGTTAATCTGTTTGGTGCAAAATGTGGTTAAATTGAATCTTGGTAGTGCACTGTGTATTGACTGTGCATTGCATGTGTGTGATTGGGCTGATGTTGTATCTTTTAGGTTTTTGTATTAGCTGTAATGTGTGGCCAGTAAGCTGCAAATTCTGGGCATTATTGGGCAGTGATGACGTCTATTTAGCATGAGCCCAGTTTGCTAGCCATTTTGCTTTGGTGCTTGACTGTATTATGTTAGTGGTGCAGTAAGATATCTTGAGGCTGTGCAATCTGGTTGAAATTTCTGGGCATGCAAGTGCATGAAATTAGTGAGTGAATGTAATTAATTTGTGGGCTATGATGATTCTTATGATACAATAAGACGGAGATTTAAAGGCAAGACAACATTAGATGGCCAATGGGCAACTAATGTTGCAGCTTCAATCCCATGTTTTTCAAAAATGGTGAAATACACCCAAGTATTTGAGCCTACTTTATGGTTAACCTTATTTTTTAATTTCCTGCCAATAATGTGTGCCTTTTGTATTGTATTTCCTTCATCCTTTGTTTGTTATTATGAGTGATGGCAAGAAGAAAATCATACTATGTTGCATGTGTCGAGAGGTGACCAGGAATATATGAAAGTTGGGCAAGCTGTAGCCAACAAGTCAATGGGTTTTCAGGTGCTATATATGAAAAGCATGCGTCATGGGAAGAGGCCAATTCCGCTCTTTGAGCATATTTTGAAAGCCTTGCTGTGAGGATGCCGAATGTGGAAGAGCAAAATTTGGAAGATCGTGCACCATTGCTTATCCCAATGGAAGCACCCGTTCAAGAGGGGGGAAGAAGAGTTGGTAACCAGACAACGTGTCTGAAGTTGAGTTGGTTCTTACTCGGTGCAGCAATAACAAGTATAATCCAATTTGTTGTGATGAAATTAGTTAGTTTTTAGTACCATGTTGTAGATATAACTTTTTGTCCATTGCCAATGTGGTTGAACTGATATTTCAATGGGGTGTTCCATGTAGTACATGGTTATTTTTATTTTAATGAATGGTTGTTATTTTAGAATTTGGATTATGTATCAAATTTTATGGCCCTGCAATGTGCCCTGTTGTCAATTGTATGATCCTATTGAATGAATGGTAAGTCACATGTGTATGAAAAGTGAAATGTTAGGTGCCTAATTGTCAATTATTAAATGGAAAGTAGCCATGTTTCAAAGTTGAAGGGCAAGTATGCAATATTAGCTATAAATAGGAATATGACTATATCTAATTCAATATGTCTTTGCAACTTCTTTTACAAATAGTACTATTTTGCTTTGTATTATGTCAAGGCCACGTCGGACTTCGAGCAACCCATGCCGGAGTTAGACCTCTGAAGAAGAGCAAACCTTACTACAATGCCTTACAGGCCTTGTCAAAATGGAAGTTTGGCAATCAGATTTTGCGTTTCGTCCCGGCTACCTGCGCGTGTTGCAAAATCAAATGGCCGAGTCTTACCCTGAATGTGATATAACGGAAATTCACATCGAAGGTAAGATTAAGACATGGAAGTCTACTTATTACGCCCTATTTCATGAAATCTTTATGCATGAAGGGTTTTCTTGGGATGCAAATGAAAAAAAGGTTGTTGCGGCAAACGAAGTGTGGACTAATTATATCCAAGTATGTCACGCCCTCAAATTTAATAAACCAAATACAAATAAAATCCACGTAGGATAAATCAAAAGTCATACATTTCCTCATTGAAAAGTCAAAGTACATTGAGTTTCTCCAAGAGGTACCCATACCCATGCATAAGTAATGAATAGTTAAGAGTTATTACATAATCCAAGATTTGTCAAAAGTTTTAAGGAATTAAAGTTACAAGATCATCTCCCAAAATATATATACGATGGAGAGGATAAAATAACTTTATGTCGAATGAGCTTCATGATATGCATCCACACGCCAAGCATTCCAATCACGTGCCTTGCCGAGTACCTGAAAATGATAGGTTGAGCTCACTAGCCCAGTAGGAAACTTTTCTACCAACGCTAAGGGTATAGAAGATGAAACATGCATATGGAGATGTGATGCACATGAATGGATAAGCTAAAATAGGCCAAAGTAAATTGACTTGATGATAGAGTGTCTAGTAGATGCCCCAAAGATTGTACCAAACCCAAGTGTCCATAGATTTCCTCATCTTCGTTACATTTCATGTCGTAGGTCCAATCCTTTCAAAACATTTCCATTTTCATAAAACGTTTCATTTTTCACGATAACCACTTATGTAAATAGGGATGAATCCCTCTGCCGGATTTCATGGGCTCCGAACACCCCTGCCGGATTTCGTGGGCTCCGCACACCCCTGCCGGATTTCGTGGGCTCCGCACACCCCTACCGGATTTCGTGGGCTCCGAACACCCATGGCTAGGGATGCACCAAATGGTGGCCCTAGAAATAGCAAATCATCCTTTTCAAAAGTTTATTAAACAATCAAGTGTCCAAAAACATCCACGTAAATCATTTAGTTCGAAAGCTCGTAGTGTCTCGGTTGTAGCAAAATTAACATGTGTCCAAGAACGTGAGAAGTCATGACAAAGCATCATTCATATCATGATAGGCTACCAATGCTTAGATGTTGATTTGAGAAGCTTAGGAAATACCAATGGAGGCCCGGAGCAACGGAACACGAAAATGGAGTTATAAACCCCGAGAAAACCCGACACCTTGATAGTAAAAAGCACATTTCTCTCCAAATACAAAGGCTATGAATATGAGACCAATTGGGTTTGAAAGTAGACTCATAGAGCTTTCCAACGGTTCAAGAATCACCTCAATGGGAGTTCGGACGAAGTCGGGGCGTGCCCACGAAGTTGGGCCAAAATCTGCCTTACAAACAGATAGGTATCGATACCCATGAAAGGGGTATCGATACAGGGTAACTAAAATCTCAACAGAGCGCTGGGTATCGATACCCTTAAAAGGGGTATCGATACAAAGACCATTACGAGCGAAAATTTGCAGATTTTTCCAAAATGGAGGGGGTTTCAACCCAAGCCAAAAATGAGGTTTCCAACAACAAATAACCATAGAAGAGGGATATATCAACCACTAATTCATGATTTTACCAACTAAACATGTAAAACCCAAACTCAATCAAAACCCAAGCTCATTTCCATGGTGATAACAAGTTTAACAAGAGGTTGGGAACAAGAACACCAACAATGCAATCATTCAACAAATATACATTTAGAGGAGGTAGAAGATTGTTTCCTACCTCAAGGATTGAGCTCCAAATGAGAAGGAAAGAAACCCTAGACTTTGCTTCCAACTCCAACCGAATTGAGCTTCCCACGACGAACCCAACGGAGACCGGACTTCAAATCACGCGTAGAAGGTGAATATTTGGTTGGATGTTGAAGTATTTAGTGTGGAGGGTGGATTTTGTGGAGGGTTTTGAAGAAACTCGAGAGGAGAAGAAGAAGAGAGATAGAGATGAGTTTTGAGAGAAGAGAGGAGTGTGATTTATGACCAAAAATCTGATCCAAATGTGTTTATATACACTCTCACACTAGCACTTACACCCCCCTTGTTTCTTATGTGCTTCACAAACGCCCAAATGCAATTACTAACTTCACATTGACCCCATATTACATTGTTTTCATTTCCCCACACTTTCCCAACATTATTTTCCGGAAAATTATTTAAAAACACGAGTCCTTACAAAGTAAGTAATAACATTTTTAATGTTTACTTTTCGCAAAATTTTTGTAATACTCATTCAATTTTTTCGACTCTTTATGTAGGTTAATCCACGGGCTAGGAACATCAAAGACAAAGAATTTTCCTTGTTCGATGGATGAAGCTTTTGCCTTGAACGTCAATAGATCGAAATTGGTGGAAGTTTATTAAATAAAATCGTACTTATTGCACTTTACTATCGTTGTAATAAATCTCAAATAAATTAGTATATTTATTTGAGACTTGAATAAATCACACATTTTAAGCCCTTTAATTTTATCTCAAATCAATTTGTATAATTATTTGAGAGTTCAATAAAATTTCTTTTTCTGTATTAGAGACCATTTAATAAATATGTTAATTTGTTCATTTATTATTCATTGTGTTGAGGTAATCATAAAAAAACAAGATAGGCCAACCACTCAATTGGATGACAAGCAACCACTCAATTGTATAATAAAAAAATGTTTTTTAAAAAATTAATAAATAATATTTTTTTTGGTGAAATAAATTAAATTAACTTCAATTTCTCCAAAAATAATAAAATAAAATAAGTCATGTAATTATATAATTAAATTAATGCATAATAAGGTTTGCTACACCACAAGGGCAAAAGAGTCATTTGACAGCTTTTTCCCTCATCCACCCCCTCTTATTTTTAAGTCATCCAAAATAATACCCCCTCTTATTTATTCCCCTCTAAAACTTATCCCCTCAAAATAATACCCCATCCAATCGGGGCCCTGGAGAGAATCTCGGTGCTTCTTTGGGCGAGCATTTACCCCTAGAGAGAATCTCGGTGCTTCCTTGGGCGAGCAACTTTGTAGTCTTTTTTTTTTTCGTTTGAGTGATTGAGTCTTTGAATTTTTTGACTTTTGTGTTCTAGGGAGCTAAACTCAAAGTATCAGAAATTTAAAATTAAAAATCAACTCTATCTTTACTTTTTGGATTTGGATTCTCGTATCATTCAAACACTTTTTTTTTCAGATTTTGATCACTGAAAGAACCCCACCATTGTCATATAGCTCAAGTCATGAGTTGTTAATTTTTTTTTGGCAAAACTCAATTACAGCCATTGTCATTTGTTGATTCCAAATGGCAATGCCAAATTTTCGAGATTTTAATTTTTTTAATCAAAAAAATAACTTGAGAATGTGTCAAAATGACACCTTACTACCACTTAGCCATAATAATGAAAAAAATAAAATTATAAAACATTAAACAAAAAGTAGACAATGCTAAGAAAAAAACTCAGACAGTGCAACTAATCAGACTATCTTACAGTGCAAAAGCCATATCAATTAATGCACAAGACGAAATTCAACTAAATTATCAGCCACAAGGTTCAAACTCACTTACACCGTAAAATAAAAATCATGGACCCACATATAAATTTGGTAAAAAATATACACATTATATAACCTACTTCTTTAAATGCAAACTCCAATGATTGTTTCCAGGCTTAGAAACTGTACAGTTACGTAAAAGAAAAATAAAAAAGCCGTAGTCTAATAAATTTGCGACTAATTTTGCCCAAAATTAATATAGGTTTAGGATTTTTGAATTCCAAATTGGAGCCAAAGGGTTTTATTTCCTTACTGATAACTGATATGTGCATATTGAAGTTAGCAGGGACGGAGCCAGGATTTTGGCGTAGGGGGGACGGATATACACAATAAAAAAATTAAAATTAAGACAACAATATGAATTTTTAGTAACTCAAAAAAATATATATGTACAAAATAACACTAATACATATGAAACTAAACATGTTTCTAATATCAACTTTGATTGCAAAAGGTATTAACTTTTACTAATCATATCTAGTGTCTACTGAAATCAGGCATCTTGAACTATGCTCGACGCTGTTTCTTTTTATTAAAAGCATCAACGATAAGTCTGTGTCCAACCCTCGAGCAATTTCTTTCTCAATATAAGTGATCAAGAAATTTGCTTAATAATCATCCTCCATCTTGTTGCGAAGTCTTGTCTTCACACATTTCATAGCAGAAAATACAAGTTCGATTGTAGCCGTTGAAACATGTCAAGTTAATATAAGTCGAATCAACCTATCGAAAAGATAATATATTGTGTACTTTCTTGTCTTCACCAACACTTCACTCAACTTTGAAATCGTTGATAAATTTTGAAACTCAGGATGCCTAGACACATCAAGCTTATAATTTTGCAATTGACATCTCAAGTGGTACTTTTCTTGCTCAGTGATATCCATTGGATAATGCTTCTCTGCAAGCTTGCAAGTATCTTCAATGTTGAATGATTTGAAGCCATCGCGAGGATCTAGAGATGTGCTGAGAATTAGCAACTCCATTGTATCTTCCTTAAACCGAATGTTCAATTCTTGCAATTGAGAATCGACTGTTTTGGGAGCCCCCAATTTCTTTTGCTCTTTTCTTTTTCCTTCAATCTAATGCCCACAGACCACGTTCAAGAGTTTTGGGCTTATGAAATTTCAGTGAGCCTTAGTTTTTAAAAGTGAACGGGCCTTGAGTTCCTGAAGTGAGTTGGGTTATAAATTTTGGGCATTGTTTTATTTAAAAGAATTGTAATTAAACCTCATTAAAACCAATTTTAGGACAAAGTTGTTTCATAGCTTGATAAATATTAAAGTTGTTGCTATTCTTTTTTTTAACGAAAAAACTGAGGGGGGACGAGACTATATAGTTTGATAATAAATTTATTTTTTTCAATGTCATAGTACGAATTTTTTAAGACGTAGGGGGGGCGACTGCCCCTACTAGCCTCCCCCTGGCTCCATCCTTGGAAGTTAGTGCAATGAAAATATTGATCGAAAATGATAGACAATTCGAGAACTTTTGGTCATTTGAAATCTGACCCAATCCTCAATTCACTAGTTGTTTGAAATGATGCCCAACCAGCCATGATTTCTTTTATTTTTCAGATAGGGAGAGATAGAAGTAGGAATTAGAAAAAGAGGGCAAGGTCTGTAAAATTCACGGGAACTCTGGGGAAAGAATATAATGCTTAGGCCCCGATTGGATGGTGCTAAAATTTCAGGGGGATAAGTTATAGAGGGGATATAAGATAAGAGGGGGTATTATTTTTAGAGGGTTGGCCCACACTGATGTGAAGTTTATGGAAGGGGATAAAAAAAGTAGATAGTTTGGATGAGGGATTAAATAGGGGGATAACTTTTGATTTGGTTTGGATGTTTTATAAATAAGAGGGGGTAAATGATGGAAAAAGCCGTCAAATGACTCTTTTGCCCTTGTACTGTACGAAACTTAAAAATTCATTAAATTAATTATATAATTACAAAACTTAATCTACTTAATAAATTTTGGACAATTCGAAGGTTTATTAATTTATTTCATTGAAAATATAATTTTTTTAATAATTTTTTTAGGAGAAATGTTTTTTTTAATAATTACATTTGAGATACAATTACCAGGTTCCCAAAAAAAAAAAATACCGTTGATATTTATTCTATCTGATTCTATCAAATGTTTTAAACTAAAAATTATGTATATTTGCATTATTTTTTTTTTCTAAGAGAATCAATAACATTACCCGTACTACTTTTGTACATAGACCCATAAAGAAACCATTATAGGAAGGAAAAAAAAAAGAAAAGAAAAGAGAGAGTACAAAAGCAACTTTACTGCACCAACCAAACCTTATCTCCTCTTCTTCTCCTCTCTCTCTTTCCACCCTCACTTGTTCATCTGGTTTTCTATTTCTTCTCCGGCGCCGACAAGCTGCAACCTGCTACTATTTCGTTTTCTTCTCTTCTCTGCATGGCTGGTATCAACCAAGATCATCCGATACAACGGGAAGTACGCGATTTCGGCCAAAACTGTGCAATTTTCGACCATTTTTCCAGCGTGTATCAGGTAAAATTTCGGCCATTTTCTGTTTCAATCAGTTGGGGTAGGGGGATAAGAAGGGGCAGAAATGTCAAAAACCGAGGGGTCTTGAGCCGGATAATTTTTGGGTAGCCTTGGAGGTGCCCGAAAGTTATCAGGGAGAGGAGGGCGTATGCGAGAAATGGAAGCGGGGGGGAAAGCGAAGAGGGGGGAGTAACTTGGGTTGCCAAACCCAACAAATGGAGTGGGACCCACGTTTTTCACCCGGTATAACTTTTGAGGGGGTGGTTTAGATGCATCCAATCGGGCCCTTAAGGATAAAATTTAGGAGAACACTGTTACTTTACCCGATTTGCAAAGACACCCATGAACTCCACTTTTAGTAATATATTAGTCAAAATCAATTGTAAAAGGACTAAAGTGTCCTTTTCTTATCTTCGTCTTTCAAACTCAAAATCATATCCATTACCTTAACCCATTTTCGACCCACTGATAGCCATGACTATTGGAATAGGAGAAGAGAAGGCAGATGAGAGAGGAAGAAGAGCACCACTAGTCACAACCTTACACCACCGTCACAAACCTTTGCTACCACCACTATCACCCACTTCACTACTGCATTACTATTGGTCGTTCCCTTGCCACAACCACCAATGCCATCCCCACCCCATGAACCACCAGCTAGTAACACCTCAATCCCCCGCACCACTGCACCAATTTAAACTTCCAAAACGGAGTCAAAATTTCCAATTTCTAAACCCAAAATTTGAAACCCTAAACCCCCCAAATTCGGTTTGAAATTCATGGTGAAATCTAGAGGAGTATTGAACTTTTACATTAGTGGGCAAACCAACAATCTCCACTGATGCAAACCACCACCGCCGCCACCGCCAACCACCACCTTCGTTGTTGCACGGGAAATCGCAAAAAATAGGGAGATTTTTTAAATCCCTAAATTTGGAGCCCTAGATCATAGCAGCACACACAGGGAGGGAGGGAGGGAGAGAGGATTGGAAGGAGGAGAGAGGGACCGAACAGTGCGAGTTTTGAAAGAGAGTTTGCTAGAGTGAGAGTTGAACAGCGAGAAAGATATGGCAGGTGTTTAAGTTGACAAAAATAAAAGAGAGGGAGGGTTAGGTACTCATGGGCTTTTTAGACTTTTCATTCATTCTGTTAACAAC
The DNA here is from genome assembly GCA_020921065.1 of Vaccinium darrowii. Taxonomy (NCBI): domain Eukaryota; kingdom Viridiplantae; phylum Streptophyta; class Magnoliopsida; order Ericales; family Ericaceae; genus Vaccinium; species Vaccinium darrowii. The sequence continues at coordinate 21,505,208 of CM037154.1, read as the reverse complement.
ATCCACAATTGCAGTTTGGTTTGAAGTACAAGGGGTGTAAGTGGTTAAAAATGTAGTTTAGGGGGTGTCTCTGCAAATAGAGTAAAGTACAGGGGTGTCAATGCAAATTCCCCTAAAATTTACTAAGGGTCAGGAACCTATTCAATCCCTTTAAGAGATTTCACAGTCCTTCTAGTTTTTGAGCAATTCTTAGGTCGGTTTTGATGATCGTGTTTGTTGATATTTTAAATCTCGTCCAGGACTTCAGGTGTGCAAGGATTTATAAATCGGTTATAGTTTAGTGTGTTCTGAATCACATTTTATCTCCAAAAAATGGGTTTAAAAAAATATTGAAACATTGGATAAAAATACACTTTGTAGAGATAAATGGGTTTTGAGAACACATTAAACAATATCCAATTAACATGAATTATGGCATACCAAATGTTCTCGACAAGATCTAAAACATTAACAGACCCGATCATCGAAATGGACCCAAGTAGAGCTCGGAAACAAGCTGCACAAGACAAGTAGGATTACAAAATAGCTTAAAAAGTTATAGCTATACTGTGGGTATTTTAGAACTTAGTGGGGTCACACCACATTTCCCGCCCCTTCCCTTCGCCCCTGGTTAAACGTAAGAGGGGCTATGTCCAAGAGTATTCCAAGATTAATAGGAGTAGTTTGATAGGAATGAGGAGCGCATTCTGTGCTCGTGAGGAGTTAGAAAGGATTAATAAGTTCATTTGGTGTGAAACATAAAAAATAAGTTTACATATATTTATTGACAAGTTAGGTAAAATAAATACACTCCAAAAAAAACTGTTTTTTTTTTTATTATTAAAAAAACTGTGCCCAACAGGGCTTACAAGGAAGCAAAGGATTCTTTAGCTAAAACAGAAGAAACAAAACTTGGGGGGTAAGCCACCCAATATTGAACTGGTAACAAGCCTCTCATCGCCTTAGTAGCCACACTGTGAGCAAGCTCATTTGCAAGCTGTGGACACTCCTCCGGAGAATTCAATTCGGAGTTGCCACCCAGGTTTTAGCGGATTGTCCCCGAGGAACCGAACTCGATTGACTTGTGCCTCATTTTTAGGATAATGATTAATACCGGTCCGCCATCACCATACTATCTTAGGTTCGGGAGCTTGGTTACGAGAAGGGAAGGGTTTTACGGCACCCCCCTCGCCCGGTTCAAAGACCGGTCTCTACTAAGCTTTTTGTGGGATTGTATGAGATGTTTATGATTCAACTTTGAACAAGTAACTAGGGAAAAGGGAATGAGAGCCAACTAAACAATGATAAACACAACAAAAAGACTACGGTGTATGCTTGTGCACTGTGAACTACATGAATGATGATGAAATATGAATATGGACTAACTAAGATGTCAAACAGGAAACAACAATGTTAGAATATACAGAGTAACAACAAAATAAGGAAAAAGTAACACTACAAATTGTTATTGGACTGAACCAATCTGACCCCCTGCCAAGGGTTTGAGCGCCCAAACCCTCCTCAACCACTCATGCTTATGTTGCTTCTGGTTTGTTGAAAACATGATTTGAACACTGTTGCTTGTTTGAAAATAGGACTTTGATGGCTAGAACAGAACGACCATGCAAACATGGATTTAAGGCTTATTAATGAACCAAACGAGGCAATAAGTACAGTGGGAGTAGAAACATATCATTGAGAGATATTCCTGAACACTCAAAACACAGTGAATAAATCTGGATGATGAAAATGTTTGATGTACTAAAAAATAGTTTGAGCGCTCAAAGGGAGGCTTTGAGCGCTCAAACCATCTTTGAAGTTTGAGTGTTCTCATGCCCTCCTGCCTTAAATTGGATCATCAACAACCTCAAAACAGTATATAAATATGCACAAGACTTTGATATTCTAAAAACATGAACCAAATAACTTGCATGAATGATAAATGAACCATGAACCAAGCATAAATATGATTCGATTGAGAGAACAGTGAAGGATCAGACTGATAAAGCACAATAACAACTCACACACACTATGATAAGCTTAAAACATGATTTGAAGCTGAAACACACAAGAAACAAAGATGAAACAAAATAGTGTTTGAGCGCTCAAAGGGATGGTTTGAGCGCTCAAATCTTATTCAGAGGATGTGAGTTTTTGTGGTTTTTTTTTTTTTGGCTTTCCTTGGTACTTTCATGAACTTTAACCTTTTGATCAATGTTAAAAAGAGTGAGATACACTTATTCATCCCACAAACAAAGCTTATTCATTGCTTGATGATGATAAAACATCATTTCTATGGCTTTTTGGTTCATTGATCAATGATCAAGAGTGAAATAGACTGATTTGAGAGTATTTGTACCAACAAGGAGCCATCAAATGATGATATCAACATGATATAGCATTAAAAACCACAAAAAGCATAAAATTGTCAAAACAGTTTGAGTGTTCAAAGGGTGTTTGAGCGCTCAAACCCTTTTGACTCAATATTTTTAAAAGTTATTTTTCTTGATATCTTGGAACTTGTAAGCTCATAGAAGGTACTTAGAACCAAGCCCTTCTCATACTAAGCTCTGGATTAATTGGTGAGAAGTTGAAAATTGCCTCATTACGAGCTTTCCAAATGAACCAAGCTATAAAAGCTATCCTTCCCAAAAATTTTGAAGCATCATCCTTCTTAAAAATATGCACCATATCCAAAGTCCACTTAAGAACAGAAGTAGGACTACGCCTTCCTACATTGAGCTGGATATGACAACCAAACCAAACAGCCTGAGCCCAATGACAATCAAAAAGCATATGTTCAATAGATTCATCAAATTGGAGACATATAGGGTATACCTTTGACTGTCCACATCTTTTTCTCAGAAGATTCTCTTTTGTTACTAGAGTGGGTAAAACCTAATTACCCTTAGGAAGGGTTGGGCACGTGCCTTAATTGATCACCACGAGAGGGTGGATAGCTCGGCAGCACATAAGGAGTCCATAAGTCCTGTGTTGAGCTGGTTTGACCATAAGTAAGGCCAAGATGATAAGAGTGAACTAATAAATCAGGATGCGTTAGCTCCGCTTAAGACGAAAAGGGATGCCCCTGATATGGCCGAGCTAGGTAGGCTACGAATCTAGCTTAACAAGCATTTAGGATTACATAATTCAGCCCAGTGCCAGCTCGGCACGGATGGGCTGAGCTATGCACGAGTTACTCCAAGCTATGAGAAAGCACGACACCGCTACATGTAGGGCAGTGAGACATTCCAGAATACTCTATGGCGGTACCTTATGTGATAAGGAATAATCCCGTGAATCATGGGACATAAGCATTCCTAATGTGATTAGGAATGTTCTGCATTTAGGGAAGAATCCTATATGAAAAGAAAGACTACTACAAGAAGCACTTGGAGATTGGCGCCTAATAGGAAACTCCTATTAGGAAAAGGATTCCTAAAGAGAATAGGAAACAAGGGCAACGTGATGCCCTAATGAGCAAACTATCTCCCCTATAAATATAACGTCAAGCCCACAAAATAAGGTACGCTGTGAATTACTTTCATACGCATTGTGATTTGAGAGTTTCCAAGTACGAGATACTAACGTAGGCATCGGAGGGCCTTTGCCGACGAGAGGCAGAGGTGCTCTAACCCTTGTCTGTATTGCAGATTAGAATTCTAACGAGGACGCACGTGATCAAGACCCTACGTGAATTTTATCCCCGCACAGTTACCAAGCTATTGCTACAAGCCATCCACTAAAAATGCCAAATCTTGTGAGGAACATTCAACTTCCATATGACAGCCCACAAATTCTTGTTAGGGACAAAAGATGACGACGGTTTATCTCTCTTGATTTGAGAAGAATCTTGAGCTACTATATGGTAACCTAATTTAATTGAGTAAATCCCATTTGAAGTGTAATGCCAAACCAAAGAGTCCTCCCTCTGGAACAAAGATATAGGAATAGAGACAATAGCCTCCACTTCTTCTTTAGATAGGACTTGAACCAGCTTATCTTTATTCCAACATCTTCTATCTTTGCCAATCACATATCCAACCCATTCAATCTTGCTACCATCTGGCCTAGATGAGGATAGGGTAAAGTTACTCATCTTTGGGATCCATAATCCATTTATCTTCCCAAAACTTGATTTTCTCACCATTTGGACCTGCCACCTCAAACCCTTAACAAGAGTTTCTCGGCCACTTAGAATGCTGAGCCATGATGCTCTATGGCCTTTTGAAGCTTCAAGAAAGGAGGAGTTTGGAAGATAGAGGCCTTTCAAAATCTTTGCCCAAAAAGAATTAGGATTCTTGAACCTTCTCCACCCTTGTCGAGCCAAAAGAGCGTAATTCATAGCCCTAAAATCACGAAATCCCATTCCCCCATCAAATTTGGCATTCGGCATCTTCTCCCAACTAGTCCAATGGATATCCCATATTCTCAGGATCCCCTTTCCACCAATAATTAGAAACATAAGAATTGAGTTTATCACACATCGTTTTTGGAAGAAGGAAACACAACATAACATAGCTAGGGATGGCTTGGATAACAGATTTGATCACGATCTCCCTACTCCAAAAAAACTTGAAAATGCAAATCAGTGCACGCAAAAAGGTAACTAAACATCCCAGTAGACAGAAAGTTCCCATGGTAAAAGCATATTAAAATAGCATATCTTGATATTTGAAGGGTGAGGTGCATTCTCCAAATTTGAATAGAGAGAAAAGAATTTGAATACTAACTTCAAAGTATCTGATATTTGAGAGATCCGTAGAACACATATTTCATGCCTGATCCCTAAGATCTTATAAGGGTCTATATTGGAGATGCTCTAAGGAACATATTTCATACGTTTTCCTGGTTGGGCCATTTAAATTCAAAGCGTAGAAACATAAGGCCCAAGGCCATCATGGTTGATAGATATCTTAGCATGGCTTTCAAGTTTCAACCATAAACCTAACCAGCCAACCAAAAGAAATTAAGTTTGATTGGATAGCCTTTAAAAAAATTAAGCTTTGTTTGGTAAGAGAGAAAAATAATTATGTAGTATAAAATAGAAAGGGCTAAGAATCCAGCTTACCACTACAACGAACTACTCAGAATTGCCCCCTCTTCTCTATCTCTAAAACCTCTCTCTCTCTCTAAAACCAAAACCTAGCCGCCTCTTTCCGGCCTCCCTCCTTCCCCTCCTCCGTTCTACGGCGGTGGGAGGGGAGGGATCTATTTCCCTCCCTCTCTTTTCCTCTGTCCCTCTCTCTTTTTCATTTCTTTTCTCCCTCTCTCTTCTTTTCATTTCTTTTGTTAGGTTTCTTGCGGATTTGGTGCGTGTCGATTCTGGGTTTGGATTTGGCGGCAGAGGAGGTGTTGGGGTTTTGCAGCGCGTATAGATGCATGGCGGCATCGAAGAAGGGTGCATCATCAGCATTATTCTCGATGAGGTTGTTACAGTGGGCGGTAAGGAGTTTGGTGTTGGAAGCGGAAGTGTAGCGGAGTTGTAGTGGTGTTAGAGGCGTTGGTGCAACAGAGATGAAGTAGAGAACAACAACGGCAGTAGAGTGAAGCAGAGAATAGCAACGGCAGTAGAGTGTCCGAGGCAGCGGTGGTGATGGTGAATCAGCGACAGCGTGGTAAAGCTGTGGTGTCGGCGGTTGATCTTCTTGGCATCGTGGCGTGGTTTGCAGTTTACGGTGGGGCGGACATGCCGTTCTCCGGGACAGCAATAGGGGCATGTTCCTCGGGTTCCGGCGACGGCGTGGCTGCGTTTTGTCTCTTCACTATGGCATCGGGTTTGGCAGCAATGGCGATGAGGAATCATTTTGAGGGTAGCAACGGCGTTTTACTGAAGGAGTGTGAGCGGTGTTTTGGATAGGTGGCTGGAATTGAGGTTGAGGTTGAGATTGAGTTGTGCGACGGCAATGATGGTGAGGGTTGAGCGGTGGCGCGTGATTTGGAAGCTGAAGGGGCGAAGCAAAAGAAACGAAGAAGACGCGCAGATTTTTCGGGAAGTGAGGTTGGAACGATTGTGGGGTTCTAGGTGCATGCTTGTGGGGTTCAAAGGATTTTGGTTGTGCTGGCTTTTCGGGAAGTGGGGTAGGTAGGTTTGTGGGGTTAAAGGTGAATGCCTTGACATTTTTAGTAGACTGCCTTTATTTCATTTGGTTTTTTATTAGGTGTGTGGGATATTTGCAAGATTTGAGTTTTTGTAGACTCTTTGGGGTGTTTGGCTTAGGGCTGTAGGTGGGCTTGTCTTTTGGGTACCCTCGATTGGTTTCTTGCCAATCGTTGGTTTAGGTCTCGGATTGAACAATTTTTGTTTTTTCCTTGTTCCTATTAGTCTTGTATCTATTTCAAGATTAATGAAACTTTTTTGCCTTGCAAAAAAAAAAAAAAAACAGAAAGGGCTAATTTGCAAAAACACCCCCTAAACTATCACTTTGTTGCAACATGACCCTAAACTACAAAACGTGCCAACATGACCCCCAACTTTAAAAAACAAGCAACAATACCCCTTCGGTCCAAATCCGTTAAAAAAGAAGAGAATTTGGACAGAAAATGGAAAAGTTAACAGAAAATATATTTGGAAGCCCCAAAATGCCCTTTGGGTAGGCTGGAAAATAAGAATAATTCCATTCCCCACAATCCCATTCCCCCATTCCAGTTCGACAAATCCCAAATCCCATTCCAGGTTATCTCTCTCTCTCTCTCTCTCTCTCTCATAGACACACACACACACACACACACACACACATTTCAATTTTTTTGAAACCCACCCAGATTTCTTGGTTTTTTGAAACCCAGATTTGTTGTTTCAGATTCTAAACCAAACCCAAAATTTCAAATCAAAAATTTTATGGAACCTAGATTTCGAATCCCAAACCCAGATTTTTGAAAGTTCCAAACCAGATTCAAACCTCAAAACCATGATTTTCCAAAGTTTCAAACCCATATTTCGAACCCGAAAAACCCTGATTTTTGAAAATCGAACCCAGATTTTGAAAGCTCAAATACTCGGGTTTTGAATGTTCCCAACCCAGATTTCGGGATTTTTAATGTTCTTCTTGGATTTTCCAGATTTCAAACAGACAAAAAAATCTTAGAGGGAAGAACTTACAAAACCATGTACCGGTAGGATAGAGGGAAGATCTTACGGGCTTAAATTCAAACAAATCGAATGTTTTTTTTTGAAGAGTTGCTTCGTAGTTTCCAGATTTTCTCGATCTGGGTTTGTTGCTTCGTTGGGATCGAAATTCCTTACGGGGAGAGAGAGAGAAAGAGAGAGAGGAGAGAGAGAGAGAGAGAGAGAGAGAGAGAGAGAGAGAGAGAGTTTAGGATTCAATCATGGCATTGTGGGAAGAGGGAGATCGATTGGTGTGAAGAGAGAGAGAGAGAGAGAGAGAGAGAGAGAGAGAGAGAGAGAGACGAGGAAAGGAGAAGGAGAGGAAACAAAGTTTTGATAAGTGTTGTCCACTGAAACCCTAATTAATGAAGGAGGGTATTATGGCCTTTTCACACGTTGCCGTCCAAGAATTTAACGGTTTTTGGGTCAAGGGGTGTTGGTGCTCATGTTGCAACAAAGTGATAGTTTAGGTGGTGTTCTTGCAAATTAGCCGACAAAAAGTGTATGCAAACTTATACCAATCTCAATACGTTATTTTGTTATTTTATGCTTTCTTTTCTCCACAAGCCAAACAATATAAAGAAATTATTTTTTTCCACCTTATTTTTCCTTGTGTTTTAAGTTCCTAACAAAATACTAGGAATCGTACAAATAAATTATGGGGTTGCCTACAACCACATTGGACTCTAACCAAAGTAAAAAATTATTGAATCCCGATGAACTCTTTATTTAGTTAGTTAGTTCTCCAGAGGTTATTATTTTTTCGTCCTGTGAATTAATATATACATGATAGGGTCCAGTGTCATTGGGCTTCTTTGTGTTGCTGAATGTTACTTTAACCCAAGGGTTAGCCTGGCTATAAGATTAAGTTTCCATTCTTAAGGTATTATGGTCAAAACCTCTTATGTGCTAAAAACGTACTCTTGTCTTGTGTCTTCAGTTCGTACAAACTTTGCCTCTATTTTAATCGAACTCCTATTAGTGCACAATGAAATTAATTTCTTAGAATAGTCGATGTGCACAAATAGCTTAAATTGGCCTATGCACCCTAAGCTTAAATACATATAATAAGCGATTGGATTGTTCATTTGATATAGTACTTCATTAGTATCCTAAACCTTAAAATTCTGAAGTCCTACTCCTACAGATTGGGAGAAAGTCCAAGATCGGATCAACTTAAATTGACTTGTACGTCTTATGCAAATGCAAAAAACATATGGATTTACTTCAGTTTTAAGAAAGAATAGAAAAAACCTTTTTTTTTTTTTAAGTTAAGCAAACATCCTCGGAAGTATTTTACAGGGAAAAAAAGAAAAAAGAAATCCTCGGAAGTAGAGTTCAATTGATGCATATGGGTAACTTCTTCCAGGGGACACGTTATTGGATTTGAACTAGTATTAGTTTCCTTACAAAATAAACTGCGTACCTACCCAGTCACACGAGGATGGATTCAATAATTTATAAATGATAGCTATGGATTGATGGCGAGATTTCAACCATATGTACATTCAACATTATGAAATTAATTTCTTTTTCCAGCAAAATGAATTTATCATAGGGCGTTTGGAAACATTTTTGTTTCCTATTTTTTGTTTTTATTTTCAATTTTTTTCCCTACATTATTTTTCTCCATCTCTCTGTTATTTTTTCCCCATTGGGTGGTCTTAGAAAGTACAACTCAGTGATGCTACGGTACAGTTGCAGAACTACTACAATGATGGCTACGGTACAACTGCACAGGTAAGTATCCGTATACATATTTAACCTGCTACGGTACTACTGGTGTTATTGACATTTTTTAAAGCTTTTCAATTTCTTTCTGACCAAAAATACAGTATTCTCACGCATAATTTTTTTGTGCACCTAATTAAACTACTACTCCCTTCGTCCGGATTTGTTAGTCCATTTTGAAAGTTCTGTCATTTTTCAAATGATTATATCTTATAATTTACAACGTCTTATGTAATTCTGAAAATATTGTCTTATAGAACTAATCGACATCTATCAAATAAGATCAATATTGGATATATAATTACTTACCAATTTAAAGATATCACTAATTTTTTATCCGGTTACAATAGAACGGGAGACAAACAAATCTAGACGGAGGGAGTATTACAGATCTTTAATTCAATGAGAAAATATTTGTGTACGAAAATATTTTATATTGTTGACTTGTTGAGTTGCCTTTGCAATTTCCTTCGAATAAAAAAAACAAAGTATTTCCACGCATTGTAACCCAATAAAAAACTAGTGATATATTTAAATTTGCAATTAATTTTATACTCCCTCTAGCAAAAAATTAAGCACTGTCATCTGGGTTTACTACAAAACCAGACCAATCCGATCCATGCTCACCCCTACTTGTTTGACTAGAAAATTACAGATGGGAGGAAATTGACATTTTTAGCTTCTTTTTGGGCTGAATTAATTCATGGTAATACAATGGGTACAATTGTATGAAATTGATGTGCATGCGGGGTGCAAGTTAGGTATACCCATAACATTGTTGCCAAATGACAGTGCTTAATTTTTTGGAGCAAAGTCGAGAAGGTTGAGATAAAAAAAAAAAAAATACTCCAGTATAAAAAGGTGAGAAGTTTCACTCCAGTATAAAAAAAAAATCAATGTTGTCAATTGAACTCACAATTTCCTTCACTTTAGCGCAGGAGACAGGAGGAAGTGGCATTAGAACTCGATGCATTGGAGTTTTGGATCGGCCAATTACACACATCAAATTGAGTTGATTTCTGGCAAGGACATAAGAAAAATTATTTGGAAATTATTTAACATTTGGAGTATTTGTATGAAATCAAAAAAGGAAAATGCTAATGTGTGCCTACAAAATTATGTATGGAAAATATGTACACGTTAAGATTGAAAAAGTGTATTAAAATATGTGAAAGTGTATTGAAAAGTGTAAATGATGTATTAGAGAGTGTGTTTATTTTGTTCTTTTTGTGTGTTTATTGTGTGTCTATTAAACACACGTTAGCAAAACCAATAAAAAAATGAGCCCCAAAAGCTATTATATACTATTTACTGTGCACTTCTGTACCCGTAGGTTTTTCGATAAAATACTCCTACGTTAAACTGTGGAAAACGAAAATCAATGGGGTTAATTTGTCACTTTGACCAAGGCAATAATGACTCCTGCATGAAGGCTGCAATGCCATCGATTCACGGTAAGACCTTAGCCTTCATGCGCGCGTGGATTGTAGTGTAGACCACCCAATGGCAATTACCAGCATTTGCCTTTTTCAAAACTAAAAATAAAAATGTGTTTGGTAATTCATTTATGTTTTGTGTTTATTAAAAACGTTTTCAAAACACAATAAAAGTGATTTGTCTTGTTTTTAAAACATGATCGTTTAAGAAAACCCCACAACATTTGAAGAACACAAAAAAGGTGATTTGCCTTGTTTTTAAACAAGGTCGTTTAAAAAAAACCCCACTACTTTTGATTTTTGAAGCCTGTCAAAACCCCACCGTCTTGCTCACGCTTCTCTCTAGTCCATCTCTCTCTCTGTCTCTCTGTCTCTCTGTACGAGTTTGAATTTATGTACGAATTTATTGAATCTGTTAATTCATCTATATATCTACGAAATTTGTTGAATCTGTGTATGAATTTGCTTTTGAATGAGGTAGAATTCTAGCGTTTTCGGTTGGAATCCATAGGTGGCTCCACATTGCTCCTATTTTTTTTTTCTTAAGAATACATGTAATTTTTTGTATTTTTATTTAAGTTTTCTCCTTTTTGAACACCCGAGCAAAAATAATTGAACACCCTATGCGTAAATATTTGAACACTTAACCCCCAAATAAATGAACAATTAGGCCACAAAAAACAGCCCACAGACCAATCTAATGTAAAGAACCCAATTAAAGATAATAAGAGGCTCCATAACTTCCCATAGATGGTCAATTAAACAACATAAACTCTTTTACTTTATATATATAACATGTTACATGTAGTAAAAATTTCATCTCAAGTTTGTTTGAACACTTATTCCTACACTGTGAATTAATATCCATCAGTCAAAGAGATTCACAATTGAATATTTAAAGTATTAGTTCAAAACATATTAAATCTCTCTCTCTCTCTCTCCCCCCCCCCCCCCCCCCCCCCCCCCCCCAAAAAAAAAAAAAAAGAGTATATGTCTAAAAAATTTGTGTCAACCTATTTGCTAGACAATTGCGTGCCATAAAAACTAATGTATTTAGTGCCGGATTAATTTTGTTTGACCTAAAAATAGAATTCGCCAAGATCATGCAATTGTGACATATATCTTACGAATTATTGGTCTCATTATTCAATAATACATAAAAATTTGGGTAAATATGGCTAGTTAATAGTGCTAGTGGAGTTAGGTAATTTTTGAACACCCTGTTCAAAATTCCTGTAGCCGCCACCATTATAATCGATCAGTTGGATCTTCATACTATAGATTTATGAGATTGGTTGCATCTTCATCTTTGAAATCAATGTCTAATCCATTTTTCCCTTACAGATTGCATGAAGAATACAACCCTCCTCTTCAACCTTTTTGAGAATAGATATAATTCAACCCTTTTGCCTCCACACATGTGTATGCTTTGTGTATAGGCCATGTTTGATCACTGGTTTTGAACGAGCCGAGCCCTTGGTTACTTTTTGTAGCCCTATGTCTACGTATCTAATTTGATAAGTTTAAGCGTTAGCACATACCTTTCTATCTATGTATGATGTTTTTGCCCTGTATTCATTAATCATTTAATCTGGTTGTCTTTGAATTCAGAATCTGTGTCCTTAGAATGATGTCTGAGCCTTCATTTCTTATTGATTGAATTTGTTACTTGTTAAGATTTTTAACTCGCGGTGGTATGAATGATGCTAATCTCCTGTAATGGCTCCTTCCATGGGCGGAGCTACTTGGACTTCACGCGCTTCAATTGTAATTTTCGTTGCACATATCTTGCATTAAGTAACATTTGCAAGGTCTTATAACTTGACACCCCTGAAAGAAGGAAAAACTGAACATGAAAGATCAATGTGAAAAGAATTGTAGCTAGAGTCATTGCTTTGAACTGAAATTTTATTTGCACAAATGCTGCATTTAAGTGAAATTTTATTTGCACAAATGCTGCATTTAAGTATAATTTATAGCATCAGTAATCGGGATATCATACAAAGTTTTCAGAAAATAAAATTTCATCGTAGACAATTGTGAACTATGACTTTGCTCGACTTTTGTTGATTCAATAGTATGTTGATGTCCCTAGCTAGTGTACTCATGTAATTCGACAAGTTTAGCTTTGTAATGTTACTAAGAATGCACAATACTATGAGTCGTGGACAACTGCATCATATGTCCAATGTTCATGATCGCATTGCCGAGCAAGTTTGGTCTATCATCAATCGTAGTTGATGCTATTATCATTGCAAATGTATGGGGGCGTTGGTAATCATTGCAAAAGTATGTATACTTATATTTAAAACTATGTTATCCTTATTTCAGGTATGAACTCGTGAACTTCATTTGTATGAGATTGATGGATTTGAGTCGGTAGAATTAAGACTCAATGGCATTTTCGTTTAAAAAAAAAATGTCCTTATACCTTTTGTTGATAGGTGTCTATGCATTTGGGTCAACTTTTTTTTTTTTTTTTTTTCTAGTAGATATTTGCATTAGATATGAAATTCATATTATTGAGCTAAAGATGGTGTTATTGGTTTGTACGTAGATGGACTTTTTTTTTTTCTGCCTCTCCCTCATCTCATTCAATTTGAAGAATGACCCAAAAAAAAAAAAAGAAAGAAAATGATGCTACCAAACATGTTTCATGTTGTTTTCATTTTTTTTTTTTTACTGTTTATAAAATTTTTATTACCAAGCATGTTTTTATTTTATTTATTTATTTATTTTTATAAACAGAATATGAAAACGTTACCAAACGCCAATGAGTTCTTTTGGATGCTGGATCAGAGGGGTATTAAAGTTGGATCTGGATGACTAATCCCGGGCCCACGTTTCATCCTTGGTTTAGCAAGTTTTTACCCTGTTAATTAATAAAGGCCCCAGGGTTGCCAATAAATAATATCCCCTTATTTCCATTTCTCAATACCCCACAATCCATGCACCCAAGACCATCTATTTTATCTTTATTTCTCCATTTCAATAACAAAACAAATCAAGTATTATTTTATCCCCGTTATTACCAAAATCTTTCAAACCAAATTATTTTATCCGCAAGTGGTGGCTAGTTCATGCAGTAGAGCTCTTGGATGCCCCATGTAACAAATTAGGAATGAAGAATGACAAAAAAAAAAAAAGGATTATTTTATGAGTGTTGATTTTGGGGCTCCCTTTTTTTATGCAGGCACTCCAAAATTTAATGAAGTTACAAAACTACCCTTTTTTCAGATATAAAAATTACTGGACGCACTCTACTCCAAATTATCTCCTCATTTACTAAGGCACTCCAAACGGAAAAATGAACGAAAACTAAACATAAACATTAGGTTCTGTAGCGGCCGGGGGCCCAAGGGTTCATTGCCCTCGGCTAAACCCCAGACATGGGGGACAGGACAGACTGGTCCTCCCTCACCGGAATGGGCCGCGTGTGGCAGGGACCCCCTGGTCACATTGGACGGTCTCCCACGGGAGGGGAGCGGATGCCGAAGGAGCGCCCCCCGGCAAGGAGCGTGCTCGGTCCTTGGGGGCCTCGGTCGGATCCCTCCCCTTGGATGAATCCCTCCCCTCGAGGAGTATCCTCGAGAAGTTTTGCAGATCCGGGGAGCCCCGGGGACCTCGAATTGCAGCCTCGGCCAGCCTCGGGAGGTTTCTGCCGAGCCCTCCCCGGGTCGAGTCAATTGACCTCGGCGCCGAGGGAGAGGGGGCACGTCAGGTGTCAAGGGGGCTCGATCGAGGCACCCCTAACAGTCTGAGTGACTCATTAATGGCCACAACCACTGCGCATGTGCTGCAGTTGTGGCAAGCCACCAACCCCACAGGCTACGCCTGTAGGGAGACTCGACTGATGGGAATATCGGTGACGGCGACAGGTGACAACTCCGGGAAGGCAGCCGCTGAGGCGCCGCATGAGGGACATACGTCAATCCATGCATTTAATGCCTTGGAAAGGACGGAGCGCGTGGAGCCCCCGAGGGTGTGGGGGACATGCGCCCCCTCGCCTATAAATAAGGCCCTCCACATCTTGATTAAGGGTTGGCTCCTCCCCCTCTACTTTACATTCACAGCTGCACTCTCTTTCTAAAATCTCCTCTACACTCCTCCCCCAGTCGCTGACTTTGCCATCGGAGTGCCTTCCCGGACCACCACAGTCCGGGCTAGGCACTAACGTGGTTGTTTCCCTGTGCAGGTCCCCCTCAGGCGAGCTTCAGCAGTTCCAGCCTCCTCCTACGGCGGAACCCTAGGACCCCCGTGAGGTTCAGTTCATCCTCTCTCCCACCGTTCAGGTTCCAGCAGTCAGAAGAGGTCACTCCGGTGAAGCGCCCCCCACAGGTTCTAAACATAAACATTAACATTAGGTTCCAAACATTAAACATCCACAACATAAACATTAGGTTCCGAAAATTAAATATGCATCTATGCTAGATTGCTTCACACCACTCTGCACCAAAAAAAAAAAACTAAACATGCTAGAATTCTCCAAAATAAACAACACACAATTGAAAATGTTGATGCCGCAAAATCTTTATAACGGTTGCGACATGAGATCTTCATACTTTGGTATTCATTATCTATCATTTTTTCCTCAAAATCTTCATAATGGCTGCAAATCTACATTTTAAAACTCATAGTGAGACAAAGTAATAGAACTCCCAAGAGACTTTGCATGGACAAAAGGATGGTTCTACAATCATAGGCCGAAGACCACTTGTCCAGGTTGTCCTGGTGCAGAACATGGAGACAATAGCATAAAGACTCTGTCAAGGAAGTATTACATATGGAAGCAGGCAATTCAGTGACGTGCAGTAAAAGGAGTTGAGCAACTATCTGCTTTTTTTTTTTATAAAAAAATTTGTTTTTTTGGAGTGCCTAAAGTAAAGGAAAAGAGTAAAGGTTTTTGGAGTGCCTGAAGTAAATCATGGAACTTGCCAAAAGGGTAATTTTGGAAAACTATTGTAGCTTGGAGCGCCTGCATCAAAATTGGGAGTGCGAATATCAATTTCCTATTTTATCTATCCTTCATAAATGTCACATCAATGTGAGTCCACTCTCCATAAATAATAAACTCTACTATCTTATCTCCCCTATTATTTAATACACCAAAGCTCATCCTACATCGAGCCATTTAGTAACAAAAATAGAAAGCTCAAAAGGATCAAGGGCACAGCGAGGAACGAGCATACCGGTGATTAATTTATAATTTCTATTTACATTATGTAATTAAATTATTCATATGAAATTAGAACCAAACAAATAACGACACTTTCATTCAAGGCAATGAAAATGCCTTAATTAGCACATGTACACGCATCTGGAAGCAATTTTACACACAGATGTTCTCTCTCTCTCTCTCTCTCTCTCTCGCTGAAAGTAGTGAATAAAATGAAAATGCTTCCTTGTTCCCATTTCTTTAATTTGGCTTCCCACTTAAGCAATCGCATCCTATATATCCATGATAGTTTTTGTTTTCATGCCTTCCTAATCATGATATTTCCATGGACGGTCTGGTGGTGCATGCCGGTATGAGCTACATCTTTTCCATGCTAATGATGATAGATAAAAAAAAAAAGCTAATGTTAACCTCAAGGTTATAATAATGTTGTATTAGTGATATTAAGACGTAGCAGTTGATCAATTTATTATACATGTATTTAACAAGTCAATTTTGTCACTCAAAATGGTGAAAAGTAGTCTTATGAATCTATTTCTATCTATAGAAGGGAGAGTACATTTTGATATGGACTCAAAATTGAAGCTCAGTCCCATTTTTAACTGCTAATCTTGATGCTATATCAATAAAATTAGATGTTTTTTTTTTGAGGGATCGGCAGTACGGTATCAAAGATTAAGAACCACTTCCAACTCTTTAGCCAAAAATTATACATTAAATTATTTTTGGGTAAGTACCTAAAAATCATTATTGTCATGAACAGAGTTATCATTGAAGTTCAAAAAAAATAGAGATATCATTATGTACTAATATAATTGTAGATTAGTACCAATAGAAATCCATATGTTTTCATTTGCATGTGGCTAATTAATGTACTGTAGAGCTTTGATCTTTATTTTTTATTTGATGTGGTTGGCTCCTGGCCAACTCAGTTCAAATGTTGTATTTGCCCTATTTCACTTATATATCATTATCGACAAGAAATGTAAACCAAAGTTTCTTCCAAATCGATTGCATTGCGTCATGTGTCCATATTCTATTTTTTGGGACCACTGTTTGAACAAATGGCGCAATGTAATAGATTTGGAGGAAACTTTAGTTTACACCGCCAGTATAAAGAATGTTCTCTCCATTGACAATATTACCAACTTTTCAATTTTTATTCTCATCAAGGGAGAAAGAAGATGACAATGCAACACCAAGATCCTTGTAGCGAACGCATGTGATTATTATAGTTATTGAAAAAGCCCTTCATATTAAGAAAGTCAATCCTATCCTTGCCTTGCCAATATTTATAACTAGGGTAAATTACACTGACCTCAGCTAGGTACCTCTGAAGTATCACAGTCACCCCTTTAATCCTTTAAATACCATTACCACCCCTTTCTTTCGAAAAATGGTTAACTTTTAGGCCAAAAGTATAAGAGTGGTACGCACTTTCAAAATAAAGATGCATATGATGGAAAAGAGCAGAAATAAAGATGTCAAAAAAATCGAAAGGAAAAAAAAAAAAAAAAGAGGCCTTGCTTTCCCAATTTTAGCTGTTTCAAGCTAATTTCAGCAATTCGCAAAAAAATAACAAATGATTTCTAGACATCACATAAATATCACCAAGAAACGAGAATGACGTTGAACCACATGTACAAGATTTGTAGTTATACAATTTCATAACCAACTCTTTAATTAAATTTATTTGATATGAAAATTTACCTTGTTTATTGATAGTGAAATGATGATCTTCACTTTCTTTTGACCAATATTTACCTTGTTTATTTATGGCGAAACTCTAGTGGATCAGTGTTTGGAACGAAGTTGGGTGAATTAAAAACTTACAGTCTACTTGTATAGCGGGTGTCAAAACTAATTAGTGTAAATTTGTCAATTTATAAAACCACTATATATGTCAGTATTGTAAATGCAATATTGCTTGAGGGCATTATATATCTTAAATCGTTTTCAATTCCATACGATGATTGAAAAGGGAACCGTTGGTATTCCAAGGAGTATAGGGCGTGACAGTGATATTTCAGAAGTATCAGGGTAGGTAAGTGTAATTATTCTCATTCTCATTCTCTCTCCCTCTCTCTCTCTCAAGGTTGAACCGACCATCCATTACACCTTCACTTTAGACTTTATTTCACTAGTTCTATTTCTATGTTGTGATACCAAAGGAGATGCCACTCAATGAAATTGATGTGGACAGAGGAGCAACTGGTGCACTAATTAGTATATAGGGGTGGACCTCTTGTTCATCATATTACTGCTTCCTTTTGGCACTCCAATGTGAAAAAATGTGCTATTATAAAATTAGCCAAAACAGAGTGCACCATAACTTTAATCATTTACAACATATAAAGCTAGAGGAGTAAAGGGAACTTTTTCCCTCTGGTTTGAGACACAAGACCTAGAACATGGATCTAAATTTTAGGAGTTTAGTGAGCCACTTCTATCTTCTATCATGATGATTTGCACTATGTTTGAATTTGAGATATGCCATGGAGAAAGAATTACTAAAAGACTGGACAAGAAAATCGAGTGTAACTAATTTGATTTCTTTTTTGTGGGGTTAGCAAATTGATCGAAAAAAATGAATTGTGTCAGAGAATAATAAATTTTGTTTGGGAAAGTCTAGAATATCTCTCGGTTTGGGGACACCTTATTCCCCTATATATAACATTAACACACTCAATGACATAACATTAACCATAAGAAGGCGTAACAAAAAACAGCAGATATAATAACATAAGCCACGCAATGAGTAACATTTATTAACAATTTCAGAGCATAAACCTTTAAAAAGAATAACATTTTACCATATCATGCATGGCATAACATTTTAAGCTCACTGTTCTTACAGTGTCTTCCATCATAATATTAACTGCTCAATGAAGTATAACATTAACCACTCAATGGCACATGCTACGCTAGCTTGGGGGACATCATAAGGGGAATGGTATAGAATTTTCCCTTGGTTGCACTTTTCATGTACTTTATAAGACAATGGAAGCTCTGGATCAACCCTTGCAGACTAAACTTTTGACACTTCCGACCACTTAGAGCAAGCGCTTGGATTCTTGCAACCAATATGAGCGTAAGTGTCGTCAAAATGTGACTTACGGATGAAACAACACTTTTATCACATATTAGGGTTGAGCTCGTTCAATGCACGAGGGACAAAAAAAAAAAAATCAACATGAACCCCTTCTCTCTCTCTCTCTCTCTCTCTCTCTCTCTGTTTTGTTGTTGTCCCGTATATAGAACGGGCACAACACTAATAAGAGAAAAATTAAATAGAACAAAATCTCGTAACAAACCCGTAACAATTCCAATCAATTATTACGGTTGTGAAAGTAAGAAAAAATAAAGCAGAAATATAAGATGAAAATGGGGAGAGAAAATAAGAAAGTTAGAGATGGGGTGAGAGTCATGGGATAGGTGGAAAGAGAGAGGGGAAAGAGGATTTGAGACTTGTTTTAAAAAAAAAAAATTCAAAATTCTAGAAAATTAGTATTTGAGATTTGGAGGCTTTTGGGGGTCAACTACATTGCTATAGGACATGTAATAAAAATAAAATAATGATAATAATAATGTCGTCAAATTTTGATTTTTTGACTTTGTTCTAAAAAACAAGAATTGAATTTCAGAGTCTTTACTAGCAACACATTTATGCTCCGATGAGAATAATTTTTTGTGATTGAGATTTGGAGTTCTATTAAGAGCATAAATCGAAGGGAAGAGGACAAATTGAGTCATCATTGCAATGGAATGATTCATGTGTTGAATTTGAACTATTCACCCACCGACGTTTCCGAATCCTTCCAAACCCATCTTGAAATGAAAACCTGAACTGTCCCAATCCATCTTCGTTAAATACTAAATCCCAAGTTTGGATATATGAAATTTTGTATGTATCTGGTTTGCTTTTTTGGAAGAAGAGAAGTGTGTATTGTTTATGATTTGAAATAAAGTCTAATATTGTTCTACTTATAAAAAAAAAAAAAAGTCTAATATTGTTCTAGTAATTAACTGTTGGGATCCACCTCGTGTAGGCTGCGTGGGCTTAAGCCCGAGGGAGAGATTAGGGTTTTATTTGTGTAGCTCTTCAGATATATAAATACCTTTGTTATCCCTTGTTTGTGGTGTGACAATGTGAGAGAGGCAGAGAGTGTAAAAGAAAGATACACGAGTGACTGTGATGGAATCATTATTGTGAGGTTGAGAGTGAGTGTGTAATCACCACGGATTGATAATCTCCGGAATATATTGAAATCTCCCCAATCGTGGAAGTAGGTCCGATGTTTGGTCGAACCACGTATATTGTGTGTCTTGATTCTTACTTTGTTGTACTGTTTTTGTGTGTGACGTGCGTGTTTGGCACAACAAACTGATATCAGAGTGGGATTCGAGGCCCTTGAGAGCACAAAACAGTTGGATAACACTCGGAAGCACTGGTTTGTCTGTGTTGAGATCAAAGTCTGTTGAAAACTTGATCGGACCAGCAAGGATTGTGCACCCCACTCAAACGAGTTCACAGGTGGTGACGCGGTTAAGTTTCTTGGTGAGCCAATTTTTTGGGACAGAGTATAGCTCACCAGATCTATTTTCACCATTTTTTTTAGCTTTTAGGAGTACATATAAGAAAGTCTAGATACTATGGATACCTGGAAACTACCCAGAATTTGAAGTTCAACGGTCCAGATTCTGCTTGAGTGAATTTAGACTAATAAAGTTCAAATTCTGGGTAGTTTTTGGGTACCCATTTTGGATATGTAATAGTGCTCATTACATATTCATACAACTAACAACTTGTGCAGATTCCTAATCCAACACATCCAATGAATAAGGAAACCACCGATGTCATGTCACATACAAAGCCTCCATATTTACACATGCAGTACCCCTTTAAATATTTGGTTGACCTTCTTTGGGTAAAAAAATGGTTTTTAGTTTTTTAGTTTTTTCATTTGTCCTTATTTAAATTTTTTTTTGCATTCTTTAGTTTTGCATGAAGATTTTGTGGTTTCTGGATTCCTCTCGACAAGACGAATCTAACAAGTATAAATTTATGGTCAAACCAAATATTTTTTTGAATAAAGCCAAAATAGGTGAATTATTGGCCAATAATCCATTTATTTTGGCTTTATTCAAAAAAATTTGAGTTTTGACCATAAATTTATACTTGTTAGATTTGTCTCGTCGAGAGGAATCCAGAAATCACAAAATCTTGATGCAAAACTAATGAATACAAATTTTTTTGAATAAGGACAATAGAAAAACCCGAAAACCAAAAATCGGTTTTTTACCCAAAGGAGGCCGAGATTTTCTAGGGTTTCTAAAACAGGGATCCTTTTTATAAAGGTAGATTACTTTTTAACCAGAGTGTACCAAATGGAACAGAACAGAACACAACTGGTGAAGAAAGAAGCAGCTTGTATTTTTTGAGGTTTTGACTTTAAAAAAAATTGCAGTGATCACATGTGACAAACCTTTACTTTTAACTTGTCTACTGGATCCAACTAAGGTAAATCTGAATATAAAATTACTAGAACCATCCAAAAGCGGTAGGGTATCATGTAAGCCAAGGAGCAAAGCTACACACACATGCCAGATCTCGGAATTTACGGTAAGTCCAAATTTATGACGGCCGTAGCCTGTCGGCCTGTCTTGATGGTCTAATTTCTTGTACCCCTAGTCCTCGTTTGTTTCGCGGATTAACTGTCTTAGATAGAACTAACTGCACCACTTTTAGAGTTATCTCATGTTTTGTTCCCAAATGACTTTCAGGATTATTAATCCCGGGATTATTTTTATTCCTATATGCGGTGTACTATATAATCCCAAGGGGGAGGCGGGATTAAGTAGGATTAACAAAGACGAGATTGTTTTCGAAAATATTCGGATGATATTGGAATTTTTCTCAAAAAGTATTTTCGAAATTGGTTTTTGTTTTTTTTTTGAAAAAATGTTTTCTTTTCTTTTTCAAAATCTTTAAATAAAAAAATTTACAAAACATAAAAAAAAAAAATTTTATGAAAAAAACTTTATTTAAAAAAAATTGTTTTCAAAAAAATATATCTTTTGGAAATAATTATTTATCTAATTTTTTTGTTGTTTTAAAATTATTTTAAAAAAAATTCGAAAAAATAAATATATTAAAAAAATCATTTTGGAAATAATATTTTAAAAAAATTTATTTTTAAAATATATTTTGGAAGTAATATTTTTTAAGAAACTTCAATTTTTATTTTTAAATTTTTTTCAAGAATTGTTTTCCAAAAATGTCGTTTAAAAAAAGTGATTGTGATTGTTTTGAAAAAAGTATTTTCAAAAATTTTTTTTCAAAGTAAAGGTTTTTCAAAACTAGATTTTGTTTTTCCAAAACTATTTTCAACAAATATTTTTTAAATGTGGTTTTTTAAAAAAATATTTTCTTTTTTTTATCCCATAAATAATCTCACGCGAATCAAACATGGGATTGAGCAAATTTAGGGATGAAATTAATACCAGGACAAATAGTCCAGGACTACCAATCTCAGGATAATTAATCTCATCTATTTTAATCCATGAATCAAACGAGGTCCTAATCTATAACAAGTTTTTGTTTTGGTAATTGACAGTGTCTCGGGCTTGGTCGCACACACCGTATTAATTCATACAGTCCCTCACAAGCATCAGATGACTAGTTATTTTGGATAGTGAAACAAAAAGAACCGTAAAATAACATTCTTAATTACCCTTAACCTACTTAAACATAATCTAATGTGAAATCCGTAAAATTCAAGAACAGTAACTACGAGTACTTTACAATGACGAGTAAAATGTCACGGACTTTTCCAAACTAGAGGAGGTTAGTGTAATTTCGAATACATACCATCGGTATATACTCTTATCGTCGGGCTAGCTCAAGAGGGGCCACCGCATTGGTTGCCCCGTTTTACAATAAATACTAAATATGATAATCTGTCAGGGAAAAAAAAAAAAAAAAAACACCCACTTGGAAACATAAGTGTTATCATCCCTTGGGAATCTGCAATCTCCACCAAATTAGGTCCATCTTTTAATCCCGAATGGACCTAATTAAATCAATTCAGTTGTTATAGTTAGCCAGAGCATATGGTTTCGAACCTCAAGATGTGGACCAACGATTAATATTCATATCTAACACCACTTGAGTTATTTTTCAAGGTTTACGTCTAGTAAAACCCTGATATCATGTAGAATAATTTTTCGGTTGCATGTCTTAAGGGCACTGCCAAGTGGTGTCCCGATACTCTTATTTACCGTAATCAATCTAAATTTACAGACCGCAAACATACTCATCAGAAATTGAACATACACAAAGCACCAATCACTCTATGGCTAAAAAAAACATAGCACATAATTATCATTGTTATTGCAAAGTCCACAGAGCTAAATCACATACATAGCAAAATAAAAACAGAAAAGCACATAACCCTATGCTCTTACTCGAGGGTTTTAATACCAAGTGCTTGTCCACATCTACTATGGTGGTCCAAGTTTGCCCCTCGCATGTGGTCTTGTATTGAGTGGATCTTCACTCAACGTCCCATTTAACACCACATGGAATACAGAAAGGATATGATCTATTTAAATTAAGTTTATACATAGATCCTTGCAAAATATGGTCTTTAAAATAAGACCCAACACTACATTTCATGCACTTAAAATTAAAATACAACTTTTAACTCTGCTTCCCAGTAATATTCAATACCTTAAGTTATGACAATTAAGCTTCTGGAACTGGTAACACATTTGTCTTGATATACCACAACTTGGAGGACGTTGAAATCAGCACTTATCTATCGGAGTTGGCCGGCCTTGAATTCCCTCCGGTCGCCGGGATTTCTCCGAACTAGCCGTGGGACCTTGGAACATAGATAATGGACTCTGAAACAGAGCAATTACTCTTACAAGAAGTGTAGGAACCGATAAACCCGAACCGGTCGCTTAAACTCTTAGTGATTTTTGATCCCTTCAAGTCTTGATCATCATCCTTGGAACACTCGACTAACGCCGCGAAAAACGGATCCCTAACCTCATCGGAACTGATCACCTTTTGTTTTGAGGGGGTAATTGGAGGAGTACCGGCAGGGGGCAGTGGGAGGAGGTTTTTGCTAAGTGAAGGGTTCATTTTCTTGGAAAGCTGTCTCTTTGGGATACCAGGAAGTTTTTCCCAAGAAAACGGGATTCCAGAGGACCAAAGAGGAGTGCTAGGGCTAAACAAGGGGGAATCGTCGTGAAAAGACGAAGATCGTCGGGACGAGTCCGAAGAGGAGGAGGAGGAGGAGGAGAAGGAGGGGGTACGGCGGGAAAAAAGCCGAATAACAGGCGAAAATGGGGTGTCTAGAGTGGCGTTTGGCGGAATTCGGGCGTGGCGGTTTAAGGGTGTAGTGGGGGAAGACATGGTTGTGGTCGGAGGGAGGAAGAAGAGGGGGAGAGAGAACTGTCGTCTTCTTGTGCCGTGTTTGGATCTTGTTTGTTATATATAGGGATTATGGGTTCTTTTCCTGTCAACTTGGGTGAGTGATGGGAAAGGATACAAATAAAACTAACATAACGACCCCATCACATTATGACATTAAGAGAGAGAATGGTTGTCAATTCAATGAAAAATCTCTCGTACTAGTTTTTTGGTGTACCCGTATACGAAGTAATTTTATGCGGGTACGCCAAAAATCCAGTACACAGGACTTGAGCTCCAATTCAACTGGGTAGTAAGTTGTAACAGGTAAATTGGTAATGTTGTAATTTCATATATGTATGGTTATTATAAAAAACCGCTCGGTTGAAGCCCTTTCGGGTATTTTTTTTTTGTGATTCCTCGCGTTGGCCATGGAAAACATGTTTTAAACACATTGAGTGGTTCGGATCGTCGAAATTTGGTCCGGAAAATAAAAAAAGGGGTGGTCCTCAAAGAGGAGATTTTTGAGGGAGTCCTCAATAGAACATCTTCCTATATATATATATAAGAGTATGCAGACTTAAACCGCAGCCCTTGGATGAGATCGAAGGGCTCAGATTTTAAATGAATTCTCGCGGGTTAAAACCCAGGGTACCGGGTCAAGCCTCAGATACGGGTGAGATTCTCTCATTTACCCAAATCAAAGAGAGAGAAAAGAGAGGAGAAGAAAAAACCCTTCTGGAGATAATTTCCACGAAGAAGAAGAAGACAATCGAATCCCTCAACTGGAACTTGAAATCACTCAACCAAGGTGTTCTCTCTCTCTCTCTCTCTCTCTCTCTCTCTCTCTCTCTCTCTCTCTCTCTCTCTCTCTCTCACACACACATTCATTTTTGGTTTCGATTTATAGGGTTTCGTGTTAGATTTCAATTTCGAAGAACTAGGATTTCGAGTTCTAGGGTTTCAGTTTCAGATTCAATCTCGATTTCAAATAACTAGGGTTTCGATTTCAAAGATATAGGGTTTCGATTCCGTTGTATAAATAAGTTGTGCAAAAAAAGTACCTTCGTTAGTATAACTTTGTAAGATAATATATTACAGTGTTTTGATATTGAACATGGCTAGCATTTTGTTGGTTTGACCAGGTTCTGCATTTAGGCTAATAACTAGAGGTTTTTATTTTATTTTTTGTTTATAGCTACTAATTGTTTAGGATGAATTATTTTTGTTTTCATCAGGATATACTGAGTTAGTGTTACTGAATTTAGGCTAGTGTACCAAATTCTTGATCCAAGTTTGTTGTTTTCGTTTTCAGAATATAGTCTTTACAAGATATACTCTACTCATCGTCACCATTACAACCATGTACATTCTCTGGAGCTTCTTCTAAAGTTCTTTACACTCCTCAAGTGAAGAACGACAAGAGACCGAAGATTGAAAAAGTGTTTGCCAGTTTGGAAGACGTTCACAACTTTTACTACTATTATGCTAAAGAATCTGGATTTCGTATTCAAATCCATTCCAGCAAGTTGGGTAAGGGCAGTCCAATCATTATAAAGGAATTTGTTTGTCACAAAGAAGGGGTGAGGGCCAAAAAGTATAATCAAATTGTTTCTATAAAAACTATACAGAAACGGAGGTTAACTAGAGAGAATTGTGGAGCAAAATTGACTATTGTGAAACAGAGTGAGGGGTTTGTTGTCACCCAATTTGTCTCCGAGCACAATCACACTCTTGCCACGCCAAGGAAGGTGCATTTATTCCGATCTCATCGTAAAGTGTCAGCTGCCCGAAGAACTTTGACAGAACAACTAGGCTATGCGAATGTGCCGACCTACCAACAAAAGAGTATTTTGGAGATGCATGCCGGAGGCCTTCAAAATGTTGGATGTTCATGACAAGATCTTTATAATGCTCAAAGGGATAAGAGGAAAATGGTAGAGGGACATGAAGCTAGTTTGTTGGTTGAGTATTTTGAGACCCAACAACAAAAGACTCCCAGTTTTACATTTTCAATATTGTCAGATGATGAGGGGAGTATTTTTCATTGTTTTTGGGCCGAATCAACCTCTAGAAAGTCATACAAATATTTTGGGGACATGGTGGTGTTTGATACAACTTACCAGACAAACCGGTACAATTTGATCTTCGCACCTATAATAAGGTTTAATCACCACGTGCAAACAACTCTTTTTAGGTGTGCATTCTTAAGTGGCGAAAAAACAGATGCCTTTGAGTGGCTTTTCAAGGAATGGTTGGAAGCGATGCCTGCTGGCTTGCCCAAAATTATCATAACTGATCAGGATCCGGCAATGACAAAAGCAATTGCTACTCTTATTCCAAATACGCTCCACAGGTATTGCATTTCGCACATTTTGAGTAAATTCCCGAAAAAATTAGTGTAATATCCTAAAAAGAACATTATGATTTCCGTAACTGTATATGGAACTCCGAGAGCCCTGAAGAGTTTGAAGGGAGATGGGTAAAGGTTGTAGCAAAAGGTAAACTATCCACCAATGAATGGCTACATGTCATGTATGAAATTCGTGAAAGATGGGTTCCTGCAAATACGAGACACATTTTTCTGCCCACATGACTAGTAGTCAAAGAGCTGAAGGCTCTCATGCATACTTCAAGCGATATGTGTCTACAAAAAATTCTCTAATGGATTTTGTGACGCGGTTTGCTTGGGCACTTTCACATATAGCATAATGAATTAGATAGATTTGGATCATAAAGATATCAATAAGAAGCCACTCCTCGTAACGAAAACACTCATGGAGTCGACAATGCATGAATTGTACATACACAGTGTTTTTTACAAGTTTCAACTGGAACTCTTGGCTAGTGGCTCGTATATGGTAAAGAGTACATTTAAAGATGAACACTAGTCTAAGTACAATGTTATGAGGACAAATCAGAGTGATTCCAAGGATTGTGAGGTTTCGTTAAACAAGTCATCAAACTATGTTAAATGTAGTTGTAAGAAGTTTGAATGTGATAGAATTCTATGTCAGCACATGTTGTCGTACTTCACTGAAAAGCAAATTGTGCAATTACCTGATCAATACATCTTGTGGAGGTAGACTAAATCCGCAAAAGCTAGCAGAGTTATGGATGACTTTGGTGGGAGTGTTTCCGAAATATGTGACACTCATATGTTAGTGAAACGAAATAGGCTCTTCCAACTAGCTAGCAGAGTTATTGATGCATGTTTATTAAGTGAAGATGAGGCTAAAGGTTTGGAAGAATATTTGCTATCAACTGAAAAGAGGCTTGCATCAAAGACGAATAGATGTGATCATGGCGAAGAGAGTAGTATCCAAAGGTCTATTTCTTGTGGAAAGCAACCTATTCTCAAAGAACCATAACCACTTAGGCCAAAGGGTTGTGGTAAACGGCTAAAGCGAGGAAAAGAGAAGGCTATGAAGAGGGCTAGGTGTTGCAATGGTTGTGGAAAAATTGCGACACATGACAAAAGGAATTGTCTAGTACTTCTTGGAATGTAGGTTTATGCATCTAAATATAAGCATTTATAATTTATATGCTTAATTTTTGTAAATTTAAATGTGATATTTTTTGTAGCTCTTCGCAAGATGGTAGGTTTAATGATGAGGAGGACAACAATGACATGGAATATGACTCAAAATGTAAGTGTTTGGAAATAAAATGTGGTGCATTTTTTGGTTTTTTTCTTCATGTAATGACTCATAATGTAACTTAAATGTAGTGGTTGATTTGGAAGTTTGCTTGTTTTTAACCATACTTTTAGGACTCTTACTTGCAGAAGCTGAAGAGTGTACAAAGAGGAGGATGGTTGTAGAAGCTCACTTGGATTACTTGAGCCTTGTCAAATTTTGGGACTCCTACTTGTAGCTCTTTTTCTTAGGCTTCTGTCCGAAGGTTGTTTCAAAAAATTATGTGCTGACTAAAGTATTTGGAGACTTTTGGATGTATTTGCTTTTTAGACTTGTGTTTTGGCTATCATGTTCTATCTGCTATGAATTTGGAGACTTCTGGTTGAAGTGAATTGGCCTTCTTAAAGAAAGATTTGGATTTCAAGAGTCCACTTGATAAGCAGGATGAATATGACTTCGACGTGTAGTGAATGGATAATTAGGACTTTGAATATACATTTACTGCTGCTTTAGTTGTTGTTGACTGCTGAATTGAGACGCGGTGACGTCGGGCTAGGCCAAGAAACAATAGGACCCTGTCAAATTTTTCCCAGAACCAACCTTGTCAAGAGGGTCCTGTTGTTTGCTAAATAGATTGTGTTCATTTCTCGTATCGATTATATCAGTAGGCATTGATCTCACATAATTTGGAAATGTTATAACCTAGGTATAAAACTGGAAGAGTCAGTTCCTCTTCACCGCGAGAGAAGAAAAGAATTAGCAGTCTTTTGTGCAGCAAAAATGAATTAGACATACTCAAATCTCGTGTTTCCATATTATTAAGAATACCAAGTTGTCTTTTGTGCAGCAAAAAAGAATAAGAAATACCCAAAGGGGTCCTATTGTTTACCAAACAATTTTATATGAACACATTGTTCATTCTGAGAGCACATTTCCCACTAATATATTCATATCTTTGTACATGCTCAACGCACCTTGTCCCAATATGTTGCTATAGTTTGAGGAACAATGTGTTAACATGAAACATTCGCTGCCAATGTGTATTGATGCCACCAAACAAAAAAAGAAAATAACATAGTAGTAAAACTTTATCAACTAATACCATCCCTAATCGAATTGTGATAGGTCTGTGTATTTTCTTCTAGTAGCAGTGGTGATAGCATACATTAGGGATGGTATTCCCCTTGAACAGTTGAAAATACATCAAAATCAAGCCCTGAAATTAAAGCCAGCCATTAACATAAACATAGGTTAAAAAAGCAGCCTAGCTTTTGAAAAGTAGTAACTACCACATCAAAGTCAGAATCAAAATCAACTCTAGCTTTTGGAATGCCGAACCAGACACATAGAGAGAAACGATCGATTGAGAGAGAGAGAGAGAGAGAGAGAGAGAGAGAGAGAGAGAGAGAGAGAGAGAGAGAGAGAGAGAGAGAGAGACCTTGGTTGAGCGATTTCGAGTTCCAGTTGAGGGATTCGATCGTCTTCTTCTTCTTCGTGGAAATCGTCTCTAGAAGGGTTTTTTCTTCTCCTCTCTTTTCTCTCTCTTTGATTTGGGGAAATGAGAGAATCTCACCCATATTTGAGGTTTGACCCACGACCCTGGGTTTTGACCAGGGTTTTAACCCGCGAGAATTAACCTATAGTATATAATTCACAAACTCCATTTCTTGAGGTAATTAAATATCCACCCATTTTTTGGATACCACGTCTATTTTCATCCCCTTACTTTATGGGGTTAGTTTTTATCCTCTTATAATGTGACTTACCATTATTACCCTTTTTTGAGAGATATATATGTATACACACACACACACATATAGTTGAAATAGGGACTTCCAAAAATATAGTTCCTTATTTTTAGGGAATAAGGAATTTTTAAAATTTTGTTAGTTACTTCTTTTATGGAGTGCCGAAAATTTTCTTTTGATCCTCTTGCCAAAAATCAAGGAATGGTGAATGATTCTCTTTCAAAAAAAATAAGAATTTAAAAAAACATAGACGTTCAAAATTTTTCAAAATTAGGGATGATTTTGTTTCCAAAATTTAGGGCATGATGGAATTCAAAGTGGTGATACATTCTTTGTTAACATTATTTCTGTGTTATTGAATAGCTCTTTTATCATATTTTCATTGAAAAATGAATAAACCATGTTAACAAAGAATGTTTATCATATTCTTTTTGTTATAAGATTCAAATTTTACCATATTTTCCTTGAAAAACTATTTAACCATGTAAACAACAAATTTTACCATAACTGTTTACGTTCACTTTGAGTACATTTACCATGAACAAATCACATATGTTACATTTACCATTATTTATATAAGTCTTCCACAATCATGGTAAAATACTTGAATATTAAAATACTTGTAGCAATTATACATATAAAAATTAAATCGATATTGTTTCAAATAATTAGGATGTTTGGAGGAGTGCGGATGATCCTTGTATATCTGATCTAATTACCTTGATTTTGAAATTTATGATGGCACTATTTTAGAAAGGTTGAAGAAATGGGGATTTGTTTTCCTATCTGGTTATATAGTTGCTGAAAATTAGAGATTCTATGGGAGGGAATTTCAAAATGAAGGGCTTAGATTCATTCCTATTTGTAACTAATTGGGTTGGGTAATACCTAGAATTAAGGGGATTTTGAATTTGAAGTAGTGGGGGAATATTTGTGGAATGATTTCATCCCATAATCAAGTAACAACTTAGTAGCCACTGCGCGGGCCTATATAGATAACGAGTATATATGTTGTCTTTGTACATATCCTTTATCTATGTAGGTCTGTGCATCGGCTCTCTTATAGAAGGCATGGTAAAAAGAAATTCATCACATAAGGTGCTGCTAAAAAATAAAAAGCAAACATGGTAAAAAAAAACAAAAGAAACATGGTAAAATTTAATGAGAAAATGTGGTAAACTTATAATAATTACTCAATGAAAGTGGGTACATGATCAATCAAAGATACGTTGATGTTTGATAATTATGGTAAACATTGTCAACACAACATTTACTATTGATCATGGTAAAAATAATTCCATTACATTATGAATGCTCACGTTGAAAATTAGTACACATCAGCAAAGATGGTAAATTTCATGAAACATCATGGTAACTATAATGTAAAAATATCATAATTAAAATTTTTAAGGGAGCTACATGCGCTGGCCAAATTCATAAAAGGAAGTGAAATAAAAGTTTTACCATGATCCTTAAATATACCCCAGCGATCATGGTAAAACTTTTATTTCACTTCCCTTTATGAATATAGCTAGCGCATGCAGCTACCTTAAAAATTTTAACCATGATTGCTGGATCAAGGATTTTTGGATGAAAACTTACGGCAAAAGTCATTTATGTTTTCATCCCAAAAATCTTTTATCCCATAGGCAAAAAAAGTTGGGGATGAAAACATAAAAGGTTTCGTCCAAAAAATCTTTACCCTATAGGCAAAGAATTTTTGAATGAAAACATACAAATTTTTGGTTGAAAACTTAAAAAAAAAAAAAAAAATCTTTACCAAAAGAATTTTTGGATGAAAACATATAGAATTTTTGATAAAAACATAAAGAAAAATCTTTGTCTATAGGGTAAAGATTATTTTTTAAGTTTTATCCAAAATTCTTTATGTTTTCATCCCAAATATTGAAATTGGTCCACTATTCCCGGCTCCTATATGCAACATTCGTTTTAGTCCTTAATCTCGTAATATATATATACACCCACACACACAATCATGATCTCCTAAGGACTCCCTCACGGATCTCCTCCATGAAAACCACCCCTTTTTTGACTTTCCGGACCAAATTTCGACAATCCAAACCGTTCAATGCATTTAAAACCTGTTTTCCAATGCCAACGCGAGGAATCACCAAAACAAAATACTCGGAAGAGCTTCATCCTATCAGTTTTTCATAATAACCGTACATATACAGTTTATCGAAAAATGCTCGAATGAAGCCCTTCCAGGTATTTTTATTTTGGGCAATTCCTCGCGGTGGCCCTTTAAAACACGTTTTAAACACATTGAGCGGTTCGGATTGTTGAGATTCGACCGCGATTCATGAGGTCTGCACAAAGTCCTTATATTAAGGTCCTCATTAGTTCTATAAATAATAAAGGGCAAAATTGGGTTTATTTGAATTCTGGGATGAAAACATAACTCCAAAAAAAAAAAATTTGATGAAACTCTAATTTGCAGGTGGTTGGAGGATGATTATTTAAGTTGCCCTTTTTTTTCATAGTTTGCTTTTTTTTTTTTATTGATCTTTGGTCTTTGTATACTTAGTTACTTTGATCGATTTCTCAACACAACCATAACCCAACTTCCGATGGAAGAGAAACAGAAGTGATTATGACCTGTTTTAGGTTCATCGAGAAGAAGCTACGGTATCAACTCCTTAAAGTTTAACTAAAAAAATTAATATAATTATTATAAGTAAAAAATTAACAAGTCTTGTATTTAATATAAGAAAAAAATTATAATTAGAAATAATAGCAAAAAATTTGGTGGTATGCATAATTAAGTTACAAATATTGGGGAAAATTAGGTGGTATAAATTTTTTAAAAAAAAGAGAGAGAGAATAATTAAATCTTTTAATTTTACATATAATAAATAAAAGGAATTGTTATATCATATTTGTTGAGTAGTAATTTAATTAGTCTTGTATTTATGTATTTATTTAATCGTAATATCTAATAAGACCCATGCACAAGGGCAAATAAGTCATTTGTCAAGTTTTTAAATCATCCACCCAATCTTATCCCTCTTCATCACAGATTCATCCAAATCAAGGAGTACTATTTAATTCCTCTCCATAAATATCATATCAATGTGGGTTCACTCTTACTAAATAATACCTCTTACTATCTTATCTCCTTATTCATTCCGCATTCAAGGAGTGCTAGTGAATTCGGATCTCACCTGAAGAGAGACGAATGGATCACCAATCCCACATTATGTTATACGGCCTATTGGAGGTGGCTGGTCTTAGTTGTTTCTAACTGTTTCTGCTCCAGCTATTTTTCTTCAGGTACCCCTTTCAAGTTCTTGAATAAGCTAGCGGTGGCTAGCTCATGTGGTAGAACTCTTGGATGTTCCGCACTGCATTTTGGAATTGAGTCTCATTTCCCCCTCTCCCAATGT
Organism: Vaccinium darrowii; assembly: GCA_020921065.1. NCBI lineage: Eukaryota > Viridiplantae > Streptophyta > Magnoliopsida > Ericales > Ericaceae > Vaccinium > Vaccinium darrowii. Next base: position 21,472,563 of record CM037154.1, on the reverse strand, counting down.
AATAGATTAGGAATGACGAATGACAAAAAAAAAAAAGGTCTTGAATAAAACGTTTTGTTTTTTTCCAAAAAAGAAATTGTTTATAGTAATTTTTGTGCGAGAGAGACGTGAGGTAATATATTAGGAAGAGATTTTGCTTTAAATATTGTTAGATTTTGCCTCAAATTCTGAAAGAGACAATTTTCATAGGGCACTTAATTTTCTCATTTTTAATATATATGGATGGGTGAGAGACGTGTGTGAAGGAGTATTACCTTGCGTGGGCGCAAATGTTTGTTGAATTTTTATTTTTTATTTGTACAAGAAAGGATAAAACATGGACTACTCGTTTTGATGAGCATATGCATATGATTTAGATAGATACCGACCCACACAAATCCACGCTAAGTTGTTATTGCAACTCAAAGAAATATTTTTGATAACCTTATATTTTTCTTTAAAAACTTCAGAGCAGATATAAATGACAAAAATGTGTACATGCACATAAAAATATTAAAATGTTTATGAGTACTTTTGATTATAGCGATGTAACGAGGAATCCCTCAATTCGATAAAATGCGGACCTACCATTTCCTGATCGAATTTTGATGATCTGAACCGTTCAATGTGTTTGAAATATTTTTTTGAAGGCTCCCCACGAGGAATCACCAAAAAAGTTGATCGGGAACGGCTTGATCCGAGCAGTTTTCCATAAAACGGTATATATACATATTCATGAAAAACTGCTCAGATCAAGCCATTCCCGGTCATTTCATTTTGTGATTCAATCCGAGAGACCCTTAAAAACATGTTTTAAACACATTGAACAGTTCGAATCATCAAAATTTGATTGGAAAATTGGAGGTTCGCATTTTAGGCTGTTTAAGGGATCCCTTATTAGATCACTACTGTACTTTTCATATATTATAAGTAAACAAAATGTTCATATAATTGGCATTGAAATTGGTTTTTCCCCCTTTTTTGGGCTAAAAATAAGTAATATTTATTTGGGAAAAGTGACTTGTGTATTAAAAAAAGAGGTGAGACATGGATATGTTGCCCAATAATTAGGCTTAGCTATCAAACTGAAAAAGGGGTAAAAATAATGACATTAATTGGTGTGTGAGATAGCATACTCGTTCAAATTAAGTCCATGTAATGTTCCAACTACTCCCTAACATTAGTTTGTTCGGGCAAAGAAAATACTTTCTGAGAAAATTGTAACCTTCATCCGCTAATATGTGAGAGGTCCTTGGCCTATTTTCCCTTATTTTTTTTGTGTTTGAGTAAATTTTTTGAATTATATATTGTTCTCGCAGAGAGGAATATAAAACAAAAAGCTGATGATTAAAAGCTTTAAAAAGTTTGCAAATGAAAAAATGATTCAAAACAGAGAGCTTTTTTTTAAATTATTTTTTCTTTTCTGAAAGTTTTTCAAGTTTGATTTATTAGTTTTTTATTTTTCTCCAGACAAAACAAATATATAATCTAAAAAAATTTAGCATAAAACTAACATGATTAAAAAAATTTGAACAAACACTAAAATAACATGTAATATAGTACTCCTATGTCATCTTTCGTTGATCACAAGCGTACCTTCCGTGTGATGCGTGGATAAATTGATTTTAAAACCATATACAAAAAAAGTCCCAGATTATGAATTCAAAATATTTATTAAATAAAAAATAATACATGTTAAAACATTTTTGGAATATACCACCTAATATGTTTCAGTTATTTGTAATTTACATATTAATTTAGTAATTTTTATGTTATACCCCAACAATGTCAAATTCTACAGTATATATATTTTTAATATTTTGGAATCGAATTAAAGATCTCGATTTTAGTAGTTTAATTGGTTCAAAAAAAATAAAAAATTAGACGTGGAAATATTTTATTTTTTTATCCGAAGGATATCGCAAAGCAACTCAACAAACCAACAAGGTCAAATTCTAAAACATAAAAAAAAAAATTAAAATTTTTATATCGAATTAAAGGTCTCGATTAGTAGTTTAATTTAGTGCAAAAGAAATTAAAAATTATATGCGGAAGTACTTTATTTTTTTACCCAGAGAATATTACAAAATACTTTAATACAGGAGAAGCATTGCGAAAAATTGAAACATTGAGAAATTTCTTTTAAATGTTTACATGTGGGTGAACAAAGTGGCATTTTGGAATTAATCAGTGATCAATTAGTGTTAAATGCTATTCCTCCTCACAAACCTCGAACTTTCAGGTATTGATTCTATCTTTTAGGGTTTTGAAATTAATTGTATTGTTTAGGAGGTTCAGAAACTTTGTTTAACTTAATTTGGAATGGGCTTGATGATTGGCTTTGTTTAATATGAGTGAATTTGTTTATGCTATTGTATTTGTCCTCTTTACCTTTTAACATGATTTTTCCCCCCTCTGTAGGTAGGACCGCAGGGGGGACATCAGTGAATTAGGAAAAGTTTGGGAAATTTTTATCTCTTGGGTTTTTATTGCTTGAGAGTAGTGTTAGACTTTTAATAATAGAGTCCCCCTTTGGTAATTAATTTATAGTGTTAATAACGAGATTATGTTGGACATTTGTAGATTTTTAATTCACCATGGCTCCTAAAAAGTATATGTTTGGATCTAAAAAGGTTTACCAAAAGAGATAAGGAAATCAATTGAAGTGCTCAATTAATTTAAATTGATGAAGGATTGTTATCCAAATGTGTGAATTGCGTATTGGATATTATTGACTATTGCCGTTATGATTGCTTCCAGAGAAAGAAGTTTTTCGAAGTTGAAGCTAATTAAGAACTACCTTTGCTCATCTATGTTACAAGAAAGGCTGAATGGATTATTCATCTTATCCATTGAACATGACATGGTAGATAAGATTGATTGTGCGGATATTATATATTTGTAACACCTGATATTTTTTTTAAGAAAATATTATCTCCTTTATGAGGTCTATTTAAATTTTATTACCTATAAGCAAGGATGGAGTCAGGGGGGGACAAGTGGTGGCGGCCACCACCACAACAGTTTCAAAAAATGCAATTATTACATAGAAAATAGATTTTTATCCCCAAATTATATAGACTCGCCACCACTAGATTTTTATGTTATTGTAGTTTTTCATAGAGTGGATAAATATTCGTAATGCAATTAGTCTTTTTATTTTTTAAGTACATATTGTTGCTACCACAAAGGTAAAATCCTGGCTCCGTCCCTGCCTATAAGAATGGGGATATTTTGGTTGTTTTGTAGTATTACCTTTCTTTTGTACAACAAACATGTGGGTTGACTGGTTGAGTTGGCAGTGAGGATATGCATGCATGTCTAGTGGCTAATTAGAGAATTTTGTGTGTGCACGTGGAATAACACTTGGAGGCTGTAAGGTGTACGTGTACTTGTATGGGTTTTATAAACTTTCAACATGAAAAAACAAGACGAGGAATAAGAGTCAGTGAGAGAAACTAACGCATGAGATGGGTTCTTAGAGTTAGAGGAACCGTGAGTTAACGAGCGATGGGCAGACCGATTAACGTCGGAATGCTATCCGATGCAAATAAGATTTCAGTATGACACATTTACGGTGGCGAGGCCTACATGTTTAACGGTGGTGATCTTAATTAAGGTACCAGAAGTATATAATATGCGCCCCTAAATCTCTGGGGTATTTCCTTTGTGGTCCTGCTTTCAATTCCTTTTGAGCTGTGTTTATTGAATTCTATGAATTCTTGTGGAGCTGTGGTATGTGGTTGGTTTATGGGTAGTGGATGTGTGCCATGGGATTGTTTAGTAGGTGACCGAGTGAATGTCTATTGTGCCATTGGCTTGAGAAGCCTCAGAGTGGGCTGGGTGAGGCAAGTGGGGCAGGTCATTGCCCATATACTAAGGAGGACCTGATATGCGGTCGTATTATGTGGATTGTTGTTGTTGTCGACTTCGTGTCTCTAATTGGTTGGTCTCTTTTGTTTCTAAGCCGCTTCTATTCTCGTCGTATTGTATACTTTCCGGCTACATTTACTTTTCAGGTTGGCTGCGGAAGCAAGAGTTGGACGGGTTGGCGTTGGAGCATAGAAGTGTAGCTGGTTTTATTTTTCTTAAAATTGTACTCTTTTAAAGATAAGTTGTAAATATTATTATTTTTTGAATAAGATGGTTAAGTCGTATTATTTTCTTTTTGTGGAGCTTGTGGATCCGGGTCGTTACATTATTAGTATTTTTGCTTCTAAAACTGCGAGAAGGGTGATATTCAAGTGATGCCTTTAAACTGATTACTTTTTTGGATTAGTGATATTTAAATGATGATTTTGAAATATCAAAATAGTCGGTTATTATATTTGGCATTGTTTCTTACTGATGCTCTTTTGTTTAGGGAAAGTTTGATTTTATTTATTTATTTATTTTACACCTATCTTAGTAATTCGTAAAGGGCCCTTTTTTTTTTTGTTGTCGCTTTAAGCCCTTCAAAAGTCAGGACCGGCCTTGGCCAGGATTTACGTCCCTTCGGTGCTGAAATGTGAAGGAGTCCTGCGAATTTTGGGGGGATAATGAAGGACCTAATAATCATCATTACATACCCTATAGCAATATAATTGAGGCCTAAATGCTAATTTTTTAGAATTTTGATTTTTTTAAAAAAAAAAGTGTCAAATCCTCTTTCCCCTCTTTTTCGTTCCACGTGTCCCATGACTCTCACCCCATCTCTAACTTCCCTATTTTCTCTTCCCACTTTCATCTTATATTTCTTCTTTATTTTTCCTACTTTACAACCGTAGCAATTGATTGGAACTATTACGAGTTCGTTACAAGATTTTCTTCTTTTTAATTTTTCCCTTACTAGCGTTGTGCCAATTTCTATGTACGAGATAACACGAAAAAAAAAAAAAAAAAAGGGTTCACATTGATTTTTTTTTTGTTGTTGCCCTGTGCATCAAACGGGCACAGCACAACGCTAGTTACTGTATTAGATTAAAGGTGTGTAAGTTTTCGTGCTTGCCCGTTTTTCCCTCGTTCTTTAAACACATTTGAGGAAGGTTTTTATTGTTTAATTATTTTCAGAACAAAAGGTTTTTACTTTTAGGTAGCGGTCTATGGAAATATTTTGGGATATCAAACCGAGTAATAAAGAAAGTTAATCTATGGGTATATGTAGTGGGCCAAACATAGAACCCTATTGGGCCTGACATTACAGACTCTCACTCTGGGCGCACTTAGGCCGAACGCCGCTTGGGCTGGATGGGCCTGGGGGAGAGAGAGCGGGCCAATGGTACTACATTTTAGTTTGTTTTTTTTTTTACTCCGTATTATTTTATCCTCGGCTCACGTGTAGGACCTTGTCTAATCAGTAAAACAAGGGGTACAGACCCCATGTGTATAGACCATGTATAGATGGGGTCGGGGACCCCGTTATGGGTTCCAAAAGATCAATCCAAACCGGTCATACCAATTTTGAATCAAATTGGGTGATTTTGGATCGAACTCATACAGTCATCCGATTGCCTCGATTCCCGTGTAGGCTCACTCAGAATTCAATTTTGAGAAGGATGAACGGTTCGGATTGATCTTTTGGGACTCACAATGGGGTCCCGACGCCGGTCGGTACGTGATCGGTACCTATAGAAGTGTCGTTGTCTAATAATGCTGGTTGATTCTACTTTTATTATTACTCGTGGTGTTTGGGTTAGCAACAGGATGGATTTTGGTCTCTTAGGATTCAACCAATCTCTTTAGTTTTTAAGTTCTAAGTTACACAATAGCTTTTGGCCGAGCAGGTTCGCTCGGGAGAGGACATAAGGGGGTGCAAGCGGGGCTCGGGTCCCAACTCACCCCTCAATTATTCCAATTTTTCTACTATATTTTAGGTTTTGTTTGTAAAAATTATGAAGACATGTCCCCTCAGAAATATTTTAGCAATATAAAAGGATGATATTTTGATATTAGTTTATGAATATATATGATTTGGTACCCTCGCGTTAGGAATCCTGCGTCCGCCACTGGATTCGCTAGCTAAACTTTGTTGGTTTCTTAAGACTTGACCAATTTCTTGGTTTTAAGTTTTAAGCGTTAAGCTATTCTATATCTAAATCAAAGGATCTAGCTGAGTCTCGATTGAAGAATCGGATCTGCAAGAGAAACGTTGTCTGAGCATGAGATCGATTGAAGATATATATATATATATATATATATATATATATATATATATATATATATACAAAAAACTTCACATCCAAACTCCCGGATTTTAAAACGTCCGGACCTCCACCTTCCCATTTTTTTTTTGAAAATCCCGTTTTTATGAAAAACCGCTCCGATCAAGCCCTTCCGGGTATTTTTTTTTGCCAAATCTTCGCGTTGGACCTTAAAAACACATTTTAAACACATCTAACGGTTCGGATTTTCAAAAAAAAAAATGGGAAGGTGGAGGTCTGGACGTTTTAAAGTCCGGGAGTTTGGATGTGAAGTTTTTTGTATATATATATAGGACGCGGTTCTAGTCCGGGATCCGGACTTCCGGACCTCCATGATCCGAGCATTTTTTTGACGATCTGAGCCGTCCAATGTGTTCAGAAGTACAGTTTTTGCGAAAAACAGCTTGGATCAAGCCCTTCCCGGTATTTTTTTTTGAAGATTTCTCCCGTGGACCCTTAAAAACACCTTCTGAACACATTCGACGGTTCGGATTTTCCCAAAACAATTTGCAACACAAAAAAAACACCCATTTTCTTCCAGTTAGGGATCCCTGACTGGAACTGTGAGCTATATATATATATATATATATATATATATATATATATATATATATATATATATATATAGAGAGAGAGAGAGAGAGAGAGAGAGAGAGAGTCCGGATCTAATCCGGGATCCCTAAGTCCGGGACTCATAGTTCTGGATCAAATTTTCATGATCCGAACCGTCCAATGTGTTTAAAACGTGTTTTCAAGGTTCCCCGCGAGAAATCATCCAAAAAAAATACTGGGAAGGGCTTGATCTAAGCAATTTTTCATAAAACTGTATATGTGCAGTTTTTGTGAAAAAATGCTCGGATCAAGCCCTTCCCGGTATTTTTTTAACGATTTGTCGTGGGGACCCTTAAAAACACTGTTTAAATACATTGGACGGTTTGGATCATGCAAAAACATGTTTTAAAACCTTCAAAACATAAAAAAAAAAAACCAATCCGGGATCCCGGATTGGTTAACTAGCGTATATATATATATATATATATATATATATATATATATATATGTTATCTTTTTGAAATCCGATCTTTTTAAGAGAGAGAGAGAGAGAGAGAGCAACCTAGTTCGCTCACTTCAACTACTTTAGGTTTTCTTTGTGAAAAATTGGGATAATTGGCACCACTTTCCGTTTTATCTTTTACACGTACCCAAAAATCTTAATTACGGCTTCTTTCCACAAATTCTTAACATACATTAACTTGTCTTGCGGCATCGTATAGATCGATAGCGCGAAGTGCTTTCATCTTTTTCGGATACAACATTTGTAAAGCGCTATGACAAAGGATATTTAAAGGTGCTTTTGAAACAGCCAAGTAAACAACATCGTAAGACTACCACCAAGGTGGTTGCTACGATGGTAGAGGTGAGTGGAATAGATTCCATCCCTCCACGTCTGTAGTTTAAACCCTTTGTTACTCATCTGCTTCCTTTGGTGGTAGGTGGTGTAGGTATTAAAGCTCGCTTCGTATGGCGGGCCCTTTGCCATCTTGTACCAAAGTGGTGTCTATGGTGACAGTTTGTCCTCTCGGAACACTAGCTATGGCTTGAATCGGATATTCTACAGGCAGGTCGAGAGGCCGTATGGTCACGGCAAGGGAGCTTGCAACACTAGTCACCCCCTCCCACCCTTTTTGGTTATAAAAAAAACATCGTTAGACTCACAATTTTGTGGTGAAGGAGGGAAGATGGGGAGAGTCTCACATAACTCTTTCTCAACCAAAGTTATCAATCTTGTACCGATAACATACCATTTTTCTTACTGGAATGGTATGTATCGTATCAGAGTGTTTTGCCGTATTGTTTCGATAACTTTGCTCTATTTTTGTTAAAGTTAGTTCATTCCAATCGGTAATCATGTAGAAGATACTATACTCATTATGTTTATTGAATGAGAAATGTGCATTATAGAATTCTTATCTTTGTAAATCGTGCTGTCAAGTTCATTATAAAATTGACGAGTAACAAATCGGAAACCGGATTAAACCGGTCAAACCAAACCAGACCGAACCGATAATATTTGATTTGGTCTGGTTTGTAAAATGTCTGGATTAAACTGTTCTTAATTACATTCATTAGTCTAACATAACCCACGTTAAGCTTTTTAGATATTCTATTAAAAGTAGAAGAACCAGAGTTTATTTCTAAATATTTCTTTACAAAAAATATCTTTCCTAGTCAGTCTCCATGAGTGCAAATTCTGACTCTACCTCTAATAATCCGGGATGGCAATCTCGACCGAACCAATGGATACCGGAACTGTAACCACTTTTTTTCCCCAAACCATAATCGATTTTTTTCCGGTGGGTGCAATTATGGTTTTAACCTAGTCCTAACCAAACAGGTTCAGTTCGGTTATGGTTTTACTTGTAACCCGAATCGTTATCCGAAATGAACAGAACCAAAACATATAAATTACATAAAACCCCTTATATTATATACATATTACATAAGAAAACTAAGAAATTACACCATTACCCCCTTCTATTATAGATAACACATCCACATTCTAGGGTTTGTTCTCATTTCTCAAATCAGATTTCACACAACGTAAAATGGATAGAAGAGAACCATCTTCTTCTCCGATCTACTTAACCATAAGTCTCTCTCTCTCTCTCTCTCTCTCTCTCATCGATTAATCGAATCGGCTGTTAGGGTTTTAGATCTGTCATTTTCACTCTGTCCTTGAAGCAATCTTTCATTTTGTTTTTCTAACACTCCAGCCGAGCATAAATGTATAACTACAGGGGTTGTTTTCATCTCATGGAATAATAGATTTGTATATTGGTAATGTCATGTCACTAGTTGAGCACTTGAACCATCCGAGCATCCCGTGGAATGACAATAATATCATTTTTTTCCCTTGTTTCGGTGGTTGGAGAAGAAAGGTTATTAGAAAAAATTTTTTTGACAAAGAACACTTTTGGAGGTCGAGAAAGTTCAGTTGTGACTGGAGAACTTGATTTTGGTTTTTTTATTTTGGTTCACTTGTGATTTCCCTACCCATTCGATTATCGGGGCGGATTTGGGTAGCGTTTTGATTTCACGGTCCGGTTCGGGGTTGTTGCGCTTTGACCAATGGGTTTTGGAAAATAGTTTATGGTCAAGTGATCCAAGTGATACTCAAGCGACGTGGTTTGGTAAAAACACAAGTTTTACAGTTGTGACTGAGCCAGAATAAATTTGATGAAAATAACTCAGAGTCACCACTTGACATGATTCTCGGTGTGTCAAGTCACCATTGAATAAATATTTTGGAAAATGGAAAATAAATACCTCGGGTTGAAAGACCCGATTTTGTTTAATATAAATGACTCGGTTTTTGTTTGGTCTGCGATTTTAGAGAAAAAGATTTGGTAACATGTACAAAAATAGGATTTGAACCAAGCCTGGCCTCAGGGCTGCCTACGTATCTCTGGTCATAGGATAATCAGGTCGCTATGTAGTTCAAGAAGACAAAAAGGTTTTATTCGGGACCGAGCCCTCATCAAACTGCCTACATATCCTCCGGCCTCAGGAGGAATCAATTCTCGCGTAGTTCGAAAAAAAGCTAAAGTTTTAGAGAAGTTAATCTCACTGGGAAATTTAGGCCAGCGAGACACAGAGGCGTTTTTACCGCACACAAAGAACAATGTCTAGACTCCGGTGGTTATAATGTTGGGGATACAAAAATAACATAAGGAAGCTCTGGCACATCTCCAGAAGGTTCCGATACTAGAGATACATCTTAAAAGACTACACGACACGCTAGGGAGAAAACTATAAAATGGGCGTCCGGGACTACTGATAAGTAATGGTAAGTAATGGGGGTCCCAGGATGTTATTTAGGTGGCTACATGACTGGAACTGGGTCTAAAATACGGTTTGAAAGTCCATATAATAGTTCTAAAAATCCCATCCGGAGCCGAAAATAGTTACCGGCAGGCCCCGAGTTATATCCAGTGCAGTTTTGAAGAGTGAAAGTGTATACAGAAAATATAATACTCCTTCCGTCCCAAAAAGTTTGGCTCACTTTCCTTTTTTGGATGTCCCAAAACAAAGGGTCAATTTGAAAAGTCAACAAAGCAAAGTTGGTAAAATTTCATTTTTGCCCTTGATTTGACATTTAAGAGATATTTTTAACAATTAAAATATGAGACCGAAAGAAGAATAAACCAAAAATAAAAAAGAAAAAGAAGAATAAACAAAAGCACTAATTCTTTTCAACTAGATTTTGCATTCAACACTTCATTGCCTTCCAACATACAAAATGGTTCACTGTTTCAAAGCAAAAAACTTGATAACTAAACATCAACATTTACAAAACTACATTTGCATTTTGCTTTAAACCATGACTACTTCTAGTTGAACCAAAAATACGAGTACTAATGCTACCACAATTTTTTGTCAACTACATTTTGGTTTATGTATAACTGCTACTTCCAATTGAACAAAAAACAGAATTACTGCTACTACTTCCACCAAGTCTTTTCACTTTTGACCTAAAGAGGCAAAACAAGGTTAGAGTATTAATCCCACTTCATAAAAAGAAAAGGGAAAAACTTAGGTTCTTGAAAAAAAAAAAAGAAGGACTGATAAAAGAATAGGACTAACCTCATTGTTGTAAATAGGCCAATGCACTTTCCACTACTTCACGTTCATAGTCTAGTTGAATTGGAAGATTACCTTGTTTGATCAAATTGTTTTTTCCCATATGTGGCACCTTGGAGTTGATCCCACCATGAACCTTCACTACCTTTATCATGCAAGATTGTAATGTTAAAAAGACTTGATTTAGGTTCTCGGACGATAAATCTCAAAAGATTTCTCCATGGCATCAACAAGTTTGTCAATTGTAGTGGGAGCTTCTTGATATTGCAACGATTGAATCGCTCTAAAAAAGCCGAGATCTAACACATTCATATCTGGACTATTAGGAGGTTGAGATACCAACCGAATATCAAATCCATCTTTGCACAATGCTTCAACCAAATCAGCATTCAAAAGATTCATGTGTGGCCTTGCATTATCGTGTTGAAGATATATAATTTCCATCTCATGATTGCTATGAAGCCATTTAGCTCAAATAGCCGATCAAACTTTCTCAATTAAATAAGAGCGATAAATTTCTTTGGTCACCGCTGTAATTGCCTTAGTCTCTAATGTACCAGCGGCACAATTTTTACTGTTTCTCTTGGTCGGCTCTTTGAATGTGAATAAAAAGATTCTGATCTTACCCGAAAACTCTTCGTTTCTTGTTGCATCAAAATCTTGGCCGAGCTGCGGCTAGAAAAATGACCTTTGTGATGAAGCGTTTACTTTTACAAGTGCGCAATGGCTCACGTTCCTCGAGAAGTAGGTAGAACCTCTCTGATTCTCTAGACAAGAAAAACCATTTTTATCAACAGATATAGTTGTACGTCTTTGAAAATTGGTTGGCTTGTAAGATAGGATGGCTCTACCATGGACAAACAGAATCGAAGCGTGTTTTCTTATTCTCTTCGGTTAGGTATGGCTTTAGTGCATTTGTACGCGGTCTGATTGCACCCTCCTTACATCGACTGTGAAGAGTTGATTTTGCCATATTCATAGCCTTCGTGAAAGAGCGAATATTTCTTCGCCGACGAAGATAGACTTCAGCAACTTGCTTGTTGTTGATTTCTACTCGTTTGCGACCAACTCGGTTTCGATAGAAGTAAGATAACATCAGCTCCCAACCCATTAGCAATTGACATACGTGCTCGTTGCCAAATGCTGCGAATTGTTTTTGCCTTGGCAGAGTACATTGCAGCAATCTCTGTTATACAACCCCACTTTAATTTTCCATTTTCACTCCGCTTTAAGAGCATCTCAAAAATAGCTCGACATTGGTCATTGGTTAGGACTCGTTTGGTTTTGCGGTGGATTGAAGGATTTTCAAGGAGAGGTTGCAATAAGTTCATGTTGATTTAAGAGAGTGGCAAGGATTTTTAATTGAAAAAAGAAAAAGAAAAAGAAAATGGACCTTTTATGTTATGGGAGAAAGGAGACGTAATTGGAGGGGAAAAGGAATTGCAGTGGAATGGAGGAAAGGTTTATGACGAGAGAGAAAAATTAATGGAGAGAAGATTACCTTGCTCCAATTATATGGCTCCTATTCTCTCTCTTTCCCTCTATTTTAGGGCGGAAAAGTTTAAATTGGGGCGGCAAAACTTTTTAAGTAACTTTGGAAAAAGTATTGTGCTTCATTGGCGGCAATGCTCTGGCGGCAAAAATTTCTGAACCCAATTTAAATAAAAAACTTGATCCAAGGGGCAAACTTGGAAACTCACCTGTTAACTTTGTACCACTTTGCACTGTACATAAAATGTGGAAAAATCAAAGTGGTCCAAACATTTTGGGACGGAGGGAGTAGTTGTTATGGTAAAAAGTTGAAAAATCATGATTGAGGCTCGAAAAGGCATCCGGTAGTCCCCAGTAAATATCTGGTATGGTATTTAGACAGTAAAAATGAGCACAGTTGGACTCGGTTGATGTTTTGGCAAAAAGTTGAATTTTGCCACACGGAGACGAAAAATAGTCTCCAGCTGGTCCCGGGTCATTGCCGGTAAGGTCTACAGGCTAAAAATAGATATTTGAAGTTCAAGGGGTGATTTGGTAAAAATTTGTAAAATTTGGTTTCAGGGTCCGGATAACTATTAGTGGGTCCCAAGAAGCTCTGGATCAAATACGTAGGCTGAGCTAACTCTGGGTGTAAAGTAGGGGTATTTTGGTAATTTTGACATGGAGCTGGCATTGGGACAGGAGGATATTTGAAACAGACCCTAGTTCCTAAGTGTTTCTACTAGGGAATTTTGGCTAGAGAGATTGAAAGAGGTATTTTAGTAATATGGGGAAGAAGCTGATTGCGGGTCCGGAATACAAACCCTAAGACTTCTTGGCATGCTTGACATTATCTGAAAATGCACACAGAATACAAGAGAAATAATATAATAGAAAAGGTTGTCCAGCTCCTACGCAGGAACTCAGACAACATAATTGGGTGCCCTCGGGCAGATATAAATGGGGCTTATGAATAGCATTGTGATAGTATAATATTATGACGTTAGGAGAAAACATTAGCTTTTGTTGTGACCGAACCCTTATTGGGCTGCCTACATAACCTACACTTGGGGGAATCAGTTCACTCCGTAATTTGGACCTCAGTCCATTTATGGAAATATAACTGAATTCATTGAATTAATCCTGACATTTTTATTTTTGGGGTTTGTACGACCTGTCTGGATGGCTAGTCAAGTTTAGGTAAGTGATCTCATAAGATACCAGAAAAGACCTAAAGGTGGTGGTAGAGCCTCGCAATGGACCCGTTTGAAGTACCAACACCCCTTAGTGAAAGCTATTTTGTCAGTCTTTTAGTATTTCTCGCCTCAAACCTTGACGAGACTATCGTGGCGCACAACGATAATGTACGTCTATATTATTGTGAATTTTATTGAGACACAGACTATTTTAACATAAATATTTAGTATAATGGCGTCCGAATTTGGACGCGAACCCGGCCCATGGATAGTAGACAGGCCAACATGGTACTAAAATATTTCTACTACATGCTGAAAGTAAGCAAGCAGTTATTGGTATTCAAAATTTATTTACTTACAGACACCTGGCTCGAACCCTGGGTAAAGAACCGGACAGAGTTTCTGTTGAATATTGAATAATATCGTCTGAAAAAATCGGCTATAGCCTCTGGCAGAAATGGTTGATTTTGACCTAGTGCTCGGATAGAGTAACAACAGGACTAGTTGATTTCGCGTCGGTACTCGGAGTTGTGTGAGAGTGTGTGTATGTCTATAAAAAGAGGCCTGGAAGAGCCCAAGGCTCCTATACATTAGGCACCTACCACGTGGCAGGCTGTGAGTGGGCACACCTCCCTAGGCGCTTATTCAATGGAAGCCTAGGGATTTGCACTGCTTTGCCGGTGTAATCCTGGTGTGACCATGTTCGCAAGTATTCCTTTGATCCAGAATAGTCCAGGGAGGTATTCCTGAGGTTTTTGAGGTGTTCTAAGCATTGTGGTGGCATTCATTTTTCCAAATTATTCTCCGAAGATAGAGAAATGTGATCGTCCGACTCTCGATTGAATTGGAGCGCGATAAGTGATCGGATGACTAAACGAATTCTGATTGACCTGAAATTTTACAAGGAACTTCAGTATGGTTATAAATGATTTATTTATGGTTTAGATTTCAAAAATTGGGTTCTGATGTCCATCATCATGGAATCGGTCGTCTCGGAAAGAGCAGTGTCCCCGGAAATGGAAAACGGGCTCGGAATCGCCCGAAGATTTACGTGAGACTTATTTTCATCATGTTAAGCTTAAATAGGAAGTTTGGTGAGATTTGGAATTGTATAGACAAAACCTGGGTCTTCTAGCCCTATTCACCTATTTTACCGGGTAAAGGGTATAGTGGGGTGCTAGTTCAATGGTTAAACGTCGTCTAATCTTGACGTGACCTGAACCAGTCACTCCAAAATGTTAAAATAAGTACATCCAATGGTCTCAATGCTCGGCTGGATGTCCCAAAGGTATAGTTGGCCGATTGGCCTAGAAATGAGCTTTCGGGAGCTGATTCCTGTCAAAATAAAGGAGGGAGGGCTATGGCCTCTTGAAATGACATGCTTGTCATCCAAGCTATGCACATGCAGATGCTAGATATTATTTGATACTTTAAATTGATATTTGACTTATCGCGGCATCAGTACTTTATACCGTGCCGATTTACATTTACTAAGAATCACGTGTTCTACACGGCAAGGTTGTTCTAATTCTTGATGATCTAATGTCTCTTTCCTGCGGGCATCGACGTCATCGATTTGTTTTGATAAATACGGGTAGGGAAAAATCCGGTGTCAATAGGGGCATATTGATATCTGCCCCATTGTCATCCCTACTAATAATAATGAAAACTTGTGTTTTCTCGGTCCCACACAAGAATGGATTTTCCCATTCCCATGTCATAAACATTCTATTGAAAGTATAAGAATCAAAGTTTATTTCAAAATAAAAACAAATACTTTCTTGCCTAATTTGTCTCCCCTCAAGTGCAAATCCTGACTCTATCCCTGAGAATAATGAAAACTTCTATTCTTTCGGTCCCCACACTAGAAGGGATTTTTCCCATACATAGGGATAGGTTTAATTTCCCAAAACAATAGGTAAAGTTTGGATAATGGATTTTAAGCTAGTTCTTACCGTGGGTTGGTTGACATGTTTATGGCCCAACTGATATTATTCTTAAGCCTGAGTTTCAGGCCCATAGCTAAATCGAAATTTCGATTCACTACAAAAGAATCGTTTGCCTTAATGTGTACTAATAATGAATCTGTTCTATGTACAGGAAGACAGTTAATTTAGAGTAGTGCTATGAAAATAAATGTCTGAATATAGATTTATTTAAAGTCGTCTATTGCACGCGATCGACACTTATTGAACAAATCATGTGTCTTAATGTGTGTCCCAACATGTGTCTGAATCATTGTTTTTTTTTTTTTTTTTGCAAAAAATACAAAGTAATTAATTCCAAATTCCAAGAAAGACAATTCATATTCATATTTTTCGATTTTAACAGAATGTTTTAAGGCAAGCTATCGTAATAAGATGCAAATCAACCTACATAAAAAACGAATCAAAGATAACACTATTGCAAACATCCAAAATGGAATAGATTAGCTTTTAGAACAATTCCATGGAGGCTCTAGTTGTGCTCCAAAACTGCTTACACCTGAAAAACTAAAAATACAATCAGACATTCATTAAGACATTTTGATATTGATTGTTCGAGATTAAAAATGAATAAATATTAGAGTTAATAAATGATTGCTTGAGTTAATGGAAACTAACGAAAAGAAGAAAGCTAAGTTTTAATAAGGGGGAGTTAATTCACCATCCCAAACAAATATGATCCTTAGGATCCCATCCCATGGATTTTGAATGTTTATGAAATCATCTTGAAACTTAAATAATCCCGAAAAAGCCCTTCCTTTTTGGTTTTCCCTTTTTTTTTATTTTGTTTGATATTATTAACTGATTGGAAATCTTATTAGTCCTCAACCCCATCCCACAAAACTGTTTGAAAATTAATGATATTACACCCCACTAATATCGGGCAGTTTTAAAAAACTTTCCACATTATGGGTCGGTTACGGAGAAAAAACCCATCCCCACTTCCTCAGTTTTCGGTGAGAGAATAGATAGGAAGAAAACCGTCCCACCCATCCCCGATTTCCTAATTTTTCGGTGAAACCCAGACCCATCCCCATCCCGTCTTCTTCGGTGCTTACCAAAACCCTACCCGAAGCATCATCCCAAATCCCAGATTTTCCGGTGATACTCCACCGACCCCAAACCGTCCTACTTTTCCTTCTACGGTTGAAACCAAAACCGTAGTCGAACTATCCTAGGTTCATGTTTTGTTGGTGAATCCCATCCCACTTCGAAAACCTTCCCATTCCGTCCCACCCGTTTCGGTTTTCCGGCTCCCCACAACCCCATTTCGCCGATTTTGCGGAAACCCCATGTTGCGAAGAACAGGCACAACGAAAATTGGTTGAGGGGCTGTATCGGACACCAAAAAAACGGAGAAAAAACCTAGCCAGTCAAGGAGAAGAAGTCCCAATCATGGCTCGTAAGATTTCTAATCTACATTAACAGTGGACAATATTTTTGTTGGAGTATTGAATAGGCTGTATTTTGTGATGCTTTTACGTATATTTTACCGCGATTTCCATGGTTTTTAGAGAGTATAGTTGTGGTTAATCATTGATTGGAAAGCCTATTTCAGCATCGAAGTTGAATATGGGGTTTAGGATTTGCATGGGTGTCTTGTTTTTAATCTTCGACAGGAAATTTAGGGGTTTTGAAATTTTTGGGG
The DNA here is from genome assembly GCA_020921065.1 of Vaccinium darrowii. Lineage (NCBI taxonomy): Eukaryota > Viridiplantae > Streptophyta > Magnoliopsida > Ericales > Ericaceae > Vaccinium > Vaccinium darrowii. The sequence continues at coordinate 21,455,465 of CM037154.1, read as the reverse complement.
TTTTGTTCTTGATAATCATGGTTTGAGTCTTATTTTGACTGATGGTTTGTGTATGGTGAATCTGTGAACCCCATAAAGAACCATACAAGTTTCGACAGGTATAGGGAGTATGTCAAACTGTTTCACATGGCAATTCACAAAATTATGGCATTGCTGTCCACCATGTTTTTGTAAAGATACTCCACCACTGAGAATATGGTATATACTAGACCCATAATTGATTTTTTCAGCCTGTGTTCTGTGGCCAGTGAGTGAATGCTTCTCTCCTGTAGAACCAAGGAATAAGAAAGATTAAAAGATGGTGAACCAAGTATACACGACTAAAAAATACTCCCTAGGCTTGTCGAAAATTAGATGGTTGGATCGTGGGTGGGTGAATCAGTGAACCATAAACATGGTTTTTTTTGTCATAGGTTTACCTTTTCTAGTTGTCGATTAAAGGAAAACAAACCTAGTTCTGTAAAAAATTAGAAAGTAAATATGGTTTTGATGAACCCAGTGGATTAATATGTAGAACATGTATTTTCCTTGAGTTCGGAGTGTAAACATGGATCTATTTGAATTTTGTGATTCTAATGTGGCCAATAAAAATGAAGGACTAATAATCCACTGTGCTGGTCTGAAAATTTTATGGTAGAGTGAACGATGCACGGACAAAGTGGTGGACCAACGTTTTGATATTCTTACATAAAGATGATATGGTTTATAAATTTGTCATTTTTACTGTTAAAAATATAGCTGATCATCAAGTTATCTAGAGATTTTTTTTAAAAAAATGGGTGATTGGTTTTCCATTTAATGGAAAACATAATACGTGCTTTGTGATATTGTTGTTGTTAAATTCATAATCTAAGCTTGGGGGTTTTTGGTGCTTTTTTAATGGTTCTTTAATATTCCATAGTTACACATGTCTACCAATAGTCCTAACATAGGTCATGAATGTGGGGTTTTGTTATTTCATAGTCTATTTTATTTTTTTGGTTTGGAATGTGAAGAACACAATTGACCAGTTGCGGACTTGCCATTTATACGACAATATAGTAGTCCTCCCATCCCATTTTCTTAGCTTCGTATATGGAACTCAATCTTGGATGAGAAATATGATTACGATGGATCCATGTACTTCTTTGTTAATGAGTAATATGAGAAATATGATTACGGCTATTGTGTTATGCATAATGTGTATATGAGGTTTTGTTTTTGCATGAATTATGAGTCAGTGGCCAGATATTTGATATGGTTTATTGCCTTGCCGGGGTTTGATAATATGAGATTATGTTTTTCTCATTTTTTTTTGCAGGAACTAAAAATTCGGAAGGAAAATCCAGCGCAAAGCTCAAGATAGTAGAAAGACCAAAGGTTGACGATGTTCCTCCGTCGGGGGAAAAATCCGTAACAGTGGAAGGTAATAACAAACAAGAATAATAAACCATTATCCACATTATAACAAGAAGTTTTATCCCGGTTTTTAAATTTTGATGTGTAGGAGTAGCGTCCCGGAAACGTAAGAAGTCTGTTGGGGATGTGACAGTAGAAACGGAATCAAAGGTGGAATTGGGTTCAAAAGATGCGGTAGGCAAAACTCCACCGTTAAAGAAAAAATTAAAACCACACTCAGGTAAGATACGAAGCATAAACCTTGTGATAACTTTGACATCATTTTCCTATGTACACCATGGGTTGATCACATAAATATAGTGAACCGTTAAACCATGTGTTTTATACTTTTTGAAAGACTTGTATTTTAAGGTTTCCAACAATTTAATGTATGGCTTGTCACCTATTTTACCATAATTTTTTTATCCATCTGTTAACTGCAGGACCGACCGTTGATCACAAGAAAGTGAGCGGACAGCCATCGTCAAAAAAAGGGTCAAAATCAGTACATGGGGAAGCTAGGAAAGCCATTAAGAAGCCTTGTAAGAGTGAAACTACCAGCGAGACGCCTTTCAGATCCAGCCTTGGAGGAGTTATCACCCTTGTTAAAGAGTTGAAGTTGAGAGATTGTCACACACAAGTTTTAAAAAGGACTCCATTTTGGGGCATCTTTGAAGCAGTAATGGAGAACAAGTTTACCATACCCCAATGTCGAAAAAGTGATAAGCTTATCATAGAGATAATTGAAACATATGACCCTACAAAGGAAAAATTTCGGCTTGGGAAGACCTACATGGAGGTGACTCGGGAAGACATGGAGAGGGTATTTGGCATAAAATGTGGAAACGAATTTGTGAGCCTCCGGGCAGGATGCAAGGAATCCATTAAATTTGTTACAAGGAGGGGAATCACTGAAACAAAGTGGACAACCAAGTCCGTGAAGCAACTTCTTGAGCAATATGTCAAGAGTGATGAACAAGGGTACGTTGAAGACGTTGCGAGGTTGCTTTGTTTGTTTTTGTGCCACACCTTTTTCTTCCCCACCGGAACTACCGTGAAATGGGTACATCTACAACGTGTGGAGGATTTGGATAGGATGGGCGAATATGATTGGACTGGAGCAATAGTGAAGGATCTCATGACATCTGTCCGAAAACATCACCGCGAACCAAGAAAAGTAACCGGATGTGTTGTCGCCCTACTGGTACGTTTGAGTTCCTTAGTTTGCCTACGAGGTTAACTTATTTTATTATTGAAATCGTTTTATTTGATTTGTGCAGTATTGGCTTGCTGAACACACGAACTTAACAGAGGCAATACATCCAGAACACCCTATCGGGGTAGTTAAGTGGAGCCTTCCAACCCTAGCTTCCAAATTAAAAAAAATATGGTTGAAGGATCTGAAACGGAAGCAGGTGAGTATCCGAATACTCATGGACAACACTTCACATTTTGGATGATTTTACTGAGTAGTTTTGATTTGTGATCAAGTGTTTCTGTGAGAGTGTCAAAATTTTGTTATTTGGTTGATGTATTGTCTCTCCCGCGTCTCTGATTTTGACATTTGCTCCCTCTATTTTTTTGTGGGGTGATTTGGATTGGTTGGGAGTTATGGATACTGGAATTAAAGGACATGAGTAATTTTGGTTTGTGGTCATGCCAAACAAGTCAACCATGTTTTGGACTTTTTTAAAAACCAAAGTTGTGGTATCCAAATAAAAAATGACAGTCTCCATATTATATGTACAACAAGCATTATATACTAAAAGATGCAATACTGATATACCATGAGCCTTTTTGTACAATAACAGATGTGTTACTGATATACCATGAATCTGTCAATATGTGGTCAGTAAATGGATTGCTGGTATACCATAATCTGTTATTAGTATGCCAGAATAGTTTTCAGAATATATTTGTGTAATATTTGTCATGTATTATGATCTGAAGGCAGTCCATCTTTATATATTATTCCATATTCAATACTTGTAGGTTGTACAAGTGCTAGCCGATGTAGCAGAGACGCGGGAGAGTACGGAATGCGAAATAAAAGAAGTCATTGAGGATATTTGCCGTTCGGGAGATGTGCGTGAACCAAACCACTCAGACAAACCATGTACTGATGACGCACTCCAATGCAACGAACTGATGCCATCCCCATCCAACGACAAGGTTAACACTGAGGGGTTTGAATCAGATTCACCCGAACACCTGGATGAAATACCCAGCCGATACGATGGATGCTTTGGGTTAGAATATAATGATGAAGGCAGCACGCAAAAACCACCAGCAGAGGAGGAGGATACGAGGACAGTTATGGATCTCCGGGCATACATTGCCTCTCTTGAGAGAGAGTTGAAAGAAAGGGATGAATCACATGCCATGGAAATTGCCATGGTAAAAAGGGACATGAAAGAAAGGGATGAATCACATGCAATGGAAGTCCAGCAGAAGGATAAAGAAATTTGTTCCATGACCGAGAAAATCTTAAGCCTCCTCGCTCAAAACAATCAGATGTGGGATGAAATTGCGGAGAACGTAGTACATGAGGTAACTCAGTCTACAAAAACAATGACAAAGGACAAGCAGCGTTCGTTAGTTACTCACCTCAAAGGAAAACGTAGGAGAGGAACCGAAAAAGAAGAGTTTGTACACCCGGACAAACGAAAAAGACCAGATCCGGTGAAATTTGATGAAGGGCTATCTAGCGAAGAGGTGATAAATGCCGACACTTATGTGGAGAAACCAGCATCGAAACCTGAGGAAATCAAAGGACTGAAGAAGAATCTGGTTTATCGGGTTATGTCAAGCGAGGACAAAGACAAGATAGACCGTATTTGGAAGGAAGTTACCTGCAGGTATCAAACCAGCTTATACATGGTAATCTCCGTAGTTAGATTGCTTACGAACTTCCCATATTTTTTGATGTGTGTTTTTTTGAAAATTTGCAGCATAAGCATTTGGTGTGGGACAATCGTAAGGTGTTCAATATTTGTAGAAGACTTGAGATGCCTCATCATTGAAACTGCCCTAAATGGCAATGTAAGTATTAGATACGATACATCATGACCATTATTCAATATTCCAATTATATAACAGACAAAAAGTAAAACTACTATGATTTACAAGGAATGAATATGGAGATTGACCGTAGCATGATTTTTGCATTGTATATAGGTGATTGATGCATATGCAGAGGTCCTATTGATGGAGCAGGAAAACAGAAGGTCAGAATTACTAAAACAGCGAGGTGACGGGGAATACACGCAAGAGGGGGCTCCACCGACATCGTATGCCTTGACAAGCGGATTCTTGGTGAGCTAACTATAACCCTATAATCTAACAATGAATTTATAGATTAATGGTGTGGTTCATTAGTACAAAGTAGTGGTCCATCCGTTTCCCGTGGTTAATTAATTTTCAGTAGTAGTTGTGGTAAACTACTTCATAATGTGTTAATGGTGTTTTACGCTATGGGACAGAGATGGACTGTCCAAGTGAAATTGGCATACAAAATACCAAAGGAGGACAAATATTAGAAATTTTATGATGTGTCAGGTGGCCATAATTTCTGTACATAATAACTTTTAGGGTTTCCATTTTCATGAAATTCAAAAGAGTTGACATGTGAGCCTTCATTTTTAAAGGAAGTTAGAGTATGGTTTGTTTGTGTTGTCTGTATGTTGGTCTATATATTTGTTATGGGCATTGAATTTTTTTTCTTCAAATATGGTGGTCCAGTAATGCATGATCTTTCCGCATCATTTTATATTTCTCTTCTTTGTTAATGAGCAACTCTTTTGAAATTTTATGCTATGTCAGGTGGCCATAATTTCTGTACATAATAACTTTTAGGGTTTCCATTTTCATGAAATTCAAAAGAGTTGACATGTGAGCCTTCATTTTTAAAGGAAGTTAGAGTATGGTTTGTTTGTGTTGTCTGTATGTTGGTCTATATATTTGTTATGGGCATTGAATTTTTCTTCTTCAAATATGGTGGATCAGTAATGCATGATCTTTATATCATACTTGTTTGGTAATATCATTGTCGGTTACAGAAATTAATTGCTGGAAAGACACACGATGAACGGGAAGACATACTTGCGCGCATGATGCGTAATACAAGTAATTATCGATACTTGTTCTTCCCAATCCACAACCATTTCCATTGGACACTGCTTGTTCATGATACCGAGGAAGGGTCATGGAGGTTCTACAATTCCTTGCGCCCAAGGACCGGTGTGGATCATAATTTGGAGTCTGCAAAAATATTGGTATATGTTTTTATGAAACATTAACCTTCCACGTTAACCAAAATCTTGATGTTACTAATTTAGTTACTTACAATTGTCACAGAAAATTGCAATTGACAACTACTTCAAGGGCAACTCGGGTGGACTGTTCTGCACACAAGACAGCCAACCCATCCAGCAGGTGGAAGCCCCACAACAAGTAGCCGGGAGGTGAGTCCAAACTTGAAAATACCATTAGCATGTAGTATAACCCAGGATTGACGATTAATATTTCATTTATGCTGCAGTCTCGACTGTGGGGTTATAGTGTGCTACATTATCCGACAATACTTCCGGAACGAAATTGTGGAAACCAAGTTACCGAAGTTGGAGTGCCGAAAGTTACGTGCTGACATAATACATGCTTTTATAAATGATGCGGCAAACTCATGGAAACCAGACCATAATTTGGATGATGTGGGACATGAGTCAAATCAGAAAACGGAACAAGCAGTTGGAGTTGTCGAAGCGGGCAAAAAGCAAGAAGCCAAACGTAAGAGGAAATGAGACTTGGTGGTGGATGAGTGATTGTAAATTTGGGGTTTTTAAAGTTTTGTGATCTTCGAACAAGTTAGAAACTTTCCTCCATTTTTGGGGTTTGTTAGGATCAAGTTTTTGAAGGGCAATTGTAAACTTGTTCTACGTTACTGATGGTGGTGGTTTTTATGGGTAGTTCGTTAAGTTTTATGAATTTCTTGGATAATGGTTGATTCCTTTTGAATAGATTGCTCGCGTTTGCATTATGATATTAGGATGATTGTTAAACTGTTGAACAGCTGCCCCTACAAGTAAAATACTTGCACAGTATCGTCCTTCACAATTTTCTTGGGTGGTACTTCCATGACAAGTGTATTTTCCATATTATATAGGTTGTAATGGACTATGGACAATGCCTGTCATGGATGATATTGAGTAGACAACAAAAAAATTTAGTTGGATATTTTTTACATATTTGAAACTCATCCACTCTATGAATCATTAATCTGTCAGTGTCTTAGAATTTCTCACAATCCAAATGGGCTGGAAATTCTCATGGAGACTATATTCACCTAATGGCTAACATAATGGTCATTCTTGCAAGCTATTACATTGATGAAAGTTTTGTTGATGTTTTAACCCAAGCCATATAATCCGCGTGCGCAAGCATGAGCGTGAAAGCTTGGACCACAATTTAATGAAGTTTGATGAGCGTGAAAGCTTGGAGCACAGTTTAATGAAGTTTGACAAACGGCAAATACCGATCTGGTAAACATGATACATCTTGGAACCATAGTTGACGTAAAATTGGTTCTTTTTAAAATTGGTTCTTTTTTTAAAAAAAAAACAACCACCACCAAATAATGGAAAACTAACAATCCATGGAAAAAGGCTAATATTTTTAACCAACTAAACATGCCATAAAATCAAACGTCCGAGCAATGGAAACACCAAACACCATAATCTGTTTACCATAACAATAAAACTGAAACAAGACCAATGAGAGAAATGATCTTGGACACACAAAACAAAAAGAAGGGAAAGTTCAAACAAAGCCAAAACCTTGGCACCATAATTTGTCTACCGTACTTAAAAAAAAAAACAAAGATCAATGAGACAATTGAACTTAGACCATAATTTAAAGATAGTAGTAATGTAATCCTACATGGCTTCCTTGCAAGTTGCCCTGTTATGGTTACCGAACTTGCCACACCTCCCGCATTTAATTTGTGAGACCTTCTCTCCTCTGGAAGGAATACGACGTGTCTTAGGCCTTCCCGGTGGCTTCTTGCTTAAAGGAGGGAGGATGACATCTTCACCGGACACATGTTGTGGCATCCACAGCGTAGGTATGGGATAGATGGAATACGAATATGATGCACGATATGTCTCCGCGTGGTAGTACGGATCAACATAAAGACTGAGTTCCTTTCCGCTATTAGTAATTGCTCGAACGGCGTGGCAACAGGGGAACCCATTTTGTTGCCATTTCTGACAAGAACAACTTCTTCGTGCAATATCAACGGTAACAGTAGGCTCCGAATGGACCTCATATACATCATCCCCCGAATGCATGACCACCCATGTCCTAGACTCCTGGTAAGCATCGAACAACTTTTGGTCCATTTTTGGGCAAATGTTTCGGACCCATTTGCTTGCCTTCTCCCTCCTTTCAACAATCATACTCATGATTTTAGCCCGAATTGCATCCACCAAGTTCTTTACAGGTAGATAGCACTCATCCTTGATCCATGAATTGAAGGACTCCGCTACATTCGAAAACATCTCACCATATCGACAACCGGGAAAGTGCACAGTGCTCCAATGTTTAACAGGGATAGTCTTAAGGAAGTCAGTCACCCTATCGCCGCCCTCATTCACCATCCTCATAACATAATGGCGGAACAAATCCACTGTAGGGGCATAAGCAGCCAGTCTCAGCAAATGCACCATTGACTCTCTATAGCCAGTGGGAGTCCCTTTCAGATGATACCTCAAGTTGAATGCCAAATGGAATAGACAATATCCATGAGGGGAGTTTGGAAAAACCGTCTTCATTGCCTCCAACAATCCAAGGTTGCGATCGGAAATAAAAGTGTACAACCTCTCATGATCGATTATGGACTGTAACTGTTGTAGGAACCACAGCCAATTATCACGATTTTCTGAATCAACAATCGCAAAACACAATGGAAAAATCTCTGCAAAAAAAAAAAGGAAAAAAAATGACAATGTTAGTAAAATGGTTGCGTCAGTGTTGATAAGACCAGTTGAATATGGATACTTTACGTGAAACCAGTAAATTTAGGCAATCAATATGGACAATGAAAATCCCGTAACTTGTGTCAAGTGTGTCCTATTCCATTTTTTGATGCATGGGTGGGAAAAAAAATGTCCAGGTGGTACAAATACAACTTTAAAAAAATGAAGAAACATGCTTAGTAGTCTGTCCATTTTCAGACATTATCACTGGAACAAATGGATTTCATTAACCATGTTTTCATTCACTTCTTACATGGCAGATGGGTAACAAAGATACATATAATTAGCAAAAATGGTTAATCAGTAACCCATCTATTCAAGAAATATATTTTCAACAGTTTACATGGTAGAATGGTAACAAAGATACATGTAAGTAGCAAAATGGTGAATCAGTAACCCATTTAAAAATTGTACACCAGTTTAGAGGTTTGAACCAAAAAAAGCATGTAAACATGAGGATGGTCAACCCATTTATCCAAACATAAAATAACAAAAAAAAGATACGACAAATCATACCATCGTTACCGTTTTTCCCTGTTGCGCCGAGCAAATGTCCCCTATGCCTTCCTTTTAAAAATGTACCATCGAGAAATAGAATGGGCCGACAATGTCTGAAACCATCGATGCATCCGCGAAAAGCAACAAACAACCTCCTAAAACGCCTTGATTCCTCGTCAACCTCTAACACAATGTGACTACCGGGGTTTGTGTTTTGAGCTGCACGAACATACCACTTCAAAATAGAAAATGAATTTTCAAAATCACCATACACATCCCCCCTCGCCCTCTCCACCGCCCACCATGCCTGGTGGTATGAAATGTCTAGCCCGTACTCCCTCTTCATTTCGGTGATTTTGTCAGTAGGACTCCTCTTTGATTTGGCCCGCACATCCTCCACAATCAGACTACCGATTAATTCTGACGTGGCCCGTGGACTTTTGGTAGTCCTCAAAACTGCACCGCACTTGTGCTCATCATTAAAAATTCGGATTTCGAAAAAACCATTAGGTTGAAAAACTCTTCCATGGACTTCCCACATGCACTTCTTCTCCCCATTCCTATGTTTGCAGCGAGCCGTCACGCGCTGCTTGTCATTCTTCACGAGAACATACTCAATTCCTCGTTCGATACAATACTTTCGCAAAACATCACGAAACTCTACAACACCACCTTCAAACTTTTGTCCCACCCCTTCAATTGTATATGCCCAATCAGCCGACTTTAGGACCTTCTTCTTGTGATTTACAAAAGATGGGGTTACCATGAAGCCATCATCCACATTTTCACTCATAGTCCTTTTCTTTGATTGTGACATCTGACCGCATGGCTGTCCCGAATTAGAATTTGGTTCATCCATTGTAAAATCCAACGCCCCATCTTCCACCAGGACTTCAATATCGTTCATCGACGCAGCCTGTGCAAGTTCAAACAATTTCCTCAAATCTTCGTCGTCATCCAATACAAACGGCTCATTGTCGATCAGTGAATAACTCAAAATTAAAGATTCGGGATCCAACTCCGACCACCTCGTATAGATCTTCTCCAAAACAGCCCCGAAATCCATTCCAACCTTAATAAGGATGGGACAGATCTTGTCACCATACTTGCATACCAATATCAAACCATCATCCATTGCAAAGGAACAAACTGCAAAAATCATATAAAAACGAACAAAAAACATTAGATGTATAAAATAAACAAGTTGTTCAGGTAGATAGACAGACATGGTGAATTAAATTGCCATGACACGTAACTCAAAACAAGTCCACGTTGACTGTCATGATTAAAGCATTCCTAACACATGAATCAGAACAAGTGTGGTCTTGTAGTACAAATCAATTTCAATGGTGAAATGGGATTCCATATTTAATCTACAAGAAAAATTGTTCCCCCATGTGTGCATCTTCACGTATAAAAAGTGGATTGCTATATACATCCTAATGCGTAAGTTTGAAAACATACATTAAAATAAGCTTGCTGAAGGAATACTGACAAATAGTTTGATCTATAATTGTTACAAAACACGGGAACCCCAAAAAAAGTATACGTAGACTACCCTGTAGACACCCCGAAATTGGTTGACGAATTGCTTGGTGAAGATGAAGCTTCCAACCTCTTTGCTACCCACAAACTGCCGTAGAAAACAATGGATTATAGAGTTGGAATGTAAATCATCAGCAGGCCCGTTGGTATCACAAATGTATAGGACTAGAAATTTTGAATTTCAAAAATCCCTTAAGTTATGGTAAGTAGATCAAATGTATTCAAATTCTGAATGGGATGATAATGGTTATTCATCCTCATTGAATTGATTGCCCGGACTTATAGCACTTCTAATTGACCCATTAATGCCCACTAAATTAGGACCACGAGATTTGCCGTATCTCAATTTACAATTACATAATATTCTAAATATTATATAATCTACTAATAAAATACATAATAGGGGCATAATAGTCCTAATTCAAAATACAGGATTTAATCATAAAGATTCAAAAGCTATAGGGTTGCATCCTAAGGGTGTTATTGAAATAGGGTTGCTAATTAAATTTCTCTTTTAATAAAAACCCACATGAAATTTCAACAAATGCCATTGGGTTGGATTGTGGATTTCGTGTTCTTCCATCTCGAGTTCTGAGTTCTCCTCGTCCCTGTTCTGAAAAAAAAAATCAAATAGGTTATATCATAATTTTGAAATGTCAAACATCTTCCTAAATTAAGAAGAAGAGCCAGATATTAAATTCACTTTATAAGGTCAAACCCAAAATGGACTCAAAAGCTAATACTATCACCTCCTGTGGACAACCATAAGGAAAAAAAAGGCAATATCCATGCATACTCGATCGATATTTTTTATGCTTCCATGAGGTATATGGAGAGGGAGGAAAATATTATGCATATATATTTTCGAACAACTTCAATAGAGTCGAGTCGAATCCCGATTCTTTGTACATGAAAGATTATTGAAAGACAGAGATTCGCATTCAAAAGTAAATGATAATAGTTGAACTAAAATTAGCTTAGAAAAATTCTCCCATCACCCCTTAATTCCTCCCTATCGCTAACTATAATTGGACTTACCATGAACTATTGTCATTCTTCTTTGCCAAAAAAATCTATCCATTAACGCCTGTAACAAAGAACAACGAAAACAAAGTTAACAACCAAACGAATGTGAATTAAGTCAACTGAACATGAATAACAAAATCAATACGTTACTACATATTACCATATCATGTGATGGCTAATCAGTTGTATATAATTTATGTATTATAAATGGTACTCCATTAATTTCTAGGGTAAAAAGCAGAAACATCCCAATATATTACTATTTTTCACAGACACCCCCTCATCTATCAAAAGTTATCACTTGACCCCCTTTCGTCTAGTTCGGGCTTAACGTGATTGCTCTTCCTTGTGTTAGGGCAACTGATGATTCACTCTAATTTTGTCGGCACCCCAATTTGAACCCACGAAAGTCCTTAGGTGTTTGCCGATGATGAATATAAGTCAAAACAAGTACACAATGCTTGAACAATACTCTCAACACCCAAAACCAATCCCAAAATCCAAGAAAAAGCCAAAAACCCTTCAAACATCTGAGTGCTCAAGTGGTAAAGCCCCAGCACTTAAGTCAACACATGACTTGAGCGCTCAAGTTGAGTTGACTTGAGCACTCAAGTCGTCTGTATGCAGTAGCTTTTTCGTGGAGCATTTTTAGCTGGTGATAATGGGAGTCCTCTACCCGGCCGACGTTCCTCCATCCGCCATACACTTCTCCACCACGCCCTACACCCCTATCCTTGACTAAATCATTGCCTACTGCACTAGAACATACATTAGTCCCTCCTATTTAAACCCATATTGACCTCCATTTTGAAAACCCTTACACACTCTCAACTCCGGTCATTGCAACCATAAATTCCTACGGTATTCCCGTACTCCAATCCATATTAAAACCCTCACTAATCAGTCTACTCCATTTCATATTACCCATATTACCATGAAGCTTTCCTAGAAACATAACTTAGACCCTGTCTTAATGACAAAACCCTTCATATATATCTCTCTGCACACTCTCCAACCTTCACGGTCCAGTCACTAATCTTCCCCTTACCCCATCGTTTCACCAAGTACTCCAACCAAGGAGCTTTGTGTCAAGCTAAAAGGTGGAAAAATCTTTTTAACGTGCTGTTTTGACAACCTAAAGGAAGTCAATATACCCAAGCCAGTTCCTTATACTGGTTTTGGGTCATTTTTGACCAGTTCATGACACAAAATGAGGTTTTGAAACTCAAAGCCCAGATACTGATCTAAGCGCTCGGATCCATCACTTGAGTGCTCAAATCAGTACTTGAGCGCTCAAGTCACCTCCATCCGCACTTTTCTGTTATCTGTTTTAATTAAGCATTAAACCATTCTTAATTGTTCTTGTTTACCGTTTGGAGTCAAAATCAGTCTGTTTATCTTTTGATTGATTCTATAATGAGCTAAAATTGCATTTTTGAAGTTTATGGGGGGGTTCTGGCATATTAAATTGGAAACAAAGTGAAAAATAGAAACATTTTCAAAAGACAAAACCAAAAATAGAGTTGCAAGGGAAAATGACTTAAGTGCTCAAGTAGTTGACTTGAGCGCTTAGGTGGTCCTTCTGAGTGCTTAGATCAAAAGCAGTAAACAAGCTGATTTTGGTAAAAATGGTCCTCATTCGTCGTATATTTCATAGATTAGCTTCTGTTTCTTAGTTATTTTTGTGTACATAGATCTGTTATCTCACTGTTGTATGTATCATGTGTTCTATGCACTTCATGCCATTATGTAATCATAAACAGTCGCTTCACGAAGCACAAACATCCACCATACTTATTATCACTTCGGAATCCCCATTTAATGTTCCCCATCCCCTTTACATGAACAAAGTTAAGTCATAAACATTTTTAAATTCCACAAACACCAAGTAGAGACCGAACCCTTGTCGGGCGAGAGGGGTGCCATAAAACACTTCCCCTTTCGTAATTTACTCCTGAACCTAAGATATTACGGTAACGACGGACCAGTAAATAAAACCTTCTCTAAAATGAGGCACAAGAGTCATTCAAGTTCGGTTACCCGTTTCAATCCTCAAACCCGGGTGGCGACTCTGAATCGAATACGCTCTAGAGGGGTGCCCACAAATTTCAAACATGGATTTCTCGTTGTTGTCTTCTCTTGGTTTTCTCCACACACATTGAATCTCTCTCTCTCTCTCTCTCTCTCTCTCTCTCTCTCTCTCTCTCTTTCTCAAAATTGAGGACGTATCTCATGCTCGCTCCTGTTCTAGGGAAATTCTCTTGCAAGGCAGGCAAACCTCGAAGATCATGAAACAAAATCGATGAAGGAGACTGATCTTATCGTGCCCCATCCCAAAAACGACCCCTAGGTGGGCCTGAATCGACACGGCCACGTGGCATTCCAACTCAAGACCCAACGTCAACTCACAAACTCTCAGAATAAAATAAAAACCCAGTGGAAGACTTTTAATGTAACAACCCGACTTTTAATAATGAATAAAACAATAAAAAGAATTATAAAATAAAGTTAATTTTGGGAGACCCGCTAAACCGTTAGGATTAAGAAATATATTTTTGCGTGACTTAAAGCCTATAAAATAAAATATCATATCTTTGGACATGTGTTATTTAAAAAGAAAAAGAAAAAAACATTTCGAGCTGTTATTTTAGCCCTAGTAACAGCATCAGAATACGAGAATTTGGCAGGAGTCGCCGCGAAGTGACTCGCCTTGGGATCCAAGCATGGGGTCTTCGGAAGGTGGCAAGTTGGCATTATATTATAGGAGGAATTAATGAACCAAGGGTTCATTGGATATGGTAATGAAGGAAATCGGGACAATTCATGAACTAACTTTAGTTAAGGAATATTAGGAGAGATTCACATGGATGAATCTGGAACCCTTGGCCCAAGTATAAATAGACTAACACCCTCCACATATGCACACACACACAACATCTTGATGAAAAGAGAGAAAGGGGGAAGAGTGAAGGAGGAAATAAACAGGAAAGAAATAAAACAACAGAGGTAAGTTACTCCCCACTCATGTTACATTTCCATGTTACTGCCTACAAACATACTTACATCCTTGAAGCCCTGTGAACAATTAAACCAAACAAATTATTACTCCAGAATTCAAAGACCAGCAAATGATGATCAAAATGAAAATGATCTCATGGATTAAAAAGATTTACTTTTAACACTATCTTGAAATTAGTACAAGCAATTTGAGATTAACTGGGTTCATAAATTTATAAAATATACATCCCTTAAATTGTTGGGCTAATTTATGGCGGGATGTGATCCGAGCTGTTCACGCAGCTCAGGGCTTGGCTTTACTCGCTTTATAGCTGGACTGGACTCGAACTCAAATTTTAGGCTTGATTAGAGACACCCTATTAAGTTTTTTACAATTCGACACATGTAATATCATTTTGTGAAGTCATATTGTCACGCCCTCAATTTCAATAAGCCCAAATACAATTAAAATCCACGTAGGATCGATCAAAGTCAAACAATTTTCCATAAAAAAGTCAAAGTCAAAGTACAATAAGCTTCTGCTCAAGGATACCCGTACCCATGTAAAATAACAAAGGTTTTAAAGTTATTACATAAGTTGAAATAGTCAAAAAGCTTGAACAAATTAAAGTTACAGGATCATCTTCCAAAAATGTACTTAGTATGAAGATGAGAAAATAACTTCATGATCATAAAATCTTCATGACATGCATTCGCACTCCAAGCATCTGATCTCATGCTCCATGCCGTGTACCTGAGAAGGATAGGGTGAGCTCACTAGCTCGTAGGAAACTTTTCTACCAACACTAAGGGTATAAAGAATGAAAGATGCACATGAAGATATGATACACATGAATGAGTAAGCTAAGATGGACCAAGATAAATCAACTCGATGACGGAGTGTCTAGGAGATGCCTCAAAGATCTAATGAAACCAGAATGTCCATAAGTTTCCTCATAACCATTACATTTCGCGTCATGGGTTCAGTCCCTTCAAAACATAGTCATATACACAAACTTTTCATTTCACAATACTTCACCAATACCCAAAACATCTAAAATAACCCAAGTGCCCTTTACATTTATCACAGACATCTTATTCCTTTTAATCATTCGTTTATTCTCCGGGCATGCCATATAGGCCCCGTGTCACTCCGGGCATACCATTAAAGGCCCCGTGTCACTCCGGGCATACCCTTTCAGGCCCCGTGTCACTCCGGGCATACCCTTTCGGGCCCCGTGTCATATATTTCACATTTACATTTCCACTTATCAATTCATACATTCAACTTAGTGCTCAAAGCCAATTCACTTATCACAATACCCTTTCACAAGTGTCCAAAATATTCACACAATCATCTTTGTTCAAAAACTCAAAATGTGTCGGCGATGGTCGAGTTAACACATGTCCAAGTGCGTGAGAAACCAAGACAACCAAGACAAAGCATAAAATGCACCATGATATGTTACCGAACCTTAGAGGTCAATTCAAGAAGCTTTGAAAGGACCAATGAGGGCCCGGAGCGATGGAACATGAAAATGGAGTTATGAATCTCAAGAAAATACGACACGCTGATAGTTAAAAAAAAGCACATTTCTCTCAAAATACAAAGGTTATGAATATGAGATCAATTGGGTTTGAAAGTAGACTCATAGAGCTTTCCAACGGTTCAAGAATCACCTCAATCGGAGTTCGGACGAAGTCGGGGCGTGCCCGCGAAGTTGGTTCAATAATCTGCCTGAACAAGAGGAGTCTGGATCGATCCAAAGGTGTTTGGATCGATCCAAAATGGTCCGGGAGCCAACAGAATGTTTTGGATCGATCCGAACAAATTTTGGATCGATCCAAGATGGTTCAAAACACCATCAGACTATTTTGGATCGATCCAACTTATGTTTGGATCGATCCAAACGGGTTTCGAGTGAAATTTTGACAGCATGCTCCAAATGAATGGGGCTTCAATCCAAGGCAAAAATGGAGGTTCCAAAGCATAACAAAGCATCATTATAGCATGTCTCAACACCCAATCAAAGACCAATCCAACAAATTATGGAGAATCAAGATTACACAAGCTCAAACCCAATTTCCATGGAGGTATGAAAGTTATGTAGAAAATCAAGGAGAGATATGAACATTATGCATTAATTCAAACCATATACACTTAGAGGAGGTAGAAATGGGTTCCCTACCTCAGGGGTTTAGCTCCAATGAAGAGAGATGAGAAAGCCCTAGCTTGTCCTAGCAAAACCCAACCGAAACAAGCTCTTCCAAGATGATTCCAAGGTTTCCCGGACTTCAAATCACGCGTAGATGACGGAAATGAGGTTGAATCTTGAAGAAATGAGGTTTGGAGGTGTGAATCTTGTAGAGAGATGGAGGAAATTTGGGAGAAGAGTAGAGGGAGAAAGTGGCGTTGGTTTTGGGGAAGGAGAAGTGTGTTCTTCTTGCTCAAAAATCAGCCATACATATGTATATATACTCCCACAAACCACACTAACACCCCTCATGTTCATAATGCATCTCACAAAGACCCAAATGCAATACTAACTTCACATTGACCCTATATTACTCTATTTTCATTTCCTCACACTTTCCCAACATTATATCGGAAAAATTATTTAAAAACACGGGTCCTTACACATATGTTTACACTTAAAAAAAAATATATATATATATAATAAAAAATGATAATAATAATAAATTAGTCGGCATTGGCAACCAAGACAAAACATACATGTTATGCTAGAGAAAGAAAAAAAGAGAAAAGAAGACAGTTAAGTCTACTGCCACAACGTGGACATTAAGAATGTTAATTTCAATTTGTTTAAACTGATGTATTGGTACCACTAACAACAAGCACAAGAAGGTTTAACACACCCACACATGCCACAACTCACTATATACAAACCACTTGATATTTACAGTAGCACAACTCATGATAAAGATCTTGTTAGGAATAAATAATTCAATCATAGTTGTCACTTGTTTAATCACCAATTGTAGGGACTAAACTTTTATAATAAATTGCAGAATAAGCCATGGCAGAAAATGACCCACCCGTGGTGGAGAGCCAATTAGATCGCCTGGAGCGACTTCTCACAGAACTGCTCCAAAATCAACGGCAGCAGCAAACCCCTCTTCCCCCACCAAACCAATCAGGAGGAGGAGTTTCACACCAGTTACCTGAGGAGCAATCGGCGAAGAATCTAAATAACAACCAGCAAAATGGATTTGTTCTTGTTCCACCCACAGAAGAACTCAATATAAGAGAATTTCTGAAACTGAAGCCGGCAACGTTCACTGGTGGTATGTGCTTGCGTCCTTTGATTGTGTTTCAAATGATGTTTCCTCAAGCGTAGGGTTTAGGTGTCGCAAAGCATAATAACTCGGAAGTCCGAGTATCGATCCACAGGGAGGGGTCGGAGCTAGTGACAGAATTGCTTTACGATAGGGGGTTTCGGCGTTAGGACGGCCAACCTTTTGGTTGTGATTTGTTTGTGGGATTCTCTCTACCTCTAATGCAATTGAAAATGAAGTTTTAAACTATAAATTAAAGGCGGCAAGGTCTAGAGGATCATACCACCCATGACTAAGGGTATTCAATGGCTCTCGACTATAACTCAAGTGAGAGACAAAGTCACTTGCTCTCACTCGGAAGATTTAACAATGAAAATCATTTTGTCTCTAGAAAATTAGTTTAACAATGGGATAAGTTCCTTGAGGCATTTTTACAAACACTTAGAATGCCATAGCTCTAAGCATCATGTGTGGCAAGTGGTCAAGCCCTTGCCTACACAAGATCAAAAAGGTTAACAAGACTAAGTTTTGATACATAAAAATGAACTCACCCAATGAAAACCAATTTTTACCACAAGAATGAGGTTTGTAAATGGAAAGAAACTCTCTTATACATTTTGTCGAACACTTAAAGTGACATAGCTCAAAGCATTGTGTGTGCCAAGTGATTTGTCTACACCCAATCAAGGAGGTTAACAACTCTAAGTTTAGACCGAAAATAGAGTGATTAATCCATTCACAAACCCACAATAAGCATAAAAACGTGAGAAGCCATTGAAACACCGAAGTCATGGGGTGATATTCATCCCATAACCAAGCCTAAACCACTACTCAATCATGCTTAAAGTACACACAAAGGAGAAAAACGTGATTAAGGAAAACATAACGAAAATGAAAATAAACACAAGATTTAGATAGATAAAGATGAGTACTACAACATTAATGAAGAGCAATTACCTTGAAACTAAGTGGAAGTACATCAAATCCTAGAGAGAAGTTGGAGCAAAATATGTACAAAACTAATGGAGGTAGAGAGAGAAGGTGGAAGATGAAGAATGCCCTAAAATTCTGATGTTTGGGACATTTTATAGTCCCAAAGTTACAATTGAAATGTCCAAAAAGCCCCCAAGGAATATACAAAAAGTGCACAGAAAAGTGGTTCGGAGTGGTTTTGGACCGGTCCAGAATAATTCCGGATAGGTCCGGAACCGTCTGGAAATTCTTGGCCAATTCTGGATCGGTCCAGAATAATTCCGGATAGGTCCGGAACCGTCTAAAAATTCTTGGGCAATTCTGGATCGGTCCATAATAATTCCGGATAGGTCCGGAATTATCTTGACTTGATTTTGACCTCTTTGATCCCTCTTGTTGAATTGCGTGCTTCCGGACTTCCTCCAAAGCACTTAAATGAGTTGTGCGACCCTCGGGGGAGGTGTTCCTAATGCGCTCCGAAATGCGCTTATTTGCGTGTTTCACCTGTAACTGTCAAAAACAACACTACGCGCATATCAAACATATAAGGCACGAAATCGCGTGTGTGTGTGGACAAAATGAGTTAGATAAGCCCCGGATATATACAATATTATGGGCTTATCAGTATGGACCCCACTTGAGCTAACGCTTGGTTGGAGTCCATCAAAAAGATTTTCAAGGTGATGCGCTGTAGCGAGACCCTGAAAGTTGGTCTAGCTAGTTACCAATTGGAAGGCAAAGCGCACCGTTGGTGGACAATGAAAGAGCAATCAAAATAGAGAATGGGTTGGACTCGATTCTTGGTAGTGTTCCGGGAATAGTATATCCCGTAGTCAATACAAGATGCCAAATGCATCGAGTTCCAGCAACTCAAGCAGAAGGGTCAGATGACTGTGTCGGAGTATGAAGCCGAATTCCCCAATTTGGCGCAGTATGCTCCTCACATGGTGGCAACAGAGAATATGAAGGCTCGAAAATTCAAAGATGGCCTGAAGCCAGAAATTTGAAAAGTGGTAAGCCCAATGAGGCCTCCCACCTATGCCGAGGTGTTCGATCGAGCGCTAATAGTCGAGTAAGAGAACGAAGAATCCAAAAGGCTCTTCGAGAATTGAAAGTGCCAGAGGTTCTGGGAAGAAATCGGGGGGAGGAAGCTTTAAGAAGCAAAACACAGGGAACCAAGCTGGAAAACCAAACAACCCCTTGCCACTGTGTGCAACATGCAGAAAACCCCACACAAGTGTTTGCTTGGCGGCAACAGGCGGATGTTTCAACTGTGGTAAAGTTGGACATCTGAAAAAGGACTGCCCAAATCTCAGGTCAGGGATGATTAAAGCACAAAATTCAGGACAGGCAATGGGGCAGAGGCAAGGACAAGCAGCTCCAGGGCAGCGGAACGATGTCAGGCAAAGACAAGGGAAGGCATTCGATTTTATGCCAGGAGACTCACGAAACGCTGCGGAGGTTGTGGCAGGTAATGTCTCGATTTGTTCGATACCAGCATATGCACTTATTGACTCTGGTTCGACACACTCATTTATTTCACCATGACTTGCCACAAAAATGACCAAGATAGCAGAACCCCTCGGTTACGACTTGTTAGTGTCACAGCTGATGAGTAAGGGTGTAGTTTGCACGGCAGTTTATAGAAATTGTGACGTAAGTCTTAACGATATATGCTTACAAGCAAACCTGATCCCTCTTGAGATAAATCATTTCGATGCAATTTTTGACATGGATTGGCTCGCTGCCAACCATGCCACTATCAATTGTACTAACAAATGTGTCGAGTTTCATTATCCAAGACGAGAAAAGATCGAATTCATGGGAATCGGAGTATCCTCTCCTCCATACCTTGTATCCGCAACTCGTGCTCAACGATTGCTGAGGAAAGGATGTCGAGGATTCCTCTGTAGCGTCACATCAACCTCAACAACTCAGGAGGTGACAGATATTCCAGTAGTCTAAGAGTTTCTGGAAGTTTTTTCGGAAGACTTACCAGGGACTCCAGTAGATCGAGAGATCGAGTTCACAATAGAAGTTGCGCCAGGCACACAGCCAATTTCGAAAGCCCCATAGCGCATGGCGCCAGCCGAGCTTAAAGAGCTAAAGACACAATTGCAGGAATTATTAGACAAAAGATTTATTAGGCCAAGTACATCACCATGGGGAGCGCCGATACTTTTTGTTAAAAAGAAGGACGACACCCTGAGGTTATGTATTGATTATAGAGAACTAAATAAGGTGACGATTAAAAACAAATACCCATTGCCAAGGATTGACGACCTGTTTGATCAGCTACAAGGAACTCGCGTGTTCTCAAAGATCGATTTACATTCAAGGTATCATCAGCTAAAGGTGAAAGTGGAGGACGTAGAGAAGACAGCGTTTCGAACTCGATATGGGCATTACGAGTTTTTGGTTATGCCCTTTGGAGTGACTACCGCACCAGCAGCCTTTATGGACCTAATGAACCGGGTATTTAAGAAATACCTGGACGAATTTGTGATAGTCTTTATCGACGATATCCTCATCTACTCCAAAAGTGAAGAAGAACACGCAAAACACCTCCGAATAGTTCTACAAACGTTAAAAGACCAAAAGTTGTATGCCAAATTCAATAAATGTGAAGTTTGGTTGAATAAGGTGGTCTTCCTTGGACACGTTATCAGCAGTGAAGGAATCTCAGTAGACCCTCAAAAGGTGGAAGCAATCGTAAACTGGCCAAGGCCAACTACGGTAACTGAAGTTCGTAGTTTCTTGGGCCTTGCCGGTTACAATCGGAAATTTGTGCAAGATTTTTCCAAAATTGCTGCTCTGTTAATAGAATTGACTTGAAAGGGGGAGCCTTTCGTGTGGACAGAGACACGCAAAAAAAATTTCCAGGAGCTGAAGCAGAGACTAACAACGGCACCTGTTCTTACATTGCCAGAAGGAACCGAAGGATTTGCGATCTACAGCGACACATCTCGACAAGGGTTGGGATGCGTATTGATGCAGCACCAAAAGGTCATTGCGTACGCTTCTCGACAATTGAAGCCTCACGAGAAGAACTACCCTAAGCATGATCTGGAGCTTGCTGCAATAACTTTTGCCTTGAAGATTTAGCGACATTACTTGTATGGAGTATCATGTGACATCTATACCGATCATAAAAGTCTCAAGTATATATTCACACAGAAAAAGCTGAATTTGAGACAGCGTCATTGGTTGGAGTTGCTTAAGGATTATGATGTTTCCATTCAGTACCATCTAGGAAAGGCTAACGTCATTGCGGATGCTTTGAGCAGAAAGGCAACAGGAGCTTTAAACTACATTATCACCGAACAAACACATTTACTGAAGGAAATGGATCGAATGGGCCTTGAAGTGATAATTCGAGGATCAAGTGTCTTGTGTGCAGCTATCACTGCTCAACCAGCAGTAATGGAGGAAATCAAGCTGAAGCAAAAAGATGATCTTAAGTTACAGAAGATCCGTGAGCAAGTTGAGACAGCCTTGCATCCTGACTTCATGATATCAAATGATATTCTAAAATTTCGAAGTCGAGTTTGTGTTCCTGACGATCCCCAAATCAAGCGACGAATTACGGAAGAAAGTCACAACTCCAAGCCCTCTATCCATCCAGGTGGCATGAAGATGTACCAGGATCTGAAGAAGGTCTACTGGTGGATGGGCATGAAGAGAGACGTTGCTGACTTTGTAAGTCGGTGCCTTTCTTGTCAGCAAATTAAGGTTGTACGCGAAAAGCATACAGGGTTTTTGCAACATCTGCCTATAGCAGAATGGAAATGGGAGCATCTCACGATGGATTTTGTAGTCGGATTGCCCCACTCACAAAAAGGAAATAATTTGATATGGGTAATCGTGGATCGACTTACCAAGACAGCCCATTTCCTACCAGTACGAACAACTCACACGATGGATCAGTTGGCTACCTTCTATGTTCAGGGGATTGTTCGATTGCACGGAGTACGAGTCACTATAACTTCAGATCGAGACCCAAGATTCGTCTCCAGATTTTGGAAAAGTTTTCAGAAGGCCTTCGGGACAGAATTGCGATTCAGTACAGCATTCCATCCGCAGAATGACAGACAATCAGAAAGAACGATTCAAACTTTGGAAGATCTATTGCGTGCTAGTGTGATGAATTACCAAAGAAGTTGGGAGGAACATTTAGCACTGGTGGAGTTCACCTACAATAACAACTATCAAGCAAGCATCGGAATGGCCCCTTATGAGGCTCTATACGGCAAGTAATGTAGAACTCCATCTTGTTGGATAGAGATAGGAGAGATGCAACTACCTGGACCCAAAATCGTTCAGGAAGCAACAGAAAAGATCAAAATCATTCGAGAAGGATTGAAAGCTGCTCAAAGTCGTCAGAAAAGCTACTCGGATATCGGAAGAAGGGAGGCAGAGTTTCAAGAAGGAGATTGGGTTTTTCTAAAAATTTCACCAATGAAAGGAATATTACGTTTCAAAAAGAAAGGGAAGCTAAACCCCCGATATGTTGGACCATTCGAGATCATAGAAAGGATTGGACTAGTGGCCTATTGACTAGCTTTGAATCCCGAGCTAGCCAACATCCATGATGTTTTCCATGTGTCGATGCTAAAACCCTACGTGCCAAATCCAGTTCACGTGTTAGCATCGCCACCAATAGAACTAAAGCCGAACCTAACTTATGAAGAGCGACCAGTTAGGATTTTGGATCGACAAGAAAAGCAATTAAGAAACAAAATAATTTCACTAGTAAAAGTCTAGTGGCATAACCATTCAGGTGGAGAGGCCACGTGGGAAAAAGAAGATGATATGAGAGCGCGATATCCGGAGCTTTTCGAATAAGGTATGATCGCATTACGTTTAATTTCCTAGTTTCGCCAAGTTTGGAGGACCAAACATTTTAAGGTGGGGAGGATGTAACAACCCGACTTTTAATAATGAATAAAACAATAAAAAGAATTATAAATAAAGTTAATTTTGGGAGACCCGTTAAACCGTTAGGATTAAGAAATATATTTTTGTGTGACTTAAAGCCTACAAAATAAAATATCATATTTTTGGACATGTGTTATTTAAAAAAATAAAAAAACCTTTCAAGCTGTTATTTTAGCCCTGGTAACAGCACCAGAACACGAGAATCTGGCAGGGTCGCCGCGAAGTGACTCGCCTTGGGATCCAAGCATGGGGTCTCCGGAAGGTGGCGAGTTGGCATTATACTATACGAGGAATTAATGAACCAAGGGTTCATTGGATATGATAATGAAGGAAATCAGGACAATTCATGAACTAACTTTACTTAAGGAATATCAGGAGAGATTCACATGGATGAATCTGGAACCCTTGGCCCGAGTATAAATAGACTAACACCCTCCACATATGCACACACACATCTTAACGAAAAAAGAGAGAAAGGGAGAAGAGTGAAGGAGGAAATAAATAGGAAAGAAATAAAATAACAGAGGTAAGTTACTCCCCACTCATGTTACTTTTCCATGTTACTGCCTACACACATACTTACATCCTTGAAGCCCTATTGTAGACACCCCAATTTGAATCTGTGAAAATCCTTAGCATTGCCGATGATGAGGAGATACTAATGACATCGTGATAAGGCTTGAACAAAGTCTCGAAAGGCTCACAATCCCTCAGATCCTTCCAAAACCCACCCAAAAGACCAAAATAACCCGCAAAACCTTCAAGGAAATCAAAAACCCTCAGAAACACTTGAGCACTCAAGTAGCAACCTGAGTACTCAAGTTACTACTTGAGCACTCAAATAGCAACCTGACTCAAATCATCACTCGAGCACTCAAGTAGCAACCTGAGCACTCAATTAGCTACTTGAGCACTCAAGTCCTCTGGGCGGAAAAATTTTGAAGATGTTGTAAATCTATGTAATGATGGGAATATTTGCGAATTTGGCTCCTCCACATGCCTAATACACCTATTTGGCCTAAATTACCCTTAGGGCCCCTAACCCAAGTTAAAACCCACTTTTCTCCCCAAAATCCCACTATAAAAACCTCTTTCCTCCTCCATTCTTGAGGACTACAAACCATTACTCTCTCACTTTGAAAATTCTCACTCTCTCTCTCTACAATCAGACCTCTCATTACTCATCAAACCCAGAAAACTTTGATTAGCTTGTCCAATATACTTCAAAAACTCATTTTCCTCCATAAAAAACCACCAAATACCTCAAAACCTTGCATCTTCAGCCATGGATTAGTCCATCCACCCTATCCAGTACCTTTTCACCACCAAAACCCATATATAAAGCCCTCCACTTCATTGATCATCAAAATCCACCTTAAACTCTAGGTTTCTCTCTTTAAAATCCAAAAAGCTAGCTCAAACTATACAAAACAGTCAAGCTTTCACTCATCCAACCCAAAAACAGCCTCAAATCAACCCACAAGTCCTATCTAGTGCTTGGTCAAGTCAAGGTTCTTTGTTTCAAGTTTCTAAAAGGTAGCAATACCTTAAAATCGCGATGTTTTCTCACTCCTGAGGGAGCCAATGGGTTCATGCAGGTTTCTCATACCTGTTGTGAGCTTATTTTGGCCTTGAAGAAACAAGAAAATGATTTTGAAACTCAAAGTCGTTCACTGACTTCAGTACTCAAGTAATGAACTTGAGTACTCAAGTTGGTGACCTGAGCACTCAAGTGCTGTTGGATGCACCTCTTTGCTTTCTCATTTTCTTGCTTGGATCATATTTCTCTACTCTCTTGTTGGCTGTGTCAAACAGATTATGATCATCCATGAACAAATAATGAACTTTTGAAGCCAAAATGAGTGAAAAAGTGATGTTTTTCCTTTATTCTTACCTTGAAGCCTATTGATTTCCTTTCAAAACATGTTAAAAAAGAGGAAGACGCTTCTTTGAAGCTTAAACACACATGCATGGATGATCAAAATCAAAATCATGTCAAAACAAGCAATCTGACTTGAGTGCTTAACTGTACTACTTGAGCACTGAAGTAGTAACTTGAGTGCTCAAGTTAGTAACTTGAGTGCTCGAGTGCTTTTAGCACATCTTTTCATTCATCTTATTTTCGTGATTTGATTGTGTTTGTTTTCTCTCTTAATGGCTATACTCATCATAGTGCACATGTCCATGGTCTGATAAGTCTAAATAGAGGGGTTTATGGTGCTTTTAAAGCATTAAAACACTAAAAAGATGCATCTAAACCTCTTTATTGGTCTTGATATTTGTTGATCTTGCTCAAAACATGATAAAAGGATGTCATCAGACCTATTTTCAACAGAATAAGGCAAAAAGGGAGGTCATTGAGGAAAAAAAACAAGTATAATCTGGAAAACAACTTAAGTGCTCAAGTTCACTATTTGAGTGCTCAAGTAGATACTTGAGCACTCAAGTACCCGACTTGAGTGCTCAAGTCATTTCACCAATAATCCCCCTTTTTAGCATTTTATTAGTATGATCTCAATTATAGTCTCTTATATTAGTTGTTTACATCAAGGGTTATCTGTTCACATTCTGTTTAACTCATGTCATGGGATGAAATGCATTTTTGTAGCTTGTTCACTAATCAAGTAAAGATTTTAGCATTCATTGATTTTCTTAAATGGAGTTTTTGAATCTAAAAACATGATTAAAAGGAAGAAAAAAAGTATTTTTGGGAAGAGGCAGCAAGAACAAGAGCAAAAAGAAGTAATGGCATGAGGGCTTAAGTTTCTAACTTGAGCACTTAAGTACCTGACTTGAGCACTCAAGTAAATACTAGAGCACTCAAGTCCCTTACCTGAGTGCTCAAGTCCAGAATAGTGAGCAAATTCCTTTGATGAAAATAGCTTCCATTTGTCTATCCTTATCCAGTATAACTCCTGTTCAAAGTCTTTTCATTGTATTTTAGTTTGTTTTTGTATAGATCATCACGTGAATCCATCCATCAGTTATGCATCTCACGAAATAGTTTACATTCATTGTTAGTTTAAAACTAATAATTTTATGTTTTTGCACATTTCACGCATTTCATACCACCTAATGTATCTCATGCGTCATAAATTTACCACTTTGTACATGTCGCACAAGCATCCACATTTTCATGTGCATTGTCATTTGTGATCTTTTCTACTTGTTTCCCATTCCCGGTCCCCCATTTTATGTGAATAAAGTTGAACAATAAACATTTTCTAAATCCCACAAATGCTAAGTAGAGACCGACTCTCGGGTCGGGCGAGGGGGGTGCCATAAAACCCTTCCCCTCTTGTAACCAAGCTCCCGAACTTAAGATATTATGGCGAAGACGGACTAGTTTTTAAACCTTATCCAAAAAACAAGGCACGAGTCATTCGAGTTCGATTCCTCGGGGACAATCCGCTAAAACCCGGGTGGCGACTCCGAATCGAATTCCTCGGAGGAGTGTCCACTAAAACCTGGGTGGCGACTCCGAATCGAATTCCTCGGAGGGGTGTCCACACCTGTGAACAATTAAACCAAACATATTATTACTCCAGAATTCAAAGACCAGCAAATTATGATCAAAATGAAAATGATCTCATGTATTAAAAAGATTTACTCGTAACACTATCTTGAAATTCGTACAAGCAATTTGAGATTAACTGGGTTCATAAATTTATAAAATATGTATCCCTTAAATTGTTGGGCTAATTTATGGCGGGATGTGATCCGAGCCGTTTCACGCAGCTCAGGGCTTGGCTCTACTCGCTTTATAGCTAGACCGGACTCAAACTCAAATTTTAGGCTCGATTAGAGACACCCTATTAAGTTTTTTACAATTCGACACATGTAATATTATTTTGTGAAATTATATGTTTACGCTTAAAAATATATATATATATATATATATATATATATATAATAATAATAATAATAATAATAATAATAATAATAATAATAATAATAATAATAATAATAATAATAATAATAATAAATTAGTCGGCATTGGCAACCAAGACAAAACATACATGTTATGCTAGAAAAAGAAAAAAAGAGAAAAGAAGATAGTTAAGTCTACTGCCACAACGTGGACATTAAGGATGTTAATTTCAATTTGTTTAAACTGATGGATTGGTACCACTAACAGCAAGCACAAGAAAGTTTAACACACCCACACATGCCATGACTCACTATATACAAACCACTTGATATGTACAGTAGCACAACTTATGATAAAGATCTTGTTAGGAATAAATAATTCAATCATAGTTGTAGCATCTCTAATTTTTAATACTAGTATCTCTGAATTTTAATGTCTGTTCTAGGACCCGGAACGTCCCGGTAGATTTTACGGTAGAATTTGACCCAAGGAGGTGAGTTATGAATTATCTCTGTTACATGAGGTTTTTCGCAAAAATTATTTTCTTATAAAATTATGATTATTGATATATGAAATTCTTTCGCAACAAAAATACCATGGAATTCTGATGTTTTGCAAAGTTTTTTTGAAAATAGTATTATTGATACATCCGGACAATGTCCCTGAAATCTGGGGGACATTAAAGATACCAGTCGAAATGGTGTTATAAGGACGGAATGGATAGGGGCACTGCCAGGTGTCCAACTGAATTCATCAATTCAACATGTGTTAAGGGTCGCTCCCTCATAGCTGGCATAAATCGTCGGATGGTATATCGTATTATTCATGGAATGCTATTTTATGTAAAAGCTTATTTATGCTTTTGAAAAATTGATGTTATAGTTTCTGCTTTGTTGAAAAAAAATTCAAATTCCATGGTAAACCATGTAACTCTAATAATTCATAAACTCACACAAGCGATGGCTTACGTTGTTGCAATTTCTCTCTTTTCAGGCAACCAAGAGTAGAAGTACGGCCAAGTACCAGCAATTAATTAGTCTATGCTGTATTGTAAAATAAACTAAAGGCAAAGAATGTAATTTATGTGGTGAATAAGGAACTCCAGCGAGTTGTACTTGTAAAATATTGCTTCCGCATTATTATGATGTTTCTTTCAATATATATATATATATATATATATATATATATATATATATATATATATATATATATATATATAAGATCAGAAGCCCGTTGTTTCAAATGCGGGAAAATTGGCCATTATGCCAATAAATGTTTAACCAAGAAAAAGCTTAATGAGCTTCAGCTGGATGAAGGACTACGTGTTCAGCTCAGTAAATTACTTCTCAACACCAGTGAGGAGTCGGATCAGGAGTCTAGTGATGAGATTAACGAGTTGGATTATTCCACCTCTTCAGAATCTGGGTATTCACCTTCAGAAGATTGTACAGGAAAATGTTGTTCTTCTCATCAAGATGCTTTGAAAGTTTTTGCTAATCTTAATGGACTTAGTCTCAATGTTTTGTCTAAATCTCAGCAGGAAATTCTCGAACTTGTGGATAAAGTTCAAGATCCAGAAATCCGTAGAAAAATCATAGAGTTATCCCTTAACTCTGCGGTATCAGAAGTCGAAACATTGGAAAAACTTCCAAATATTACCAGGTATTATAGTATCAATGAGGTTTTTAGCAGATTAGAGGCTAGTTGTTCTAAACCAGCCACCCTTCAGGATCTTCAGAAAGAAGTAAATGAACTCAAATCTGAGTTAAGATTACTTAAGACTTCTCAGTTAGAGCATCAGAATAATTTGGTTTCAGTAAGACAGAGACTTTCTAGTCTTGAACAACTAAATCTGAAACCATCAGGATCCATTATCAAACCTCAAGAATCTGAGGATTCAAGTTATTTGAATAGTATCAGTAAGGTTACTCATCAGAAATGGTACATTCAGATCAATATTGTGATTAGCCAGGAATATACAATTCAAAATATTATTGCACTTGTGGATAGTGGGGCTGATATGAATTGTATTCAAGAAGGATTAGTTCCTACTCAGTATTTTGAGAAAATAGTTCAATCTTTAACTGCTGCGGGTGGTAGCAGGATGCATATTCAGTATAAATTATCTGATGTTTTGATCTGCAATGATGGTATCTGTTTACCAACTATGTTTTTATTAGTTAAAAACCTTCAGCAACAGGTGATTTTAGGAACACCTTTTTTAAACATGATCATGCCAATCACTAAAATTGACCAAACTGGCATTTATAGTCGAATTCAGGATCATGATATTATTTATCCTTTTGTAACTGATCTTGAAACCAGAATTATTCAGGAATTGCAAGGTTTTCTTCAAAGCAAAGAAAAGCAACTGAATTTTCTTCAGAAAGAAATCCAGATTATGGACATTGATCAAAAAATTCAATCTCCAATTTTGCAGGAAAAAATCAAAGATATTGAACATCAATTTTTGAAAGAAATTTGCAGCGATTTGCCAAATGCTTTCTGGGAAAGGAAACGACATATTGTTTCACTTCCTTATAATCAGGATTTTAATGAAAAGTTTATTCCAACCAAAGCTCGACCTAGCCAGATGAAATCTGATTATTTGGAGCTTTGTAAAAAGGAAATTCAGATTCTTCTTGATAAACAATTGATCAGAAAGAGTTATTCTCCTTGGAGCTGTACTGCTTTTTATGTTAACAAAAATGCAGAAAAAGAACGAGGAGTTCCTCGTCTGGTTATCAATTATAAACCTTTAAATGATGTTTTGAAATGGATTAGATATCCTATTCCAAACAAAAAAGATCTGCTTGAGAGATTGCAATCTGCTGTGATCTTCTCAAAATTTGATTTAAAATCAGGATATTGGCAGATTCAAATCCAAGAAAAAGATCGGTATAAGACAGCATTTGTGGTCCCATTTGGCCATTATGAGTGGAATGTTATGCCTTTTGGATTGAAAATTGCACCATCAGAATTCCAGAATATTATGAATGATATATTTTCTCCTTATTCTGAATTTTGTATTGTTTACATTGATGATATATTAATATTTTCGTCATCCATTGATCAGCATTTTAAGCATCTTAGAGCTCTGAAAGAAGCAATTAAGCGGAATGGTTTAGTTATATCTGCACCTAAGATGAAACTATTTCAGACCACAGTAAGATTTTTAGGTCATAATATTCACCAGGGAACTATTATTCCTATAGATCGCAGTATTGAGTTTGCCTCCAAATTTCCAGATGAAATTAAGGAGAAAACTCAGCTTCAGAGATTTCTAGGAAGTTTGAATTATATAGCAGATTATTATCAGAATCTTGCCCAGGATACTGCTATCTTATATCAGCGCCTTCAAAAGAATCCTCCTCCCTGGACTGAGGATCATACCAAAGCTGTAAAACGAATTAAGCTTAGGGCCAAGCAATTGCCTTGTTTATGCTTAGCTAATCCAGCTTGGCATAAAATTGTAGAAACAGATGCCTCTAATATTGGATATGGAGGTATTTTAAAGCAGCAAAATCCTCAAACTAAGAAAGAGGAATTAGTTAGATTTACTTCAGGATCGTGGAAGAAAGCACAGCTTAATTATTCCACTATTAAAAAAGAAATGCTTTCTATTGTGAAATGTATTTCGAAATTTCAGGATGATTTATTAAATCAAACATTTTTACTTCGGATTGACTGTAGTTCTGCTAAATTCATTTTAGCAAAAGATGTGAAGAATCTTGTTTCTAAGCAGATATTTGCTAGATGGCAATCAGAACTCTCTGCTTTTGATTTTACTATTGAATATATTAAAGGTGAACAGAATTCTTTACCAGATTTTTTAACCAGAGAATTCTTGCAGCATGGATGATGCACAGCGCGAACGTATTAAATCAGAACTACATCGTATATGGGTTCAATCAGTATGTCGACCATATACATGGGGGGATCTTCGTTATTGGATACATTCCCTTAAACAGAATATTAGAAAGCTTGAAGCCAATGGCCATGAAGATGATCAATATATTTGTCATTGCATGAAAGTCACATTTATTAGGCTAAACCGTGCCCTGGAAATTCTCTCCAGACCCTAATCTGTATTCTCCTTTGCAGTATGGAGCCTCCTGACCGAGGAAGAGGTAGGGGTCGCCATCGTGGTGGAAGAAAATCAGGATCCCAGCAGTATGGTAGGGGAAGAGCTAATCTCTCCTTAACAGAATTCCCATCTTTGGGAGAATCATTATCACAGCCGAAGCAAAAATCAGCAAAAGAGGCCTTTGAACAAGGACCTCAATATGTCAAAAAGAATTTAACAGAACCAGTAATCCCACTTTCTATAGGGGATCTAAATCTGCAACCACAGGATGCTTGGAGCCTTAAAGAAAGATATCTCCAGAATCAGCAATTTACAGTTCAGGAAGGAAAACTTCGTTATATTTACGAAGCAATCCTTACTGAGACTCAATCAGTACAACTTACACATCATTACCTTGAAGAAGGTAATAGCAGAACCCCAATAACTTACTCTAAAATGTATATTGTTAGAGTAATTCATCCGCAGGAATGGGGATTATCAACTTTTGCAACCAGAACCCTAAAGCTGAATGATCAGAAATATAATTATTGGGATTATGCCAGAGCCTGGACATATGCCCTCTATTATCAGAATCCAGTAAGGACCCATTCATGGTTCTTCATTATTAATCCGGAGATTATTCAGAAAGAAGTTGGTTTTCCTATGTGGTTTCTCCACTGGTGGGAATACCATTCTCCAGAAATGGAGATTTTTCCAGAAAGTATTCAGAAACAATTCCCTACATGGTATAAATACCATCCAAAATTAAAGGGAATGACAGCAGTAAATCCTCCAGTAGGCCAAGACTTACTATGGTTTTGTACTGAATTCAGAATAACCTGGATTTGGCAGTGGAATTATGAAATATCCGAAGATCATCTGAATATACCAGAAATACAAAGAAATTTCTTTGTTAAATGGTGGTCTCGTTTTGAGACAGATAAATGTTTAACATTTATCAAAGAAACCATTGAGCAGAACAAGGCTGATTATGCAGAACAAGCCTCAAGCAGTAACCCATCTCAGGGTCCAGTAAATTTTGTTCAGCAAATCAAAATGATGATCCGTAGTGAAAATCCGAAGTTATCAGAACATGAGCAAGATATTAAGCTCATGGAAATTATCAAAGATCAGTATTTAGCAGTACAGGGAATCAGTACTTCCCAGCCAGACTCTCAGAGTGACACCTCTATGTCCTCGCAACAAGAGTATGGCCAATTTACTTGCCTAGGTGGGGAATCTCAGGATCCGAACGAAACAGAAGAAATGAAGTTTGAAGAAGCTGATCTTTGGGATTCAATAATTGAAATCAAGCAGCAAAGGAACAAAGGCAAGAAAAAGTTCCAGTAAGATGTCATCCATGACGTCATCAACAGTAAACGTCGGCACAAGACGACAACAGCAGAAGAAACGTCATTCGTGACGTCATCTACAGTATTAGATATTTTTAAACAGTAACTGCTACAGTAGGCTGTGGCGTTTTATTTAAAAGCAGTACTCTGCCATTTGTTAGGTAGACTTTTCTGAAACCTCTCTCTCACCCTCTCTTATTCCTCTCATCTCTCTCATCCCTCTCAACTACTTCCACTACCTCCACTGTAAATCACTTGTAAATTCTCAACTCTAATAAAACCAGTATCTTTCGGGTAAGCTCCCTGTAAGTATCCCTGTAAGTATTTCATATTTGTCTATATACGATCCTTTCTTGTTTGGTATCAGAGCCAAGTTTATGGCTTGCTAAATCAGTAGTTAGTTCATATATGAGGAGGACAGATAGGTGTAGATAGTTCTTTCTTAAGTCATATATCTCTTTGTTTATTATGTTTAATAAGTCTCTGTAATGGATCTGAGGTATATGCTCCTCACCCAAGTCGCGTTGAGGTTTTGTGTGCCTTTAGGACCCAAGAAGGGTATTAATGGCCTTGACTCGTAAACCGTTGACAGATGGGTATATCTGAGATCCATTATAAAGTACTGATGTAAACATAATAAATAACGTTGATATGAGGCTTAGGTTATGAAACTATCCGTTCTATCCTCATTCATATGTGAATTAACGCTTTCATGATGAATACACTATCATCAGATAGGTCTTCAGTATCAGTAAAAAATGAAGAAATTGTTGAGTACTCACAGGCTCAACAACTTAACCAGTGGACAATACCAGAAGTAGAACCCAAGAAAATTTATAAATTGGGTCTTTTTTATTATATCAGTAAAAATGCTGTTAAGACTTCAGAACAAACTATTTGTCTTGACACAAATGATAAAACAATCAAACTATTGTGTTTAAAGGATATCCAACGGTATTTGCACAAATATAAATATCTGCATATTGGTTTGATTCAAGTTGCTTTCAAGCCTTTGACTTTACCAGGATTAAATTCCAGTATTCAAGCTGATTTACGTGATGCTAGATGCAACGATTGGAAATCTTCTCTTATGGGGATTGTGCAGACTAGCTTATGTCATGGACCAGTATATTTTAATGTTTATCCTAATCTTGCTCTATCTTTGACAGATAGAAATTTATTTGAAGCAGTAACTTTGCATATTCAGACACAGGGATATAATTTCTTACCAGGATCAGAAACTGTGGCAGTAATTTACCGTATACATTACAAAGTTATTAATACTATGTGCCCTAATGCTATATTGCGTAGTGATCCAGGGAAAACAGTAGTTGTTGAGAGTAACCTCTTGACCACTAACGTAGCTGTTCCAAGACTCATTGATTGGGAAGAAGTCACTTTTCCAACCTCTTGGACTATTCCTAACGCAGTTCAACCACAACCTATTATCAGTAGTCAGGTTGACCAGATCACTCAAACCACTGAAGGGGATATAGAAATCAGATTTACCCCTGATATTGTTAGCCGTATTTCTTTACCACGAAGTTTTTCCTCTAGGAATAGCTTCCCACCTTACAAAATCTCACATCCAACCACATCTAGACACTCTGTATCAGAAATACAGGAGCAAACACCGGCTGGGGTCCCAACAGAACCTTTGGATACCCACATAGAAGGGCTCCGTATATCAGAACAGCAGATTCCTCATGGGATTTACAGCAGTAGTAGTGTGAGTAAGAAGAATGACTCACCAACAGCTTCTGAAATGGCCTTTCATATATATATATATAATAAAAAAAATTGCAAAGAAATGTCAATAGAGGTCTTTGGTGAGATGAGCTCACTGGCCGATCACGATACCCAAATCCATTAAATTTGGGTCGTGACATCTAACATATAAATAAAAGTGTCAACGTTGAACCATAATTCAAACCAAACGACCGACAACTTAATCACAACCCCTTGCAACTAAAGTTCTCAAAATACCCTTAGTTACAACTCATATAAAATCCACTTCATGATTAACTATTTACTTGACCAACGACATCATCCAAAGCCAACCCAAGACATCCTAAAATCTTGACCGGTAGTGGACCCACTCAAAATCACATATTATCTGGCAATCAAAAAACAAAAGGAAAACCAAGAGTGTGAGGCATAGGAAATACTCAATACAACACAACAAAATTAACCAATTGAACAATAGATATAAATAATCACAACATATGCAGTAACACGTCTGCAACATCCCATATATTGTGTCCCGCAAACCAAGCCTGCATACACTGTTCATAGGACGACAAGGCGCATGACCTAGTGTGACTCACTCAACAGACCTTCAGTGGGTACAATCATCACTCATCAAGCACGCATATCAAAAGCTAAATCACAAAAAAGCATTATATACAAACATCACCACGGTAATATCTTATTGAAGATAACGAAATCAAACACACTCACCTAAGAATCAATCGAAGTATGCCAAACTACGATTTTGGCACCTCCCGAGTGACCAGCTCGTTACATAGCCACAAGCCAACAAATATTAGTCTATGGATTTCCATGAATGCTTTGTATAAAATTAGAAAGATATCAATGGAAGGCATTCAACTCCTAAGGTTCCCATTGTAAGAACCCGTATGAAAAATCACTTTTTGGAGAAGTTTCGATTTGGCCAATAAAAAAATGCCGGTAATTGTTCCTTGGATTTTTCTAATCACAACGGTATAATTGGAAGTTATTTTTAAGTAAGGCAAAGTTGTCTTTCACCCATTTTATTCGGAGAAAAATTTGTCATTTTTCAGTTTTGTACTAAAAGTGGGGGGATGAGATTTTGGTGTGATTAGAATTTTAAAATTTTAGAAATGCCATTGTTTCCAAATAGTCTTTACTTAAGTTTGGTTTATGAAAATAAGTATTGTGGTCACATATTATATACACAAGTGACATTTGGGTGTGAGTTGTAATTAGGGGGTTATAATAAGTAGTGTGTGGGGCAAATTTGCAAAAAAATAAAATATCTCACTCTCCCTCTCTCCTCCACCGATCGGCTCCCTCTCCCTCTCCCTCTCTCCTCTCCTCCATTTTTGCACACCTCAAGCTCAAAACTCTCCCTCCTCACTCAACCTCTTCAAGAACCAAGGCCATTTTCTACGCACCGTGGGGAGCTTGGGTCACCTTGGGTTCGCACCGGGAGCACAAGATTAAGGATTTGGGGTTTTCTACACCTAGGGTTTCATTCATCTCCATTTTTCAAGCAAATCCTTGAGGTAGGGGAACAATGTCTACTCTCTCTAGTTATATGTTTATGATTTGTTGCATATACTTGATTTTTGGCCTCAACCTCCTTGAATTTCATGTTTTCCCCAATTTGTATGGGTTTTTCCACTTTGATTCTTTGATCTATGAATTTGTTTGTTGATTGGTGAAATTGGAAGTAGAATTGACCTCCCTCCATGTTTAATTGTTGCCTAGCATTTCCAATTTGAGCCTAAACTATCTCTATTGTGATTGGGTTGAAATTCCACACCCTAAGGGTGAAAATCTGCACAGTTTACTGTTTATAGCTGCTGCCTCTGTAATTTCCAGCCACTACCCCTGTTTTTGGGGTGGTTTTCGGTCACCCTTTGATGTCCGTTTGGTCCCCGATCGCTTATTCCTTCATAAAATTGACCTTTGGCATCACTTGCAATCATGTTTTGACTCGAGAACTTTGGTTTTATAAACAAATATGTCATTTTACATCACATGAAAGTTTGATGGTTTTTAGAAAGCGTGGGTGGGTGTGTGCGTAACCGTTTTTATTGAAAGATGTGGAATAACGAAATGAAATTTGGAAAACGGACTTGTTGTGAAAGTTTTAATGAAATGTTTGGGATATTGAGGTGTTTTTAAACCGATACCGTCATTGGTAAATTTTTTGATAAAGGCACGCGGGGCCTATGGAACCCGGCAGAGGCTCGCGGGGCCTACGGAACTCGGCAGAGGCACGCGGGGCCTATGGAACCCTGCAAAGGGATTAAATCCCTAGTACTAAATAAACATGATGATTTTTCTTCAATGAAAGAAATGAGAAATGAAGTTTTGGACTATCCTTATAGTTTTGTCGAAACTCGTTTTGTAAACTTGATTTTGACTTGTGTGATGAACTTGGGTGGTTGGGTGAAATGAAATGGATATTTGGGTTATGTTTTGGACACTTAGAAAGGACTTTTGAAAACATGAGTTGTGGGTGGATATTTGGAAATCACTTGGGTACGTTGAAACTTTCTAAATTCTTCCTCCATGACTTGGATACTTGGACTCGCACATGAATAATCGTTTGACATATCTTACCCTCATGTGCATGCATCACATTCATATACCTAGCGTTAGTAGAATAGTTCTCCTACGAGCAAGTGTGTTCACCCTATCATTTTCAGGTACCCAACTTTGATCGTGCATGGTTTGGAGTGCATGACTTGGATGATGAGCATACATGGCATGGAGTTATTATATTCATCTTTTATGCATTAAACTTTTCTTTTGGGGAGATGGTATTGTAACTTTAATCTTTTCTCTATCTTTTGACTATGGATTTGTAATAACTTATGGGATGTTCTTTTGATTTCACCTTTGGGGCAAGGGTGCCAAACTTTATTATTTGATTATACCTTTGGGGCAAGGGTGCCCAAACATTTGATAGCCATTGGGCTAGGGATGTACTCTAATTATGGAAATCTTTATAATTTATGGAAAAATCTTTATCTTTTAACTTACTTATTGTTTGAGATTCCTTTATTTATGTTTTGTAAAAAAAAAAAAATGAGGGTGTGACACCCACAATTGATGGTAAAGTCAGATCACAACATTACTCAACCAGTGCGCTTCAGAACATCAATACCTATAAAATTTTCCCTAGTTAGAGCTCGGATGACCAATATATGCTTGTCCAAAGTTACACAAATGAAAACACAAAGTTACAGTTTCAGCGGGTCCACCAACTTCTATTCAAAAACTGATTTTGCCTAGAAGGAATTAAGGCACAATCCTTACATATTTTTGAAGATATACGAATCTAGTTTCAAAATCAAAAGGCGGTGTGCAAAACCGATACCCGAGCTAGGAGATATGACCGTCTTTCAAGATGTGCTAGTGCTGCCTACACAAATTCAAATTTGACAGCAACTGGGTGTATGAATTTTATAACCTATTGTACTTCAAATTATTTTCTAAAACTTTTATACGATACAATGACCAACAAAGGAACATCTAGATATCAGAAATTTACAAGCTTTCTAAGTACCTCTAATAATTTCATGGAAAACAGGTTTGTAACAAGTTTAGAAGTTTCAGTTAGGAGTTACATCCAAAACCCACGAACTAGAGTTTTCATAGCTCAAAGAACTTAATCCAACACCTCAACTCAAATGGAAATTAAACCATCTAGGGCATGAATTCAACCAAAAAAGAGAAGAGAAGGGGTTGAAGCATAAAGAAGCATGAATCACCAATTAAAACTCAATTCAAGTAGAACAAGCCCTAGGTTTCTCCTTTCCCTTCTCCATCTTCTTCCTCTTCTACGGCTACCTCCCCCCCCGGCGGGTGATAAGAACAACCTAGATATTTAAGCTACTTCTTTTGCCTTCTAAAGCTATTAGGAAAATTATTGGGTGTGTGTTTGACCAAATATTAACCTACACTTCACCCCTCTAACTAATACTTCTAATGGCTTTAAGCGCATATCCCATAATCAATAAAAAAAAATTGAATTAAATGCTAAATATCTGGGATGGGTACTACAGATGTTTCACCCATATCCTGTTTCGGCATCTTCGTCCCTTGAGTTGTGACCTATCATGTATAGGTAATGAACGCGATGAAGAAGAAGAAGATCCACTTGAGCAGGTTAAGTATTTTTACTTACTGATTTTAAGGTTTAAAATTGAAATTCTTGAACCCAGTTTTGCAGTTTAAAAAATAGGGCCTCGCTTTTAGGGCTTTCTGTAACTTGAAATCGGGATTTTCAAGTTGTAACATCTATGCTCGGATATTTTAAAACTATTAGATATATAGAAGTTAGGGTTTAAATGTAATACTATAAGTTTTTAAGGGACTAGTCTAGTGTAATAATGGCGCAAAGGTAATCGGTAATGTTTCAAACTTTCAATGGATTAGGGACAAAAATGTCCAAATTGCCATGTCTTAATTATTTTGGGTTCTACCATCCATTGGTTTTCAGAAAAGGATACGATTAAAATGCAATTGTTTACCCTAACTACCACTGCTGCCAATTCTTCACTAAACAAACGAGGGGGAAATTGGAGGTTTGAGTGGACAACACGTTCCATGCATACGCAATCAGTGGACACGTGTCAAAATTGTCTCGGCCTAAATCCTCTAAACGACTTGCACTTCTTTGTGAATGCATCATTATCCATCCTTTCATCGGATTAAGGTCTTGTTCTCCTTAACGTTTTCTACTTTTTTGTTTATGCCTTTATTCAGGAATTTTTTGATTTTTGTTTTTATTTAGAAAAAATTCACATTTGATAGTTTTGCGTTGAACTTTTAAGTTCTGCGATTCATTTCAACGAGAAAAATTGGAAAAGTATAAAATTATGACCGATACTCGAACAAATACAAAACCCTAAAAGTGCAAAAAGTGAAAAAGGTCACATGAATAAGTTATGACGCAACCCCTAAATTATTCGGTAGTTTGGGCACGGCCAAGGGCGGAACTAGTTGGTGGGGCAGAGTGGCACATGCCAATTCCGCCTCTGGAAATTATTTTATTTCACACTAAAAATTAGCACTCCGGATCCAATGTCTCCCTTTGGTGTCCTACCCACTTGCTGCCATGTGGCACACTAAAAACCCTTTATTTATTTTTTTTTTTAATGGGAAAACCCTTTAATGTTAGAATACCTTTCTTCGTTAAATATACTTTTCTCTGTTAACCAAAGGGCCAAGCCTTTTCACCTCCTTTTCAGAAAAAAACAAAAGCCGCACGACTAATTTTCAATGAAAAGGGCTGGAGGTTTTTAGGGTTGATAGTTAGAGAGTGAAACAAAGCAGGGAGAATCTAGGCAATGGCTATATGTTTAATGATGTTTGATCAAAATATTTATTTGCAAACACCCATGCGTTTGATGAGCCCTAAAAGTTGAACGATAACAATAATTTTTGTTGTCCGGTAATGCTTTACAGCAATTTTTTCTCCTCTTTTTTTCTTTATCAACAATGCAAAACGGTGCTTGGAGTGAAAATGAAATTGGTTTTAGCCCACAACACATGTTTAGAACATTTGATTTGATCAGAGCATGTGTTTGGAGTAAAAAAAATTAGAACACGTCTATAGGGAATTAAATCATCTTTGATTTACTCTAAAAAAAAGAACTCTTATTTGGACTTCAGAGTGAAAGGGCAATCCGAAGAATCAAAAAAAGAAGAAGAGTGAAATGGCATTTGTTTTTTTCCCAAAGGGAGGTGAAAAGGCTAGGCCCTTTGGTTAACAAAGAAAGGTATACCATAACAGAGAAAGGTATTCTAAAGGTAAAGGATTTTCCCGTTTAAAAAAAAAAAAAAAGAGATTTTTGGCATGCCACAGCAAGTGGGGGGTAGGACACCAAATAGGGACAGCGGAACCGGAGTGAAAAATTAGGCACCTATTAGTATCCAACAACTTGATTTCTCAAATAAATGTTAAAAAAATAGCGATTTCAAAGATGAACCATTCATATCATGAAAAAAAAATATTTCAAAGGCTTTCATTTAAAGACAATTGGATAATTGAATCAAGATTTTATTTTGCACTTAACGTTTTTCTTTCTAGTTTTGCTAAAAATATACAACAATAGTCGTAGACTCCAGCAAAAAGCATCACCTCCGAATCTAAATCTTACGTGGTAACAAACTTTCAATTGCTCCGCCACTGCCAATGAGACAGCATTGATGCATCACCGACCTGTGATATTGCTTACCAATGGAGTCAATGTTACTGGGGTTTGAATCTTATGTGGAAGTAGGTAGAGATGCTGTAGCTTTAGCATAATCCCGCACGACATGACGTAGAACTGTGGCACAGCATAGCACCCCGTGACGTGTTTCCCTCTGGGAAGGTACCCTTCCGGAAAAAGGCATATATTCCGGTGGCTTTTGCCACCCCACACACACGTTACAACCCATCACTTTACTAAGTATATCTGCATTCCACATACCGTAATCTAGAAGCTAGGGACGGTTCTCGACTTAAGGGCTTATTTGGAATTTGTGGAAAATAAAATAAAATAATTTTGAGGAAAATTATAAAGAAAGTACTAAATTATTCTCTCTTCTATTTCTTCTGCAGTTTTTGTGGAAAATAAAATAATAATAAATAAAGTCTAACAGCTGCCTCTTCTAAACTTAAAAATTGGTTACTCTCTCTTCTATTTCTTCTGCAGTTTTTGGCTGCCGGGATGTGTTGGTTGTCATTTTTGGGGTGGTGTAGGCACTAATGTTTGGAACCAGATCACCTGTTCCCAAATCCCCCTATTCCTCGATTGCAGGGGGGTTTGAGTCATTGGATCATACATAAATTTTTAAAACACAAAAATAAAATTCATCCTCCAACGGCCCAAATCCCCCTGCAACAGAGGAACACGGGGATTTGGGAACAGATGATCAGGTCTGTTTAGGGTTAAGTTTTGGGTTTCTTGGGTTGGGCTTTGCCCATTGTTTTTTGGATTTTGCCCTTCGGCCTTTTCAAGCTTGAACCATTTGGTCTATGGGCTTTGCCCCTTTGGTGTTTGGGCTCTGCTCCTTATGTGTTCCATCCAATTAATTTTTCATTGGATTCTTGATGTACCCTTATCAAGTTTAATAAACTTTTTTGCTGATCAAAATATATGATGAACTATCATGATATAACTCGACAAATATACTGTGAAATCTGGAAATAAAATATGCACCATTAAACTTTACATACAGTCTTAAACCCCATGGCTTACACAAGAGGTTTTTGTAAACCGCCGCAATTATATAAAGCAGAACTAGGGTTCTTAAAACCAAAACCCAGGTTCAAAAAGAAATGGATTCAACTTAGCTTTCAATGTCCCACTTAGGCTTGGTTCTTGAATAATTTTTGTGTGATAAAATCTGAGATTTTTATTTCCATCCTCTACCAATGGATAAAATGTAGGAATGATTTTATCTCATTTTTTTTTAAATCCATTGTGGTCCCTGTGTGGCCCACCCACAAATGGCATGCCAAATTACCATTTTAACCTTTATCCTTTTAGATCTATGAAACAAAAAGAAGGGTAAATTGGTAAAAATGGCATTAGTAAAGATTTCATTACAACTAGATTTTATCTATTGAGAAAACAACGTAATTTTATCACCTTTCCATAAAACACCAATT
This sequence comes from Vaccinium darrowii, assembly GCA_020921065.1. Classification (NCBI taxonomy): domain Eukaryota; kingdom Viridiplantae; phylum Streptophyta; class Magnoliopsida; order Ericales; family Ericaceae; genus Vaccinium; species Vaccinium darrowii. Next base: position 21,413,113 of record CM037154.1, on the reverse strand, counting down.
TAAATGAGATTTCTCATTTTATCTCATAAAATCCATTGCAGAACCATGCCTTAATCTAAAGACACATACAAAAGGACTAAAAAAAAGGCACATACTGTTTACATATAAAATTAACAAATCCAATAATTAAGTGACACGTAATCAAGAATGCCAAACGTTGGCAAATATGTGTCAATGAAGATACATTGGATTATTGATCTAAAGATGGATTAATACGATGTCGTATTCGTATTCATATTTGAAAAGCCGTTATTGGTAGTTACAAGTCAAACTGATATAATAAATTACTTTGAAGCCTTGATTTCAACTGTTAAATGCATGAACTACACGTGTAAACGTATGAAACAAGGTAGTTGACAGTTAAGACACATGGAGTACATCATGCAAGGCAGTTATTTCCTTGACGTGTAATCATTTGAGTTATTTGAGCAACCATGCAAATTCAAATTAAAACTTCTGAAAGAAGTTTAGAAGAATTCAAATTCAGACATGGTGAATGGAAGAAACTGCCAAATTCCAAGTGTAAAGATGTAGTTCGAAGCAAGCCAAATTCAATTTTTTTTAGCGGGAAGTTCAAATCACTAGCAGTGTCTATAAATAGAAGAAGTCAAAGAATGAAAAGCCCGGACAAATCTTCAACAAATAGCAATCAAACAAAAGATGCTTGGTTTGTTCATTGGCAAAGTAGAATTAGGATTTCGACTCAGTTCAAAGTAGATTAGGAAGTAGATTTCGGTTGTTCTTGCAACAATCAATTATTCAAAGTTCTTGTTACCTAGTATTTGAAGTTGAAGGCAATTTCGAAGTAAGTTTACCTTTGATTTATTAATTGAAGTATCTTATTTCTTTGTTGTTCTTTGATTTTCTAAATATAAAATCAACCACAACGTTTAGGAGGGAGTGATTATTAAGTGCTCGTGAAACAATGCTAAGTGACCTTTCCCACTAAAAATGGGTATGTGAATCACACATTTTGTGGTGGATTCAACAATAACTTATAGTAGCAAGAAATTGAGGACTTCAAAGTCAAGGGCTGTCTTACATAACTTTTTTGTTTATATTTTTGAACTTTTTCACTTTTTATACTTTTAGTGTTTTGTATTTGTTTGAAGTTCGGTCAATTTTATGATTTTACGATTTCTCTGGTCGAGACTAATCACGTAACTTAAAAAATTTGACATAAAACTAACAAATACGAAAAAATTATTAAAAAATAAAACGAACACCCAAGAAGTGTAAAAAAAGTGAACGGGAACAAGGCCTAAATCAAAACATAAACGGTATTCCGGGAGTAGTTGGATAATTTTTCCTTGTACAAGGACCAGATGGCACGTGGATTTGACACGTAGCACAGCATTGTGGGCGTCTCACTTTAACGTGGCAAGCAAAGGAGCATTTTTAAAATTATTTAATCATAGGCAAAACGGTCTCAAAACCAAATAAATAGAGGAGTTGTTTCAGGCCTTTCAGGTTTCTTGTCCATCTTCTCTCTCTCTCTCTCTCTCTCTCTCTTCCCAAAGATTTCTCCCTATTATTCTGTGTCTCCGTTTCCACCCACCACCACCACCACCACCCACAAAATAATGCCTCCCTCCGCCGGAGAAGTAGAAACGCCAAATGCCGACGACCAATCCCGACGTGATTCTCATGACTTGCAATCTGTCATGGCTTCTTGTTTCCCCATCACCCTCAAGGTAGAGAGAGAGAGAGAGAGAGAGAGAGAGAGAGAGTCAAAGAATATACTCTGTTTGCCTGTTTGCTGTGTCATTTTTTGTTTTTTTCTCCATAAAATATGAAAAATTTTACTCAGGAAATGATTTCTCGGATTTGTACACGAAAAATATATAGAAAACAACGATTTTCAGAAAATACAAAAAATATGTACAAGTATAATTGCATTCTCTGAGGGAAAAAAAAAAACGCTGACAAAAATTAAGTACTGAAAGCGATCAGTTTTTCTGCCAGCACAGATAATAGGTAAAGTGTTTTGAAAATATAACAAGGGAGAGTTTTTGTTTGGCCTGTCCGAGTCAAACTGGTTGACTCGGTTTGAAATCTTGATGACTCAGTTGACCTGAAAAATTGACGCTAATAATGGTGGTGTTTTCTTTTCGGTGTGCAGTTCGTGGACGTGTGTTACAAGGTAAAAATGGATAACACGAGTCGAACCAACAACATCACACGGATGATAAGAAGTGGGCCCACCACAACATCAACGTCCACGATCACCGAACGAACCATCCTAAACGGCATAACCGGCATGGTCTCCCCAGGCGAAATCCTCGCCGTCCTTGGCCCATCGGGTAGCGGAAAATCAACGCTTCTCAACGCGCTCGCAGGAAGACTCCAAGGTCACTGCTTCACCGGAACAATCCTCGCTAATGGAAAGAAACCCACTAAACCGGTCCAGAAACGAACCGGGTTCGTCACACAAGACGACGTCCTCTACCCCCACTTAACCGTCCGTGAAACCCTCGTCTTCTGCTCTCTCCTCCGGTTACCCAAAACACTCTCCACAAAGGAGAAAACCTCAGTGGCGGACTCTGTAATTTCCGAGCTGGGCCTGGCGAAATGCGAAAACACGATAATCGGTAAAAACTTCACCAGAGTCATTTCGGTACTCTTTCTTCTTTGTATACTTTTCGTTCAAAAATTAATAAAATTCTTTTTGCTTTTTAAAAAAAAAGGTAACAGCTTCGTGCGCGGAATATCGGGAGGAGAGAGGAAGCGGGTGAGCATAGGGCACGAGATGCTGATAAACCCGAGCCTGTTGATACTGGACGAGCCGACGTCGGGTTTGGACTCGACGGCGGCGTTTAGGCTGGTGGCGACGCTGGGGAAGATGGCGGAGGAAGGGAGGCGGACGGTGGTGATGTCGGTGCACCAGCCGTCGAGCCGGTTGTACCAGGTGTTTGACTCGGCGCTGGTTTTGTCGGAAGGGAGGTGTATTTATTTCGGGAGGGGGAGTGAGGCGATGGGGTATTTTGAGTCGGTTGGGTTCTCGCCGTCTTTTCCAATGAATCCTGCGGATTTTTTGCTCGATCTCGCCAACGGTACGTCATCTTTATTATTTGTCTCTTGTACGTATATTCATACATGATGCATACATTATACATACATACGTATATTCCGCATACATGCACAGTAGATACATGCATGTCTCTCCTCTATTATTGCCTTTAAGTGTAATGGTTGTTCCAATGCTATGTCATGCTTACTCGTATATATACATGCATACGTGTTAGATGTACGTATATGTAATGTATAATACAGATCGTTAGGCTGAGTGGTATTCAATACTGTAGGAGGAATTCTCTCCCCTCCTGTCACAAAAATGTTGAATTCCGCAGGAGAATTTATACATTGCTCCAAGAGCGTTAAATATAGTACTTCCTCCGTTCCCATTTGCTTGGTTGTCTACTACGAAAAACCGTACCACTTTTCAAATAAAAAAATAAAGTGTTTTCGTGTATTATTTTTCAAATTTTTTTACACTGCGGTACTCATCGTGTACTTTAATTCAGTGCGGAAAATTTTTGAAAAATGATACACAAAAGCACTTTATTTTTTGATTTGAAAAAAAAGCAAGAGATAGAGTGGGACAAGCAAATGGGAACGGAGAGAGTAGTTATCATTTCTAGTGTCTAGCTAGCACTCTAGTGTTCGTGGTGCATAGCTGCCTGCATTTCTTTTTCTTTTCTTTTTTTAATTTTATAACAACACGTTCATGTGTCGTGGCGAACATAGGTAATGCAAAATGATGTAATATTTTTTGAATGGCAAGCAAAATCTAGTGTGTTAGGGGTTGGCAAATTAATCAAGTGGTCTTGTCTTGGGGTCACTGTGGTTTATGTCCGATAGTTATCTCTAGAACTCCGAAATTAGTCAAGACACACGCAATTTAGTCTGGACATTCGGTTATCAGAAAAGGAAAAATCTAGTGGGCTTTCCTTATATAGTAGAAGTACTAGTTTGAAGATTAAAAAAAGTAAGTAGGATATTTACCAAAAAAAAAAAACAGTAAGTAGGATACCATGTGGCAAGTGATGATAGTTGGACACATTAATATCAAAAAAGAAAGAGAAAATAGTGGGGTGGTCCTTGTGTGGCAAGGTGATTGGTTCATTCTTTCAAAAATCCAATCCAAAATGTTACACGTACTAGCCTTATGTTTAAATTTGATCACTAGAAAGGTTTACCAATTTCAAAATCCTGTATATGCCTTTAATTTGATCATTACTACAAAGGTCTACCAATTTCAAAATCCTGTATATGCATGCCTAATCAGGTTTAGAAACACCTACCAAATTATTTTTTTTTCCAATTTAGTAATTGACATTAATTTGTTGAGCAATAATACTTTAGAAGATAAATTCGACTGGAAGCGTATATGACCCCTTTTTTTGAACATTAGTGACTATTTTTAAAAAATTAATTTCTTACATACCATACTCTAATTCAATCAATTAACCTCTAAGAGTTGACTATGAAGGCCTTGACTATCAATAAGGAGTCAAACAAGTTCAAACCCCTAAAATATACTCCCTCAGTCCCTCTTTAAGTGATCTACTTGGAAAACGTGTATTTTTGCGAATATTTAAAAATGTACTTACGTATAACGTTTTTAAATTTTTTTGGCACCAAATTAAAGTACTCAATGAGCACTTTAATTTGGTACAAATTAAAAAGTTATATACAGAAATATGTTTTTTATGAGTTTAAAATTACACGTATTCCCATCTGAATCATTTAAAAGGGACGGAAGGAGTATATAATTGCACATGATCAAAAGAGTCAAACATGTATTCCGTGATGATCAAAATACCTATGACCTGTTTGATTTTCTCACAGAAATAAGATCGAGGGAACATCCACTCTGACCACAACGTTATGAACATGGGCATTGTTTGATCAGTTGACCCATTGTAGTAGATGGATATTTGAAAGTGATAGGTTATGGTAATAATGCATATATAGAGAAGATCAGGATCTTCAAAAATCCACTCTTTATCTTTCTAGCTACTTTGCTTTTGATAGTGACGCCCTCTTCTGACCCCATACTCAAGTCAATTTCCAATACCTCTGTCTTGCGTTGCTGCCTACCTGTTCAACCCATGCCAATTTTCTAGGTTAGGTTAGCAATATGAACTAGAGAGGAAAATTGCGATCCAGGGGCGTGATGTCCCTTCGAGGATAACATACATGGTGGGCTGATCACAGCCGTCTGTTGTCAGTTATAGATGGCTCAGATCACATTTTGTTCAAACAAATCTAAACCATCCACTACCGATCAGACCTGAGCTGTCCATGGCCAGGTGGCGGTATGATCCTGCATGCATTCGTCTTTTGAATCAACTTATCTAGATTTACAAAATAGTAACGAGATTGAAGTAAGGAGTCCAGTGAAAATGTTCGAGAATATGGGTCGCGGCGAGAATCTATTGTCTGTAAAAGATTATTATTTTTTTTAGGTAATTTATTTAGGTGTATATAGAGTTGGGTTTGACCATGAATTAAAGAATGCTAAGGTATAAGGTTTCGGAATTAAGTAATTAAAAATACTTCATTAATAATTTAATCTCTTTGGTGGTATATTTGTTTGACTAATCTGTAAAAGGAAGTGGTTGTGGGGGGTTTTGTGAGGCTGGGAAGCAAAGAGAGCTTCAAATATTTGTATAGTTTATTTACTTAAGTGGATTGGTGGGGGTTATGTCACCAAGGCTAATCTATAATAGTAGTGGGCCGGGGGATTAATGGGAGCCTAGGTACCACAAATGTGGGTGGAGGGCATGTTGACTTGTCATTCTCTCTTTTGCTCGAACCTTTAGAATATTAATTAATTAATTAAACAGAAGAATTTGGGGGGATGTTTGTTCTCTTTGATTTTATTCTATTATTTGACACAATGATGGTGATTAGTATTGTGGGGATTCAATTAAACAGAGAGGGAAGGTGACACCATTCATTGCGTGAGATAGCATATACCTTGTCACCATACCACCATAGAAGTTTAGAGAGAGAGAGAGAGAGATTTAGGGAACAGATATTCTTCAGCCACTTCGCCGCCCATATTTGCCTTCTGGGGTCTCAATTCAGAGAGAGGAACTGATTCTCTCTCTCTCTAGTTGCTTTAGCAAAAATGCTAGAGTCACACTTTCAACTACACACCTTCTCACATGTGGTGAGACCTACTGTGAGCATCCTCTCACATGTGGTGGGACCCACAGTGGGTCCCACCACATGTAAGAGGGTGTGTAGTTGAAAGTATGTGGCTCTATCACTATTCTTACTTTAGCGGTTTAACCATTTTGGGTGGGGCCTCAATGTGCAGTTGGAGAACACGTGTAGGTTTCACCTGCGACAATCCATGAGCAAGCCACATGGCATATGTTTAATGGTTTGGGAAAATTTGTGTGTTGGACGCGTACCGCCACGTGGTATCCGTCGGCGCATCAGAACCGTCCAATATGTTTTCGACTGTCCAGATTTGATGGTGGCATTTTTGTAAATTTTGGAGGCAAATTTACCCCAATAAATCTGGACCGTCAAAAATATGTTTCAACTGTTCGAATGCACCGACGGGTACCACAATCAGTGTTTTAAAAACCGGACCGGACCGGCCAGTTCAACCGGTTGACCCGTCAACCGGAACCTCAGCCGGTTCAGTTTCACATAATAACCGCTACTTTTAAAAATCCGGCCTAAAACATGAGAACCGTTGCAGACCGGCGGTTGAACCGCCAACCCGCAAAAACCGGCGCTGGGTTAATCAACCCGGACCGTTAAAACTTGAACTAGTTTTTCACACCGTAATTCCAACGCTTGCTGTCAGAAGCTCATTTTTACACTGGGCCCATTCTCAGCCTTTGCCCAATAGCTAATGAGGGACAACTAGGTTAGGAAGGTTTTCTTTACATTTTATATAGGAAAATGAAGGAAATGATTGGTTTCCTGGCCGATGTGGGATTACAATTTATAAAGGAAAATGAAGGGAGGGAGTTGGTTTCCTGCCGATGTGGGATTGAAGGAGAAACGAAGTACCACTTTCTTCCAACTTCCTATAGAGATATTTTTTTTAGGCTTATATTTGTAAATATATATTTCTAATATACTTTTAATATAATTATGATGTCACGGTTCGATAGCGGTTCAACCGCGGTTCAACCAGTGACCCGTCCGCCCAGCCCCTTTTCCGGGTCCTCCTCCGGTCCGGGTTTCAAAACATTGACCACAATAGTGGGAGTCTACATAAAATGGTCAGTCTTCTCATACTTTCCATTAATGCGTTTTGTGGATTACCAAAAACTCCTATCATGTTTCCCTTCTTGGTTGCAATAATGGATTTTGGTGCTTTTTGACCGGCCCATACATTTTATGGGCTTACGCATTGATCATTATTAAAGACAGTGTACTTGGATTTTCTTCTATTTGTTCGAAATTGATTTTTCTCACACCAAATTACTTACCATCGGATACGTGAATGTTCAATAGGAGGAGCTCATGAACTCCACTTCTGTCTAATATTCGCACTATGAAATCAATGATTATATATAGCACTAAATTTGGATCAGTACTGTGTATTTGCAAGTGGAGTGGTCCCGCCAAGTACTCCCACGCATTTGACAAGGGTTAAAATATCATTAACTATAACTACCAATATTGATTTTCGCCGAGAAAAAGTAAAAAGTTTGGGCTTGCTCAATAGGTGTTCCTTGATTTGGTTGGGCTTTGACCCAATAGGTGATTCTGGCCTTCGACCTATTGGGAGTCTTGTTGGTTTCTTGACAACAGGAGCTTTTTGCATTTTCTTATAAAAATGGAAGGTGAGAGGCAGTTTAGGTTTCTGCGAGCTCTATTAGTAGGAGGGTTCTGGTCCCTTCGAGACTATCTCAATATAGGGCCTTTTCTGTTGTACAAATTTCATATTTCGCCCTTTATGGAGATGAAATTTTCTTTGCCGATTCAAAAAAATTGTAGATACGGATGTGGGTGTGTCTTAGGACACTTGTCATGAAGCAATATTGGACCAACCACGTACACAGAAAGTGTTAGCCTTTCCTTTTTTCCCTCCCCACTACATAATCTTTTTCCATATCTAAATCTTGAAATATTTTGGGAGTGCCAAGTGTTAGGATGGTCAGCAAATGAAGGCCCATTTTATCCACCAATTTGAGCTTTCGTGGGTTTGAATACTGAGAGACAATGATGTGGTGGGGGTGGTGGCCCAACTCATCACAAGCACCAACTTTGGTCTGGGGACTCCCACCTTACCACCAAGGCACCAACACTATAATAGCAGTACTTGTTATTAAATTATAATAAATCTATGTCATAAATGAAAATGATATTGAATGTAAGTGGGGATTTGGAAGTGGAGTGGTAAGCTTGGGTAGGCACCATATACTCTCATGCGCATTTGATTCAAACCTTACTAATTATTGCTAACAGTATTGAATTTCGCCGAGAACAGAAAAAAGTAAGTGGGGATTTGGGAGTTCTTTGCTCTAAATATCTCTATCTATAGTCTTCAAGATATTTATGCTCCGCCCTTGGTTTAGTGCACCATGACAAACTTTGGCCTGATGGAACAAATTCAATTTTAAAAAGGATGTATAGCAATGTAGGTGGCAGACAGCTATTGGTGATACTAACTTTTTTCATCATAAGTGTCTTTGACACATGTCCGTGAGTGTCGTGTTGTCCCGTCTCTGACGCGGTAATGTAAGACCTGTAAACATGTCCTGCTTCCTAGGTTAAGTCAGTGCTTTGGATTAATTTTGAGCCCACTTCGATAAATGGAAGAATAAGGTTGGTTAGTAGACCATCCACTCAAAAAAATTAGGGCGATCTCTCAGCAACAAAAATAAGATAAATATTTGCCTGCTCTACTATGCTACTTATAAAAAACACTTCACTTATGATCTCTCAGCAACAAAAATAAGATAAAGATTTGCTTCCTCTGCTATGCTACTTATAAAAAACACAATATCACTTTCAAACGTGTATCATTGTTGGTAGTGAGATCTCGGCCGTCCATTCTTGTTTTGGACGGTCCAGATTTTAAATAAATTATTCGCGCAAAGAGTTAAACTATTCACGCAAATAAGTTTATTCAAAATCTGGACCGTCCAAAACACTTTTAACGGCCAAGATTTACTCACTATAGGGCCTCCGGTTCCATACTCCCATTGGTAACTAAGTAGTTAAAACTGCCTCTAAATAATATGCAGGTGTGTGCCATATTGACGGTGTAAGTGAAAGAGAGAAGCCAAATGTAAAGCAATCCCTTGTGGCCTCTTACAACAATTTGCTAGCCCCAAAAGTGAAAGCTGCATGTATGGACACAACAGCTATGGAGCAAAAGGAAAAATCAACAACAATTAATCCCGTTTCCAGAGACTGCAAAAGGAACGGTATCACGAGCAACGGTATTTCCACATGGTTCAACCAATTCTCCATTCTCCTCCAAAGAAGCCTCAAGGAGCGAAGGCACGAGGCCTTCAACTCCCTTAGAGTCTTTCAAGTGCTCGCAGCCTCGATGTTGGCCGGTTCCATGTGGTGGCACTCAGATTTCCATGACATTCAGGACCGCCTAGGACTCCTCTTCTTCATCTCAATTTTCTGGGGTGTCCTCCCCTCCTTCAATGCAGTCTTTGCATTCCCTCAGGAACGAGCCATCTTTCTAAAGGAACGTGCTTCAAGTATGTACACGCTTTCTTCCTATTTCATGGCCAGGATTGTTGGGGATTTACCGATGGAGCTCATTCTTCCCACTATATTCATCACCATAGTGTATTGGATGACCGGTCTAAAACCCGATTTTGGTGCTTTCCTTTTGACCCTGATCGTTCTGCTTGGCTACGTGCTTGCCTCACAAGGCCTTGGGCTTGCACTGGGTGCATTGATCATGGACGCAAAACAGGCTTCCACCATAGTTACTGTCACTATGTTAGTGTTTGTCATAACAGGAGGGTTTTATGTGCACAAGGTGCCGGCTTGCATGGCTTGGACGAAGTATGTGTCAACCACTTTTTATTGCTATAGGCTTCTAATTGATGTCCAATATCGGGGAGGTAAAGGTATATCGACCCTATTGGGTTGCTCGCGTCATGGAAGAAACCAATCTAGCTGTAGGTTCATTGAAGAAGACATTGAAGGACAGATTCACCCTGCTATAAGCATTGGAGCGTTGCTTTCTATGATGGTGGGATACCGGGTGATGGCTTATATAGCATTAAGGCGGATCAAAGCATAAAAAGATGGTAAGCAAAAACACAATACAGACGCCGGTGTTTTCTTCTTTTTTTGGATAAGCGTATAGAGTGCTACTGCTACATATGCTGGCAGCATTGTTTTCATTCTTACTGGGACCTACCATTTATAAGAGGGATCGATGCTGTTTTTCCCGATGTGAATCTGGAAACTTTCCGTGGAATTTCTTTCTGGGTTGTAGAATCGAAGCATGAATTGAAGTTGGACTTACAGCTAGAACTCCGCATTGCAATACCATGGAACTGTGCCTGGGGATTCTACAAACAGGTAGCCTATGGTGGTTTAGGCCTATTGGATTTATACTCTGGCGAAATCGCCATATAGGAAGATTTCCCGTAAAAGTAAATGTACAAATTCCAGAGAACGACTTGTTCATTGTTTATTTACATGGAAAATTAGCAAATGCAAAAATCATGTTTCCCCGCGTATAAATTTTTATGTTTGAAAAGTGGCAAAGTTCTCAAGCTCAAGCCATCTGTGTAGTGTGTTGGCAAAGCTCAAGGTGCGTTCATGAGGCTAATGGGAGTTGTTAACTAGTTTGATCAAACATATAACATCTCCTCAGTTCATACTCATTCTGTAAAAACAATGGAACATCATTGTGTGATTTTCACCCTTTTCGAGGTTTTGAGATAAACAAGAGGGAGAAGCCTATACTACAACACGAAAAAATTCTGTCTACAACATTTTGGTTACCCGAAAATGCGTACTTGATGCATAAAAAAAGGTGCTATTAACAAAAAAAAATAGGCATGCTACACCAAAAATATGTGTACCAGCACTTTCAAGGTATAACCTTACCTAACGAACCAAAAAATGCGTGAGATGCACTTAAAACGCACGGGACATTTCTATGATTCTCTTCTTTTTCCCAAGAAGAGAATCATTTCTAGAGAATGGAATAAATTTTAAGCTTAGTGAGTGCTAAAGGAAATCGAGGGTATTTTCTGTCAGATTCAATTTGTCTGCTAAAAGCACAACAAAACATACAATTTTTTTTTTCCTTAAAAACTGGCACAAACCGTATTTGCCAGGCCATTTACAGCCTTACTTGTGCTTTTTTCTGAATGGACTAGAAGTTTGGAAAAACGATGCTCATTTAATATACGTATATGAAATAATTCATTCAGTACACTTAAATTTGTGTAAATTTGTCCAAGCCTCAGGTTCGAATCGAAGTTCAATAAAGGAAACTTGGGGACAGAAATCTAGGGTATATTCAAGTTAATGATTTTGTAAGAGAAATGGAAATCGGATGAATTTTGAAGTAAAACTCAATCTCATTTAAGTTTTCGCAAATCAATGGAGAAGGGTTTGTTTAGAGTTGTTAATAAACTTTTCATGGCGAGTTCTTTGTGTAACGACCCTAATTTTCGTAAATAAAAATTTCGTTAAATAATTTTATTAATTATTTTAATTTTCGGATTACTGAAATATTTTTCTATTAAAATATTAATTAATTCTTTTTATTCGAATAACTCGAAATATAGCCATGTATATGCGCGTACGAGACCGAGTAACACATCAGTTACACTATCGTAGCACCCGGGGACCTGTGTAACACCCGAAACCTACCCAACCACCACCATTTCTTCACTCAACCATGTTCGGTACGTCATAGAGTTGTCATCTCCACAACATTGGAACTTGGAATATACCAAGTTAGAGAGAGAGTTAGAGAGAGAGAGAGAGAGAGAGAGAGAGAGCCACGGGGAGAGAGAGAGAGAGAGATGCCGAGAGAGAGAGAGAGATCGGTAGAGAGAGAGAGTGAGAGTTTGTGTGTGTGTGCATGTATGCAAAGTACACTTGCACATGCATAGATTTAATGCATTGTTCACTTGTGCAAGCAAGTGGAGGGTTTAGAAAGATTCCTAAGCTAAGGTTTTGTACCCTAAACTAGTTAGAACAAGTCTTGTTATTTTTGGAGTAACCTATACATACGCACACAATACATGCATGTGTGTACAATCTACACAACCTAGACCTATTTATAACCAAACTTGCACTCCAAGTCCCATGAAACATGGTTCCTTGTTTTAAGGAAGGAATATTCCACCCTATTTCTAGCCTATTAGGGCTACTCTCTAGCAATAACTCCATTCACATGCTTATTGTACATATTTGCTCCTAAAAACACCCCGTAACAAAGATAACCGTGCGTAAACCTACACAGCGAGAGGCGTATTTTCCCCCACTATGCACCCCTACGTTGGAACCCCATAATTCCCCACATTTACTTGTTTTACAAGTAGTTAGTACCAAGATTCCTAGCCTAGGACCTAACCTAAAAACCTAGTGCAAGTGGTGCACTTGCCATGTGCCAATTCAATGCACATATTCCCTCCCTATACATGCATGGTTCGGCCAAACATAGTGTGTGTGTGTGCCGTGAGTTTCAAGAGGGAGAGAGAGGGTTCTCATTTGCTATAAATAGCATCTTCTTTGTTCATTTGGACCCCATATACCCTACACTTGTCTATTTGTCTCCATATTTCCCAACCAACAAACAACTTCTACCACCTTTTAGCCTAGCTATTCTAGTTCTAATTAGCTACTTACTAAGCTAATTAGTAAGTTGGTAGGATAGATTAAGGAGAGCTCTACGCCAACGGAGTGCTAATCGGCTTCCGGTTTACACCCGGGAAACAAGGTAGTTTACTAAACTACTCTTCTAATTAGTTATTTCTAGAATTAGTATGATGTTCTAATTTGTTTTTAAGAGTTGATTATGAAGCTTGATTGGTCTAATTAGTGCATGTATTAAGTTACTAAATCTATTTCTTAGTATTCAAAAAAGAGTATTTTTATGTAGAAAGATTTACTAGCATGATAATGAGGTTCTAATTTGAGTAGTTCTTCATGAAATTAGAAGAGGATTAGTGAGATTAGAAGTGATTAGAAGGTAATTAGAAGATGATTAGTAGTTGATTAGAAGTGATTAGAAGTTAATTAGAAGATATGTTGTTTTCTAGAAAGGATACTATTATTATTATGTTAATATTTCTTGGAAGTATTAATTAATTGGTGTTGATTAAATCATGGTTATTGTTCAAATGATATATTTTTATAAGTAGAAAGAGCTATCTTGTGTAGTAAAGGATTTATTTTTACTAATATGAAAGATCTATTATTTTATGTAATTTTTGTAAATTAGTGTAATGATTTCTTTTTATGAATAAAATGAAAAGAGAGATTTTAGAAAAAAAAAAAAATTTTTTGAAGAAATATTTTACTAAATAATTAGTGAGTATCTTATGGATTTTTGTGGAGAAAAAGAAATGAATGGTGTATTTTAGAAAGTTGTGATTTTGCTAAATATGAAAATATGGTTCTCACAAGTTTATTAGAGAGGAAGTTTTTTTTTCTAGTATACAAAGTGTATATTTTTGGAGAAAAATATATAGTTGAGTTGATGATTTGACAAGAGATTTATTTGAAGTTGGATATATTTATTTTAGAAAAGAGCAAGTTACTAATTTATTTCTCTAGAGAGGAATAATAATTTTTTTTTTTTAAAAAAAGGGAGAAATGAGATTTTTCTTGTGATGAGTACTAAAGTTTTGAGATATTGTGAAATATTATTTTTGGAAGAGTTAGTGCATTAAGTGTATGATTTTATGGGAAATGATTTTCGTAGAAATATTATACGAATGATTTCATGAGAAAAGATGTCTATTGGGAATTTTATTTTTGAAGAAGTTAGTGTATAAAAATGTATGATTTTATGTGGGAAATGTTATGGAGAAATATGAGTATTTTTTTAGAAAAATTATGGAATACTGCATGGGCATGATTTGAGCATGAGACATTGAGCACGTACACGCAACGTTACGACACGAGATTTAAATGATTTAGATCACGATTGGTGAGAAAATAGAGGTGAGAATGAAAATGAGATTTTTTTTTTTTTTTGGAAATGAAATGGATATTTTTTCGGAGAATGAAATGAGAATTTTTGGGAATGAAACGAAATGAGATGTGATGTGATGAGATTGAGATGTTGTTTGCCACCCCAAGTTCGCGGAGAGAACTTTGGAAGAATGGTTTTGATGCGGTAGTGCAGCGAGAGCGCCACTTCCAGTTCGCGGAGAGAACTAGGATGTTTGGGCTAAGCGTGCACAACACACGGTGAACGGACCTTGCAAACAGGCTGTTAAGTTCGGTGATGCAAGACGGCCGGGACTGTGTCGTGTGAGTCGCGGGGAGAACGGACCGTGCAAACAGGCTGTTAAGTTCGGTGATGCACGATAACCGGGACCTCGAGCGGAAAGGTTGGTACCGTCAGCTGAGAGGAGGCTTAAACGGACCAATAACTTTCGAGTGGTGGGAGATGTATGAAATTTGAAGAAGAATGCTGAAAGAGGCACTATACGAGAAAATGATATTTATGGGAAACTGTTGATAATTGAGTGCGATTTTGAGAGAACGAAATGGGAATATGTTGTGAGAAAATGACACGTGACACTGATCTTCGATACTGAAAGTGAAATACTATTTTCTGCGCATGTTTACTCTGATCCGCATTGACACGCATGATGTACTGCATGGTTTACTGTTCACAAGTATTATATACTGTTTTTGAACATATTGTTCTAGAATTGCTACTTAGAAGTTTAGTATAGTGAACTACTGGGCTTTGCTCACGGTGTTGCACTCGTGTAACCCTGACATAATACCATGATGTTGCCTTTGTGACTCGGACGTATTATGTCAGATTATCCAGATGGACAGGAACAATACTACGGGGACCAGTCCTATGGAGCAGGGAATGCTGCCAGAGTGGGGAATGACTCGGCGTAGGGATAGACGAAGACCTAGAACCACCCCGGTTATTATTTATATAGTGATGGAGGACATTATTATTTGTATTAAAGTTTAAGGATTAAACTTTATTATGGTTTGTAATAATAATTAACGTACCCAAATCTTGGGGGCGTTACACTTTGTCATTGGAGGGGTAGTGAATAACATTCTATAGCTTAGGTGGTTCGATATTCTCACACCCAGATTCCATTGCTTGATTGTGTATGATTCAAGTTCCTATTTAACGATTCTAAAATTCAAAGTTGTAAGTCTTGGATTACCTTGACAAATGTAATATTTAGATCGATGTCACTTTGAAGGTTTGACGAACTTCCAATCGAACTTGATCATGCCAAACACCATTAAAATAAAATTGATTTTCATTGAAATATCTTCTTTTTTTTTTTTTTTTGCTAAGCAAAGAATTTATTAATCTTTAAAAACTAATTACAAAGATTAAAAGGATCCAAGACTAAAAAAGCCTAGGACCCAAAAGGGGGAAAAACAAAGGAACACCAGGAATGGCAAGATACCAGCCAAAACACCAAAAAAGAAGAAAAAACCAAGAAGACCGAAACTCCTGAAAGGCCAAAAGGCTACCTCAAAAACAACAGCACAATAAGAAACACAACTCTCCAAGCAGAAGCCACAAAGCACCTAAAACCCAACCGAGAAAATTGAGCACATATTGAGATATCTTTCGATTGAGCAAATTGAGCACATATTGACCTTGTAACTCATTTGAGTAATGAGTGAGAATATTGGGATTTACATAGATTAAGGATGATATAAACCTTCGGCCGCCTTCTTAGTTAAATACTTGCAAAAAAATCATACTCCTTCTATCCCTTTTATAGTGTTTAACTTTCCATTTTAACTTGTCTCTTAATAAGTATGTGTTTTGAAAAATTAGGGGTACATTTCCTATTTTGCCTTTAAAAGTAAGTGGGTATTATTATATTGATAAGGGTAAGTAGTGGAAAATAGATGTAAAAGTTAATGTGAGAGAAAATAAATTGGAATTACGAGGCTACACACTTAAAAATGGAGTAGTTTAGTTTAAGTCAAGAAATCAGTTTTGAATAACGAAATCCATCACCCAAAAGGTTTCTTTGTGCTTCGACCTCAGACTTACCGAGTTATAGTGGTCTTGTTCGTTTCCCTGTTTAGTTTTAGTTTTGATGACATCATCATTTCCCTCATTTCTCTCTATATCTCTCTCCACTCATTACGCCTGCTGACATCATCAAAACTAAACTAAACTA
The DNA here is from genome assembly GCA_020921065.1 of Vaccinium darrowii. Classification (NCBI taxonomy): domain Eukaryota; kingdom Viridiplantae; phylum Streptophyta; class Magnoliopsida; order Ericales; family Ericaceae; genus Vaccinium; species Vaccinium darrowii. The sequence goes on along the minus strand of CM037154.1, from coordinate 21,396,773 downwards.
TCTAACCAAACACAACCAGTATAACCGACTACATAAGCCCTATGCTTAGGGATCAATAACTAGTTGGCGACAACTGAGAAGCCAGTAGTGTGAGATACAAGTTTTAATGCAATATCATAGCTAACGACTGTGCATCTTCTATGATGGATATCGGGTTTGTTCTTTTAAAAGAGAGATACCAGATTCATGACATTGCCTCCCTTCATGCTCTAGGAAAATAAGAAAAAGCGGGTATGCATATGTCAAACCAAATTTGCCTGTATAATGCATAGTTTGAAAGTGGCCTCTGCCTTCCCTTAACTGGTATAATGAGAGAACTCCGCCATTTCGGTCTGGAGCCTGCGTACATTCTTCCAAACTCTTAGCGCCTTCGAATCAGTTGTGTAGCCCTTTGGGCTACAATGTCTGAGGGGAGGACTACTTTGACAAATAGGTTGTTTTGTGTATTTTAAAAATTAACTAGTTGACTTCTAGAGTTCGATGCTGGTACTTTCAAGGAGAGAGGGGGCTGGTGCCCACCTCCAACAAAAGGTGGAAAGATAAATTATTTATTGTTGGAGGGGGTGGTTGGGAAATGCCGAGCTGGGAAGAGGATCTCAACTTCCAAATTCTAATTATTCAAGGGAGTTCCGAGTCAGCAGAGTAAGTGTCATTCTTTGTGTTGTTTTCCTTTAAAATTGGCTATGATTAGTTGACCTAATTCCTTTCCTCTTCTACATGGAAGGCAAGGCATCTTTGAACATGGCCTAGAAAAAAGAGGTAAAGGACACAGTAAAATACAGGATCCACTATTTCAAGCTGCTCATGACATTAGAGGCCCTTGTAACTTGTCTAATTGGACCTGAAACACTCATGAGGCCTTATCCAAAAAAAACACTCATGAGGCCTTAGCCTTTTAGAAAGGTACTTTTATCCTTGTAGGATTTTCCCACCTCTTCTGATTGTTTATTCTCATCTGGTTATTTATTGCTAATGAGGACGAGATGATATGGTGAAAGGAAATAAAAATGATCTGCCTAAAATGAAGGCTGATTTTGCCCCAAAAAGAAATGGGGGCTACGATACTTTTGCCAATTTGGTCATCCAACTGAATGAGGTTACTCCAGAAAAGGAGGGGGAGATGGAAAAGGATGAGGAGCGTTTGAAAGAAAGCCAAGTTCATGCAATCTCTCGAGATTCCCGTTCCCTCTCTTACCCCTTTTCCTCAACCCAGCTAGAGCTACAAGATGATCGATGACCCTTCTGTGCTAAATCCTAATAGACTTCAAGGAAACAGTTGCTAAGATGGTCAGGCTTGCCTTCCAAGCTGACAAGAAATTGCTAGAATGTGTTAAAAGCATGGACTTTACGACTTGTCCTTAGTGTTTAAAGCCTTACCTTTTTCCATGTCTATCCTTTTCTCCTTGTTAGCCCTTGGGTTGTTATGCATGCTCCTCCTATAAGATAAAGATAATTACAAGAGAGTTTTTTGTCCCTGTAGATATAGGGACTGTTTGTTATAATCCCGCCAAGATAAAGACAATTACAAGAGAGTTCTTCTACGCCTAATACCCCGGATTACCTTGCTGACTCTCCGTGCTCAACCACGTAAGGTCCGAGCAGGTGTAAGTCTCAATTAGGTTGTGGATGGTCGGTTGTCCATTAATATATATCACCATCTCAACTCAAATTTATATTCTACACGATTCTTTACTAGGGGGTGACATACCTTTGACAATAGGGGTTTTCTTGTTGGGATTGGCAGTATTAGATCCAGGCGGGTGGGGATAGAAGTTTGATGAGGGGCGGGTGGGGATAGAAGTGGAATGCTTGAGGGGTGTACACTGTAGTTTACACTCGAGTTTATCACTTCGAACATAAATGGAAAAAAAAAAACGTGATTTTCCCTGTTTCTCTTCTGGATTGCTCCCCTAGAAACGCTTCAAAATCCCCCAATCACGCGCCGAGACGGAAGAGGGCATCAAATTCGAATCCAAGACATGGAAGCTGATGTTTCCATTCTCAAAAACCCTAACTTGCTCTCTCTAAATTAGACATCTGTTTTTTCTCGTGTGGTTGTTTTGTATTTGGTATTGTCGGATTGAATCAGAGATGGTGAGACGTAAGGTGCTGGTCTGCAGTTTTCTCTCTTTGATGGCTTGTGTGGCTCTTGGCAACGTGGTATTGATTGGCAACAACGAAACCTTGTCGTTTGAGGACATCGAAGCTAACTTTGGTGAGTATAGGCTGGCTTTTAACTGTTCTATACTAATTGATTGAACGAGCTTTTATAGCGTTTAAAGCGTCATTTGAGGAATTTTAGAATTGGGTTTCTTGTTTTATTGACTAATTGGGAACTTGTTATAGAAATTACTCTTATATACTGTCTCTATCAGGGTTTACTCTTAAGGTAGACTTGAGAATGGTATTTGAATACAGATATATGGATCAGGTCAGGATGTATAAGGAAGTGTTGAATCCGTTTATCTTTGCCAATTCTGAAAATATTGTATGTTGATCGAATTCGAATCACTTCAGTTGCTGTCTATACGAATTGTTGAGATGGCTATTTCATTCTTTTAAAGAGCATATCAGATTTGGGCTTGTCGCTGTGGTGACTAATCATGTAGCGCAGACTGCTGAAATTTTCTTGGAAATGGTAATTATGGAATCCTCATCAGGGCTTATTCCTAGTTTGGGATAGTTGACTTGAGAGTGGTACTTGAATAGTTTAACCATAAAGGCCAGGGTAGGGTATGTTCTTATGTGAGCAACTTAGGATGCATAAGGAATTTTGGAATCATTAGATCTTTGCTATGACATTCGTGTTTTTAATCGTCTGATTAGAAACTTGGATTTAAACGTTGGTTTTAAAATTTCAGCAGTGCAGTATTTTGATATAAGTTGGTGTTTGCATGTGATGATTCTTTTTTATTATTATTTGTTTTTTTGGCATTCCTCAACTTTTGTTCTATTTGTGATTTCAGCTCCTGCATTGAAAGGGTCTGGGGAATGTGGCACATTGTATTTAGCAGATCCTTTGGATGCATGCTCGCCTTTAAGCAAGGTTGATTCAACTGTTAATGCCACTTGTCCGCCATTTGTATTGATTGTTAGAGGAGGATGTAGCTTTGAGGATAAAGTGAGAAAAGCGCAAGCTGCTGGTTTCAAAGCGGCCATTATCTATGACAACATAGACAGTGATTTGGTTGCAAGTAAGGGCTGTGGAACTTTATGAATTGTGAACCCATTTTATATTCCTTAATAGTGAAGCAGACATAGGTGTCTTTCTTGGTTTGATAGGGAACACTGTGGCTTCAAATTGGTGGGATAGCATTATGCAAAGTGTACTAGTTAATCACCTTCATAGAAACCTTAGTTACAGACTTTTATGCCTTTTTGCTCCAACATTGAAATATATGCACCTTTGGCTGTCACATCAAGCCCATCACCTCTCTGGATGTATAAAATGTGCATATCGAGCATTCCCATTTTATCTGCTAGAATGGAGTTAGTTTCGCTATGTAAATCCCCCGATTTCATCTCTCTCTCGAACTCTAATAAATTTTCCTCTGTATCCATTATACATGCTGTGTTTTCGGAAAAGGATCAAAAAAGGAAGAAAAATTTGGGAATGCAAGCCCAATATCAGGAATGCAAAGTGAGGAAGCTAGCTGGGGAATGTCATGTCAAAAATCCATATCAATTTTTTGAAATTGAAATAAGTTTACACATCAATGATTCTACATGAAAATAATTTTTAATGGCCGACATTTTACGTTGAGACAAATTGAGCCAGATTTTGCTTCATTTCTTATTATGTGTTATATCGTAAGTCCATAACAATTTTTCGAAATTCTAATTCATTTTCCTGACTGTTTTGTATCTTTTAGAATGTCTAATCAAACCATGGCAATAATGCAGTGGCAGGGAATTCAGCTGGTATTAAAATACATGCTGTATTTGTTTCCAAGGCTTCGGGTGAAATACTCACAAAGTATGCTGGTGTTACGGAAATGGAACTGTGGATAATCCCAAGCTTTGAGAACTCGGCATGGTCAATCATGGCCATATCTTTTATTTCGCTGCTTGCAATGTCAGCAGTGCTTGCGACTTGTTTCTTTGTCCGGAGGAATCGCATAAGACGAGAAAGACCTCGATCGTCACATGTTCGTGAGTTCCATGGGATGAGCAGTCGGCTAGTCAAAGCGATGCCGAGTCTAATCTTTACAGCTGTAGTAGAGGATAATTGTACCTCATCAACATGCGCCATTTGTCTAGAAGACTATAGTGTTGGAGAAAAGCTTAGAATATTGCCTTGTCGACACAGTAAGTATTTATCTCACCAAATTTTGGAAATAACTTGCTTCTATTGTCATACAAAGGTGTTTTGCTCGCTTTGGTCTCTCTGGATAAGCATTTTGGATGGTCTTCATCATGTTAGGGGCAGTAGTTCTCTATCATGGCAACCAATTTGAACAAAGTTTCCTTGCTTGAAACTTGAACTAACTTAAGGTTGGGATGTGAAGGGAAATTTAATCTCTATTTTACATATTGGGTTTGTATTTTAGTGAATCATATGAATGACCTACTGCAAAAGACCTTAACAAATCTGTAACAACCCAGATCTGCACACCAGCTTGTCGACAATCCTCCAGCCTCTCAATGTGGCTTAAAAAGCTATAGTTTAGATATACCATGTAGCGGCGTAGGTTCCCTTACATATATCTTAACCCTTTGGTAGGCCACTGATGGTGGACTACCATTCAGTCTTAAGGGGTGTTACAGAATACATGTGAATTGTGAGAGGGATGTTATATTTGGCAAATGATATATAAAGCATTAGATTCAATGGCCTTCCATTTCATGTAGTTCAAGTGAACTTTTTATTACAATTTTCAAGGACTTTTTAAGTACTGCAAGGTTAAAAAACATGGTAAAACTGTTAGAATTAGGAAACAGCTATAAAACTTGTTCACAACTTTAACAACAACAAAAACTGTCTTTAAGAAGTTACACGTGAAACTATGAAGAAAGTAATCCCACCTTGAGACCGCGATTCTGCGCTTCTAAGGAGCTTGGCTGGACCAATCCTATAGTCATATTGAGAGAGGAGCTCTTGTACAATAATGTATAGGAAAACAGTACTTAGCTTTATAAATTGGTCTTTGATTGAGTTCATAGATATAGCACAAGTTGTCCTATCTTGAAAAGAAAACCACACAGTCAAAGACAGCCCATTTCTGACACTCAAGGTAGATTTGGCCCGTATTTTATACTTCCAAAAATTATTGGCTGTGTTCGTTTACATGTTTTCCAATGATTATCCTATTTCTCTCTCCAATCATTACTCCACTTTTCAATTATTATTCTAATTTCTTTCTCTATTTCCACCCATTACCCCTATTTTCAATCACTACCCTATTCCTCTCTCCACTCATTACCCCTACAAAAAAAACTAAACTACCAAAACGAACACAGCCATTGTAGTTTTAAATGGTATATTCTATAGTACATTATATTTCGTAATATATGGAACCGTTCCTTTCACGCTACCAACCTTGAGAGCTTCTACATTCCCCTGCTCTCCCGCTTTGTGCAACTAAGATTGTGATAGGTATGACAATGACATGTTTTGTTGAAGCCCGAAGGTAAATTTCTGCAAAAGGTAACTGAAAAATTATGTCGAGATTAATATAGGGAAAGCGGGACTTGGCGGGACATGGTTATTTTAATTATATATGGTTATTGTTCCCTTTCAATCTGATTAGACGACTAAGGTGACAGAATAGCTCATTTTTAGGCCAGTGGATATAGCTCTTACTAACAATAGTGTTATGGCGGCTTGATTGAGAAGCAAGTAAAAAAAAAAAAGGTTATACAACTATAGTATTAGTGAAGGAATCTAAATTAGGATTAGTAACTATGTTAAGCGCCTTCCATCGAGGATCTGACCCTGTTACTGGAATTGTCATCTGGATTGGATGTCTTTGCAATTATTAGTCCTGGCATTTGTTCTATTCACTATGTTCTAATTTGCTTACATGTAGGACAACACGAAGAAACTTAGAACAACGCATCCTAGAACTGATTTTATTATGAGTTGTTGGTAAAAAAAACTTGGGGTGATTTGGGTTAAATGTTTCTATCTAAGAAATGGTTGTGTATGATTATTTTCCTTGTAAAGAATACACTGGCATATCTAGACAGCCTTCTTTTTTTTCTTTTTCCTTTTTTTTTTTTGGAATCAAGGTGAAATGTCAGGGGAGTGGTTAGGAATATATGGGCTTTAGTGGTGAGGGGATTACATTTGAGTAAAGGGATTGCTTAAGGATTGCGAAGGATGTCAATGTTGTCACTGGTTTCTATGTAGGAGGTTATTCCACAAGGAATCTGCTATTAAAGCAAACTCAGAGATACGAATATTTCTATGGTGCCCCAATGTGGTATTGGGGCACCGGTGCCCCACTAAATCTAAGCCATTAGATCAAAAATAGATGAATCTGAGTCATTAAATGAAAACCACCAGCGTGGTTTTGCTATTTTCCCTCGCAATTGTATTTACTATGAACACAGGTTTTACTTACCACAAACACAGGATTTACTTACCACACGTATAGGCCATAAATTGTGGTAAGTAAATCCTGTGTCTATGGTAAGTGTGATGTGTTTTTGTAGTTTGTTGACCCAGTGTTCGTGGTGAGTAAGACTGGGGCACCGGTGGCCCAATACCTCTTTGGGGCACCACAGCCGGACCCGATAGATACATCTCAAATTGGAAAAGTGTTTAGTTTGGAAGTGGCTGCTAAACTACTAGATTTCTACAAGACTTTTAAGTGGAAAACTAAATAATTATGGCATCTGAGAACATTCTAACCATAATAGACTAAGAAGCACAAATACCTTTAATAAGGTAATGTATTTTGTCCATATCGGACACTGGTACTGGTAGAACAATCCCTGGAGCTCTCGAACTGTCATCAAAACAGGGAGTATAACTATGTTCTAGTTTTTCTAAGAACCTGACATGCTTCAGAGATACTGGGGACATGCAAGTCCATCTGTACACATCAAAATCATCGCAAGTTCGTGATCTTTTTTTTTTTTAAATCCAATGATAAAAGAAAAAACACTACCTATTTTTATATTCCCTCCATCCCGTATTGCTTGTCCTATTTGGATAGTCTTGCCCTCGTTCATTTAATCGGATCAGCAACAAATGTAATTTGTGAATAATTTTTAATCTTTTTGACAACCAAAAGACCTATGTCTTCTTCCGAGACTCCAACCATCTGTGTCGTTCACCTGTATCTTGGCATCCAGTCGGCTTCCAATAAAGAGGTGCCTTACCGCTGCGCCGCACTTGGCCTCTGTGGACAATGAATCTGCAACAACCTTTTGTTTGATGATGGTTAACTGGCCGACCGCAACCCACCTTGGACGTGGAGAATATGGACTCTGGACCATCCACATGCACCACCCTACAAGGCACTCAAGCCTTATTCCTGTTTGGGCATCGCCGATCTCAGACGTCAATGATATTACATGTTGATTGTTACATCCAGTAAAATCTATTGCGTAACATGACTCTTGAGTTGTAGAAGATGATGATACTTTAGCTCTTATCTCAAAACTTTGTGACATTAGATCCCACTACTTTTTATGTGAGATGCCATGATAACGGGATACTGCAAAATATTCATGTTTTTAGTTAATTTGCTTATAAGTTGGATATGCAAGGTAGCAAAAGACTGTTTCATGCATGATATGTAGTTCTCCTGTGAACTTGAATACCAAATATTAATCCTAGGGTGAGTTTCCAACTAAAAATGCTGTACACATCTCATATTGTTACCTAAAAGTGTCGAGTTTCCGAGACATGATTAGTTCATACATTTTGTGGAGTCCATGTAACATATGTTAGTATGCTCCACGCCAGATGGTTTTCTATCTCAAGACTGATGAATTAGCAGCTAGCTGACCTGGAGCCCAGGCAGGCTGAGTCACAGCTCATTAAGTCCCTAACTTGGGTTCCTACCGATAAAGCACCAAGGAACCTAGTGGGACCACTGTGTATTTTTAAAGCCATGCCACAACAACTCATCTCTATATGCTTTTCTCCTCTTCAATGTTTCTAATCATCTCTATAGCTGGGGTGACTCTGAAGTTGCTTTTGAGTGTAGCTACAAAACACACCAGCTTTCAGTCATTATTATCAGCTAAAGATATCGTATTTTTGGTTGATATAATCTTTGGCTAGTCTGTTTAATCAGGCTTATATGCTTCCTTGTTGGCTCTGCTTAATGAAAGGTAGGACAACGGCGAATATAAGACGGATGACACTGGGTACACGAAAGCTAATTAGGTAACGTGGGGCGACACTTTTAGAGTGTTCATGTCACTTGTTATACAGACATAGACCTGCTGGTTTTTTTTTTGGCGTGCCTAGTGTATAAGAGGTACAATTTTAGCTCTTGTATTATGAAAAAAGTCGAATAAATCAAGAACAGAATAGTGGGACAGATCCAGTTGCTTTTCCTAGAAAATCGACTACCTTGTTTTGGGCAGATTACTATTTCAAAATTCCAGAAAGTTTCCATCATGTTCAACGTATAATATTTTAAGAGGATTTTTACTCCAGCTTGTGGTCATGTTTCCCTCGCATACCATGCTTAAACTAGCACGTTATGTACATCATTTCATTAATCATGCCACTTTGTGGTCATTTACGTGAGTTTTGACTAACTTTGTTCTCTGTAAATGTAACAGAATTCCATGCTTCTTGTGTTGACGCTTGGCTTACGACATGGAGAACCTTTTGCCCCGTATGCAAACGTGATGCTAGAACTAGCACAAGTGATAATCCACCGGCATCAGAACGCACGCCACTGCTTTCATCAAGCCCAGCTTCTGTTGCTTCGTCTTCTGTATTGTCCTCTGTCAGATCATCAACTTCAGCCATACAAATTGGGTCCCATTCAGCTTCGCACGTCCATTCTGTATCTAGCACTCCTTATCTTCAGTCTTACATTGGAACCTACCGCCAATCCCCTCGGTTGAATGCAAGCCAAAGCTCAGTTGACCTTAGAAATGCATCTTCTCAGAGATCTCATGCTTCCCATTTAGTTTCTCCCCAATCATTGGGCTACCCTTCTGTATCACCGGTGAATTCTAGATATATATCTCCTTATATTCATAGTCCGGTAGGAAGCTTAAGTCATGTTGGGTCTTCTATTAATCAACAGCACCCTGTGCATTTTAGCGAGTCAGCTGCAAGCTTTTCTCCATTTGCTTCTGCTCACTCTCTTCCAGAGTGCTGATTCAAGCTTGATTATGTTGAGATCTCTGGGTAGATACAGCGTAAAATCTCATGCAAGGGAGATGAGTTCTTTTGACCTTTGTTTCGCACTTCTAGGGCATGAAATTGGATTTGGTTCCATCAGAAGTCGTGCACCTGTTTGTACATGGTAGCATAGGGCTTTTGTTAATTTTCTTAAATTCAGCTGATAATTGTGGGACTCACAACTCAGATGTGTCAAAATTGTACACGATATAGTCTGTGTTTTGTGTTGTGCTTATTCTTGCTTGATTTTGATGTGTCTTTACAGTCTTGCTTGTAGCCGAGTGGAAAATATAATGAAACTAGGAAATCCCCGTGTCTAAAGGCACGGCGCGACGTAATTTGATTAAACAAAAGATTGGGATTCATTTTTGACACATCCAAATGGAAGATATAATGAGATGGGAGAGGAATGAGGATGGCTTAGGACTAGTGGTTGGAGAAAGGTTTCTAAGGGTTGTGTTGAGCCCTCATTGGTTGAGTAAAACTGATTGCTTTATTTGGCTAAACATGGGGGATTGACAGGAATGATGGATGGGCGGACGGATGTGTGTGAATGATGGTTCTAGTTAGGGGGTAATGTAGTTTAAGATGGTTAGAGTAATTGGATGGATAGGATAATTATAAGTACTAGTTTTTGAAAATAATTTGGTAGGAAAATATTAGACTAAAATTAAATTAAATAATACTCCCTCCGTCCCTTTTTAAGTGATCCGTACGGGAATGCGTGCAATTTCAAATCCCTAAAAAAAATATTTCTCTATATAACCTTTTAATTTGTTTTATACCAAATTAAAGTGCTCATTGAGTACTTTAATTTGGTGGAAAAAAAATTTAAAAACGATATGCGAAAGTACATTTTTAAACGTCAGCAAAACTACACGTTTCTCAAGTGGATCACTTAAAAAGGGACAGAGGGAGTAAAAAGAATGATATAGGTGAGTCTTGGAGGGGATGAAAATATACTGTAGGGTTCGTTGGGGTTCCTTGGTTCACACTGTCAGATACGCTAGTAGAGACGCACACATATATTAAGGTTTCTAGTAAATTTTAATAAAGACAAGTTATTTAATAAAAAAATTATTAAAATTTAATAGTTTTGATTTTATCACGAAATTTTTATTTACCTAAAATAGGGTCACGAGAGAGAGAGATTAGGAAATATTTAGAGGGAGAAATATTTAAAAAATTAGGAGAGAGAGGGGGGTAATTTGGGATCTATTTGAATTTGAGGATGCCAACTTAATTATTCAAACCATTTGGGATGAGGATATAAATAAGTTTCCCAAACAGGAAGTCTATTTCCATTCTTATGATACCTAAAAGAGTGATTCTATTTTTTTTGAAAATGTCATCATATCATTTATAAAGCCATCCGGCACCGATTACATCGAAAGACAGGAATGAAGCCAAAACTACTAACAAATGAAATGAGCACGGCAAAAGGCTAACAGGGCCACCGGCTCTCGGACACACCTGTCAAGACAGACCCGACACCTAAGGGACGGGGATGATGAATCCTATCAAGTGAAAGTGGTAGAGAATTCCAAACAAATTCCCAGCTCAAACCATAACACAATAACACGCAGATGTAATCAACAACTAAAAGCTACTAGTAAAAAAAAAAACAAGAACTAAAACCAGCTAAAAGAAACCCAAGAAAACACTGAGATGCTTCACTGATTTCACCCACTGAGTCGCTCACTGAGTCACGCCACTGAGTCACCGAGTCGCCTCACTGAGTCACACCACTGATTCACCGAGTGTAGGTGAGCTTACAATACAGCTGCTTCCCCGGAAAAACCCAAGCTCCATGGCCGGCCGCCTGCGGAATCTGAAGCTTTATTACACCAGAGGGGGCCAAAACCACCCAAGTTCACCCCAAATGTCAGATCTGTTCAAAACCCCCAAAATGGTGATGGTTCAGTCCAAACAGGAAGGTATGGATGGTGGGGAAGTGGCGGTAGGTGGTGGTGGATGGAGGTAGAGGAAGAAAACGAAGGGTAGAGCTCGGATCTGGCATAATAGGGTGAAAATGGGTGGTGGGCAGGTGAGTCACGCAGGGGTGGGGCGCAAAGGCGGTAGCCCCACCCCTAAATCAGGAACCCAGAAAAAGAAAGAGGTGGAGAGGAGGTAGAGTGGTGAATAGAGGAGGAAAGAGGGAAGAAAATCACAGAAGATGGAGGAGTAACCTGGTAGAGGGAAGGAGGGAAGTAAAACCCTAGAAGGAGAAGACCCAGCCTCTAGAGAGAGAGACGCAAGGCCCTCTATAAAGAGTGATTCTATTTGAGCCCAATTTTCTCTCTAACCCTCTTCCACATCCAATCAAAAGAATTTCTATTACCGAAATACCCCATTTTCACCAATAGTTGCACAAATCAGAATCTCAATCAGAATCTCTCGACCGGGCTCTAAATCTGCACTGCAAAGCATATTGATCGATCTAGAGTTGAAGTGAAACAAGAATCTGTAGGACTTAAAGTTGAAACACGAAGTTAGAATATATACCATTCTACCGTATAGTTTTCAGGGCTTTTCCATTCAATTAGTCTTCATTCAAATTTCATACTCTGGGATCTCGCAGCATAAAGAGAGGGACAGCCTGTCATGTTCTTCCTGATATATTAGAGTCGAGAGTTGAAAAGGTGTGAGAAATAAGCAGATACTGTACTAAATGGGTTTTAGGATTGCCGGCATCATGGCGAATGGGCCACAGCTAATAGTCGTGGCGGGTAAAAATCAAAGTCAGCCATAAATTGATGATTATGGAATTTTGGGATCAAATTAATTTGTTGAAATGGGTGTAGGGAGAATATAGGGCTTGAAGAATTGTTTTGGGTTCAAACAGAATCACTCTATCCTTTCAGTTACAACTTTTTTGGAGCCTTTTCTGATGTCTCGTTCTTGTTTTCCTTTCTGGAAATTCATACCATCCGGCTGGTTGCCTGGCAATTCATACCAGAGTTTCCACCCGCTGAGGTGAACAAATTTCGTGCCCAGACGCGCGTAATGTTTGATACACAAATCTGCAGCAACTTTAATAGCGATATGAAAGATGAAACGGCTAATAATCATTCTCCATTCACCAACCATGCACAGCAAAGAGAACGGAAATGAAATTTATCAAATTTCAAGGGAAAAAAAATGCAACAGAGACAACATATATCCTACATGTTACAATATACTGGGACCTTTTATCTGGGAAATAGGAAGCAAAAGAACGCAATTTGTTTTAACAATTCTCTTAATATTATCCTAGGAAATCTCCATGAATCTAAAGCCCTCCTTCCAGTGTGTAAAGCAACAATATAGAGATAGAGAGTCCTGCAAAACCTGAGTTTAGTCTTCCTTCTCTCCAGATCGATGTGCTTCTTTGCTCTCACCCTGAGAAGTAGAGCTGCTGCTTGCACGATCAGCGTGGTCTCGCGTACCAACAGTGAGAGGTTCCTCTTTGGTTATGATTATAAAAAACGCGATGACAGCAACCACAAAAACAAAAATGTACAGAGTTCTGACTCCGAGCAGTGAGCGGATGAACCCCATAAATGATGGACCACTCACTTGTTTCTGTATTACACTTCCTTCTCTGTATCCTTCCACAAATCGCGTGATTTGGGATCCTTGATCGTGCTCATCAACGCTCTCTGAACCTATAACCTGTCAAGGAAAGAAAAAACTAATTAAGAAAGAATACAAAGTCAAGCAACACAAACATGATTACCGAGGGAGTGGTTCAAATGGATTAAACGTACGGTCATAAATATAGGAGCAAATGAAATACAGCTCAAAAAACACAGAATGATGAATACTTCTCAGGACAACAGAGAGGAGATCAATAGTAACACATCCCCACAGTACTGGATATCCCATGGGCATGTTTGATGCCGAGATTGTCCCCGACTTCATGGTACATGGAAACAAGTGGCCCCACATGTTTCCCACGATTAGCTAGTCTCACATTTGTCGTGTGAGACTAAAGATGAGACTGGACTACATGGGGACTAATTGCATCCTTACTTTTTGTAACGGCCCGTTTGTTAGAGGGAAATGCCAGCCGGATATCTCCCCATACCCTGATATAGAAATCCAGGTGGAGGATATCCGGTGTTTGATTAGTTTATTCATCCCCAGATATATATCCCCTTGAATGGGAATAAGATTTCAACACCTCCTGAGGTGTCCAATTTAATCCGGCTTGGAGCATTACCCAAATACCCCTTGTGTCCCCACATTGACAGCCCCTTTATGCCTGAGAGAGAGATACGTTAGCGTAACAAAACACATTTCAATACATGACACCCATTCGAAACATGAGCTTATTGCACAGATACCTCACTGGTGGCCGAAAGCATTAGAATGGTACTAAAGCAAACCCATTTTGTGTTTGTTGGCAGAGAAGTTCAGTACCAGAATTTCAAATCTGGGTTCTTGTCTTTCCTTAGGTTTTAATTTCCTCAACTTTCCCTAGGATTTTAATATAATCTCTTGCAAACTTGGAACAAACTAGAACTGGGTTATCGTTGAAATCAGGGATAGATGCCTAGCGGAGCCACCTTATTAATTGGAATTGTAAACATTTTTTCCATAGTCAACCACAATAAAATCATCCCAGTTCAACAAAAAAAAGAAGAAAGAAACCACAATAAAATCATACTAAATTAAGACATTTATTATTGAATAAAAAATTTATAGTGCATACTTTCCATAAAGGATCAAAAAATAAGCACACAATCATAGGCAAAAAATTTGGAGTATGGTTCACGTTGCCACAGAAAAGTCTTTAGAATGATCGAGATGGTTTTAGTGGGTGTTTGGCACACAGATTATTTTGGTAGATTATAGATTCTAGAGTGTAGATTGTAGATTCTGAATTATAAAACCTCATAATCAGAAGATGTGAAAGTGTTTGGGAGAATTATAAAAAATAGATTATGCATCTATAAAGTGTTTGGGAGTATAACCGGATTAATGGATTGTGAGTGAACATTTGACCATAATGTCCTTACTATTATGACTTTTTATTAAATTTTATGACAATTTTCTTTGAAATTATTCAAAAAATTATTTGAATATCACACGCTATAAATATAAACACTATGCATGTATCTCAAATAGATTTAAAAAAAAAAAACACTCTAAAAATTATCTTTGCGCAATGTTACGTTCCTTTACATAGCCAAAAAAAAAAGGACTCTCTACACCACATCATCTCCATGTTCCCACAAACAAAGTCTCGAATTTGTTGAGGTAGTTGAGAAGGATATAAGATAATGTAATAAGTGGTAGATAGGTGTTTTATTTGCAAGTAGTTAAAAAAAGTTCAAGATAGAATTGTCATAAGCAGTTCAGAATCTAGAATCAGAATCCAATTGTGGATCCTTATGCTTGTTGTGAGAATCCATTCTCGAAAATCCCTGTCATACGCTTGCACAATCCAGAAACACAATCTAGAATCCAGAATCAAGGTCCAAAATCCCCCCAAACTTTCTTTTAAGATATTTCACCACAATGGTTAAAAATAAAGAGAAACAAGAAATAAAATATAGTGGGACACTAGACAAAAGAAGACGACGACAAAAGAAGACGACGAGAGTCGCTAGACAGAAGAAGCCAATTTTGTGATTTTGTGATTTGAACTTGTGATTTTTGGGGCACCTGGACATGAGTTGTGATTTTGTGAGTTTTGAGTTCTGATTTGTCGTTTGTTTGTTTGGGGGCAAAATAGCAATTTTCTACCGTTGTACTTCATCCACCCCTTCATATCAACCACAAAATAAACCAAATAACTTTTATACCCTCTTCTAAAATAATAACCCCTTCAATCATATCCACCTCTTTATCCCCTCTCTTATTATATCCGCTACCCGCCCTCCAAAATTTTAACCGCAAAGACGATTCAGTGAGAGAGAGCTGAGGTGAGACGATCAAAGACGACTTGAGTCTAGAGGAGAAAAACTAGGGCATGAAAATTTCAATGTTGTTACTGGTATGCATATATTGCATAGATAACTACACCAAAGCCACTTAAATTCTATTACGACACTGAAGCCCTTAAATTTCTGAAATCACATAATTTAACCGCCAAATGGTTCGCCTTGCTCCGCCTAGCCGATTAATCGCGCCTTATGTCCAATTAATTGGCTGGCCACGTTTTCTAACGCGTCGAGGCGCTGATTAGTCAGCCGCCTCAGGTGCCTTTTAGAACACTGTCCAATACTACCCCCAAGAAGAGAAAAAAAAACTAAATAAGAAAGAATACAAAGGCAAGCAATACAAACATGATTATGAAGGGAGTGGTTTAAATGGATATAAACGTATGGTCATAAATAAAGGAGCAAAAGGAAATACAACTCAAAACAAAGAGAATGATGAATTCTTCTTAGGATAACAGTGAGGGGAACAATATTCAATAGTAACACATCCCCAGAGTGCTGGATATACCAGGCATGTTTGATGCCGAGATTGTACTCGAATTCACGGTACATGGAAACAACATATCAAGCAAAGAAGGTTTCCCATCTCATCAACTTCCCAGTTATCCATATCCCTTTAAAAGAAATATTTCCAGCGAGATGGTATACTAGCTTAGAACAATAATTCCTGAGGGTTAAGTGCCTGTCAACCAATATATGGAAAATGAAACAGTGGCAAAAGCCACTTCAAGCTTCTATTTCACCACTATAACTGCTTCCGAGAACTTCCAAGGATAGGTTGGGTATGTCCCTGAATGCATTCCATATGTAGACCCTTCTAATGTCCTTCCCGTGGGAAATAGAATCCTACAAAACCACGCCACTTGCAAGGATATGTCTATAACCTTTTGCCAATAAGGGCTTGATGGAAAGTTGCCAATCTTGTATACAGAATCATTACGATAGGAACAAGGATCAAAACTTCATTCCAGGTGTCGAAACAGTTTCAATCACCTTCAAATGTAAATTGTCGAAGACATTACCGATAGAAGAAGATTGAGAGAGAATAGATTAAGATGGTTTGGACATGTCTACTGTAACTAGGGGTGAAAACATAACCAAAGAAACTGAACCAATCAGAAAATTCAGGTTTCGGTTCTAGGTTTAGTCCTGGTTTCAGTTTTCGAAGAGTAACAAATTTAACTTTCGGTTCAGTCTCGGGTATCCCAAGCCAAACTGGAAGTTACATATAGGATCGAGTCAACCGATAAGTGTCTTAATATTTAGTAGTCTTAGGTAGGGGTTTTGATATTTCAGTAGCCTTTTATAGGGGTTTTGATATTTTAGAAGTGTTGAAGCTCAACCTGAAAAAACCGAAACAAAAACCGACCAAACCAAACCACCCCGAACTGATTTTGGTCCACCAAATATTTTGACAGCAATCGGTTTCCATCGTTTCTAGACCGAACCGATCGGTCTGGTCCGCCATGCCCGAAATCCCCAACCGGACCAAATCGATTTCACCCCTTTATTTGTAACAACACGCCTTTTTCTAACCCAAAAACTTGTTACATGGCCCAAAATGCCTAAGCCCAAGTTGTTTGGTGGTAAGGTGTGGACCCTTATATCTCATTGAAAACTCCTTTTAACCCAACAATGTGGGACAAACATTGGGGTATTACAACTGTTAACTTGATATATATTATTGGATCCATGTCCTAATAGTTAAAACCTTTGGGACTATTTGTAACTTAACATGATATCAGATCTTAGGTTGAAGAGGTCTTGGGTTCAAGTCTCTATATTTGCATTCGTTCCCCATTTGTATTCTTTCACATTATGTATGGATATTTGCATCTCCACATGCAAAACAGGATTGCACGTGAGGGAGGATGTTAAATAGCTTGATATATATTGTTGGGCCCATTTCCTAACAACTAAAGCTTTTGTGACTACTGATAACTTAACATCAATCTATTTTAGTACCCAACGTCCTCAATCCCACCAGTAGACCGGGATTTTGCTCTGATACCATCTGTAACGCGCCACATAGACACTGGCCTACTTACTTCTTGAAGCCTAACCACATAGCCCAAAATGCTTAAGTCCAAGTTACTACTAGTAGCTTATGTAGTTCTTTATATACCCAGGATCATCAATGTAGGCTTTCAATGTGGGACAGGGTGTTACATCTGATAAATTGCAGAGGAAGAGAGACAACGTGAATAAATTGAGGTGTTAGGGCACACTCTGACCCATTTCACTATATATATATGAACACATGTAAATGTACAAGACTACCCCTAGGAACAAGTAAAGATAACAAATAAACCCATAACTTAACACTCCCCCTCAAGTTGGTGCAAAGATATCTATCAAGCCCAACTTGAACACAATGGGGTGAAAACTTCTACTACTAAGACCCTTAGTGAATACATCAGCTAACTGGTCTTCTGATCTCACAAAAGACATGCAAATTAAGCCGTTGCTCAGCTTCTCTTTTATGAAGTGCCTGTCGATTTCAATATGCTTCGTTCGATCATGTTGGATAGGATTATGGGCAATGTTTATGGCAGCCTTATTATCACAGTAGAGCTTCATAGGGCCAGCATCAGGGAATCCCAAATCACGTAAAAAGGTTTGGAGCCATAAAAGCTCGCAAACACCATGAGCCATTGCTCTGTATTCAGCCTTTGCACTGGACCTAGCAACCACTGCCTGCTTCTTACGCCTCCAAGTAACCAAATTTCCTCCCAGAAAGATGCAATAACCAGAGGTAGATCTCCTATCATCAATAGAACCCGCCCAGTCTGCATCAGTGAAGGCTTCCAATTTTAAGTGACCATGATTGGAGAACAAGATTCCTTTACCTGGGGCTGACTTGAGATACCTCAAGATGCGATGAACCACATCAAGATGCACAGTACGAGGTTCATGCATAAACTGGCTAACAACCCCCACAGCATAGGAAATATCTGGTCTGGTGTGAGATAAGTATATCAGGCGACCCACAAGTCTCTGATATCTCTCCTTATCTGTATGCTCCCCCGCATTGCTACCAAGACAATGATTGGCCTCAATGGGAGAGTCAGCTGGCTTACATCCCAACATACCAGTTTCTTCTAAGAGATCAAGAATGTACTTCCTTTGAGAGATAAAAATCCCTTTGTCAGATCAAGCCACCTCCATTCCAAGGAAGTACTTCATAGACCCCAAATCCTTAATCTCAAACTCTTGAGCAAGAAGAGCTTTAAGACTAACAATCTCATCCACATCATCACCTGTCATTATTATGTCATCCACATAAACGATAAGTATGGCTATCTTACCATTACTCCGCTTGATGAACATAGTATGGTCAGCATGACTCTGCTTGTATCCAAATCTCAACATGGCTTTGAGAAACCTGTCAAACCATGCCCTGGGAGATTGCTTCAATCCATATAGGGCCTTTCTCAACCTACACACCTTTCCTTCTGTTGCAAAGGAGGAAAAACCTGGTGGTATATCCATGTACACTTCCTCCTCTAGGTCACCATGGAGAAATGCATTCTTCACATCAAACTGTTGAAGAGGCCAATCCAAAGTAGCAGCACAAGAGAGTAAGGTCCGAACAAAGTTCATCTTGGCCACAGGAGCAAATGTCTCCTCATAGTCAATACCGTAGGTTTGAGTATAACCTTTAGCAACAAGCCTGGCCTTATACCTTTCAACCATTCCATCTGCCTTGTGCTTTACAGTGAACACCCATTTACATCCCACTGGTTTCTTTTCATTTGGAAGAGTCACTAATTCCCAGGTGCCATTCTTTTTCAAGGCTTTCATCTCCTCTACCATAGCTTCTTTCCACTCAGGTATTATGATAGCTTCTTTCCAATCCTGTGGGATAGATATAGAAGAAAGAGAAGAGACAAAAGCACGATACGAAGGAGATAAACGGGAATATGAAACAAACTAAGAAATAGGATGTTGGGTACAAGTTCTAACACCTTTTCTATGAGCAATAGGAGCATCAAGATCATCAACAATAGTAGGGAAATGATCATTACCAGATGAGTCAGCTGAAGAGTCAGGAACTGGAGTAGGTGATGAAGATTGGCAAAGTGGTACCGCACATGTAGGCTTGCCTTTTTTCTTTCGAGAAAAAGTCTGCAAATTTGGCCTATCCAGTCTTTCCCGAACATTATGCTCCACTCTTTCTACAGATAAAGGTTCTTTCTCCCCCTCACTATGACAAGGTAAGTAAGACCACGACTCAGGAGTATAATATGTCAACATCTCTTCCAGTCGATCATTCTCCCCCTGAAGAGATGAAGTGGACAGAGGATAAAAGGATTCTGTTTCCCAAAAAGTGACATCCATGGAAACATGTGTTTTGCGAGAGTGTGGGTCATAACATTTATAACCCTTCTGAGTAGGAGAATAGCCAAGAAAGATGCACTTACGGGCTTTAGGATCAAGTTTCCCACCAGGGTGCTTAGGAGCGTGGACAAAGCACACACAACCAAAAACCTTGGGTGGAAGAGAGGAGACCCGAGAACAGCTAGGGAGAAACATAAGAGGAGTTTGGAACTGAAGAACACTGGATGGCATTCGATTGATAAGAAAAGCTGCAGTAAGAATAGCTTCACCCCAAAAATGTTTAGGAACATTCATGGTAAATAAGAGTGAACGGGCTACCTCAGCAAGATGACGATTCTTGCGTTCAGCAACTCCGTTTTGTTGTGGAGTACCAACACAAGAGGTCTGAAAGAGAATGCCAGAGTCATTCAGATATGCCCGAAAATTCCCATCAAATATACTCAGTCCCATTGTCACTACGAAGCACTTTAATGTTAGCATCAAATTGAGTACGCACCATTTTGTGAAAAGATTGAAAGCACGAAAAAACTTCATTTTTTGCCTTAAGTAAGTACACCCAAGTGACACGGGAATGACAATCAATAAAGGCAACAAACCAACGATAGCCTAAAAGAGAGGTAACGAGAGAGGGACCCCAAACATCAGAATGAATAACCATAAAGGGAGAATCACTTCTTTGATTAACAGGAGCATAAAATGAGTGTTTGTGTTTTGCAAGTTCACACGCTTCACAAAAAAACTTATTCCTAGTACAGTGCTTAACTAAACTAGGAAAAAGTTTTTCCAAAATCCCAAAAGACGGGTGGCCTAATCTACGGTGCCACTGATGCAGTAAAGAAAGAGTTGAGCCCACATCTGCTTCAAGAGCTTGGCCACATGACATAGGTGGACTGACTGGATTAGGTGCAGGCTCCAAAAAATATAGTCCTCCATTAGCTTTACCACTGCCAATCATTCTCCCTGTATCCAGTTCCTGAAAGACACAATGAGTAGGAAAAAATGTCACTGAGCAGTTTAAAGAATGAGTAAGACTGCTAACAGAGAGAAGATTGGTGGAAAAACTTGGGACATGAAGTACTGAAGAAAGTGACATGGTAGGAGAATAATTTATAGAACCTTTCCCTGAAATCGAAGAAAGGGATCCATCTGCTATTCTGACCTTATCCTTACCAGAACATGGAGAATAGGAGTCAAAGAAGGATGAACAACCTGTCATATGATCAGTAGCACCAGAATCTATTATCCAAGGAAGTGAGGATGAAGCAGTAAAGGCACTAGCCTGAATACCTGTAGCAAAGTGGGAAGAAGTCGTGGAAGTAGAAGCTGTGGTAGATGGAGAGTCAAGCCTCGTCATAAGACGCCTAAGAGTCTGTAGAGTCTGTAACTCCCCCTGAGAAAGAGCACCACCATGAGAACTATCTGAGGCTAAAGGATGTGACCGACCCCCACTAGAATCCGACAAGGTCTCCACAATGGACTCCGAGACATGTGCATGAGAACTTCGACCACCACCTCGACTACTACCTCAACTACCACCCCGTCCTCGAGAGGGACGCCCATGGAGCTTCCAGCAAAACTCCCGGGTATGTCGAGTCTTGTGACAATAGTCACACTGAAGCAAATCACGATCAACAGAACTGCTCTTATCTCCAACTTGAGCCTTACCATCCCGTGGAGTAGGAATGGCAACCAGAGCCGAGCGATCTGGAATGGAAACAGGTACCATAGCACTCCGTCGAATCTCCTCCTCCTGAACACAGGCATATGCCTCTCCTAAAGAGGGAAAAGGAACACGGCCTAATACTTGCACTCGAATAGGATCATACTCCACATCAAGACCCGCCAAGAAATCATAAAGACAGTCTTTCTCAACCATTTGTTGATATGCAGTGGCATCAACGGTACAAGTAGGGTGAAAACTCTTATAGTAATCAAGTTCCTGCCACACTCCATTCAAATCTGCATAGTACTCGGCTAAGGACCTATGGTTTTGGTCCAACCCCCGAAGTCTCCTTCTCAAATCAAACACTTGAGCATCATTACCCTTTCGAGAGTACGTTTGGGCCACAGAGGTCCACACCTTATGTGGAGTGTCAAGGAACAAGTAGTTATGGCTGATGGTGGGTATCATGGAGTTGAATAAACATGTAAGGACTTGAGCATTTTGAGTAGTCCATGTCACAAAATCTGGACTAGTAGCTGCTGGTGGTGGAACAAGCCCCGTGATGAATTTCAACATACCATTGGCAGTGATGGCCAAAGTAAAACTCAGAGACCAAAGCAAATAGTTGGAACCATCCAACTTAATAGTTGGAATCTGGAATGGAGCATTAGTTTGAGTCACAAATCGGCTCTCTGCATTCTTTGCACTACCAGAGGCCTCTTTGGGTGGCTCTGTCATATTTGAAAAGCAGAGAAAAAGGCCAGAAAGCTAGAGAAACCTCACGGCAGTAATGTACCAGGTGACACCAGGCCCTAAACTTCAGAAAACAAACTGAAAAAGTACATAAAAAACCTCAGAGGCTCAAACCCAACGATTAGGCACTCACCCAGTAGGTTCTGAGCACAAAATGAGGCAGTACTGAGGTCGCCTGAAGTTTTCAAGGGTCGCCGGAGGTCGTACGGTCGCCGTTGACAGTCGCCTGAGGTCGTACAGTGACGGCGAGTTGGATCCTTGGTCAAACAGTGAGTTTTGAAGAAAACCCAGTAGATTTCATGAACAAACAACGTCGGCAGGGAGTTCGCCGAAGCTTTTCTAGGTCGTCGGACGTCGGCGACCACTGTACAGTGGTCGGCGACAGTCGCCGGAGGGTGTACAGTGGTTGTCGGCAGCAACCCAGTGAGTATCAACCTTCCACAGTCGATCAATGCGAACCCCACACACGTCTGAACCCCTCACTCGATCAACTATGGATGTCGATCAACAAAAGGTCACCATCGTCTCTCTCTACAAACCCAAGCAAGGATCGATGATCTCAACAGGAGATGATCTCATGCTCTGATACCATGATAAATTGCAGAGGAAGAGAGACAACATGAATAAATTGAGGTGTTAGGGCACACTCTGACCCATTTCACTATATATATATATATATATGAATACATGTAAATGTACAAGACTACCCCTAGGAACAAGTAAAGATAACAAATAAACCCATAACTTAACATCTATCGTAGATCTGTTGATGCAGTGAATAGGAGTGCTATGGTTACCGTAGATGGTAGCACTAAGGGGAGGGGTAAACCAAAATCGACTATAGAGATGGTCATTCGAAGGTTTCATGGACAGCTCGGAACAGGATGCCCTCAATAGAGCTCAATGGGAAAAAGGAAACGACCCAATTGATTGGGACTTAAAGGCTCAATTTGATTTGATGTGATAAAGTAAAAAACGAAAGAATTAGGAACCTATGAAAATTTTTGGAGACGAACTTAAAGCATATTTAAATGTTAATAATGATTAAACATGGTCGAGGACTACACATTTCAAATGAGATCCCAAGCAAAACAACTCAAAATTAGAAATCAATCTGATTTTTACGTAATGCCAAACAAAGCAATCTTATCAAAGGTAAGAGCATACAATCCTAAATTTTCCCGGTAATCTTTCCAAAGAGTGACACAAAAGAAACAAGAATAAGAATAAGAAGAACTCAAAAGAAACAAGAATAAGAATAAGAAGAATAAACAAAGGTCAATGGTTTCAGAAGTGTGGGGGTTTTAGGAAAGGTAAAAAGTATCTCCTTTAAACGAAAAGAGTTCAACAGATATTTGACAGCCATAAACATTATAAAAGAAAAGGGACAATAGCTAGGATTAAAGAGTTAGTTGAGGAACGAAGTATGCTATTGTAGGAGAAAACATAAGAAATACTAGATTCTACAAGAGGGATATAAAAGAGAAAAAAAGAAAGAACAGGTGGTAGATTTTATGGAAAAGATTGTTATGATGACAAAGAAATACCATCCCAGTTTCTTTCTACCTTCTTGTTCTCATATACTCCTATATTCTTTTGATGAACAAAGGTAACTAGAGATGACCAGAGATGAACTTAATGTGAAAGTGTAATGGCCGCCAAAATAATTCATTGTTTCAGAGTTATTAGTAGTGTCATAGTGATCCAATAAAATGCTTTGTGTCAGCTTCGTAGGAAGTGCACGGGGAATAAATCCGTGTATGCTTGTTCCACGTTTTTAAGAGATCAACCACATGCTACTTCTCCAGAACCCTAGCACCACAATACAAAAAATGGTGAGAAGTACCTACGCCTCTCGTCTACTGTAGGTGATGCAGATCAGATTTTGGAAAACTAGCAGTTTATTAAAATTTATTTTACTATTTCAATTTTAGTATTTTGATTACTAGAATGGAGTTATTTAGTTTCTTAATTTTAGGTTGATTAAGTTTCCTATTTTATGTTTTCTTGTTATACAAGAATTAGGGTTGCTAGCTAGTATTTTATTTCCTTTTTAGTTTTAGGGTTGCTGCTAGTATAAATAATTGATGTAAGCCTTAGGGCAAGGAAGTTGTTTATGATTATTAATGAAAATTTGAGAGTTTTCTCACTATTGTTTGTTCAAGGAGGGAGAATCTCTATTCCAACACGCCTTATTTCAACACGCCTTATTTCAACACGCCTCCCTGCATCAGTTGGTATCAGAGCTTGCGCTTGATTCCAGATCATGGCGCAACAAGGGGTTCATTATAGTCGTTATGCTGTTGCTAAAGATGTGTATGAACGAAGTAAAGTTGCACGAGAAGCACGAATAGAGGCACAATTCCAGCAATTAGAATAGCATTTGTCGGATGCGTTTGCCGCCTTAGCCGATCAGATTGTTGTCCTAACTGTTAGGGGGAATCTACCTCGCCGACGTCTTGCTATATCTCGGTTTCCGAAAGAGGAGGAGGTGTCGGATGACGTTTCTATCACCAAACCTTTGGCAGGTAACTATCAGCCGAGGGGGAGGACAACGGAGGCTACCATTGAGTGGCCTTTTACTACAAATAATATTCCAGATCCAGTAGTGGACTGGAGTAAGCCACCAGTTTTTTATGAAGAACCGGTGGAGAAAATTACAGAAAATCAAAAGAAGTTGCAAAAAAATGTGGTTTCTATGTTGGCATTGTTGGAAATAGATGTAGAATAATCAATTAAATTCGATTCTTATGAAAAGCTTGAAGACGGTGAAGTTGACGAGTACTAACGAATATGTTAATCCGTTTTGGGAATTTGTTGAAGACACTAAAAGTCCATTTGTTTCGATCCAGAAGGAAGGTGAATTTGTTTTATTAATGAAAATTATTCATTCACAATTTCAAGATTCCTTTGCAAAGTTTAGGTTCAAAAAAATCAACTTGAAGTACAAGATTAATGCGGACAAGATTCGGCGACTTCTACTGTATAAACTCAAGGACGAGTTTCTTCAAGCCGGAGAGAATGATGCAGATCAGATTTTGGAAAACTAGCAGTTTATTAAAATTTATTTTACTATTTCAATTTTAGTATTTTGTTAGGAGATTACTAGTATGGAGTTATTTAGTTTCTTAATTTTAGGTTGATTCAGTTTCCTATTTTATGTTTTCTTGTTATACAAGAATTAGGGTTGCTAGCTAGTATTTTATTTCCTTTTTAGTTTTAGGATTGCTGCTAGTATAAATAATTGATGTAAGCCTTAGGGCAAAGAAGTTGTTTATGATTATTAATCAAAATTTGAGAGTTTTCTCAATATTGTTTGTTCAAGGAGGGAGTACCTGTAGTTCAGACAAAAATTTGTGATTGACCTTGTTGCGCGTTCTTATTTCAACACGCCTCCCTGCATCAGTAGGCCATCTGATGCTCAAGTTAGTATCAAGTACTAAGAGGAAACCCAAATTACTCGATGAATGTAACAGTAAATTACAGAGTACCCTACTCGTGAGTATTGAATCTTATTTATAGATGTAGGTCACTTGTTCTCCAAGCAAACGTGCCATGCAAGGATCCTATTCCCATTAGGAACCCTTGCTTATATGGGATTCCCTCCCATATCGTTGCTCAATTTCCAACACTTATGGCAATACAATATCTGCTGTACAGAATTCCACCTTACATTAGGAATCCTTGCCCATATTGGAATCCTCTTCCAATATGGAAAAGCAATTCCAATCTGTAATTCACCAGATACTTTCCTATCACATAGGATACCAGTTTCAGGACGTTCCAGAACACACTCTACTGCCTTCCCTCCTAGGGTGGTTTAACTGGAGTTTACACTCCGTGCACCATACCACTTGCTCGGCGACATCTTTGTGCACCCTCATGTGGTGTAGCCGACCAAGGCTACCATCACGTGGTGTGTGCCAACCAAGCATGTGACTCATACGTGCTCGGTTAATTCCATATTGTTCAGGGAATTACCCACTTCAGGAAGCATAGATGTATAAGCTATTTTTATGGAAGTGAAACAGAACAAGATTTTATTGCTTGCTCATATATAATTTGTTGCTTTCTAATTATCCCTGAAAGAATTGGAACCAAATGCTATTTGTAGCCCTAAAATAATGATGATTGAAGCAGTCTCAGAAATAAACATAAAGTAGCCTTGAAAGAAGAGAAATTTTTGTATCAAAGAAAGAAAAGAAAATTTTACTTACAGTAGAGTAGTCCTCATTTCCATCCCAAACAACCATTTTTGGCAATTTGGTTTCCTTGTAAATTTCAAATGTTTCAGCAAAATCTTCCCACTGCTTGACCCCGACATAACCAAATACGAGATCACGGTTTGCAGAGGCAGCAGCTCTCAATGTCTTGATTAATACTTTTGATTTCTCATCTTCCACATCCTCCACAATTGTCAGAACAATTTTCCTCTCATCATCTTTCAACAACTTTAGTGTTTCATAATCTATGGGAACAACCAGAGGTAACAAATTTTGCTTTACAAAATCCTCCAAGAATTGATCTGACATGTTTAAAAAGAGGGAAGGTCATATTAACATTTCAATTAAAGCACTTTCTCGTTCACCAGTTGAAGAGATGCCGACAATATCAATGCAAATAAGAACAAATTTCAAACTTGTAAAACGAAGTTATCAAAAGAAATTTATACAAATGTAAGAGTTTAGGCTAGTTATTGATTAAGCTCGAAGTGAAAAAATGGAAAATATTGCAAACTCAAAACAATGTTTACTAGCAAATTTAAGATGAAACTAAAAGGCTAATCTTCAGGATGATTGAGGGCGCCGGTATTCAGGGACGCATAAAGGTGATACACGGTCTTGGGTAGAGCTCAACCCCAAAAGCTAGCTCATGAAGTGAGGGTGCCCTCATGCTTATATATTTCAAATTACTTCGGTAACCAGGTAATGTGGGACTTCGCTTCACAAAAGGACAGATTGGATATAGTCCTAATAATTGGCATAATACCCAAAACATGAGACCATTAATAGATGATTATGAGTGAGGAATATAGACCAGCCAACATAACACATATTAGTTTTCAGAGGGCCGTCGTACCACGTCATGTCGAATTCATATCTTGCTGGAAAAATAAAAGATCAAAGAGTACACATGGGCAGTAGAGAAGAAACTGAGAAACTATATCATTAGATGTGGTTTTCGCTAGAGCTTCAATTGATCACACAGGCTTTTCCCCTCTCTACATATCTTGAAGGACCACCAAAAGGCCATTCTTCCACGACCCATGTTCAATTTGATACCTGTGAAAACCGTAGGAGTCAAAATATCGAGCTCCTACCAAGTTTTCCATTTTCCGTTTTCTATCTTTTTTTCCTCTTTGCTTTTTGGTGCAATTTTTAGAACTTCATTACTTAAAATTCACATAATTTATGGTAGTGCACTAACTGAAACCTCATTATCTCTGGGAACCCACCCTAAAAATGGACACAATAATCCATATCATAAACTATGGATACTTCCCATGAAACGACCAAGAGGGTATTCACGACCAGTTCATTGAAGGTAAATGATACACATTTCATCAAGCTGACCTTCATGAAGTTTCCAAAATCCACCGAGTAAAAACAAAACCAGCAAAGCAAAATAAGCAATTTGCAATTCAACTCCTCAACCTCTCAACAAAACACAATCCTGTGAGAATATAGGTATTTCCAAGCAAACCAAGCTTCTCATCCCACTTCAGTATCTAATATCCAGTCATTCACAAAATGCAAAAAGTAAAGGATGTGCCAACTCGAAACGTTTTTTAGTATAAGAGATAACCATACTGACCTACTAGCCCACCAAACAACCAGGAATCAAGCAATAACCTTTCCACTACTACGGAAAGGACATATCATGGGAAGGGCATGTCTGACAGATATAAACTCCTATATCTATCTAGGAAACTAATTTTAAACAACATATAACGACATAGTAGACATGTGTAGAATAAATTTTGACGTTCAATTTAGAAAATGTATTTCAATCAACCAGAATGATTTGGGCTTTAGAATTCCTTAAAACTATAAACTAAGCAGGCCAACAAAGAAATTTAAAAAACACAAATCCCATTGGTCAATTTAATCTATAGATTACACTTTCTTTTCCAGACTAACAATGTGACTAGCAGTTTTTTTCCTATGTATGTCAGTGAGGTGATCATGTGTGCCCCAAGTGTGAGAAGCTCGACCAGTTTTAATACGGAAGTATGATGAAAAAATATCAGACAATCTTCATGCTAGTCCAACATGGTCTGGGAGTGTCAAATGAGCACCTCTCAGAATTGCCAACGCTTGTTAGCTTCTTCTACTAAATTTTTGCAGGGGATCATCAAATTCAACTTGAGATATTCCCCTCTCCAATTTAACATAGAAGAACATTAAGTGATGCAGGTCCTGATTAATCAAGGGCATTGGACGCGGTAAGATTGAGAAAAGTCCTAAATTTGGGAATTATCGGCATCACTACACTGCTTTCAAACTTGTACTACATTTTTACACTTGGTAGGCCAAGCCTTTACCTTCCCCATAAAAGGTTAGGTTACCAATAATCAAGCCTTTATTTGACTTCTCAAACACAAAAGCAAGGATGCTCAACTAAGATCTCTCCAAAAAAAAACCTCTGAATCAAGATCATGTGAATCAAAACCCTGAATTGCTAATATTTGAACAGAGGAAGTTCAAAAGAGCTTCCACTTATGGAGTTGCAAGTATTAACATCAATACAGATATCCACCAACCTTCAAAGGGGCCATAAAATATGCTCTGTTCACTGTAGCTTGGATGAAGTGATGCCAAAGCAGGGACCTTATCAAAATCATACAGCATCATGATGTCCTCTGAAAAATCTTTTGCAACAGAAAACCAAGCTTTTTTCTTGTACTTGATTGCCAGATTTGATATCACAGATTCATCTAAGCCAAAGCCTACATAGATAGGAAAATCAGTCCCAGCTGCTTCAACAAAGTCACTAATAGCAGAGTCAGAGTTGAGAACAGCAACATCTGGACCAACAAATTTCCTCAAGTATTGAACAAGTAAATCTGCTTTCCTGGGACCCCGGTAGTCTGTTGGAACTCCATGCATAAATATTTTTAACGTAGGAAACCCACTGCATCACCATAAGACATGTTTGAGAATTCAATGTACCAAAAGGAACTGCCACACAGCTGCAGATTGGAGTGCAGGACTCTTGCAAATTGCAAGCACTACTTCGGGCAAAAGTAGTAACCTAAACAATACTTTACTATGACAAAAAAAATAAAACTAACCTCCATTGCCTAGAATCCCTAGATATTAAACGATATTAGAGTGTAGACAAGCAAGGACATAGCAGCTTACTCGATCTCATATTTGTTAGCAAGGCCACTGAACTTGTCGGCATTTACTTTCGCAATTACTACGGGCTCCTTCAATCCAGCAAGAATAGGAGCAGCTTTGTCTAACTGTAAAGCAATAATTAGAGTGGTAATCTTCTAGCTTGGCATTTAAACTTCATTGGAAAAGAAATGTGAGTTCTGAAAGCCCATAGCAGTTAGCACAGAGGAACTGAAGAAATCAAGCATCTTCGAGTAAGCTCGTAATTCAGTAGCTTTCACTTACACTCAAACTTCTTTTAGATCTCAAGAAAGAGGCAATAGTCAAAGAAGACATGCATGGCCAATCCAAAGTTCAATGCCAATGATAATTATACATAATCACTGATACAGCAAAATAATGCAAACTGTTCCATTCAATATGCATAAAGAATGGAAAATAAATGTAACTTTGGAGCTCAACAGTTTGACCAAATGACCAGTGCTTACAAAAACTCGTGTGTAATTCACCAAAAAGGAAGTTCCCTGAAACTCACACCTTCATTTTGACTAACAATCATACTTCAAAAAGGTAGCAAATACATGTATAAATGTATCTGTATCTATGAAGATAGGTATGTACACATACCTCGATATATACATAAATACACAAGCAATTGTCATTGCCAGGAAATTTAGCTGCACTATGATCTAAACAATCAGAATAATTTCTCTTTAGATCTGGTAATCAACCAAATCCAGAATAAAAATCATTTTTACGGTTTCAAATTTTCGCTATACTCTCATAAATCAGAAAGTGCAGAACTGAAGGACTTGTCCTCCTACAAGATCTCTTTAGTCAAAATGTAATCTGTAATTAATTGACAGGCGACTGTCTCAATCCGGTCACCTTTACCATTGCACTACTAGCAATGTGATAACTATCTGAGTAGAGAATCTTCCCGATTCCAAATTCCAATATGGACTTTTTCGCCACTTAGTTCATTTTGTAATCAATGCCAAGGGCTTGAAGCCTTCAAGATTCCAAACATATATCTGTTTACGTACATGTAATGCCCCAGTCAACATCTCCACCACAAATTTTGAATATCCTTCCGGACTTCATTCCCAGAATGAGTATAACCAGCTGGGATTAGTTCTTTAGACAGTAGTTCATCATGCTCACAGTGTTCAAGTGTAGTCCATCAGGGTATTCAGATCATGAGGAATGGAAACGGGAACACGGTACCCCTCATGCCTAAATTGCAATATGAAGGAAGGAACACAGATTACAATTTTATTATTGCCTACGAAGGTTTGTATATTTCAATACTATAATTTGCAGGGGCGGATGAAAGGCTAGGTGAGCGGGTGCCCCTGATTTGTTAATAACATCCACAAAAACTTGTTAATATCAGCAAAATTATAAAATGTTGGCACCCCCTCTCTGCGGCCCAAACCCAGTTTATCATAGAAAGAAATCATAGTAGTCGATCTTTTAAATTGGAGGATGTAGGACCTTTAATATGTATGAGTTCAAGAAATGGACTTAGCCACCTAAGTGGACGAAATACCTAAACTGTAAAAACCATAATAAGACTTTTTTGATCGGCGTCACTAAAGGTTAAGAACTTAACCATGTCTTTTGTTTGTTTTAGGGCTTTGGTTGAGTTGTATCTCTTCAAAACAATTACTCTGAAATTTACCATGTTATGTATCTTTTTGCAAAGCCAATATAAACGGTTAATTTTTCGGTGATCTTGCACTCTGATATATTTTATGCTCGACGTTTCAAACTAATAATTTACTTCATTGGATCGATCAACAAATACGAAATGAAACAGAGTATGTTATAGCTCCTTGGTAGTGTAGAAGAGTTATTTTGGGTGCTTGGTAACATAGAAGACTTATGTTAGGTGCGTTACCGCCAATTATTTCTCCGTCTGGGTTGGCGAAGCTCCACCCCTAGCTCTTTGGTTCGTCGCATTTGATTCTTTTAAGCCTCAGGAAAATGTTGAAAGGCTGAGTAGGAAAAACTTTGGGGATCTCATTTGGATTGCCAAATTCAGTTTCTTGGAACCACAGTGTACCATCTGGGGCGTTCCAAACATTAATTCTATCAGTGTTTACCTCGAACCTAACATGGGCAAAGAGAAGCTGTAATACACCCATTAGGGATGCTGGATTCTTATAATAATCAGGATATGCTTCCATACCCACTACCCAGTACCAGTAATGTATTATTTCTTGGAAATATCCAAGCAGGAAATTATAAAAAATGGACAAACAAGACTGCATTGGTTGATGATTTAATTTCTCCCTGCAATTTTTTTCTTTTTTTACTGATTTGTCTTTGTTGCTATTTTACCCCTGAAATGGAACATATACAATCAGATTCTCAGAATTGGCGAGCAAGCCAAAAGGCAAGATCAAATGAAAACATGTATATATAAATAAATATCTAAGCACAAAATATATAGATATAGAGCAAAATGAATCCGAAATGCACTTTTTTGAAGATAAGAAACCTATATAGACATGTAATATGTCTCATATGATTAATCGCATGATCTGAATTTCCACACACACACACACACAGACCTCGGGGGAGAGGCGCTTGCAGTGGCCACACCAAGGGGCGTAGAAGTCGACGAAGACATAGTCAAAGGTGGAAATGGCAGCATCGAAGTTGGATTCGTCCAGCTCTAATACCTTCCCATCGATGGCGAACTGGGTCGAAGAAGAGAGAGATTGTTGGAGAGAAAGAGAGATTATGAGGGCGAGCAAAATCAACCTCATCGCTCAATAGAACAATTGTACTCGTAATCAACAGAACTGAGGAAGATGGATGAAGACGATCGAAATGTGTTCCTGAATTGTGCTTCTTTCTCTCCCTTCCGATTATTTGGAGAAAACTTGATGATCGGGAGCATATGATAGCATATATGGTAAATTATTAATGGGCAAAGTATCAGCTTAAGAAACTAGTCAATGACCAACCCACTAAATAATAATTATCAAACAATAATAATAAGAAGATGGAAATTTTAATTAGGCATCTTGTACCAATATTATCATTATGATTTTATCCTAAACGTTTTGAATATTTATGATTTCAATGAAGTATCGGACCATTATGCTCTTATTAATTATCTTAGGAGTACATATTCTATTCTAATAATAAATTCTAATAGTAACTACTAGACCAAAAAATCGGGCCAAATCATCTTGTTTCCTATCTTTCCTATCTTGTTTTTCACGTCAGTTATAGTTATAGGATGCAATCGCATTAAGGGTTTATTTACGTACTTGTTTGATTTGTGAATAACAACAGTTTCATTGTCTTAACCTAAGGTGATTTTGAATTTCAAATTTTATAGTGCTAGGCAAATTAATAACCCACACCCATTTTGATCTATCAACTGGAATCAATCAATTTTTCAGCCAATTCGTGGGTATCAAAAAGTTGGATTCAATCAATTCATCAAGCAACTTCGTGCGTAGGTTTCGAAAAGGTATTCTATGTCACCATTTTTTGAGTTCCTTTTTGTGAAAACAAATCACACCTAACCATAGTCCACCATAGCCGCCACCATACGCCGTCGTCCGAGGTTTGTTTCTAACATACAGATCGGTGATGGTGGGTTTTTTTTTTTTTTTCCCTATTCAAATTGTGAGGTTCAAGATCTTGTTAATGGTGGTTTTTTTTTTTCCCAATTCAATCTGGTGTTTATTTCCTGATTCACTGGTTTGTTTTTTCTTCTTACTAATGTTTTTTTTTTCCGACCATGTTCAAGATCTTGATAATGGTGTTTTTTTTTTATAAATTCAATATGGCTGGATCTTGTAGATGATAGATGATGGTGGTGTCCCCCCCCCCCCCCCCCCCCCCCCCCCCGGGATTCTTGGTAGTTTATGGCTTTCTCTTTTTTGTGGTTCAAAAACAACCATATTTCGAACATGATTCATGATTTTCCACACAAAAGTTGGTTATTTTTCTGGTTCAAGGTTGATGTTCTTTTTCAATACAGTAAAAATGGTAAATCAAACCATGTTCACATGTCCTTTAAAATATAGTTATTTCATATAGTGATCATGGTTTATTGATTCGCCAATTTGTATTATTTCATATAGTAAACATGGTTAAATATGAAAACCATGTTCCCTATATGTTCACAATTAATCAATAATCCAGCAATGTGACGATAGAAGCAACATGCTTAATAAATAATCCATATTCCACGCATGAACATTAGGTTGCAGCAAATGGTTAATCAATAAACCATGTTCCTTGTGAAAACTCACCATTTTGCAATGAAATCTTCTACTTACATGCGAAAATGGGTACATGGTTAATAAATAATCCATGTTCCATGCAAGAACATTTGGTTGCAGCAAATATGGTTAATCAATAAACTATGTTCCTTGTGTAAACACACCATTTTACCATTATATCTTCCACTTAAATGGGATAACGGGGTAATGGGTTGTTTTAAAATGGGGTGTTGGCTGCTTGATTTTTGGGATTGTTGTCATCATTAGTTTATCTTATTTTTTTCAGTCTATGGAAATCAAATAATTTATCATGTTTTCTTTGTTTGTTGTAATAAGAAATTTTTCATTCCTTTTTTTTTTTGTTGTCATAAGGAATTTTTTCAATCTTTTTTTTTTTTTTGAGATTTTAATTGCGAGAAGATTAGGAGAGAGAATTATAAGATTAGGAAAGATAGATTTTTCAATATAGGAGAGAGAGAGAGAGAGAGAGAGAGAGAGAGAGAGAGAGAGAGAGAGAGAGATATTGAGATAAATTAGGAAAGATTAGGAGAGAGAAAGGGTGTTTTGGGGTTTATTTGAATTTTAGGATGGAATCATAAGTATTCAAATCTCACAGGATGCCTAATTAACTCCCTTATGTGATATCGTTCCACATTAGAAATTCAATTTGCAGTTGGTTCGATTCTTATTACAAGTGTCCAAGTTGTCTTGAAAATTTTTAAAGACTAATTGTTCAAGCTTGACTTAGATTTACAGTTTTGTCTTCATGATATGCTTGGCTTTGAAAATATGCAAATCAATCTCAAGCTTTTAAAGCCTAAATTTTAACTCGTGAAGTTTTGAGGTTTCAAGCTTAGCCAAGCTGAAATTTCACGATGAAATGGGTTAATTTAAAACCATAAAAAAAAAAAAAAAAACCAGCGGCATTAATATAAACGTAAAATCCAGTTTACTAGCTACTATTCATTAAAGTAAAAGAACTCAAATTTGTCTTAAAATCCACATCTCATTTCTTATTAGGATGCAATAGTACTATAAAAAAAACTGGTTAAAATACCCATGTGAAAGATTGACCCAAATCTCATATTTTGGGATATTTGTTAATCTATCCATATTTTTGCATATGGAATGACCCCATGTTCACGAGCCTATCGAGCCAAACACACATGTTCAAGTTTGGCTTGAATTCATAAGCAAACAAAAGAAAGTAATTGAGCTGACCTATATTTTTGTAAACGAGTTTGAACAAGCCAAAAGTCGAGCTGAGCTCAAGTTGTTTGGTTCGCTTAGCAGCCCTAGTGATATTGCTCCACATTTTCATCGCTTGGCTTACATTTAATTGATGTCATGTGCCAAAATCAAGTCATGGTGATCTTTCGATCACCTGGCCATTATATACTGATACGAGTTGATAGTCATCCCTGCTGATATCCATTTATCCCAGAAAAAATCTCAATTACTCTTCATTTTATTTTTCTGCAAATATATGTTTTCCACTACACAAACATTTTCACACCTTCTAATCCTAACAGCTGACTAAACTTTTTACTTTCGCAGTATTCTCTGCATTAGTCATTCAAATTCTCCATATTCCTTTGTAATTCTCCTCTAATGGATCGTTTGGGAGAAATTTCCACCCAGTTAGGCAAGAAACACAGGCATGCAGATTCATCCCATCCACAAAGTCGTACGCTACAGCAGTATTCCAAAATCAAAGAACCAGAAAACCATAATATGGAACATAAATGGCATGTAATTCAAATGACTAATAGAAAAGAGTTCAATACAAGTTCGCCAAATGACAACATCAAATCGTGCTCCTACAAAAGAATTGCAACTCCTAAAAAATAATCAACAGAAATGTCATTGTTGCATTTGCCCCAACATCTTGTGTTAGCTTCCCTCCTCTTCTGCTTCCTCTTTCTTCCCTTCCTTTTTCTCGGAAGGGTATGTCATTGTCGCATTTGCCCCAACATCTTGTGTTAGCTTCCCTCCTCTTCTGCTTCCTCTTTCTTCCCTTCCTTTTTCTCGGAAGGGTAAAATTGCTTGACTACCATGTACATAGGTAAATTTATAACCCCAAAATGAAATACTATAAAATAAAAACTATCCTATGCTGCTCTCACCATCCAACTAGTCATGACAGCCTGCCAATCAGCATGAACTTCAGTACAGTACATGGTTCTTCACAATATAAGAACCAGTGCGAATACAGATTAGGTCTTCGATCTAACTAAACTGCATTTCAAAGTCATTCCACCCTTGCCCGTTTCGAATGGGTTTGCCTCATCCAATCAAAACATTCCTCCGAAGTCCCTGAGGGATAGGCGAGCTGCCACTGAACAACTTTTTTTTGCTGGAAAGAATATTGATCAAATCAGCAATCCAAATCTAATATTGGAATCTTTCACAAGGAATAGCGACTTACCCATTCCCCAACAAGAGGCCCATCTTTAAGCTGCAAAACGCTCTTAATATCCTTCCCATCAACCAGTGGCTTTCTTTCCCAGGTTTTCTCCAGACCTACAATTGTTTGTAAACACATTATAAACAGGGAATGTAAGTGTTGCTGGTAAGTAATACCAACATGTCATCACAGGGAACTGAGTGATTTTCTTTACTTACAAGGGGATGGAAATCACCCTCTCTTCCGTACAATAGTGGGTTCCACAGAGCATTATCAAAGTTCAGCCTACTAGAGTAAACTTCCATTTGAACTTTGGCATAAGAGAGATGCTTATTATACCCATGAGAGTTTATTGGGAACTTAACAATTCTACCTCATGTAGATCCCTAGGTACCCCTCCCTCTGTCCCTCTCTAGAGTAAACATTAAACACATCTAACAACCGGTGCTATATGCTTACAGCTACAAAATTCAAAATACAAAATGCTGCTGTACGTGCCAATACCATCAAGTAATTCACTTGCCAAGAAATAAGCTAATTTGACTAAGTTGTAGTGACACAAGAGGGTTAGATACAATATCCAGGCATCTGAGCCCTCAGTACAGTTCCACCAACTGTCAGTTCACAAAATTTTACAATTTATCTGCTTTTGTGCCATGTATTGAATAATTTTAATCTTAAGATCTTTTTGGCTATGCGCCAAAACAAAAAGAAAAAACCCATCAAGTTGTAATTCTAAAGATTCTATCAAACTCCTACCATACAGTCTGCAAGGAAAGCAACCAAGTAAGAAGTGGCTAGTTACAGCTCCAGTTTTTGACATTACCATCGGGTACAAAGGGGTCTGTTATTTATAGTGATGCTTCACATAGAGGACTTGGTTGTGTTCTAATGCAAAATGGAAAAGTAATTGCTTATGCTTCTTGCCAATTGAAATCACATGAAAAGAACTATCCCACACATGACTTGGAGTTGGCAGCAATAACTTTGCAATAAAAATATGGCGTCACTACTTATATGGGGCTTCTTGCAAGATATACACTGTCCACAAAAGTCTCCAGTATTTATTTACTCAGAATGAGCAAAATTTGAGGCGAAGGAGATGGCTTGAATTTATGAAAGACTATGACTTGCCATCCTCTACCATCCCGGCAAGGCAAATATGGTAGCAGACGCATTGAGTAGATAAACTTCAGGGAACCTATGTTATTTGATTAATTCTCAACAAACTTTGGTTGGTGAAATGGAGAAGTTGAAACTGAAAGTCTCTTTTTATATTTCACATTCCATGCTGCTTTTAGTGTACAACCATTAAGCTGAAACAGCTGGAAGATAAATTCCTGAAGAAAATTGTTGATGACTCAAAAGTTGAGCCAAATGTAGACTTTTCATTTGAGAATGATACCCTGAAGTTTAGAAACAGAGTTTGTGTACCAAAGGTACCAAACATTCGAAGAGAAATATTGAGCCCGAAGCCCACAACTCTTGTCTGCTGTACAACTACATCCCGGGAGTACCAAAATATTATCACCTCTACTCAGCATGATAATGTTTTCCACTCCGTTGTCTAATCCAGGATCTTAGATTCAGATATAAACATAACAATGACACTGTTAAAAAAAAAAAATGGAATAGACATTGACCACCATCTCCAAATCAAATTGGTCCCTCAGTTGACATGTCAAGTAAAAGCAATAAATTTGTATTTGGAAGACCATGAATAACTAAGGTCCCCTTTCCAAGCAGGAAAGGAGTGGGACTTCAAAAGATAAATTTTGTAGTCACGCCCATTTTGTTCAGAATATGTAACATGGGCTAGTAACCTAATGTTGAAAAACAGTGGAGCGCACCCCAGTATTTCAAAAAGCCCCACTCACGGCATGTCAATGATGATCAAAATAGAAGCGAAAATCCAACATCAATAGAGAAGCTAATAGTGTTGAAAAGGGACATGAGCAATACCCAGTTCTAGGATTGCATTCTCAACTCTCTTGAATGTTTGTGACCTCTTCTCCAATTTGAACTGCTCAGCGGATGCTTCTTTAGTATCATCAATATTGGTGGGGTATAGCAACACAGAAGCCAAAAGTGCAACGCGCCAAAAATCTTTGATCTTCCTTAGAAGCAAGCCTACAGACAAATGGTTTGATGTGAGAGAACACTCGAAAAAACATCAGTCATTGAGTTAGTGAATAATCTGATCAAGGAAAACCATGAATAATTATCTGAAGACAACAGAAGTCATCTCTCGATTGTATCATAACTTCAACACGACCACAAGCTGAAGCAGCGAAATTCTTCATGTCAAAGTAAAACGAAACTTTAAAAACACTACAATGTCATCGAGTCAAAGATGTATTTAAGGGACAAGATGAGATGATCAGGCTACAAAAGCTCTGGAATCAAACAACGAATAATGTTAAAAAACTAAATTTCTTCCTCGTCATTTTTTTCCCATATAAATTACTGAGAGCCAACCAAGGCATGAGGTTCATTTTTATACTGCTCATATCTTCAACAGGAAATGTTCCTTGTGTGATTTAGAGAAGTACTCACACTTGAAGAAATCATATCAATTTGGAGCTCTTACAATGATGTTGCCTCTGGATATGAAGTCAAAGATATGACAACGTAGGAGCTAAGTAAGAATATAGAAATAGCAGATTTATTTATCAATTTATTAATTTTTTTTAACCACTGTCTAACGTTTTTTTTTTCTTTTTTTTTCTTTTCTTTAATAGTAACAAAAGAAATTTATTGATCTTTGGAAACAAATTACAAAGATTAAAAGGACCCAAAGCACGAGGCATCACAACGGAGCAAGAGAAGCCAACAAGGCTCCCTCTTATTCCGACCTACCAAGCACGGACACTCTATTTTGGCCTCCATAACGTATCGTACGCGTATCAGATACGGATACGCTCGGATGGTTGTCAGAATCGTACGATTCACGATTCTATGCAAAAACGATACGAATCTATAGGTGAATCAAGGTTGATATAGAATCGGAGGTGAATCGTCCGATTCACGGTTCGATTCGCGATTTGATTCCCGATTCACGCAAAAACGATTCGAATCTTTAGGTGAATCAAGGTTTATCACAACTTTCATTCGACAATATGAAACCACTTTTGCTATTTTGCCTCGTTTTTTTTTTTTAATAGAAAAGCAAGAATATGAGATCATATATTACGGGAAATCATATTCCTTATTCAATGGAGACATATCTACCATGGATATGTAATTTCACAAATCAATCTTTTTGGTTCTTGTATCCTCTAAATCATAGACCAGTGCATGGCTCTGAGGCTCGAACTAACCCACATACGTTGCCGTATAAGCTAGTTTCCTACCGATTAGGCTACAAGCTTTATTTGGTAAGCTTTTTAGTATGAATTCTTAACATTTATATGCATATATCGATGTTACTATAGTATTTATTTTGCTATGATGCCATGTGATCATCAATTTATAGTAGAAAACAATCTTAAATATGTATTTTAGCTTAAATTTTTCAATTTTACAATGTATCTTTATTATATAGAGGCATAGATACATTTTCCAATGTATTTGTGAAAGTTGGACCGAATCGTTACGATTCACGATTCGATACAATTCACAATTCAAAAAAGGGTCAATTCGATTCTCGATTTGACAACCTTGGCTCGGACACACTCCGGATACGTAGCCGATACCTTCTTTAAGTATCCAGAATTTAAATTTATTTTTTGGTATTCGGATACGTTTTGGATATGCTAGAATACGTTGCGGATACACATGGGGGTAAATATATTATTATTTGAAATATGTGGGTCAAAAGTGTAATTAGGGCAAGGGTCCCCGCGAGGAATCACGAAAAAAAAAAGGCCAGGAATATATACTTATAATGGAACATATGGAATATATTTATTTTTATTATTTTTTATATTCAACATATCCCCCAATGTACTGTATCTGACTTTTTGGAAAAATCACATATCTGCATATCTGTATCCGTATCTGTGCGCACCGGATTCCGAGGAGCAAATGCCACCAAGACCCAACAAGGAAAAGCACTGCCTAAGTGTTGATGGTTTAGTTGGAGGTAAAGACGAATATTCAGCATCCCCATAACTCCATAAGCTGTTACATATATCAAGACAGTTTCAATTTATCCACTCACTTATAGGACCTTCTTTTACACATTTATTGAGAAAAACAAAAAAATTATTCTAGGTATGACACGCATTATACCACCATAGAAGGGACTTTCTCATTGACCTCAACCTCGTAGCTGACACTTCCTACGAGATTATCTGACCACCTACATATTGCCGAATGAGAGGTTCAGATGAGATCCTTCCAGTTTGTCGGAGGGTTGGACATCAGACCTACCAACCCACTCTCCACATTGCTAACCAAAGAGAATAAAGAACAGGAGCTAACTAAAGATCAATGATTTATTGGGAAAAAGAAAAAGTGAAGGATATGCAGGTGGTATTTTAAAACCTTGCGCTCAGCAAGTTAGAATATGTACTTACCCATTTCCAAATCAAGAATAATGCGATTCCCAGTTAATACACGGATTCTTTAAAGTTTCTTAAAAAATGAGACTCACCTAAAATTAATTGTAGATGAGAAGAGGGATCAAATTGAATCACAAGAAGCTAAGACTAAGAGTAAAAGGCAAGAACATCTACCTGCCTTAATCCGCAATTTTGAAGCAACAGGAACATCAAGAACCCCTCTTCCCCAATCAACTTCAGCAATTTTTATGTCTTCATTATCAGACAAAATAAGAGGAATCAAGGATACAAACTCCTCAGTTGCATTGTGTACACGTATAACCTACAGTTAGAAAACACAGTGGTCAAGCATACTCATATAAATGAACAAGAACATTCAGAGGATGATGCACCGAAAATGAAAAGGATCAATCAAAATATAGAATGTTCAAAGACGATTGATATTTTTGGGGAATTAAAAGTAATGGTTATGAACTAACTGTTTCAGCATTGCTCGCCTTTAGCTTGAGGGAGTTGCGAAAGATGTAATTTACAACTGGAACCTGTAGAGCAGACACAGCCGTAATCTTGACCATGAAGTTAGGAAATCCAAGAAAACGCACATATATATAGACTACACTTAAAATCCATTTATAGTTTACCATAGAAATATAACAAGATCAATTTAAAAACAAAAGAAACAACAGAAAAAACAGGGACAGCTATTTTGAGAGCTAAACACAGTTAAAATAGCTTATTTTGGCAAGATGAAAATTGTTAAAACAAGAATTAGGAAGCCAGTTGGATGACAATCACAGATCCATGTATACAAAACTCGAAAATGAGGGGCACACATGGACCTTCGTCCCTAACGCCTCATTTTTTGTGCCATACATGCGCAATCACACACACACGGAATTGGGGGAGAGAGACAGAGTACCTTTTTAGATGCAGTCACAGAGAGAGAGAGAGAGTACCTCTTTAGATTTGTTATCTTTGTATGTACTGCTTCTAAGCGGCAGAAACAGTGTTGTGTATAGGCCAAGCCTCCTTTGTTCATCCTAAATTGCACACAGGACAGAAATCAAACTTCAAATCCAAGAAACATCCTTATACATACACAAGACAACAAATGACAATAACAGGAGAAGTAATGAGTTTTGCACAAACCAACCGATTTGAAGAAATATAAACCCTTGAGGTGGCGGTAATAAACTTTTGTGGTAGATAACAAGAAGAAAAAACAATAACCACAGATGAGACAAAAAACCAGAGAGCGGCAAAAAATGAGTCAACAAACCACAGAAACCAGAACAAGATATTTACTTGCTCTTCTAGTACACAATGCCATGAACTTAATGCAACAAGTCAAGAACACAAAGGCCATCTTTTCACTTTTTCTTGCAACCAATACCACTGATCAACTGAGACAAGTACATTGATTCCAGCGTGAGCAAAAATGTAGCATTCAAATAGAGTTTACACTCTCCTTTTTTATAACCACGCACCCTTTTCTGTCTTATTGCAATGTGAATTTACAATGTTGTCCTTCCATGCAAACAAGGGTATACAAATGGAAGGTTAATTTTGTATATTTCACATCACAAAATGACAAAAAAAAGGAGTGTGGTTATAAAGTGAAAACCAATGACCATTATAAATCATAAAAGTAGCAGATAAATTGGGTTTGCGTACCCCAAAAACCAAATTAATGACGTCATGTTTACTAATTACTTCCGCCTAACACTTTGAATATAGTTATCTTTTTGTAGTTCCACAACTTGATTCTAGCAGATCTTTGGTATGGAATGTATCAGAATTGTGAGATAATTTGAGCACTGATGAACACAAACAAGCAGGTCAATCTAAATGAAAATGTACAACTTTGTTTGTATATGTCACGAGTTATGACTTGGCAATATCTTAACTAAGACATTGTTCTTTATTGACAAACTGACTTAAAGTAAATCATCACCTATTCCAATCATGGGGTCCCAGTCCAAAGTAGAACTAACAGGCCTAATGTTCTTCTGCCAGCATTTTCTAGAACACATCATAAATCAGATGCCACATAAGGCGCCACAAT
This sequence comes from Vaccinium darrowii, assembly GCA_020921065.1. NCBI lineage: Eukaryota > Viridiplantae > Streptophyta > Magnoliopsida > Ericales > Ericaceae > Vaccinium > Vaccinium darrowii. The sequence goes on along the minus strand of CM037154.1, from coordinate 21,354,194 downwards.
GTCTTGCTTTATTTCGAGGTCAGATCTCATAGTGTTCTTTACGTAAAATTAACTCTTCAGTTAAAATTCTCCCAATTTGTCCTCAAACACAAATTTCATGCTTTAAGAGCGTCTTTCCTCACCAAAATTAATTTAAGAAGCCTTTTGCCTTTTGGAAAGAAAGAAATAATTCAGAATAGGCAAAATAAAGATGCTTTTGCAAAAAAAATATTAGAATTTAAGTGCAGGAACAACACAGTGGAAAAGAGTACGTAATTTTAGGTGACACAGAAAAATGAGAGACTAACTAGAGCTCAATGTTGTCAGGTGACTTGGTCACCCTTGGGTAAAGCAATTAAAGCTTACCGTAAACTTTAAATGGCCAACTAAAAACTTTACAAGCCTATTCGTGCATGTGATCTAGTGCACATCTGTATGTTTGCAATCCATATATGACCCGTATATGACCACTCACAGATAAACAGGAAAACACTTCAGCAAATAAATATTATAATTCAAGCAAAAATAACAAGTGTTTGTCTGTTTCTGCAATCCTATTTTACTTGACATGAAACTATTATAAAAGCATATATCCCCACTGGCACCTTCATTAATAATATCTACAGTCTACTTATCCTTCTCTATGCAAAAAATGTAGAAACATGAAAATATAGAAGAGCAAACATGTATGTTGCGCTACTCACATTGAAGGTAGAGCATCCAATAAGATGCATAAGGTTCCAGGCAGCATCCATATAAGCGACACAGCTCCTGAAAATATTTGAAGCAACACTGGTTAAAAAACAGAAGCAAAAAACATCAAAACACAGAAAAAGGGGGGGAAGAGAGAGTAAAGCATATGTAAATCAACAGAATGCTTGAATGATAAAAATTACGTTTCTATTAATCGGCTTTAAATTAGGGAGGCGAAGGAGGGAATATTTAAGTTGACCAAAAGTTACAATTGCGTCACATGCAGCAGAGAACATGCTTTTGGACCTATGTAATCTTGGTCACTGGAATCACTGAAGAAGAATTGACAACATATTACAAGCTACAATTGAGAGGTCAACTAAACAGTCAGTGTTCCAACAGGGCAAGGCAACAAAATGTGCTGGAATAGCCAAAGAAACATGGTACTTTCCCCAACCAGAAACCACACATCATTGAAAACGAAGAAATGATAAACATAAAATTCGGTAATTCCACTAACCAGAAATCACCTCATTGAAAAACAATTCTTTATATTTTTAGTTCGGCAATTGTGTAAATTTTATATGGACGTAAAATTCTAGTGACCTTCCCATAAACCGCAACACACCTATTCACTCAGTTATGTTTCTTTTAGTTCACTGTCCTACACGCACCATGTAATGTAGGACACACAAGACAGGTACTTAACCAAATCTAAAGGGTCCATGTAACCCAGAACCGCAAACATGTTCACCAATAAAAAAAACAGCACAAATCCAAAACAGAGAAACCACATAGATGCCATAAGACAATCCGCATCCTCCCAGTTGACATCCAGAATGCACACCAGCTAGCGGCTGCATAGCTTTTCTGTAACAGTTTCATACTTCTCATTTTTTTAAAACATTCCAGGGACGAAATTTCCCTTATAAATGCAGCAACATAGTTTGATTAAGGCAACACAATCATCTAGGAAAACAAGGCATTCAGAAATGATGCAGAACTACATCTCGAATGCATATTTTCTTCATTGTCCACCACAACTATCTAGTTATCAAAATCTTACGAGTCCTGATTCGTATCATAGCAGTAAATCGTAAGTGAATCGGTGATCCAAATCAGAGAATTGGTGAATCGAATCGGTGAATAGTTCAATTCATCTTCTATCTGCTGAATTAATTTTGACTAATTTTGACTAATTTTTTTGCCTTTTTGCTTGTTGGAGAAGGGTTCAAACTTTTTTTTCAAGGTCTTTAGTATTGATATATGCCATCTTTTGTCTATGCTTCTCCTTATTCAGTATCAAAAATATATTTCTTTCTTATTAAGTATCATATTAATAACAAAGGGGGATTCATTTTGTGAGTGAATTGAAAATGACAAGTAAAAAATGGCACAGAACCATCCTAAAGACCTCCTAAGGGCTTATTGACTTTTAACTCTTTTCACAAAGAGGACAACAAGTAGGACTCGCGTATTTTCATTCCTTGCAAGTTATTATAACTCCACATGATTACCAATTCATCATTTAAAACAAGTTTTCTGTTGATTTAGATCTAAAATTGTCATTTGTAGTATGATTTTTTGCCACCCAAATCCATAATTTACTTTCCAATGTACTTTAGAAATAACGACCAAATTCAATTCACGATTTGACAACCTTGATCACTATTTGTGTGGCTTAAAAATGGCACATTATCTCTTACTTCGCTCCTGAACCAAAAAATTATTTCCATTCGAATAAATTACAGAAATAAATCAATGAGAATTATTGCATCAAGTTATATACTATTACTAACCTATCAGGTGATTCAAATTCTTGGTAGGTTGGAGGGTCAATCTCAGGAGGAAGACTGAAGACAACCCAAAACAATGACAAATCCGAAATGTAGGATATTGCCGTAATGGGTTGACTGCCGGAGACCATAAGATCAATCTGTAGAACCACAATAAAAACAACTGTGAATGTAGTAAAATGTAGTAGGTACAGGTGAGAGCATAAGATTTTCTCCAAGAATGCAAAATGATGCCATTGGTCGAGCCATTTAATGTAAAACAAGCAATAACCAAACATACTTCATGATGCCATTGGTCGAGCCATTTTATGTAAAACAAGCAATAACCAAACATACTTCATGACCAACACGTTCTCTGCTAATTTTATCTGCAATAGCAGCTTTGACGTCATCATCAGAAGCAGCTTTTTTTAGCTCAGCATCCAGAGTAAATCCAAACCTTGCACCTAAATGACCAAATCAGGAGCATATCAGGGAAAAAGCCAAATACTAGTCCAAAAAAAAGGGGAAGTGGGTAGCCCAGAAGAAGAAAAAGAAGCATATAGATGACATTGTGAAAGAATAGAGAAGTTGCAAGATTGCAGCTACGTAAAACCGAACCCAAAAATTGGTTCAACAATTTGATAAGGTTCATGACCTAGTGTTCTGTAAAAACACTATTCTAGTCAATCGTGGGAAAATATAGGCACTATGTAACCATACTTGGCCAGCCCCAAAATGAGCATTAATACACCTGCATCCAACTATATGAGCATGAATAATAAGTGCGAAAGGAAAAAATCACAGGATCATCAAGTCAATGACTTCCTATGAACACATTGGTCGGCATATTGCACAGCTAGATCCAATGTAGGACACAAACATCATTTTTCTTTCTTTTGCCTCACCGTTGTTGCTCTCTACCCATGATGAAGTTCATAAAAACTTTGATATGACGTTCGTCCAAGCCAATGATCTCATCATTTTATCTTGACTCATTGAGACTGATTGTTTTAAAGAAAAAGAGATTTGAGATGAGTTTTCTTATTGGGCTTTGTCATGAAAAATAAGAGTGGTTTCCCTTGGAAAGGCTTTCGGACTATTGGCACTTCATAAAAGTTTGTGACCTTTTTTGTGGCAAGCAATGTATCCCAAGGGATACGATTGAGAATTTAGCTACTAGTCGATTACATCGATGTTGCCTTTGGAGAGCCATTTGGGGTACTCACGCGCCAACCAAGGTTACTTTTTTTGCTTAGGGGTGCAGCTAAAGATAAGATTCTCACTATAGACAATCTTAAACGACGGTAGACGGTTATGGTGAATCTGTGTTGTATGTGCTTCAGAGATGAAGAGTGAGTAGCACATGTTTTTTTTATTGTCCGGTCGCCAAGGAGCTTTGGAATGCAGTTCTAGTTTTGTGGGGCATATCGTGGGTCCTGCGACGGTGGTGGGCTTTTCAAACCTTGATCAAGATTTTCATTGATTCTCTTCACTTGTAAGAGACCTATAGAACCTTTTTTCTATTGTGGTTATCCTAAACTTCATTTATAACATTTTTCTATGGCAGGACACGCTAGGGACAAGGCACAATGATATTACAATTTTTAAAAGCTTTTTTGGGGTAAATTATTATTACTTCAAAAGTATTGGGCCAAAAGCTGACATAAAATGTGCGTAGGCCTACGCAATCGGTCAGTCATGCATTTGATATTTTGATATGAATTATCGTGGTTACAATGTACATTTGCGTAACTAACAAAATTATTTTTGGGATGAACATTGGTGTGTCCCTTTTTTTGAGAGAATTGTCTGTCCCATATCCATGTCCTTATCTCCGGCCGTACTACATTGACTGTAGGCAGCCTTACTGTGCCGCCCTTAATGATTGCTTTTGAGCCCCATAGGTCGTGGATTACAAGCCTTGCTTGCTAAATTTATCACAAATCAGTCCTAATATCTGATTTCCCCATACTTTTGGCCCTGATCCCAGTATAGATCAGGTCCGCTTCTGATCGTAAATTAGGAACCTCCAACCAAACTACACCAATTTCTTTCAACCAATAAGGTGCAATAAGTGGACATAGTTTACTATCATTTTGAATATCATCACTGAATGGTTAATGAGGAGGGTGGTACAAAAAGGCGACATCAACACTACAACTTAAGCTCTAGGATTTATCCAAGAACGTCTAATCCAGCTTTTATTTTCTTGTATACTGTCAGCGAAACATCATAAAAAGAGACACAAAGGAGGTATATCTAAATACAGATTTACAGGACGGGTATAAGCCCATAACCCCAACTAGAGAAAAAGCAACTCTTATTTTCATGAAGAGGTTCCTCCATTTTTAAAGGATCAACAGTTTCTCCCTTTGAATACACCAAATCACAAGCATAGTGGTATTCGTTGAATTCCACTTGTGGTTCCCCATCTACTATCAGCTATCGCTTCAACTATGGAAAATATAGTGGTAGCAGTCAAAGAAAGACTTAAGCCATGAAGAAGGCCAATAAAAGATCCCAAACATTCCTAGTCATCCATAGTAAACTGAGTCTTTAGAGAAGCCAATCAACCCACCCCCAAAACTACCACTCAAAAAGAAACAGACAAAAGAAATAAGCACGTAGAGAAGCACAATATAACTGATACACATGTACAAGGTAAACTAATTTCAAGTTTTTAAAGCAAATAACCATAAATAAAATCCGGAGAAAATTTGCAATACCAAAACGTAAAGCTCGAAGAACTCGTAAGGGATCATCCAAAAATGTCTCCTTTGGAGGTAAAGGTGTCACTATTTTCCCAGACTTGAGATCGGCAATGCCTAGAATAGGTGAATCAAAAGAAGAATACATTAGGAACAACAAGACAAAGGAAACCACTGCCAAAAGCTGAGCAACTGGTTCCATAATATCCAAGTATGAAGAAAGAAATAGAGACATAAACCCACCTCTTCCCGTAAAATCTTCAACAGAACTCGTATTAATATTGTAGAATAAGCTGGAAGTACAAAATGATTTTGGTGAGAACAAAAATTTACTCTTCAGAGTGGTATTTGATAAGCTTTGCCAAATAACTTGTCAAAAAACCACGAGATTCATATTTCCACCAAAACAAAATGACTAGATGCCTACTGAGGAAGAAAAGAAAAGATAAGAAAAAGTTATTGTTTACCTCTCGCAAATACTTCTGTTAGTTACACCAGCAAAATTAAAGACATGATACCTCCTATTTGTATGTTCTAGAGCTGCATAATCTATAGTAACTACAAAATACAAGATTAAATTACCTATTAATGGTTAAATCCCTTCGGTATGCATCCTCTTCCGCAGTCCCGAATCTCTGTAACGCAAGTGTATTGAGAATTATATTCCGCAAATCATCATGTACTTTATGCTCATCCAGTAAGCATGATGATGTAGTAGTTATAAGGGTATTAATGTCATTTTGTGTCCTTAATGTTAAGGGGGTCTATAAATAGTGCGAGATTCTTTCATTTGGTAGCTTTTATCATTTTAAGAATAGAAATATCGAGAGTTTATCTCTTTGTATCCCATTTTGGGGAGTTTCTCTCTCTACATTTCTCAATAGAACATTCATACCCTTGTCAATCCTTCTTTGATAAGACTAATTATTCTAATAAATCATTCTTTGAAGCACAAATGTGCCTCTTTAACTAACAGTATTTGCATGGATTATGGCTCACAAGAAACTCCATAATCATGATGTTGATTTAAATTACCAGACACAACTGTTATAATACATCCTAAGATGTCAGACGTGTTTGTCTATCTAGAAAGGTTAAGGAGGGATTTATCTATTATTTTTGCACGCCCTTTAAGCCTTGTAACCTTGTAGTTATCGTGGACATTATTTGAGCAGTAATAAATGAATTTGGATGATAACTCCTAGGATTAATGGTTTTGATTAATTTAGGGATTTGACAGTTGAGAACTTAGGTTCTGTGGAAGAAAGTTATTACTCTTATTTGTCCAATGTTTGGTTAAATCTCGCCTGAAGTAAATGCAACAATTTTTCAGGACAAGTATAAGAATATTACAAAGATTTTGTTACTTCGCTTCCTTTTGATTTTCAATATCATCAGCTTTTGAGAGATTCTTTATTATGGTTGCGAGGGCTTGGAGAGTTTTGTTAGTTGAATTTACTTTTTCTTTCTTTCTTTTCTCTTCCTACAGGATTTTCCCATTTGCATCTTTTTGTACTTATCTTCTTTTATTAATGAAACTTATTTGTTTTCCTCAAATTATATCCTTATGTTAGGTCTTGGTAACTGGATTAAATTAAACAACAAAAACAGAATCCATCTAGCCCCTAATCATTGGGGTATGGGCGGGGATGATTGGAAACAGAACTAACATTTGGCAATATATGCACAAAGTGGCTACTCTCATAATAACAATGAAACAGTGGCCCCCTAAACCTCCAAGGACGAGGAGCTAAGGGACGTTTTGCATTGGATTAAGTTAAATGAGCCATTAAAATTCCGCACCATGTTTTCACTGCTATTACCTCTCTACGTGCATTATCCAGTGTTCTAAAGAAGGTCTGAAAGGCCGAGTACTCGCTGTCTAGGCGCAAGAAGGCCCCTCGCCGACTAGTCTGAGTCGCCCGACTAGACCAACTAACCCAACTAGGCGCCGAGTACTCGGCCTCGGAAACTAGAAGGTGCCAGGCCGCCCTGGGAGCGCCCAATGAGTTTTAGAACCTTGGAACTATCAAAATAAACTTCCTTTCGGATCATGCCATTTAGTATTTTTTTTTTCATTTTTGTTTACCTCTCTACTTGAATTATCAAAATAAACTTCCCTTCGAATCATGCCATTTAGTAATTTTTCATTTTTGTTTGATCCCATAACCAAGCCATGTCTACTGTGAGGAATTGACAAACATCAAAGAATGGCTGATCACTTCATGTAATTTACCTGGAACAAAAATTGAGGATCGTAATGGAGAGCACAACTGGATCTTAGTTTGGGCGATCCATGACCCATCGCTTGGGTACTCACTTTACATACCAAAGAATTGATAGGTTCAAACACCTCCACTTTCAACTATACTTTTAGTTACAAAAGGATGAATGTGCATTCAAACATAAGGCAAAAGCTACAATGCACCCAGACCATAATGCAATTTTTTTCTTTTCCTAATAGAAATACAAGAGAAAAGAGTGACGGAGACAATTAAGACCACAAGGAAAAGCCCAAAGCAAAAAACTACAGAGGAGAAAAGTCCCTTTCCATGGCAGATTGCACAGAGAGAGTAGATCCCTCCAAAAAGACAACATCCAAAATGGTTTCTAAACCGTAAGGACTACCACACGATTCAACTATACAATCAGAAAATTGCACACACAACATAAAACGTTGATGTGGAATACACTGTATCCACTAGTTAGGTGGATTTTAACTAGTGTAGCTGCAAGTGTTAATTGTTGGGCTATAAAATATGAGTGCCTCATGTATTTAACCAACACTTCTCCAACTAATTGACTTGCTCGATTTTTTAATGAAAAATAGGAAAGAAATCCCAGAGAAGTACAACTGTGTGGAACAACTCTCTAGGCAGAAGAAAATCGGTAAATAGTTCTTGTATTATTTCATCCAAAATAAAAACCACCATTCACGAGAGCCCAGCGCTCATTGTAAGACAAAAACAAGTGGATCACAATCAACCCCTATGAAGTCCAATAAAATTTCAGAGTCAGAAAGCAAACTCACTGGAGCTGATGAATGAATGAGATACATCACGCTAAGGGAACCATTCTACAATCCATTTTGACATATTTGCTTGAGGATTCTTCACAGAAAATAGTTGAACGAAGAGGTGGAAATAAATAGTAGAAACATTTACATACAAGAAAAATTGACCATTCAACAACCACACAACCCTTAGGCCATTGTACTTGGACGACATAAACCCAGGAAATTCCAACTCAAATGATGTCCCATCGAATCAGCAAGAGGTCTCTCTCACACTACTCGAGTGAATAACTTGCTAACAATGAGTTCCACATATATATCAGCCTACTAGCTATCTCAATGTCTACTAGATACAATACAAGCAAGGAACAAATTTAAATACATTGAGCAATGAATTCCCAGTTTCATGAAGCTCTCAAGTTTATACATTTTTTACATCAACCCTCTGATGCCTGGTAATGAATGAATTAATGGTCTCATGGCAAATGATTTTTGTTGAAGCAAGAGAAGTTGCATGATCAATAGAACAATTAATTAGTGACCTTTAAGAATTCCGTGGAACACTTGTTACAAAAGAATTATTTGGTTGAAAAATATTGCTAAGTTATCAGAACCTGGAACAGCTACCCAAAAGGCAGATTGGTACCAATAAATATAGAATAATTTGGGCAGCCATTTGACAAACCTTGGGTAACAATTTTCCTCCAGATTCATTAGACAAGTTACATTTAAACCAAAGTTCGTTTATATAATGCCCTCAATTCTTCAATATTCAAATTTGCAAAAGCACTGGACTCTGCTTATGAGCAGCTTGCTTCATAATACGAAGTTTAGAACACCGCATGCAAGGTACATGCACATAAGAAGAACAAAACGATATACAGTATAATCGATGAAAAAACTGAGTACCATGGTAGGAATGCGGCTATTCTCACTGTAGTCTTCACATCGCAAGTTAACGACATCAATCCATATGTCATACAGGCGCATCCGTGCTGTTTCCAAGTGTTTAGACTGGTCTGGATTGCTGCAATTTTGAAACCCAGTTCGATAAAAGCTAGACATAATGCAAGATTGAACATACAAAGGAATCAAACTTAAGTTCATGGTATCAGTACCAGGTTGGAAATGAATATACTTCAATACTAACAAAAATAACAACTCAAAAGTTGTAGAAGCCAATGATATCCAGTATCATAACCCAAACAAACTGATACAAACTGATAACCGTTTACCATACCCCTTCAGTTCTCAGAAACTCCTATATTGTTTACTAGATGAAAGAGCCAGTTTTTGGTTTCAGTCTACCCATTTGTCACTATACTCAGTAGCCTCTGCAATAACCTTAACTCTAAGCTTCCCTGCCGTGATACAAATAACTCTGCCACGGCCACTAGCTCTCTTCCCCCAGAGAACATCCCTCACACAATCATCTTTCATGCATTTCTCAGTTTCCTCCTTATAGCATTTTTCATGTATTTAACTGCAAAACTAAATAATAGAATATTTGAAAAGGCCTTTCTATAACCAATAAGAGCAATAAAACTCCAAAGTTCTTTGTCTTGAATAATCTTTCTCATCTCCTTTTCTGTCCCTTCAACATGCAGTAAACTGTACACTGTTCCAGATCTTTCCTTAATTGTTGCATATATCCGGACACAAGAGCGGTAATTAAAACCATCGTCAAGACTCAGAAGATATAATTTGCAACTAGATCTTGCATGTTGCTTTCTCTCTGTTTGTCAACTTCAAATATTATGACATATGAAGCTTAATATTCAAGAGGGGGGCAGCCAGGCCAAACTTCCATGGTATTGAGATGAATAGAGAAAAAAAAGTAAGTAGAGAGTTATATACCACTGGATGACACCAATTCCGTGAGCTTCTTCCCCCTTACTTGACAAGTACTCATTGACCTTCTCACAAAATTCTTTACCAAGCATGTTGTCTATTGCAATATCAATATCATAGCAGTCTCTCCCCAGAAGCTGCAGCAAGAAGAATTCACCAACACGTCATAGATCACAAACAACGATTATGAAATCCATACATCTACCTTATCAAGGCAGAGCCATTTTAGATAATGTTCTGATAATATACTTATGCATGAAATGGTAAGGAATTATCACAAGAACGAGGGCCATCCAAGCTGTGCAATCAAGAATGATGCTATGAAGGCTTACGATAACATTCATTGGGAGATTTTTTTATGGTTACTATGCGAGTTATGGAGTTTCCAGAGGCTTTAGTTGGGAGTTTTTTGTGTTGGGGATTTGTCACCTTTTGTTTTTGTCCTTGTTCTTCCCGGGGTATGACCCTGTGGTTCTTTGTAGCTTCTTGCTCTCGGGTTAAATGAATTAATTTAACCAAAATCATTCCTATACATAAAACATGAGTGCACATGAACATTACATCGTCCTTGGATTCAACAATGTTCTCGGTGCCGGATTAAATGAATAATTTACGCTAGCTTTTTATAATATCGTATTTTTACCACACACACACACACAAAGGACGGCTAATTGCATGAGTCCCGATAAATGAGAAACACTTAAGCAAATATGCTTATATATATATGATTTTAGTGGATAACAATTGAGCTTTAACATACAGTGGCGTAAACATATTCGTTTTAGTTATCACATATAATAATTAGTTAACTCACGTAAACTCCCTTAAACACAAACATTATTATACATAGCTTCTTCCAATTTTTCGTTGCTAAAAAAGTTCCAATTTATTCACGTCATCCAACACTTCAGTATATGTATTGGGCACTAGTTCGCATGCAATTCACAAGTTAAAAAGAAAAATCAGCATTGGAACTGGAAGGAGAATGACTTGGAAATCAAATCTCTTTGTAGATTAACAATGGCAAATAAGGAGGCAAGGAAGAAACAATAAACCACTGAAAGGAAAATTAGTTTTTTTTTTTGTTATAAAATAGCCCTTTCCTCGATCCTTTGATTTCTTACAATTACCCATCAGATTCTTAAACTACACATGCCCGAGGAAAGGAGAGAAAGAAGCAGCTTTCTTTTTCATTCTATTTCGTCCTAGTTTTCCTCCACAATTTGCGATTACTAAACAGAGGCTTAACAATCAGTTCAAAAAAAAAAAAATACAGAGACTTAACAACGTAACCAATTCACGTCGGATAAAAAAAAAAAACAAAAACAGAAGTATTTTTCACTTATTTAAAAAAAAAATACTCTTTCTGTGTGTAAACAAATAGGGGGTAAAGTGTACGAACCTTATCTCGAACCCAACCGCCGGCAACGCGGAGCTGAGTCTGGAGGCTGAAATGGCGGAGAACCTCAAGCAGGCGGTCGAATATCCTCCTCTCCTTGTCCGTCAGATCAATACTGTCCCTCACCTGAACGGTCGGCAGAGATGTCGGATTTTCAGTCGTCGTCGACATGGCCCTGAGACGGTGGCTGAACCCTAGGAATTTGTAATGAAGGGTTGAGTTGGTTTTCTTGAACTGGATTCCTCGGTGGAGAGATGGGAGAAGAGAAGGTTTAGCGATGGAGAGAAAATGAGGAGGGTTTTGGAAAGAAAAAAACCGGTGGGCGCTCGAAGCAATTCTCATCTCTGCGTGCAGGGTTTTTGGAACCATATTTATAGGTTTATTCTCTCAACCTACTATGATGGCAAAACATTCTCGTGCGGTCGTGCCCACGAGTCTGAAAAACCAGGACTTTATTTTCTGCCCTTCGATTTTATTTTTTCATTTTATCTGTTTTTTCTAGGAATGGCAAAGGGTCGGGTTTGGATCAGGGGTGCTCTCTCTAAATCTGATCCCCAAACTCTACACTCACATCTATACATGTACCCATACCCAGAGATACTTAGGCTTTGTTCTCCAATACATTTTATGCCAAAAAATGGGAATTCTCATTTTAATTGGAGTTTTATGGAGTGGTGATAAAATGACATTGTTTTCCCAATAGATTTTATGTAGTTGTCATAAAATCTCCACAAATGCCATATTTACCAAAATACCCTCATTTTTGGTAAAGGTAGGAACTAATAAAGGGTAAAATTGTAATTTTACATGCCATAGTGGGTGGGGCCAAACTTTGACAGCTCTGCGTTTGAAATTTTTGGAAAAAAAGGCAGACATGTGATTCCTTCATTTTATGTATTCAGAAAGCAATGAGATAAAATCTCCCATTTTATGCCATAAAATGGGTTGGAGAACCAAGCCTTAAAAGTCACTAAATCCATATCCATTTGGATGGCGGGTGAAACAAGTATTATCCAATACCCAATTAAACTTTGAAAAAGAGGTAAATCACTAAAATTTTTATAAAATCTTAAGAGCTGAAATAGTAATTAAGTACATACGTATATAAATATATGACAATAGTATGTCCAAAATTTCATGAATATTAGTACTATTGCATTAACACAATGGCCAAATAAAAGTCCATAATAAAAAATCATAAAACAAAAATGAAAGTGAATGAGGCAAAGATACATAAGTAATTAAGTGACTAGTACAAAATAAAAAGGATTGAATCACACCCTCTCCATATCTGACTGGGTATTATATAATTATGGATAAGAAAAATGAGTTGTGTCCACCTCTAAATGATCGGATTGAATCAGGAGTCAATGGGTATGGGTATAATTGCCATCCCTACTTTTTTCGCCATATTATAGAAGAGTACATTTTTTCCCTAACTTCATTCTAACCAATCATAATGGGTATCAAATTCATGTCTATAAAATATAAATTCATTACCTCACATTATTTAGCATTGCTACCCAACCGTTAAGCCAACTTGACGAAGGACAAACCTTTACGGCCCCACTGTGTTTTGTAATTATACCCAATAATTTTATGATGGAGAATGTTAAAGATTTCCTCAGGATATTTGTGTGATCTATTTCTTAATGTACTAAATTTTCACATTCACAGCATCTATTTTTTACAAACACGTTTCCTTTTTGTAAATTAGAATATTAAGTTACATATATAGACACCAATTTGTTATTTTACTGACAAAAAATATATAGTTTAAAGGAATTATAAACGTAGAGGGTAAGGTTATAAATTTGTGTACCCCTACTAATGCAAGTTTGTGGATCCATCCTTACAAATTGCCCTGATTTATTGTGCCCATCTATTGCAACGTGTGTCATCTCGAGCTCCTTCATTATTGACTTGAGATTACCTGTACTGAAACTCTATACCCACTTTTTGTGGCCTTAAATTTTTGCGCCCACTCTACACTTTAATCCAAACCCCCCCCCCCCCCCCCCCCCCCCCCCCCTACGATCTAACCATTCCTTAACCATTAAAATACAAAATTTGAACTCTGATAATCCCCAACTATCAATACAAGGACCCTCGTATTGATGCCGATATAAGATCAATTTCAATTTTGGCGTGAACGAAATTGACAAAATGAATAACTATTCAAATCACATTCATTGGCTTAAGAAGATACCCTTTTGATTGCCTCAGCACCGACGGCCATGCCCCAACTCCCAAAACCATTAATAGGGGACTATTCGTTAGATTTTCGAGGATTTAACTCCGTAGTTTGGAAGTGATGCAGATTCGATCAGCATCATTTAAAAACTAACACATAACCACCATCTGATACCTGGACAAACACTAGTAAACACTTTTCGTGCAGCGCAAAACTCGTTTTGCACTTCCACTCTCATATGCATGTGGTACAAATGTTGTCAATTTAGGCACATATTGTGACAGTGTGCATTGGTCCGCAAACTATTATATTGTAACTATGGACTAGTTTTGAAAAAGGGAGGGGTTAATCTGAACACTCCCCAAATCATAGGGGTCAAAGTAAAATTTTCTCATCCAAGAATTTAACATTGGGACAAGGAACAAATTTTGCAAACAGGCCCTTTTGCCTGTGCTTTGGTACCTAGACCTCCCCAACTTTTATTCCAAGTCTCCAACCATCCAAAGTTTTTTTATTTTTATTTTTTAAGGGAACTCCTAGACAAAGTTGCTCAATCGAGATCTTTTTTTTTTTTTTTTTGTCATTCATCGTTCCTAAACGTCAGGTTTTTATTCCATGTATAATCTGTTTCGATTTTTCCTAAAGACATCATTATAAATCTATAATAGCACACATGACTCACCTCAAACAACTGATGCAATGAACCAATCAACCAAAAAAGAAAAGCCCCTACCTTAGGCTGCAACCATGCAAGATATTCCCCAAACATTAAGTTGCTTAATCCAGAAGCCACCAAAAAAAGTGTAATAAGTGTGCAACACAGATTTCCAGTGCTACCATGTGAAGTTTCTTTTTCAACTCAAAGATACCCCATGAAACTTAGCTTTGATGGATTCAGTGGCGACTCCAGGAATTCGGTAATGTAGGGTCATTTATATACATCAGATATCTTTACCAACCATAAATCAAAGGAAATATCGCAATAACGGCAATCAAAAATTTTATTCAAACAAAAATCACATTTAAAGCTCAACCTAATGAACAAAAGATATCATCAAAAGACATAATATAGTTTTCTCTGTTTTCAGTTTTCACCACACCAAAAAAAAATCTACACAAGCTTAATACAATTGTATTCAACGCGGTCTCGAAGTTTTGAAATCATTGCATACTATCAACTAATCCCTCTGTCCCAAATTGTTACTTCTGCTTCACTTTTTGAACCATTCAAACAATTATCTATATTTTATAATCTATAATTCTTCTATGATTTTAAAATATGTGTTTGATAAAATTAATTGAGATCTATCAAACAGATCCATATTAGATATATAAATCACTGAAAATATGACGATATGAAGAATTTTTTTAGAGGTCCCAATTCCCAAATAGTAACTAGGAGCAACAATTTGGGACGGAGGGAGTACTTCTTTAGCAAGACAAATCAACCTCTCCATATAAAAAGAACAAAACGAGTAACTAGGATTCAAACAAGCCACACAAAGAGAGGGAATGAAAGTTGGGGAATTATCCAGTGGTGTCAGCCCCCATTTATGAATTTCCTAAAAAAAATTAACATAATAGTAGTATTTTTTTTCAACGTGGGGTCAGCTGAACCCCCTCCTTCCCATTTGGCATCGCCCCTGGATGGATTCAAGGGTTTTAATCATACCTTCAGGAATCTTTAAGAGTGACATGAAAAATATGGGTAGGCTACAAAGAACTGATTTGATCAATACTATTCTTCCACCAAAGGATAGATATCTCCTTTTCGAGGAGGCAAGCTTACCTCTGAATTTCTCAACAATAGGCTTTCCAGGTGGATTTCAGTTTTGGGCTTACACCAAGATAAGGAATGTGTACTAACCTAAACTATGGACACAAGATAAAACCATCATAAGGAAAGGTCAACTCCTCCGGATGATCCAGTGTCATCTAAAGAGTTAGTAAGCAATTAAATTGGCCCAGGGAATTAAATTCGACCTCCTAACCTAAAAAAAAAAAAAATTGTCTTGACCTTCTCAACCCTTCTAACATTTTTAGGCATAGGTAGAACTACAAATATCACATAAAATAGAAATACGGAAAAAAACTTGCATTCAGTTCCAATTTCACCAAGAAAATTTAGGATTTCCAAAATCTATTTTTCTTTGTTCCTATTTTCGAAATCTGCCTTCACCCCAATTGCCCATTTTTCATTCTGAGCACTGAATTTGGAAAAAAAAAAAAAAAGGAGAGAGAGAAAGCTATGTTGGGTGTTTGTGTAGAGAGAGGAAGAAGAAAGGGAATTTTTCTTTGTGGGACAAGAAACTAGGTCAGATTCTATTTGCCCCCTTTTGTTTGTTAAGTACCAAACATTTATATTGGGCTGGGGCAAATTAAGAATCTAAAGTGCGGTCAAGTTAGCATGAATTTGGTGCAACCTATAACTATTGTCTCTATTTCCCTCCGCCCCTGGGTGGACCAATGGGGTACCCGCAGAGTTCAAAACAATTTGACAGAATGTGATCTTTCACCCTACAAAAATGACAGATGGGTACAAATTGGGCATCTTTGCGATTTTCTCTTTTAGAAGCATGTGAAAGACAAGGAGTATGTAATTTGTTGCAATGTGGTGTTATGTAGCCAAGCACTCTACAATTATCACGAGTAAGAGAAGTATTTATATATTCATTGGAATGTGCTAAATGTGTGTACGAAGTATGTGTCACATGCAATTTCGTACAATGAGGTTTGATATGGCCTTGAACACCACAATGATAACAAAAAGGCTTTAACTTAAAAGCGTTTACCTTACCACGCTTGGTGGTGATATTTTCAACTGCTTCACTTTGTGGCTTTGCCTTTGAAGAACTGGGCTTTATGCGAGTTCCTTGACATTGGTCTCTTTGATGCACAACTTGGCTTTATTGGCCACAGGATGAATGTGAGCAGTGCTATTCGGCTTGATAAAATTTCTTTTTTCTTCCACATTAGGTGTTGCTCCTCCCACACATCCAAGCCCTTCTCTCTTTGAAGTTACATTTTGAACACTTAACACTTTATTCAAGAGTTGTGTACCTGTGTTCAATTTCTTGAAAGTAGCATTGGCCTTTTTATGTTCAACTTGCAATTTTGCTACTTTTGATTCTAGAAGCTTGTTAGTCTCAACAACGTAATGCATATAATTTTCAAGAATTATACTGTGACAACCGGGATCCTCAAACACCACAAAATAGTATTAGCCATAACTCTCTCATATACTCACGGTCTTCTTTTAAAAAGAAAGAAAAATATATTTGTCTCCCAGAAATATTAGTACAAAACTCTAATCAGACCACTCTCGTAAAATGACCAAGCTGATAACCCCGAGATACTACTCTCGCCCTAGCAACCAACCTTAACAAAAGTTCAACAACAAACAACTAAATTAATCGGAGAACCACGGTTACTCTTCCTCAATATATATAGTAAAAGGGACTATATATATATATAGTCCCTTTTACTTTGAAGTAAAGAACAAAATACTTGGGAAGCCAAACCCCTACTTCACACAGCTCGTTCTCTAATTTGCTAGCCCATAGCTGACTAACCAATTCTTATGGACACATGGCACCATAATAACCAAACTTATTTCATAGCCATGTGCAAACCCATTACCACGTGCTTACCAAGCTATTGTCAATATCTCTATGCTAAACTAATATGTATTTATTTATAAATTCTCCTTGGGATAATTACACAAAATAAAAACCTAGTCAAAGCACCTTTACCATCTCATAATTTGTGGATAAATTAAGGACGGAAAATGAGACAGGACTCGGATCTTCTGCCCCCAAAATGCTGCCCCCATTGCTGTCCCACCCACCATTTTCTGACTCGTGTCCTTTTTAACCTTAGAGTTAACTCTAGTCAGACATTTGCTCCAAACACCACAGCCCCGCTCAATGCCGGCAACACCCTTGCCCTCAGCGCCGCCTGAGCCCCTTCCCCCTCCGCCATCGCCGCCCTATCCAACGTCGTCTTCTCCATCGTCAGCTCTCTGGACTTTATTTTTTGAAGTACTACAAACCTCACCACCGCCAGATCCCCAATTTCTTTCGTTGCTTGATGTTCGCCGACCTCGAACTACCACCATCCTAATCGAAATTTTTATACTTTATTCAGATCTCTTCCACACTAAAACACCACCATTGAGTTATATTTTCTTATAATTTCAAAGAATCATCGAGAAATGATATGAAAAATTAAGCACTGCTACCCAATATACCAATACTATCAACAGCATCAACACCATGGAATTAATTATCAAACATGGAGTACTACTCCACTCTTACCACCAGATCCATTGTCCCAACAAGAGAATCCAACATTCTATTTGATTTAAGGATTGTTAGGCAAATTAAAAGAAAAGAGTGAGAAGCAGGAAAGTGGCGATGGAGGGGTACTACTGGAGTAGTTCCGGCGGAGTTAGGGGCTCCAATGTGCTCCACCGCCAAGTCCTGCTCCACCGTCAAAGCCCCTGTCTCCTGCATCAACCTCGGCGACGAAACCACCGTCAACCGCCTCAAACCCATCTTCTCTCTCCTATGGTGGTGGTGGTGGAGACCATGGATCGGTGGCAACTGGTGGTTTGGGGGAATTGGGAGCAAGGCGTTGAAGAGGAAGTGAGGGTGGATTGGGTGAAGAGTAGTAAGGAGGTAACTCTGGGTTAAGGAGTACACATGTCAGCAAATGGAGGGTGGGACAGCAATGGGGGCAGCAACTTAGGGGCAGAAGATCCGAAGCCCGGAAAATGTGGGTATTACATATACTTTTGCGTTTAACTACATCAAGTTCATGCAAGGAATCAATTCTTTCTTTCTGGTTATCATGAAACTTGGGGGCTAATTTTAAACTAGTCTTTTTATTAAACAAATGTTTAAAGTTCTTAGTAAACAAAGACATAGTTTCTTTCTCAAATTTATCCTCTCCATCAGTAGCTTTGTTAATCTCTACCTTACTAGAAGTATTACATATGCTCTTACAATCAGATTTGACAGTACTATTCGCGGTAGGAAACATAGATGTAGCACATGCAACATATTTAGAGCTATCAAAAATAGGAGATTTGAATGTGAAATTGTTTTTTTTTTTTTTTTGGTGAATCCATACTAACCCAAAAAAAAAAAGGCCCGCTCGTGAAAAAAATTCACAAAATTAATATGAGCGACATGCGCTCTGATACCAATTGAAAAACTCTTGATTGCCTAGGTTTAGAGATTTGCTATGTTTTAATCTTTTGTAAAAATCAGCCTACCAATAAAAAACTTAATCAATCACACAAACGAAAACAAACAATCGGATAATGCCAAGATATATGTGGAAAACCCTAAAATCACAGGAATAAATCAAAACACTATACTCAATGAGTAGTAGTGACAAGAAATCTAACCTACGATCAAAATCCTCACAATCGAGCCTAAGATCTACTTGTTGAATCCATGTTCACCACACCAAGTGCTTTGACTGCTGATGCCTTAAATCCACAAGCCTTCTGTTTGCCTCCCGAATTCCACCGAAGGACTTGTATTGCCTAGGAATCCTCCTTAAGCCTTTTCTAAAAAAGATGGTCTTTTATGGTGATCAAACCTCTTGAAGATGAATTGTAAGGACTCGTATTTTTATGCATTATTCCGGAAATAACATTGGGGGAATGTGAGGAAATGAAAATAGATTAAATAGGGATTAATGTGGACTTAGTAATTGCACATGGGTGTTTTTATAACACATTTGAAACATGAGGGGTGTAAGTGTACTAAGGGGGAGTATATGCACTTTTTTTTTTCAAAAAATCAACTCTCTCTCTCTCTCTCTCTCTCTCTCTCTCTCTCTCTAATTAGCCGACCCCCTACTCTCTCTCTCTCTCTCTCCAAAATTTCTCCAATCCTCCACAAAATCAACCTCTCTTACTCAAATACTTCAAGATCCAACCATAAATCCTTCGTCGACGCGCTAATTAGAGTCCGGGCACCTTTGGTTTCGCTTGGAGGAGGTGTATTTTGGTTGGAATTCAAGAACAAAAGTTGGGGTTTCATTTCTCACCTATTGGAAGCTTGATCTTTGAGGTAGGAGACAAATTTCTACTCCCTCTAGTTGTATTTTGTTGATTTTTTTCATATACCTTTGTGTTGCCCACAAATTTCTAGTCAATCTTGAATATCACCATGAATATAGGTGTTGTTCTTGTTATCACCACAAATATGGGTTTTGATCTTGTTTAATCTTTGATCTCTACTCCTTCTAAGTGTTTGTGTAGTGTTTTGATCTATATTTTGTTGAATTTCAAGTTGTTCTTGCTGGGGTTGAACCCCCTATCAAGTCTGAAAATCTGTCAAAAATGTACATGAAACGACCTAGTATCAATACCCCCGCATTTGGGTATCTATACCAGCAGATTCTGTTTTTCTATTGTACACCTGGTATAAATACCCCCTCGTCTAGGTATCTATACCAACAGATTCTGTTTTTCTGCTGTGCACCTAGTATCAACACCCCCACATCCGGGTATCTATACCAGCAGATTCTATTTTTTTTTTTTTTTTGTGCATCTGGTATTGATACCCCATTTTTGGGTGTCTATACCAGATGGCTGGACATTAAAATTGCTCTGAGTCTTTTTTCGATCTTCGGTTGTTCCAGACCTTCTTCCAATGCTTTGTTAAGTTAAAATCTTACTTATTATCGACCACCATATTGATTGGGTTGTTTGCTTGGCCCTCCTTTGACCTCCGGTCGATCGAGTGGTTGGACCATGTACTTGCCTCATTCATCAATTACATTTCATAGCTTGTTGAAAAGCCTTGTTCTAAAATTGCCATACCATTGGTTATTTACTCAAAATCCCCTGATATGTGAACTATTCTTGGACACCAAACACGTGGTGACATAACGTAAGGGACATGTGCTATATTGAGTCGGTTTGATACTTTTGATGAAAAATTGTGACGAATGGAAAGAAACGTGGTCTTTGGAAATGTTTTGATGAATGAATTGTATCCAATGGATAAAAATGGTTTTATGAAAGGGTGCATGGAACCCACGAAATCTGGCAATGATGTACGGAGCCCATGAAATCCGGCAGAGGGATCAATTTCGTATTAAAAGAAGTGGTTGATTTTGTAAAGTGCTTGGAAATGATATAACTTATGAAAGACACGATATTTTTGGTGAAATTGGACACATGAAACAATTGGTAATGGTTAAGAGGAAAATGAAGGACACTTGGGTTAATTTTGGACACTTTGGTATTACGTTGGACACGTAGGTACTTTGTAGTAATTTATCACTTGTTTTAGCCCTCCGTGACATGTTTTTCTCAAAAATCATTTGTAAGAGGGGAAAAACTCACGAAGTTCTTTCCTTACTCTTGTGAGATCAAACCCTCTTCGATTGGAGCGACCTCGATCCTGCAATACGAGCAAACAGTCAGAGCACCCCTGCCTCTAGGTGGCAAGGGCCCTCCGATGCTTAAGTTAGTGTTGACAATCTGGAGGATAAGCAAAACGAGTGTGTATGTATGAGAATGGGTTTTTTGCATACCTCTAGTGTTTCGGTGTCATCTGTTTATATAGCCAATTCACTTGTATTAACATTCCTTGTGGAATTCTTCTCTGTATAGAATCCTTCCGAGCCTAGGATTCTTCCTTATTGGGCAGCTTATTCTGCATGATTCTATATCCTTATCTGATAAGGATACTTGCCAAGTTGGCCGTATATTGCTCGTTCGGAACTTTACCCTACGTGGGAGTTTGTTCCTTACGTTTGGTAAGTTGACTGGCTTTCCATCTCTGAGTAGATTTGTGCTTATCTTTGCAAGCTCGACCGATTCTGGGAATATCTTCGAATATTCCTTCCTTTTATCTTTATAAGGCAAGTTTGCTACTAGAGTTTGTCCGCATTGGGCCGTTCCATCCGCGTTATCTGACGAACAAGTATACCCGGGTTATTGCTGGATTATGGGCTTAGCGATCGTCGATGTATTATTTCGTGTTACTTTCCTCGTGTATGTCACGTGGCAGCTCTGGACAAGCTATTCTGTTCATCTTCCGTAGCCTTTGGAAAATACCCCACACAATTGCTCCCCAGCTTTTGGTCGTCCATGCATGTGCGCACATGACGAGCTGAAAGCTACCTGACGGGCGGTTACTGCTTCATTTATCTTTTCGTACCGTCACGTTGCTTCGTACTGGTGCAGTTGCCACGTGTCAGCTGTTGCGCAGTATTTCCAAGCGATAAGTCCGTTCGAGCGTAACTTCCCAGACACCTTTTCGTCCTCGGGTGGCTTTGAATCATTACACCCTTTTAATTACCGACTTGACGTTTCTTGGAAGGGTGTGCGGATCTTAAAACGCCGTCGTCCCGAGTGACGTCATGAAGCACTTTTTTAAATTTTG
Source organism: Vaccinium darrowii (assembly GCA_020921065.1). Taxonomy (NCBI): domain Eukaryota; kingdom Viridiplantae; phylum Streptophyta; class Magnoliopsida; order Ericales; family Ericaceae; genus Vaccinium; species Vaccinium darrowii. The sequence goes on along the minus strand of CM037154.1, from coordinate 21,332,165 downwards.
AGAAGGTATAAGACGTTTTCTTTGCCATCTTCTTCCTCCTTTCCATATCTGTATTGTTTTTCAAAGAGAGAGAGAGTTGTTCCGTCGAGAGCACTATGACCCTTATACTCTCTAAGTTGTTTTTTCCTCCGACTCCTCTTTCGCTGGAAAGCGTTTTCTCCGGCCGTCCTTGGTTGCCTGTAAGTTTCTTGCAACCCTTTCTGCTTCTTCTTGCACAGTCGTCTTAGGGTTTTCTTGTACCTACTTCTCTTTCCGCCATGGGTAGGTTTAGGAGTCTCTATGATAATGAGGCTCATATGGAGGCCTTCCGCCGCCGTTAAGAGGTCCCCGATGACATCAATCTAGCCCTGGCCCCTCCCGGTACCGACACCCATGACCAAACTGAAGATAAGATTCATATTCCCCTTCTAGCCGTTGTAGAGGGTGGTGTTAGGTTCCCTCTGCATCCTCTGTTAGTCGAGATTTGTAATATTTGCTGCTTGACCCCTCTCCAACACTGTCCCAATTTTTACCGTGTGATTATGGGAGTTTGTGGCTTTGAATAGACTTTTGGGCACAAATCTGGGATGGTACGACATCCGCCGTCTTTACAGCGTCTGCCCCACCACCCATGGGACCTACTATCTTAAGATCCGGGACAAAGAGCGTCGTCTTGTGACCGATCTTCCCAATTCCTGTCGTGGGAAGAATGATGATTTTTTTATTGTGACTGGAAATTTCTTACCCCGGGATGAGGGCGGCGATGTTGTGGGTCCTCCTTGCCCCCATACCTTCGGGCGTACACATTAGTTTTCCTCTTTTAGCTTTTCGTCATTCATGGTATTCAACTTCATCTTTCTTCTCCTGTCTCTTCAGCAGAAAACATCAACGAGGGTCATCTGGTGGTGCACGACGGTGTCCATCTTCGTGATATTGAGAGTGCTCTCAAGTTTCTTGGTATCAGGGGGATCGACCTGGAAGGGCTAGGCAGGGCTGCACATGTTTTATTGAAGTACAACCCCTCCTATCGTGGTGGTGTCCGTGTAACTGAGGCTTCTACTTCTGCCAAAAATTTGCGTAGGGGAAGAGGTCGTATTGGGGTAAGACGTTCTCCTACTTAGAAGCTTTTTCTCCGTAATCAAGTTATCCATGCTTCTCGTACAAACAATTACCTTGGATTTGACTTGTCTTGTGGAAATATTCAGAGTGATTTGTCTGGGGAAAGTACTAGCAGTGTTCCCGTGGGAGACCAATCTCCCGTTTTAGCCATGCCGAGAGTTGTACCAGACTTTTCTGATTTCATAACCCTTGATGATGATGGGTCCCCTGTCCAATTTCTTGATCCGTTGGGAGCTTCTTCTTCTGCTCGTCCTCCTTCTCCCCCTCTTCCCCCTCCAGAGCAAAGGGAGCCTGATGTTGCTCTGGAGAAGAGGCCCAGAGAAGAGTCAGTTCCCATTCCAAACCCTCCCCAGCAGCGTCGTCGTACTACCAGGAGTTCCGTTGTTTAGCCACCTTCCCCAACTCCTGAGCCGGATCCTGAGTCTGAAATGGCCGTTTGGAACCCTCCTCTTCGTCGTGGTACCCAGCCTGTCCTTACCACTGATAGTTATGACAATGCTGATGTTGCTTTGGCTGTTGGACGAGCTGTTTTGCTTCCTGGGGATGTCGAGAGAGAGACTGGATCCAGTTACCTCAAGCTCTTGAAAAATGGCTTTCAGCATCACATCAAGGTATGGATTTGATTGTTTCATTCTTGTGGTGTTCTTTGTTAGGGGTTCCTTCTTTTTGACATGTTAATTTGTTCACTGTTTGTGACGAACTGCAGTCCATGCAACTTATGTACGTTGCTTGCGACCGGGCTGCCAAAGACAACAGAACGATCACCGGTGCCAACGCGTAGCTGAGGACTGAGAATGACGAACTGAAGGTTAGTGCCAACCGCTTGATCAATGCCAACCAGTTGATGACCAATGAGAATGAGAAGTTGAAGGAAGAGTTGGCTTCGTTGAAGCGTCGTGTGGGCGAGTCTGATCGTAACTTTAGTGACGCGATGACCAGACTCGGGCTTTTGGAGACAGACCTGTCGAACGCTTAGAGGAGCAAGGCAAATCTGGAGGCTGAACTGGCTGTTGCTCAGGTGTCTTCCGATCAAGCCTATAATTAGGGAGTGAATGATACGAAGATGAAGTTTAAAGCCCAGATGCCACAGTTCGAGGACTTGTTCTTTGCCAGAGGTTGGAAGGCCTGTTTGACCAAACAGGACGTCGACAGACGAGATCCAATTTGGACTGAGATTGAGTACCCCAGACGTAGGGATGTTGCTCCCCAGAGTGCTGCTGTGCCAAGCCAGAGTGCGGTTGTTGACCGTAGCCAGAAGGAAGCTGGTGGCAACACATCCGTCCCTGACGAGCAACAGGTTGAGCTTCCCTCTCCTGGAGGTGATGGTTCAGGTAACATTTCTGCCACTGAGGTCCATGAGGCCCAGTGAAGAGGCCTTGGGCCTGTTTGATCTGTTCAATCATAACTCTTGTCATTCTTTGACTTCCGTTGGTACTTGAACACAATTTTTTGGTCCCATGCCCTGCGTGGCAAATTAGACGAGCTGACCTTGTGTGGTCTTATTTTTTATACTGCAGTAATTACACCCTTCGTGGTGTTAAGTGGGTTGAAATCTGGGTTGCCCGTTGACATGACTTGGAATTCTGTTTTACATTAACTCTGAACGTTTTGGTTATTTGAGTTTGCACTTCTCTATGCAGCATTTGTTGAATGATTTTTGTACAGGTACGAAGAGTGCAAGTCCAAATCTTGCATCTGACCCTTTTCTTCCTTTGGTGATTTGCACCATCAAGGTGTGCGTTGTGGAACCTAGGCGTTCCTGCATATAATCAAAACCATATAGGGCGAATATTTGGAACCCAGATGTTCCTGCATTAAATCAACACTATATGAAGTACTTTTGGAACCCAAAATGCTGATGCACTTATCCAGAATTGGACAAGACAAATATTTTAAGATCTAGATACCCCCAAGTGTTCCTGTAGTTAGTCAGATCTGTATTAAACAAGAAATATTTTGGAACCTAGCTATTCCTGCATTTAGTTAGAAGTAAGACAAGAGGTTTGGAACCTAGGTATTCCTGCATTTTTGATAATTATGGACGAGGCCACAAGCAGACTTAGGCATATTTGCGCCTAATCACGGACGATGCGATGAGTGTTTTTTAGGCATATTCGCGCCTAACCGTGGACGAGGCCACGGGTTGCATTATTTGCTGCGAGGTCCAGACATGTTCGCGCCTAACCATGGACAATTTTTAGGCATATTCGTGCCTAACCGTGGACGAGGCCACGGGGTGCAATGTTCGCTGCGAGGTCTAGGCATGTTCGCGCCTAACCATGGACAATTTTTAGGCATATTCGCGCCTAACCGTGGACGAGGCCATGGGGTGCAATATTCGCTGCGAGGTCTAGGCATGTTCGTGCCTAACCATGGACAATTTTTTGGCATATTCGCGCCTAATCGTGGACGAGGCCACGAGGTGCAATATTCGCTGCGAGGTCTAGGCATGTTCGCGCCTAACCATGGACAATTTTTAGGCATATTCGCGCCTAATCATGGACGAGGCCATGGACGAGTTTAGGCATATTCGCGCCTAATCATGGACGAGTTTAGGCATATTCGCGCCTAGTCATGGACGAGGCCATGGACGAGCTTAGGCATATTCGCGCCTAATCATGGACGAGGCCGTGGACGTGCAATATTCGCTGCATTCAGATTGATTAAGTGTATAATGCCCCCAATATGGGGTTTGTTTGTTCGGGCAAAGCCCATATTTACTCAGAGTAGATAATGCACAGTTTTGGAAAAAAGGAGAAGCAGAAAATAGTCCTGCTATTTTATCATCAATAATGGAAAAGAAATCTTACTGTTTGCCTTTCAGGGCATTATTCAGAGGAAAACACAAAAAAAAAAGTTTTAAGGAAAAAACTTCATGAGGTTCTGGATATTCCAGGGGCGGGGGACTGGATTCCCATCTAGGTCTGCAAGCTTGTAAGCTCCAACTCCTGCCATGCCAACCACTTTGTAGGGCCCTTCCCAGTTTGGCCCGAGCTTCCCGTCTGATGCCTTTTTGGTATTCCCTACCACTTTGCTTATCACGAGGTCCCCTACTCCAAATTCGCGGGGGTGGACCTTCTTGTTGTAAGTCCTGCAAAGCTGTTGCTGGTAGGCTGCCAGCATAACCAGAGCTCTTTCTCGTCGCTCTTCTGCGAGATCCAGGTTTGTTGCCAAAGCTTGATCTTTCCCACCAGCTTCTACCAATGCTGTTCTGTTTGTTGGTAGCCCCACTTCGATGGGGATCACGGCCTCGGTACCGTAGGCCAAAGAGTATGGAGTTTCTCCCGTTGACCGTCTCTGGGTGGTCCTGAATGCCCATAGCACTATCGGGAGTTCGTCGGGCCAGCTTCCCATCTTTTTCTCCAATCTTCGCTTGATTCCTTTGAGGATTGTTTTGTTAGAGGCCTCTGCCTGTCCGTTACTTTGAGAGTACGCTGGTGTCGAGTAGTAGTTCTGTATCCCATGTTGGGCACAGAAAGCTCCGAACTTCGGCCCGAATTGTGTCCCGTTGTTCGAAATTATGCAGTAAGGCACCCCGAACCTGGTTATGATGTTCTGCCAGACAAATTTCTCCACATTACCCTCAGTGATCTTGGCTATCGGTTCTGCTTCAATCCATTTGGTGAAGTAATCTGTCGCCATTAGCAAGAACTTCCTCTTGCCCGTTGCCATGGGCAGGGGCCCTATGATGTCGAGCCCCCATTGAGCGAACGACCATGGGCTAGTGAGGGGTTGCAGGTCTTCTGCCGGTGTCCGGATTATTGGTTTGAACTGTTGACACTTTTCGCAACTTCTGACGAACACCTTTGCATCTTCCTGCATGTATGGCCACCAGTACCCCTGGGTTATTGCCCTATGTGCTATCGATCTCCCTCCCGCATGTCCGCCGCATGTCTCGGCGTGTATTTCGTGTAAGAATTTCTGCACCAGCGTGGGATGGACGCAGAGCAGGTAGGGACCATGGTACGACTTTTTGTACAGTTTTCCCTGTGGCGAGAGCAAAAAACGAGCAGACTTCAATTTAATTTTGTAGGCCTCTTTTTTGTCTGCTGGAAGGACTTCATCCCTTAGGTAAGCAATGATCGGATCCATCAAGCTTGGTCCTAGGTTTGCATCCATATTGGTTTCGGCTTCCTGCCCAATACTAGGCTGGGCTAGGTATTCGACAGCCACAGTGCGCTTGTACTCTGTTGGTAGTGCTGAGGCCAAGCAAGCTAACGAATCTGCATGAGTGTTTTGTCCGAAGTGATTTGCTCTATCTTTGCTTCCTCAAAATCTGCCATTACATCTTGTATAGCCTTTGCATAGGCTGCCATCTTTTCGTTCCTTAGAGCGTATTCCCCAGTAAGCTGATTTACCACGAGCTGAGAATCACAAAAGATGTTTAGCTTTTTGACCCCAAGGGTCCTAGCACTCTTGAGCCCGATTAAGAGGGCTTCGTATTCCGCCACGTTGTTTGTTGCGCTGAAGCCCAAACGAACGAATTGTTCGAGCATCAGGCGTTCTGGAGCGAATAGCACTATTCCTGCCCCTGAGCCTTTGTTGCATGTTGATCCATCAACGAACAAATGCCAGCTCCCTATATTTTGATTGCCGCCATGGGGACTTGGTTCATGTTCGCGAACCATGGGAGGCTCAACCTTTGCCGGGGTAAACTCAGCTACGAAGTCTGCCAGCACTTGGCCCTTGATGGCTGTTCTTGGTTGGAAATCAATGTCATATTGACTGAGCTCTACCGACCAAGTGGAGATTCTCCCAGAGAAGTCTGCTTTTCGAAGCAGCGCCTTTAAGGGAAACTCAATGTATACAGTGATGGGGTGCTCTAAAAAATAATGTGGTAGTTTCCGTGAAGCCATGATTAAAGCTTTAACGAGATTTTTCATGGGGAGGTATCTGGTGTGTGCGTCCAGAAGAGTTTTGCTTACAAAGTAGATTGGTTTTTTCTCTGTTCCTTCTGTGCGGAGAAGGGCTGCACTGATTGCATGCTTTGAGACGGCTAGGTAAAGGATCAGCCATTCTCCTTTCTCTGGTTTTGACAGCAACGGGGGCATTCTGAGATACTTCTTGAGGTCTTTAAAAGCCTCCTCTTGCTCCAGTCCCCATTCATATCATTTCCTTTTCTTCAATAGCTGGAAGAAAGGCCTACACCTGCCTAACAAGCGACTGATGAATCTGTTTAGTGCCGATGCCATGCCCGTCAATTTTTGTACTTCCTTGGTTGTCTTTGGGCTTTCAAGTCTCTGGAGGGCTGTGATTTGATCTGGATTGGCCTCAATGCCGCGCTCTGTGACCAAATGGCCCAAGAACTTTCCCGAGCTTACACCAAATGCAAATTTCGAAGCATTTAATTTTAGCTGAAATTGTCGCAGGATGTCAAAGGTTACCTTCAAATTGGCTATGTGACTGGCTTTCTCCTTGCTTTTCACCACCATGTCGTCTATGCAGACTTCCATAGTCTTCCCAAGCAAGTCCCTGAACATGAGTGTTGCGAGTCTTTGGTAGGTGGCCCCGGCGTTTCTGAGGCCGAAGAGCATGACCCGGTAGCAATACAGCTGTAGACACCCCGATTTTGAACCCAGGATGCGCTCAAGCATTCCCGATGATGAAATAGACCAATCGTGCATACCTCGAGGCTAAGAACAAGGCTTGAACTCACCGAACCACCCTAAACCATTCTAAACCCTCCTAAAACAACCTTAAACCAACCAAAATGACCAAAATACCCTTCAAACCATCCATAAACCATTTCAAAACAAACCCAAGCCTACACCATCTTCTAGTACATTCAAAACCCTCTTTTTTGATATATAATATGTCCCAATCCATTGTAAAATGAGGGAGATGTGCCCGTTTTACCAAAATCACTTGCTTTCTCGACCTTCTGAGGGTAAAATGGTCACACATTTTGATGTACAAATCATCTTGGGTCCAAATCACTTGGGTTAGAAAGTAGACCTTTCAAGCTTTCCAACGCTTCAAACCACGCACGAAACGGAGTTCGGTAGCACCCGGGGCGGCCCCGCAAAGTTTGACCTTTTGAGCAACAGCCTTGAGCGCTCAAGCCCTGGACCTTGAGCGCTCAAACCCAAAAATCCCACCTTGAGCGCTCAAGCCCATGGCTTTGAGCGCTCAACTCTGTTCCAGATCAGTTTTCTGCAGAGCATCTAATCATGATATTCTACTGCAAGAGGAGCGTCTACCTATGTTTTCTACTGCCTAAATACACTTCCTAGACCCTTGAACATTTCCTAATCACCCCCCAAACCCAATTCAAAAATTAAACTCATTTCCCTCCCATTTCTCTCTCTATATAAACCCCCTCCACCCCTTTGGCTGAGCTCTAACACACTCTCACACCCTTCATCAGACCTTTCCACTCTCTCTCATCATTTCAATCACATTTTAGCCTTTCTCTCCTCCATAGCCACCACCATCCATCATCTTCAACCTCCAAAACACCCCAAAACCTTCTTTAAAAGGCCTACAACACATGGGTCTTTGAAAAACCAGCTACAACAGCCCCTCTCTCACTCAAACAAGCCATTTACAGCCCATACATTCCATCAATTTCGTCCAAACCTAGCTCTTCCATCAAAACCCACCTCATCCAAGCCAAAATCACCATTTTAAGCTCAAATACTCCATCATCCACTCAATCAATCATCCAATCAGCCCTACACTCACACTCTACTGTCCAAAACAACCCACAGTACACTTATAAACACAGCCACTATCCATCCATTCATCAAACCACAAGTTCAAGCCTTAATCAAAGCCAAAAGGTAGAAAATCATGTGAGAAATCACTGTTTTGGTCTTGCTGAGGGAGACCAGTGGGCTCATTCAAGTTCCTCATACTTGAAATGAGCCTACAAGGTCTGAAAAGTATCAAGAAAAGCATTTTATTTTGGTAGGATTGAGCGCTCAAGCCCAAGGCTCTGAGCGCTCAATCTGTTTTCTAACAGCTTACAAATCTTGTTCTGAGCAAACCATAATCATTGATTTGAGGTTGTTTGAACATCCAATGTCATAAAATAGCAGAATTTGGCGATCTGGGAAGGGCTTGAGCGCTCAAGGCCTTAACCTTGAGCGCTCAAACCCCAACAGAAAGTCAGTCACAGTGTTTCAGCCATAACTTTTTACTCCGAACTCCGTTTTCAACGTATTATATATCAAAACGTAGATAATTTGAAGGGCTACAACTTTGTAGTTTTATATTCTTCCTGATTATGTCTCAAAGGCTTCCAAAAAATGTAAATAGTGTTGGAAAGTCAAATAATTTCGCTCAAAATGGTGTTCTAAGTCCTATTTCTCTCTTTCATTGTCATTTTCTTTGTTTATATCATTCCACCATCGCATTGTACATTGCACAAGCATCCACCATCACTTGGTTCGTATTTGAATACTTGTTTATGTGTTTTCCCATTCCCATACTCCCCGTTATTTGCTCAAAGTTGATTTTCAAGCATTTTCCAAATCCCACAAAATGTTTAGTAGAGACCGGTTCACGGACCGGGCGAGAGGGGTGCCGTAAAACCCTTCCCCTCTCGTAACCAAACCCCCGAATTCGAGAAATCTTTGATTCCGCCATGATCAGTGAAATCTTTTTCAAAAGGGCAAACGAGTCATATTTTTATTGGTTTCTCGGGTTCGGACCTCAAATCCGGGTGGCGACTCTAACAATCTTCAATCTTTTCAAACGCGAAACCGCACCGATCTCCGTGGGCCGTCCACAAGCTGGCGACTCTGCTGGGGACCGTTCGTTAATATATATTTTGTTTAATTACACTTGTGCAACTTTTATTACACTTGTGTAATTTTATTAAAATACGTATTAATCAAAGTGGGTTTAATTCGAAAGATGTTTTGTGGGATTTTTCAAATGTTTGAAATTTGATTTTGCATTGCACTTGCATAGTTCTTAGCCCCGCTGGCGTGTTTTGGCAATCCTGCCCGGCTTGCCGGTGACAGGGAATCCCGAAATGCCCAGCAGCCCTCGACCGTGATAAATCACATCGTCACTATCGTTTTTTAACGGTAGGAGGCGGTTTTGATTTTGAGTCCGGGGTACCCTCAGTGACCAAAACCGGCCTTCGCATATAGTTAACTATAGAACCCCACGTTTAGCAACCCACCCAAGTCTTAAGATTATATGCTCCATCTTGTTATGTGCTATGTGTTACTGTCTTTCCAAAGCATGCCATACTGCACACACGCAAATACTTGCATCTGTACATATTCTCGTTGTCAAGTATAGTATAAGTTAGGTTCTCGGTAGTTAGTAGAAGGTTGCCTCGGCCCGATGATGAGTCGTGCATCCCATATACGCGTTGTTCTTACAAGTTAGCCTTTAGGACGGCCGGACATGGGAAAATTTGGATCACCAAATTCCTAGCAGTGATCTAAACGGGTTTAAGGGACCTTGGCCCGAGGAGGGTCAATCGCCCTTAGGCATCTGATCTTAGATCATTGTCGGAATATGTGTGGACCAGAATTTCCCAAATCCGACCATCTGATATCAAGGAGTTATCACTTAAAAGAAAAACTTGAGGATTGGGGCAATGTTCCAAAACTGTCGAATACAGTCTAGGAGACTTTAAATCCATGGAGTTTGAGATACCTCCAGTGTTCGCCGTGCTCGAACGGCTCCCCGTATTTCGGGCTAGCCTTAAGTACATTTGTATCCGGATTTCAACAACCTTATTGCTCTGTCTCGGATGGTCTATAAGGAGATTGGCTCTGATTCCACGACGATTGGAATTTAACCTGCCTGTCATGACTTACCCCGTGGTTGTTGTTTCGTACATCCATGCAATGTCTTAAGTGAGATCGAAACCGGTAGCAGAGTCCTTAGGATAGGATTCAGTCTAGGAGACTTTAAATCCATGGAGTTTGAGATACCTCCAGTGTTCGCCGTGCTCGAACGGCTCCCCGTGTTTCGGGCTAGCCTTAAGTACATTTGTATCCGGATTTCAACAACCTTATTGCTCTGTCTCGGATGGTCTATAAGGAGATTGGCTCTGATTCCACGACGATTGGAATTTAACCTGCCTGTCACACCTTACCCCGTGGTTGTTGCTTCGAACATCCGTGCAATGTCTTAAGTGAGACTGAGACCGGTAATCTAGATCTTAGACACGACATGACAACGACGCATGCATGACATTTCCTTCAATGAAATCAGGGGCACAATCTGAATTTGACCTTTTTGCTTTACTGTCAGTCCCGAGCTATTGATCCAAGAAAGAAACCTTCCAGAGCAGAAGTTGACTCAACCCAAACCTCAAGACATGGATGTCCCAGCTGAAATTGAAGGACTCAAGATGGCTGTAAACAACCTGGGCAATCAAATCACCCAGCTCATGATCATGGTGCAAGACATCTGTGACCGTCTCCCACGGGTCCAAGAGAATCTCCAACGACCCGGAAAAAGCCCAGAAATGGCTGCAGCTTTGGCCAAGATCTCTGAACTAGAGGAATCAATCATGAAAGGATTCAAACCTATAGAGATGCACCATTGGGACGTCGAAAAAGACAACCTCACTCCCGAAGGCGAAAAGGTCGACTTTGAGAAGGCCAACACACCATTTACCAACAACAATGCAAACGCCACCCCCAACTCCACAAATATCAACCCCAATTTCACAACCAGCACCATCAGCAAAGCCAAACCAACCACGACCACAATCCAAATCAACCGGCCTAAAGACCAACCAAGAAAATTCTCCCAATTCCCCACACCTTTGTCCTCGGTCTATGAGGAGCTTCTCATGACCGATCTTCTTAAACCACTCTCTCCAACTCCTTTACCTCAAAAGCTCCCAGCTTACCACAATCCAAATGCCTTCTGTGCCTTCCATCAAGTGCCCGGTCATACTACCGACGATTGTCAACGCCTCCGTCACAAGGTTCAAGATCTCATTGACGATAAAACCATCTCTCTTCTACCATTCAACACCATATCTAACCCCACGCCTCAGCATAAACAAAACCCCAACATCAATAAAATCAGCCTCATCTCCACTGAAAATGTGCCTTCGAGCTCCACCAACAAAGATCCCAACCAAACTGAACCAGTCAACGAAGTCACAACCCAAATCAACCGCCCTCAAAGCCGACGAAGAAAATTTTCTCAACTCTCTGCGCCTTTGCCCTCGGTCTATAAAGAGCTTCTCATGGCTGGTTTCCTCAAACCACTTCAACCAACCCCACCTCCACAAAGTCCTCCACGTTCCTATAACCCAAATACCTTCTGCATCTACCACCAAACACCCGGTCACCCTATCGAGAGATGCCAACGCCTTCGTCACGAAATACAAGATCTCATTGACAATGGATCCATCTCTGGTCCACTGGTGAAGCCGAACACCTCGTCGAACCAATGAACCATCAATGGCCATGCAATAATTCAATCTTCCACGAGTCTTGGAAGTCTTCAAGTGTCAAGTCAAGTTTTCACTTATGATTGAGTCAGTTTGTATTTCGAGTCTGTTTATGTTTTCCTCGTCTATGTGTTTTCATCTTCGAGTCTATAATATCTTGTTATTGTTGTCAAAAAAAAAAAACGCCAAAAATAGAGCAACCTTTGTAGTCCTGAACTACGCACGACCTGATTCCTTGCAAAGGGATACGTAGGCAACCCTTCGCGGTTCGGTCGTAACTATCAAAAATCAATGTGACGCTTTTGTGTTGAAATTTTCATCATAAACTTGGGTTTTCCCTAAACTTGGAATTGTTTCACACCATCATTTGAGAAACATGATAATCACTTTGAAACACGAGATGAATTTTGATTGAACCCTTGCCCCGCACAAGGAGGATTTCCAATGGACCATTCCCCAGTGCCATCAAGAAGTATTGCTTTGACAAAAAAGAGCCTGCTAGGTCGAAAACCCGCAAGGGCGGCCTAGGCAAAAGTTAAGGCAAAAGCTCACTAGATCAAACTTCAAAATGAGATCTAGGCAAAAGTTAGAGTAAGCATGAGTTCTCTCCATCAAGTTGCACGATTCAAAATGAAGAAGGGCATTCTTTGTTTTATTCCCCACATAAATATCCATTGCAAGCCCCTTTGAGCCTGAATCGATTTCTTTGAAAAAGAACCCAGCTAGGCAGCTATCCCCCATGCTGGGGTGAAAGGAAAGAATAAAACGTGCCCAAGATGTAGGTGCATGAGAATTCAAGCCATCACAAGAATGAAGGTCTCAAACTCGCTGGCACATGAAAATGCCAAATGCAAAAGACACAAGACAAGGAGCACCGAAGAAATGGAACAGAAAAGTGAAATGGAAAGAAAGTGCCAATAAAAAAAATAGGCACAAGGGAAAAGAAGAGGAAAAGAAGAAAGCTCCCATCAAAAAAGCAAAAAGGGCATGAATGGAGTCCAAGATAGCTGCCAGCTCAAATAACCCCGAGGAAAAATGAGATGTTTCGAGCCTATAATCCTTCCTTTGTTAAGCCCATAATCGTGGCCCCGTCATAACCTAGATAAAAGTCCTTTCAGATTGGAAAGTGCAACTTGATAGTGGGAATTCAAGTCAAAAGGGAACAGTCTAATCTCCCTTGAAAATCAAAAGTCAAAGCATTGTGCAAACGTTGGCATCATTCAAAGCAAAAATCCAAACCGGGGTATATCAATAGGTCTTCATCAGCAGCCCTCTAAAATGGGGCATTTTGAAGAAAAATCAATGAAGCATCATCAACAATCTGGGGCATGAGTTCATGATAAGAAATCTTGTGTTTTGATAAGAATATTTGAATGAACATCACTTGATGGAGTGAAACAATCATAAAATAAAAATTCAGTTTTATCATGACAATTTCGACATTAACGGTGAGGCATGTTTGCCATCTTTCAGAACTTCGAGTCAACGAAGTCTTCCATATCTTTTTAGTCAACACGTTCTTTCTCCTATCTGTCAGGTCAAAATGGTCAATCAAATTCCTCAAGCTTTGTCTGTCAAAGTCTGCCCTTCTTGTCCAAAAGGCCAATCAAATTCCTTGGCCTTATCAATCTTATCGAAGTCCATTCCCTTGTCAGGAAGGCCAATCAAATTCCTCGGCCTTGGAAAAATTTGCCTCTTTGTCAAGAGGCCAATCATGTCGTCTTAGTCTTGTCAATCCTTGACTCGTGGAAACGATTTCAATGTGTCAAAGAACCCGCAATTGGGTACATGGTCAATTGGTCGCCAAAATCATCTGCAGAGGCGAGAAAGAAAAACAGAATCGAGGTTCATCATCTGTGGAGGCACGTCAACCCGAAATTGAGGCATGTCAGCCTAATGTCATTTCTAGGGGAAGCATACACCCAAATCCAGGACTAGGGCATAGGAGCCTAAAAGTCTGAAACCAATCCAAAACCCAAGTCTTGCCAAGCTCAAACTCAAACCCTGCCCAAAAGGGAAAGTCAGTAAAGCAAAAGAGCCACCCTATTGAGCCTCCTACTTTTTAAAAGAAGGGATGTTGTCATTGTTGTCGTCGAAGTGTCGATCCACGAGTCGCATGCAATTGTCCTGCGGAACAATTTTTCAATCAATCGTCCTGAGGGACAACTTTTAAATCAATCGTCCTGAGGGACAAACTTTTAAATCAATCGTCCTGAGGGACAACTTTTAAATCAATTGTCCTGCGGGACAGTTTTTCAAATTAATGGTCCTGAGGGACAACTTTTAAATCAATCATCCTTGCCATGTTGGCCAGGGGATAGGTTTCTTGCTGTTACTTGGAGATAGATTTCTCACCTGTTGTAGCCGCCTAGCTGGCGCACCCCAATCATTTAAGCCACCTAGCTGGTGCATCAATCACTCGGTTAATGCTTTTTATCAGTTGTTCTGAGAATTTGCTGTTGATGAACCATTGTGCCGCTAAGACTATCACATTTATGTGTTTGGTTCAATAGCGTATTGATTGCCTCTTTGCTCAGTAAGTAATCACATCTCCTCGATTGTCTCGTTGCTCAGTAGACAATCATCTTATCATTGGCTATCTTGTTGCTCAAGGGATAGCCCCATTAGATTTAGCCTCCCCGTTGTTCAGAGGGTAGCTACACTCAATCACAATCACAATCACAATCCAATCCAATCACAATCACAATCACAATCACAATCATTTGCTTTTAGTGTTTCGACTCGCGAAGGCTTGTCGATTCACGTAAAATCATAATTCATTTGTTTGGCGTTTCATGACCCGGGAAGGCTAGTTGATTCGCATGATTGTTTGACATTTCACGACCCGGGAAGGCTCGTTGATTTGCATAATTCGTTTGTTTGGCGTTTCACGACCCGGGAAGGCTCGTTGATTCGCATGGTTGTTTGGCATTTCACGACCCGGGAAGGCTCGTTGATTTGCATAATTCGTTTGTTTGGCGTTTCACGACCCGGGAAGGCTCGTTGATTCGCATGATTTGATTGTTTGGCATTTCACGACCCGGGAAGGCTCGTCGATTCGCATAATTTCATTTGTTTACAAACGCCCTGAAATACTTTTTTAAACCATTTGTCCTGAGGGACCAAACTTTTTTTTTAAATCAATCGTCCTGAGGGACCAAACTTATAAATCATTTGTCCTGAGGGACAACTTTTAAATCAATCGTCCTGAGGGACCAAACTTATAAATCATTTGTCCTGAGAGACAACTTTTAAATCAATCGTCCTGAGGGGGCCAAACTTTTTTAAATCAATCGTCCCGAGGGACCAAACTTTTAAATCATTTGTCCTGAGGGACAACTTTTAGATCAATCGTCCTGAGGGACCAAACTTTTAAAATCATTTGTCCTGAGGGACCAAACTTTTTTTTAAATCAATCGTCCTGAGGGACCAAACTTATAAATCATTTGTCCTGAGGGACAACTTTTAAATCAATCGTCCTGAGGGACCAAACTTATAAATCATTTGTCCTGAGAGAACTTTTAAATCAATCGTCCTGAGGGGCCAAACTTTTTTAAATCAATCGTCCCGAGGGACCAAACTTTTAAATCATTTGTCCTGAGGGACAACTTTTAGATCAATCGTCCTGAGGGACCAAACTTTTAAATCATTTGTCCCGAGGGACAACTTTTAAGTCAATCGCCCTGAGGGACCAAACTTTTTAAATCAATCGTCCTGAGGGACCAAACTTTTTAAATCAATCATCCTGAAGGACAGGAGAACCCGTTGCATTTGTTTGCGTATGCCCCAGGAACTACGCCGGTCTGATCCCTGCAATGGGGTACGTAGGCAGCTCGTAGAGCACGACCGATTGATCTTTTAATGTTTTCCTTTGCAACTTGAGATGAATCGCGGGGAATAAGTCGAGCTGTCTATATCTTGGACGTCACTCATACCAAATCAATGGCATCGAGTCCCGTCCAAGAGGGGCAACTGTAGACACCTCGATTTTGAACCCAGGATGCGCTCGAGCATTCCCGATGATGAAATAGACCAATCGTGCATACCTCGAGGCTAAGAACAAGGCTTGAACTCACCGAACCACCCTAAACCATTCTAAACCCTCCTAAAACAACCTTAAACCAACCAAAATGACCAAAATACCCTTCAAACCATCCATAAACCATTTCAAAACAAACCCAAGCCTACACCATCTTCTAGTACATTCAAAACCCTCTTTTTTGATATATAATATGTCCCAATCCATTGTAAAATGAGGGAGATGTGCCCGTTTTACCAAAATCACTTGCTTTCTCGACCTTCTGAGGGTAAAATGGTCACACATTTTGATGTACAAATCATCTTGGGTCCAAATCACTTGGGTTAGAAAGTAGACCTTTCAAGCTTTCCAACGCTTCAAACCACGCACGAAACGGAGTTCGGTAGCACCCGGGGCGGCCCCGCAAAGTTTGACCTTTTGAGCAACAGCCTTGAGCGCTCAAGCCCTGGACCTTGAGCGCTCAAACCCAAAAATCCCACCTTGAGCGCTCAAGCCCATGGCTTTGAGCGCTCAACTCTGTTCCAGATCAGTTTTCTGCAGAGCATCTAATCATGATATTCTACTGCAAGAGGAGCGTCTACCTATGTTTTCTACTGCCTAAATACACTTCCTAGACCCTTGAACATTTCCTAATCACCCCCCAAACCCAATTCAAAAATTAAACTCATTTCCCTCCCATTTCTCTCTCTATATAAACCCCCTCCACCCCTTTGGCTGAGCTCTAACACACTCTCACACCCTTCATCAGACCTTTCCACTCTCTCTCATCATTTCAATCACATTTTAGCCTTTCTCTCCTCCATAGCCACCACCATCCATCATCTTCAACCTCCAAAACACCCCAAAACCTTCTTTAAAAGGCCTACAACACATGGGTCTTTGAAAAACCAGCTACAACAGCCCCTCTCTCACTCAAACAAGCCATTTACAGCCCATACATTCCATCAATTTCGTCCAAACCTAGCTCTTCCATCAAAACCCACCTCATCCAAGCCAAAATCACCATTTTAAGCTCAAATACTCCATCATCCACTCAATCAATCATCCAATCAGCCCTACACTCACACTCTACTGTCCAAAACAACCCACATTACACTTATAAACACAGCCACTATCCATCCATTCATCAAACCACAAGTTCAAGCCTTAATCAAAGCCAAAAGGTAGAAAATCATGTGAGAAATCACTGTTTTGGTCTTGCTGAGGGAGACCAGTGGGCTCATTCAAGTTCCTCATACTTGAAATGAGCCTACAAGGTCTGAAAAGTATCAAGAAAAGCATTTTATTTTGGTAGGATTGAGCGCTCAAGCCCAAGGCTCTGAGCGCTCAATCTGTTTTCTAACAGCTTACAAATCTTGTTCTGAGCAAACCATAATCATTGATTTGAGGTTGTTTGAACATCCAATGTCATAAAATAGCAGAATTTGGCGATCTGGGAAGGGCTTGAGCGCTCAAGGCCTTAACCTTGAGCGCTCAAACCCCAACAGAAAGTCAGTCACAGTGTTTCAGCCATAACTTTTTACTCCGAACTCCGTTTTCAACGTATTATATATCAAAACGTAGATAATTTGAAGGGCTACAACTTTGTAGTTTTATATTCTTCCTGATTATGTCTCAAAGGCTTCCAAAAAATGTAAATAGTGTTGGAAAGTCAAATAATTTCGCTCAAAATGGTGTTCTAAGTCCTATTTCTCTCTTTCATTGTCATTTTCTTTGTTTATATCATTCCACCATCGCATTGTACATTGCACAAGCATCCACCATCACTTGGTTCGTATTTGAATACTTGTTTATGTGTTTTCCCATTCCCATACTCCCCGTTATTTGCTCAAAGTTGATTTTCAAGCATTTTCCAAATCCCACAAAATGTTTAGTAGAGACCGGTTCACGGACCGGGCGAGAGGGGTGCCGTAAAACCCTTCCCCTCTCGTAACCAAACCCCCGAATTCGAGAAATCTTTGATTCCGCCATGATCAGTGAAATCTTTTTCAAAAGGGCAAACGAGTCATATTTTTATTGGTTTCTCGGGTTCGGACCTCAAATCCGGGTGGCGACTCTAACAATCTTCAATCTTTTCAAACGCGAAACCGCACCGATCTCCGTGGGTCGTCCACAAGCTGGCGACTCTGCTGGGGACCGTTCGTTAATATATATTTTGTTTAATTACACTTGTGCAACTTTTATTACACTTGTGTAATTTTATTAAAATACGTATTAATCAAAGTGGGTTTAATTCGAAAGATGTTTTGTGGGATTTTTCAAATGTTTGAAATTTGATTTTGCATTGCACTTGCATAGTTCTTAGCCCCGCTGGCGTGTTTTGGCAATCCTGCCCGGCTTGCCGGTGACAGGGAATCCCGAAATGCCCAGCAGCCCTCGACCGTGATAAATCACATCGTCACTATCGTTTTTTAACGGTAGGAGGCGGTTTTGATTTTGAGTCCGGGGTACCCTCAGTGACCAAAACCGGCCTTCGCATATAGTTAACTATAGAACCCCACGTTTAGCAACCCACCCAAGTCTTAAGATTATATGCTCCATCTTGTTATGTGCTATGTGTTACTGTCTTTCCAAAGCATGCCATACTGCACACACGCAAATACTTGCATCTGTACATATTCTCGTTGTCAAGTATAGTATAAGTTAGGTTCTCGGTAGTTAGTAGAAGGTTGCCTCGGCCCGATGATGAGTCGTGCATCCCATATACGCGTTGTTCTTACAAGTTAGCCTTTAGGACGGCCGGACATGGGAAAATTTGGATCACCAAATTCCTAGCAGTGATCTAAACGGGTTTAAGGGACCTTGGCCCGAGGAGGGTCAATCGCCCTTAGGCATCTGATCTTAGATCATTGTCGGAATATGTGTGGACCAGAATTTCCCAAATCCGACCATCTGATATCAAGGAGTTATCACTTAAAAGAAAACTTGAGGATTGGGGCAATGTTCCAAAACTGTCGAATACAGTCTAGGAGACTTTAAATCCATGGAGTTTGAGATACCTCCAGTGTTCGCCGTGCTCGAACGGCTCCCCGTATTTCGGGCTAGCCTTAAGTACATTTGTATCCGGATTTCAACAACCTTATTGCTCTGTCTCGGATGGTCTATAAGGAGATTGGCTCTGATTCCACGACGATTGGAATTTAACCTGCCTGTCATGACTTACCCCGTGGTTGTTGTTTCGTACATCCATGCAATGTCTTAAGTGAGATCGAAACCGGTAGCAGAGTCCTTAGGATAGGATTCAGTCTAGGAGACTTTAAATCCATGGAGTTTGAGATACCTCCAGTGTTCGCCGTGCTCGAACGGCTCCCCGTGTTTCGGGCTAGCCTTAAGTACATTTGTATCCGGATTTCAACAACCTTATTGCTCTGTCTCGGATGGTCTATAAGGAGATTGGCTCTGATTCCACGACGATTGGAATTTAACCTGCCTGTCACACCTTACCCCGTGGTTGTTGCTTCGAACATCCGTGCAATGTCTTAAGTGAGACTGAGACCGGTAATCTAGATCTTAGACACGACATGACAACGACGCATGCATGACATTTCCTTCAATGAAATCAGGGGCACAATCTGAATTTGACCTTTTTGCTTTACTGTCAGTCCCGAGCTATTGATCCAAGAAAGAAACCTTCCAGAGCAGAAGTTGACTCAACCCAAACCTCAAGACATGGATGTCCCAGCTGAAATTGAAGGACTCAAGATGGCTGTAAACAACCTGGGCAATCAAATCACCCAGCTCATGATCATGGTGCAAGACATCTGTGACCGTCTCCCACGGGTCCAAGAGAATCTCCAACGACCCGGAAAAAGCCCAGAAATGGCTGCAGCTTTGGCCAAGATCTCTGAACTAGAGGAATCAATCATGAAAGGATTCAAACCTATAGAGATGCACCATTGGGACGTCGAAAAAGACAACCTCACTCCCGAAGGCGAAAAGGTCGACTTTGAGAAGGCCAACACACCATTTACCAACAACAATGCAAACGCCACCCCCAACTCCACAAATATCAACCCCAATTTCACAACCAGCACCATCAGCAAAGCCAAACCAACCACGACCACAATCCAAATCAACCGGCCTAAAGACCAACCAAGAAAATTCTCCCAATTCCCCACACCTTTGTCCTCGGTCTATGAGGAGCTTCTCATGACCGATCTTCTTAAACCACTCTCTCCAACTCCTTTACCTCAAAAGCTCCCAGCTTACCACAATCCAAATGCCTTCTGTGCCTTCCATCAAGTGCCCGGTCATACTACCGACGATTGTCAACGCCTCCGTCACAAGGTTCAAGATCTCATTGACGATAAAACCATCTCTCTTCTACCATTCAACACCATATCTAACCCCACGCCTCAGCATAAACAAAACCCCAACATCAATAAAATCAGCCTCATCTCCACTGAAAATGTGCCTTCGAGCTCCACCAACAAAGATCCCAACCAAACTGAACCAGTCAACGAAGTCACAACCCAAATCAACCGCCCTCAAAGCCGACGAAGAAAATTTTCTCAACTCTCTGCGCCTTTGCCCTCGGTCTATAAAGAGCTTCTCATGGCTGGTTTCCTCAAACCACTTCAACCAACCCCACCTCCACAAAGTCCTCCACGTTCCTATAACCCAAATACCTTCTGCATCTACCACCAAACACCCGGTCACCCTATCGAGAGATGCCAATGCCTTCGTCACGAAATACAAGATCTCATTGACAATGGATCCATCTCTGGTCCACTGGTGAAGCCGAACACCTCGTCGAACCAATGAACCATCAATGGCCATGCAATAATTCAATCTTCCACGAGTCTTGGAAGTCTTCAAGTGTCAAGTCAAGTTTTCACTTATGATTGAGTCAGTTTGTATTTCGAGTCTGTTTATGTTTTCCTCGTCTATGTGTTTTCATCTTCGAGTCTATAATATCTTGTTATTGTTGTCAAAAAAAAAAAAACGCCAAAAATAGAGCAACCTTTGTAGTCCTGAACTACGCACGACCTGATTCCTTGCAAAGGGATACGTAGGCAACCCTTCGCGGTTCGGTCGTAACTATCAAAAATCAATGTGACGCTTTTGTGTTGAAATTTTCATCATAAACTTGGGTTTTCCCTAAACTTGGAATTGTTTCACACCATCATTTGAGAAACATGATAATCACTTTGAAACACGAGATGAATTTTGATTGAACCCTTGCCCCGCACAAGGAGGATTTCCAATGGACCATTCCCCAGTGCCATCAAGAAGTATTGCTTTGACAAAAAAGAGCCTGCTAGGTCGAAAACCCGCAAGGGCGGCCTAGGCAAAAGTTAAGGCAAAAGCTCACTAGATCAAACTTCAAAATGAGATCTAGGCAAAAGTTAGAGTAAGCATGAGTTCTCTCCATCAAGTTGCACGATTCAAAATGAAGAAGGGCATTCTTTGTTTTATTCCCCACATAAATATCCATTGCAAGCCCCTTTGAGCCTGAATCGATTTCTTTGAAAAAGAACCCAGCTAGGCAGCTATCCCCCATGCTGGGGTGAAAGGAAAGAATAAAACGTGCCCAAGATGTAGATGCATGAGAATTCAAGCCATCACAAGAATGAAGGTCTCAAACTCGTTGGCACATGAAAATGCCAAATGCAAAAGACACAAGACAAGGAGCACCGAAGAAATGGAACAGAAAAGTGAAATGGAAAGAAAGTGCAAATAAAAAAATAGGCACAAGGGAAAAGAAGAGGAAAAGAACAAAGCTCCCATCAAAAAAGCAAAAAGGGCATGAATGGAGTCCAAGATAGCTGCCAGCTCAAATAACCCCGAGGAAAAATGAGATGTTTCGAGCCTATAATCCTTCCTTTGTTAAGCCCATAACCGTGGCCCCGTCATAACCTAGATAAAAGTCCTTTCAGATTGGAAAGTGCAACTTGATAGTGGGAATTCAAGTCAAAAGGGAACAGTCTAATCTCCCTTGAAAATCAAAAGTCAAAGCATTGTGCAAACGTTGGCATCATTCAAAGCAAAAATCCAAACCGGGGTATATCAATAGGTCTTCATCAGCAGCCCTCTAAAATGGGGCATTTTGAAGAAAAATCAATGAAGCATCATCAACAATCTGGGGCATGAGTTCATGATAAGAAATCTTGTGTTTTGATAAGAATATTTGAATGAACATCACTTGATGGAGTGAAACAATCACAAAATAAAAATTCAATTTTATCATGACAATTTCGACATTAACGGTGAGGCATGTTTGCCATCTTTCAGAACTTCGAGTCAACGAAGTCTTCCATATCTTTTTAGTCAACACGTTCTTTCTCCTATCTGTCAGGTCAAAATGGTCAATCAAATTCCTCAAGCTTTGTCTGTCAAAGTCTGCCCTTCTTGTCCAAAAGGCCAATCAAATTCCTTGGCCTTATCAATCTTATCGAAGTCCATTCCCTTGTCAGGAAGGCCAATCAAATTCCTCGGCCTTGGAAAAATTTGCCTCTTTGTCAAGAGGCCAATCATGTCGTCTTAGTCTTGTCAATCCTTGACTCGTGGAAACGATTTCAATGTGTCAAAGAACCCGCAATTGGGTACATGGTCAATTGGTCGCCAAAATCATCTGCAGAGGCGAGAAAGAAAAACAGAATCGAGGTTCATCATCTGTGGAGGCACGTCAACCCGAAATTGAGGCATGTCAGCCTAATGTCATTTCTAGGGGAAGCATACACCCAAATCCAGGACTAGGGCATAGGAGCCTAAAAGTCTGAAACCAATCCAAAACCCAAGTCTTGCCAAGCTCAAACTCAAACCCTGCCCAAAAGGGAAAGTCAGTAAAGCAAAAGAGCCACCCTATTGAGCCTCCTACTTTTTAAAAGAAGGGATGTTGTCATTGTTGTCGTCGAAGTGTCGATCCACGAGTCGCATGCAATTGTCCTGCGGAACAATTTTTCAATCAATCGTCCTGAGGGACAACTTTTAAATCAATCGTCCTGAGGGACAAACTTTTAAATCAATCGTCCTGAGGGACAGTTTTTCAAATTAATGGTCCTGAGGGACAACTTTTAAATCAATCATCCTTGCCATGTTGGCCAGGGGATAGGTTTCTTGCTGTTACTTGGAGATAGATTTCTCACCTGTTGTAGCCGCCTAGCTGGCGCACCCCAATCATTTAAGCCACCTAGCTGGTGCATCAATCACTCGGTTAATGCTTTTTATCAGTTGTTCTGAGAATTTGCTGTTGATGAACCATTGTGCCGCTAAGACTATCACATTTATGTGTTTGGTTCAATAGCGTATTGATTGCCTCTTTGCTCAGTAAGCAATCACATCTCCTCGATTGTCTCGTTGCTCAGTAGACAATCATCTTATCATTGGCTATCTTGTTGCTCAAGGGATAGCCCCATTAGATTTAGCCTCCCCGTTGTTCAGAGGGTAGCTACACTCAATCACAATCACAATCACAATCCAATCCAATCACAATCACAATCATTTGCTTTTAGTGTTTCGACTCGCGAAGGCTTGTCGATTCACGTAAAATCATAATTCATTTGTTTGGCGTTTCATGACCCGGGAAGGCTAGTTGATTCGCATGATTGTTTGACATTTCACGACCCGGGAAGGCTCGTTGATTTGCATAATTCGTTTGTTTGGCGTTTCACGACCCGGGAAGGCTCGTTGATTCGCATGGTTGTTTGGCATTTCACAACCCGGGAAGGCTCGTTGATTTGCATAATTCGTTTGTTTGGCGTTTCACGACCCGGGAAGGCTTGTTGATTCGCATGATTTGATTGTTTGGCGTTTCACGACCCGGGAAGGCTCGTCGATTCGCATAATTTCATTTGTTTACAAACGCCCTGAAATACTTTTTTAAATCATTTGTCCTGAGGGACCAAACTTTTTTTTTAAATCAATCGTCCTGAGGGACCAAACTTATAAATCATTTGTCCTGAGGGACAACTTTTAAATCAATCGTCCTGAGGGACCAAACTTATAAATCATTTGTCCTGAGAGACAACTTTTAAATCAATCGTCCTGAGGGGCCAAACTTTTTTAAATCAATCGTCCCGAGGGACCAAACTTTTAAATCATTTGTCCTGAGGGACAACTTTTAGATCAATCGTCCTGAGGGACCAAACTTTTAAAATCATTTGTCCTGAGGGACCAAACTTTTTTTTAAATCAATCGTCCTGAGGGACCAAACTTATAAATCATTTGTCCTGAGGGACAACTTTTAAATCAATCGTCCTGAGGGACCAAACTTATAAATCATTTGTCCTGAGAGACAACTTTTAAATCAATCGTCCTGAGGGGCCAAACTTTTTTAAATCAATCGTCCCGAGGGACCAAACTTTTAAATCATTTGTCCTGAGGGACAAC
This sequence comes from Vaccinium darrowii, assembly GCA_020921065.1. NCBI lineage: Eukaryota > Viridiplantae > Streptophyta > Magnoliopsida > Ericales > Ericaceae > Vaccinium > Vaccinium darrowii. Next base: position 21,308,316 of record CM037154.1, on the reverse strand, counting down.
TTTTAGATCAATCGTCCTGAGGGACCAAACTTTTAAATCATTTGTCCCGAGGGACAACTTTTAAGTCAATCGCCCTGAGGGACCAAACTTTTTAAATCAATCGTCCTGAGGGACCAAACTTTTTAAATCAATCATCCTGAAGGACAGGAGAACCCGTTGCATTTGTTTGCGTATGCCCCAGGAACTACGCCGGTCTGATCCCTGCAATGGGGTACGTAGGCAGCTCGTAGAGCACGACCGATTGATCTTTTAATGTTTTCCTTTGCAGCTTGAGATGAATCGCGGGGAATAAGTCGAGCTGTCTATATCTTGGACGTCACTCATACCAAATCAATGGCATCGAGTCCCGTCCAAGAGGGGCAACTGTAGACACCCCGATTTTGAACCCAGGATGCGCTCGAGCATTCCCGATGATGAAATAGACCAATCGTGCATACCTCGAGGCTAAGAACAAGGCTTGAACTCACCGAACCACCCTAAACCATTCTAAACCCTCCTAAAACAACCTTAAACCAACCAAAATGACCAAAATACCCTTCAAACCATCCATAAACCATTTCAAAACAAACCCAAGCCTACACCATCTTCTAGTACATTCAAAACCCTCTTTTTTGATATATAATATGTCCCAATCCATTGTAAAATGAGGGAGATGTGCCCGTTTTACCAAAATCACTTGCTTTCTCGACCTTCTGAGGGTAAAATGGTCACACATTTTGATGTACAAATCATCTTGGGTCCAAATCACTTGAGTTAGAAAGTAGACCTTCCAAGCTTTCCAACGCTTTAAACCACGCACGAAACGGAGTTCGGTAGAACCCGGGGCGGCCCCGCAAAATTTGACCTTTTGAGCAACAGCCTTGAGCGCTCAAGCCCTGGACCTTGAGCGCTCAAACCCAAAAATCCCACCTTGAGCGCTCAAGCCCATGGCTTTGAGCGCTCAACTCTGTTCCAGATCAGTTTTCTGCAGAGCATCTAATCATGATATTCTACTGCAAGAGGAGCGTCTACCTATGTTTTCTACTGCCTAAATACACTTCCTAGACCCTTGAACATTTCCTAATCACCCCCCAAACCCAATTCAAAAATTAAACTCATTTCCCTCCCATTTCTCTCTCTATATAAACCCCCTCCACCCCTTTGGATGAGCTCTAACACACTCTCACACCCTTCATCAGACCTCTCCACTCTCTCTCATCATTTCAATCACATTTTAGCCTTTCTCTCCTCCATAGCCACCACCATCCATCATCTTCAACCTCCAAAACACCCCAAAACCTTCTTTAAAAGGCCTACAACACATGGGTCTTTGAAAAACCAGCTATAACAGCCCCTCTCTCACTCAAACAAGCCATTTACAGCCCATACATTCCATCAATTTCGTCCAAACCTAGCTCTTCCATCAAAACCCACCTCATCCAAGCCAAAATCACCATTTTAAGCTCAAATACTCCATCATCCACTCAATCAATCATCCAATCAGCCCTACACTCACACTCTACTGTCCAAAACAACCCACATTACACTTATAAACACAGCCACTATCCATCCATTCATCAAACCACAAGTTCAAGCCTTAATCAAAGCCAAAAGGTAGAAAATCATGTGAGAAATCACTGTTTTGGTCTTGCTGAGGGAGACCAGTGGGCTCATTCAAGTTCCTCATACTTGAAATGAGCCTACAAGGTCTGAAAAGTATCAAGAAAAGCATTTTATTTTGGTAGGATTGAGCGCTCAAGCCCAAGGCTCTGAGCGCTCAATATGTTTTCTAACAGCTTACAAATCTTGTTCTGAGCAAACCATAATCATTGATTTGAGGTTGTTTGATCATCCAATGTCATAAAATAGCAGAATTTGGCGATCTGGGAAGGGCTTGAGCGCTCAAGGCCTTAACCTTGAGCGCTCAAGGTCATGCTTGAGCGCTCAAACCCCAACAGAAAGTCAGTCACAGTGTTTCAGCCATAACTTTTTACTCCGAACTCCGTTTTCAACGTATTATATATCAAAACGTAGATAATTTGAAGGGCTACAACTTTTTAGTTTTATATTCTTCCTGATTATGTCTCAAAGGCTTCCAAAAAATGTAAATAGTGTTGGAAAGTCAAATAATTTCGCTCAAAATGGTGTTCTAAGTCCTATTTCTCTCTTTCATTGTCATTTTCTTTGTTTATATCATTCCACCATCGCATTGTACATTGCACAAGCATCCACCATCACTTGGTTCGTATTTGAATACTTGCTTATGTGTTTTCCCATTCTCATACTCCCCGTTATTTGCTCAAAGTTGATTTTCAAGCATTTTCCAAATCCCACAAAATGTTTAGTAGAGACCGATTCACGGACCGGGCGAGAGGGGTGCCGTAAAACCCTTCCCCTCTCGTAACCAAACCCCCGAATTCGAGAAATCTTTGATTCCGCCATGATCAGTGAAATCTTTTTCAAAAGGGCAAACGAGTCATATTTTTATTGGTTTCTCGGGTTCGGACCTCAAATCCGGGTGGCGACTCTAACAATCTTCAATCTTTTCAAACGCGAAACCACACCGATCTCCGTGGGCCGTCCACAACAGCCCTCGTGGAGTGATGAACGATGTCTTTTCGTCGTCTGGTCCATGCATTGCTATCTGGTGGTATCCCCTGTAGGCGTCCAGAAAACTCATTCATTCATACCCAGTAGTTGCATCAACGAGCTGATCAATTCTGGGCAGAGGAAAACTGTCTTTGGGACAAGCCTTGTTTAGACTTGTAAAATCCACGCACACTCTCCATTTCCCGTTCTTCTTCTTGACGACGACCGTATTGGACAGCCATTCAGGATAATTCACTTCTCTGATTGCTTTGGCTTCTAGGAGGCGATCGACCTCTTCATTGACTGCTTCGGCATGCTGAGGGGCTAACCTTCTGGACTTCTGGATCACTGGTTTGTGCTGGGGATCTATGTTTAAATGATGACAGATTATATTAGGATCAATGCCTGGCATCTCTTGGGGCGTCCCGGCAAATACATCAACGTGCTGCTTGAGGAAATGTACGAGCTCTTCTTCCTCCTGCTTGTCAAGCTTTTCTCCTATCAGAAAGTATCTTTCCGGATCTTGGTCGTCAAGCTGAACCTTTTTCAGTCCTTCCACAGTTCTCAGGGCTGGATTCCCTCCAACGTCTTCTAATGTAGATTGATCAGATACTTCAACGAATTGAACGAGATGTGCCTTGGAGGCTCTGTTGATCGTTGAGACTAAGCGCTTATTTGCCATTTTCTGGTTTCCTTTGATGTGCTCAATGCCTTCTGCCCCCGGGAATTTTATCATCTGATGGTAAGTTGATGAAATTGCCTTCATTTTGTGCAGCCATGTCCTACCAATGATGGCGTTGTAGGAAGATGGGACATCGACGACTAGGAACTCTGTTTTCAGCACAACGGACCCTGCTCGTACGGGTAAAATCACCTTACCCATAGGCCAGACTGGTTGTGATCTGAACCCAATCAAAGGGGTTCGACTCTTTTCTAAGTTCGTCCTGGGCAGCTCCATCTTCCTAAAAGTGTCGTAATACAAAATCTCTGTGTAGCTCCCCTGATCCACCAATATTTTCTCAACGTCGTATTCCCCTAGACGTAGGGTAATGACCAGAGCATCATTGTGTGGCAGCGTCACTCCCTCTAGGTCCTCGTCCGTGAACGTGATCGACCATGCCGTGATTTCTTCTTCCCTGGGCCTCTTCACGCTCAACTTGTACACATGCTTTACATGCTCATTCTGCCTTCGTACATATCTGATTTCGCTTTCGGTATAGGGGGCCGCATGGCCCTGAATCATCTGGATCAGACCCTTGGGTTTTGCTAAACAGTCCACTTCCTCAACTGGGGTTGTTTGATCTTTCTTTCTTTCTGCTACATACTCGTCGAGGAGGCCCTCAGCTGCCTTCTCATCCAAGAATTTCTTATACTCGAAACAGTCTTCTGTCATGTGCCCCCAGTCCCGGTGATAGCTGCATTTCTTGTTCGTTGCCCTCCGTCTTTCTGGGTTTCCTGTCATTTTTGGCTGGTCGCGGAACCACGGCTTATCTCTGAGTTTGTACAATATCTTGTAAATTGGTACATTAAAAATCGTGTAAATGCTGTGGAAAGAACAGGTCTCCACAGCGGCCTTATCCCTTCGACTGGACGAATTGTCCCTTTTGCTGGTGGGGTACTCCTTCTTATAACTTTTCTGATCGGTCGTCTTCTTCTCTGGGGTGACAGGTCATCCTGCATTCTCTTTCCTGCTTTCTCTCATACGATCGTCTTCGACGAGCGCATGCTATTCGGTACGTTGCATGAGCCTTGCCACTGTTCTGACTGGGTTCATCTTCAGGAACTTCCTCAGATCTGAGCTGACGGGCAAGCTCATCTTGAAAGTTGCTATAGCGTACTCCTCGCTACAGTCATCAATCTCATTAAAGGTTTCCCAATATCTTTTCGAATATTCCCACAGACTTTCTCCTTCCCTTTGCCCCATGGCAGTCAGAATGTCAAAAGTTTTTGGTGCCGCACGACTCGTCAAGAATCGGGCCGTGAACTCCTCAGAAAGCTGCTTCCAACTGTGGATTGAATTTGGCGCCAACTTATGATGATACCAGCTCAGCGCCACCTTACCCAGGCTTGACAGCAACATCTTGCACATCAGGGCGTCATCCCTTGCATGCATAAACATCGCCTGCTGGTAGTGCTGAATGTGAGTTGCTGGATCATCTGTGGTTTCGTATAGCACAAACAGATTGTGCTTTATCCTGGCGGGTGGGTCCGCCCGTTGGATCCATTTAGCAAGCGGGGAGGCAGCCACATGGTTGAGGGCCTTTCTAGCCGCTTCCCAGGCCACTTCACGCTCTTCGTAGCGTTCGTTTGAATCGGACCTTTCGTATCGGTTCCTTCCATGCCGCCTTCTTTCTCCACTATCCGGGGATTCGCTTGCGGCTCTTCTCTTCCGCTGGGGGCCCTTCCTGGCTGTAAAATTTGCTCTTTTTGGTGGAGATTCTCTCCCTGACCGTCTCCTATCACTACCTCTGTCCCGGGACTTGGATTTCAAGTTTTCCTCCGCTTGCCGCAAGCGGTCCTTTAGATTTCTGATTGCAGCCTCTTTCTGAGCGATCTGTCGCGCCAGGTCTGAGACTTCTTGTTCTCTTCGCACAAAACTTTCTGCATATTCCTTGTCTCGCCTCACCCCCGAGTTTGTCTTTTTCAAGGCGTGGCGTGGCGGGGAATTCCTTCGTTGGTCCCTCCGTGATGGGGCTTCCGAGTCTCCTGCTCGAGATCTGCCAAGCTGAGAACGTTCCACACGCTCTATCTGACTTGCTATCCTTGCGGCGGGAGGCTTCTTTGGGGCACCGGGCGGCCCTAGAGAGGGATCCTTCCCAGCCCCACTCTTCTATGGTGTGTGAAGATCGCGATCGTCCACGGGTGATCTCGGTGGGGGTTTTCTATTTCCCACAGACGGCGCCAATTGTAAGAGGGGAAAAACTCACAAAGTTCTATCCTTACTCTTGTGAGATCAAACCCTCTTCGAATGGAGCGACCTCGATCCTGCAATACGAGCAAACAGTCAGAGCACCCCTGCCTCTAGGCGGCAAGGGTCCTCCGATGCTTAAGTTGGTGTTGACGATCTGGAGGATAAGCAAAACGAGTGTGTATGTATGAGAATGGGTTTTTTGCATACCTCTAGTGTTTCGGTGTCATCTGTTTATATAGTCAATTCACTTGTATTTACATTCCTTGTGGAATTCTTCTCTGTATGGAATCCTTCCGAGCCTAGGATTCTTCCTTATTGGGCAGCTTATTCTGCATGATTCTATATCCTTATCTGATAAGGATACTTGCCAAGTTGGCCGCATATTGCTCGTTCGGAACTTTACCCTACATGGGAGTTTGTTCCTTACGTTTGGTAAGCTGACTGGCTTTCCATCTCTGAGTAGATTTGTGCTTATCTTTGCAAGCTCAACCGATTCTGGGAATATCTTCGAATATTCCTTCCTTTTATCTTTATAAGGCAAGTCTGCTACTAAGGTTCGTCCGCATTGGGCCGTTCCATCCGCGTTATCTGATGAACAGGTATACCCGGGTTATTGCTGGATTATGGGCTCAGCGATCGTCGGCGTATTATTCCGTGTTACTTTCCTCGTGTATGTCACGTGGCAGCTCTGAACGACCTATTCTGTTCGTCTTCCGTAGCCTTTGGAAAATACCCCACACATCATTCATGGTATTCAACTTCATGTGCACATATCATACTTTATACGCCTAGCGTTAGTAAGATGGTTTTCCCAGTGGGCTAGTGAGCTCACCCTATTATTTTCAGGTAACTAGCAAGGACCATGAGATGGATGCTTGGAGTATGAATGCATGCCATAAAGATTACATGACCATGAAGTTATTTTATCATCTTCATACTTTGTATTTTTGGGAGATGATAATGTAACTTTAATTTCTTCAATCTTTTGACAATATTCAAAATATGTAATGACTTTAACTCATTTTGGTACTTATGTATTTGGGTATGGGAACCCTTTGGTGATAGGCACGTGGAATTTGACTTGGATATATACTATTGACTTAACTTTTCAACGGTGATATGTGTGACTTTTGACCAATCCCATGTGGATTATATTTGTATTTTGATTATTAAAAATGAGGGCATGACATGAACTTTAAGTATAAAGCACTGACAAACTTTCATAGCTCTTGAAGATTCGTAAACCTTAGCACCCATAGTTTTTTAACAATGAATAGGAGCGCAGGGAACAAAATGTGGCTGTTGCGTAATCATAAAATGACTTAATGGCTTTTTTTTTTTATAGCTGCAGAAATATGTCCGAGTTGCTTGAGCACATTGCCAAAAATGCATAAATACCGTATTGCATATCAAATCCCATGAGGCCATGGCTTACCTTAAAATTCGATATCTCAATACCAAATAACATTGATTTCCTTCCACTTCCTAAACAAACATTCTAAAATTAAAAAAGAAAAATAAATTACAACTCGATAAGCGTGGATACACACAAATACACAAAAATTAACTAACAAGAAAAAAATCAAATAATGACGAAAAATTAAGTCATGTAACTTATTAAGACTAGTAGTAATCAATGATAGGGGTGCACAAGAAAACCGATAAAACCGCCAAACTGATCCGAACCGGTCTATTTGGTTAGGTTCTGTGGTTCATTGGTCTGGTTATGGTTCTAAAAAACTAAGAACCGGTAATTATGGTTCGGTTACTGGTTCTCAATATAAGAACCACGGTTAGAACCGAACCGAACCGTATAATATTAATATATATATATATATTTTTAATTTTACATTTACAAATCATGTATCTTGATTTGGTAAGTAAATAATTTTTTTCTAGTAATGTAGTTTTCTTTATGTCTTTTTAAAGTAAAAATCTATTTTTTAAGAAGTTTTCAATATATAATACTATAACTTATTTTTCTTTTTTTGATCGGCTACTATAATAACCTGCTAATACATTACTTAGTAGGTATGATTCGCTAAAATTGATTATTGACTGTGTTTTCTTGATTCCTTCCTATGATGTATGCATCATGCTTTAATAGGAAAACAACCCAATAGAATGTTGCCGTAAAAATATATTTTTTAAAGAAGTTTTTCAATATATATAACTATAACCTAATAATACCAATTTCAATTCTTTATGTTCCACCCTAATTTGCTACTTCCTACTCAAAGGAAAACTCAAATACCCAATTCTCTTATTCTCTAATGTTGATATTCTTCCTATTTTTTTGAATTCATGTGTTGTGATAAAGTGTTTCTTAATCGGGTAGACTAGGAACCGAACCAAAACCGGTCCGATCTTGTGGTTTGGATCTGGACAGGTTCTACATGTGTATTGGTTAGTTTTTGGTTCTTGATTTTCTAGAACCGATCAAAATGGTCCGGTTACTGGATTTCTAGAGAACCAGTCCAATCCGGACCGTGTGCACCCCTAATCAATGAAAAGCAGGATGGCTACCAAAACCATACATTGAAAGCTGATTTGAAAAGAACCACCAAAAAAGGGGCTCTTTGGTACTATCGCACACATTGGGCTTGATGTACCAAATCTGTATCTTATGGTTGATTGCTTGTCAACTATTGCTATCTCCTTTTTGGATCCTTATCAGCATATGATTGACTGTTATTTTTCGTTGTGACGCTTTTGTGCTTGGTTTCTCTTTAATCTTTGTAATACGTTTTCAAAAATTAATAAATTTCTTTTTGCCGTTTAAAAAAAATAATAATCGCACTCATTGGGCCATTGGTTTAACATGGTGATGAATTCTGGATTTAAAACTCATTCCAACAAGAAAATAGTTGGTAATTCTATGGACCCGTTTTTGCAAATAGAACACGAGAAGAAATACATTGATTCATTAGCCAGTTTTTTGATCAATTTTTATACTATTTCGATGCACGAGTCGTGGTTAGCATGGTCTGAACAAGCTAATTATTTTCACGGATGACCAATAAGCAAAGATATAGAAAATGAACAATTCAACTTACTAATTGAGAACTGGTAGTGAGTTCTATAGACCCAAACATGCAATATGATCCAATTTACTAATTCACTTAGGACCGGAAGGAAGTTGTTTCGTGCTAAGAACACAAAATAATTCTACAAGCAATAAAATACGAAATCATATGTGCTCAATAATAAATACAATATAGAACGACGAGTCTTCGACTCTTCGTACTTTATAAGACATGCATTTTTTCGTTTCAGACAGAAAAAAGTCCCGAAAATTTGATTTTGATTCTGAAGTAGCGAGCGAACAAGCAAGCGTGCGTGCGGTGTGTCTACGACTAGTTGGCCAAGTGTGTAGTGACCCTTTGGAAGGTAGACTCATCACAAGGAAGAACAATCTTGGCGTGGTTGAAACCATACTCTTCTGCAGCCTTGTCCAACAGTTTTTGAAATACAGGGCTGTTTAAACAAGTAGTAGGAACAATAAACCTTTTCATTTCACTACCCACATACACCACAAAGTGCCCCTTTGGAGCTCTTTTCCTTCCTTTCTTTGGGATATTACCAAAGCAACTCATAATTCATAAAAATGAGTGAATTTATATCAATGGAAGAGATAGGGGAGTCTTGTGATCGAACCCATGCATATATATAGAGCTCGAAGTGTGTGCCTTCTTTTATATAGGAATGAAGTAACTTTTAAGTGCTATTATATGCAATGGTTAATTGTACAAGAGGTTTGATTTCCTATATAAAAATGGCTAGCACACAATATAATATTTGGGATTGTACTTGATGAAAATATTTTATCAAACCTATGAGCTATATATAACACATATATCGAGATTCGTTAAGATAGACCTTTATTGTTTTGAGCATACGGGCAATTCTTGATTCATGTGGAAAGTTTTAACTGTACACAAAGCTTCTGTGGATGATCGTTGTATCTTGGGAGTGGAATGTCACACTACTCGGTGCAAGCGGGGACATATCTTCTCTTAGGAGAGCGCTTGACGCATGCCTCGATCCATATAAGTTTTTCTAATCTCTCTTATTTCATATTTGTAATATTGTCATACCATTCGTTGTGTCGTTATCTCCAATTATATAAGTTTACATAAATTCTAACGACTATTTCCAACATATAAATATACAAGCACATATAAAAGCGTTCAAATTACGTTGTGTCGTGCCTTTAGGCACGGGAAACTCTTATGTAAATATACAAGCACATGTAGATGTGGAGAGACATTGACTGTACAACAGAACCTTTTGTAGTTCCATACCATTACCACACCCCAAGAATTAAGAAGTACTAGTAAAGTTATTCATTTTGGAGAATTCTTATATACTCGATATCCGGTCCAACCGAATACTTTTGGGGACCAATCAAAATATTCACCCGCGTTTGGCTTTCGTCTAGCTTTAATTAGGATCCCCGTTAGAATTACAATGAAATTTGTTTAAAAGATTAATCAAAGTGTGCGTAAGTTGACATGAGACTCCTGCGTTACCAAAAACTATTGGAGGAATTTAAAGTCAGACGGACTCACGATCATTTGTGTCTTGTGGGACAGATCTTACTTGAGAGTATATTTGCAACAGTTTTTCCCAATTGTCAGTATCATTGAATTTATAATCTTCAATTTTTGAAATTTACACATTGATTTGAGTCGTCGTCCCTGAATATTTACAAATTCATTAAAAAAAAATGCTAGTGAATATGTTTTTCTGATTCCTCTAGGTCAAAATAACTGGAAAAAAAATTAATCCAAAGCCTCTTAAAAAAGAGATAAACTAGTAATTCCGAAAACAAACTGAGTAATTAAAAGCACTCAAGAAACCCTACTATCACTTATATATATAAAGTTGTCCATTACTAAGAAATTTTGGTAAAAACATATATACAAAATATAAAAAGTGTTATATAGCTATTTTTTTTTGTTTTTTATCTATTCTGTGGCCTTCGACGACATTTAATTAACTTTTCGATTTGAAAATAAACATGAAGCAACGCTAGCTAGAAACTGAACGAACCAAACTGAGAGGGGGACATTCAGTGCAAGTTTCCCAAGTCTTTTTGGTCCAGTTTGATGGTATGTCATTTCTTCTAACTAAATGTACGTATTTATCGACATTCAGAATTCAAATGAGTTACTACTTCTCTGATCTGTTTATCGATGATGCACACATGACTGAAGAGAAGAGCGTGGCTCCCATATCTCATGAAAGATAAGATAAGGTGAAATATTGAATGTTGGTAAAGTGGTTCAACGTGCATCCTAGAGAGACGTGAGAGAGAGAGACATGTCCGTATGTACCATTAAGGAAGTAGTTGTACTTGTGGAGCTAGCTCCAGCTGCACATTGAGCCAGTTAACCACAATAAATTTGTGTTCATAATGCTGGAAGCAAACACAATCCAAATTTACACAAACACTGACACACAAATTAACACACTTAGAGCATCCTTATCAGTCTATCTAAAATTTTCACCAAATTTAACCTCAAAAACACCTTTTATAAATTAGCAAGTCACTTTATCAAAAACTCACAAAATCAGACTCTCTATTTTAACTTTACTATATTAAACTATTCCCCTCAAATCTAAAAAATAAAAATAAAAAAATTCTCCTCAAAATCTAGTCTCCCCACCTGGGGAAATGATTTCCGTATGGACTAAAGGCAGTGGACCCCCCCCAAAATGTCTTCCCCTCCACACATAACTGTACACGTGTGCGGCACCCCACCCCCTATTCCCCTCCCTCTCTCTCTTTCTGGCGCACAACTCGGGAACATCAACCGAAGAAAACAATAAAAAAATAATAGGTGCGTGAACAGTACTGCACCAAATTTGGTGCGGTACTGTAGCAAAAACAATTTGGTGAGTAAAAATAAAGAGGCTGATATTGGGTGTTTTTGAGGGTTTGACTCCCTATTTTAACTCAAAAATTAAAATAAGGGGTGAGATAAGGATGCCCTTACAGTTTTTTTTTTTTTTTTGGACAAGGGATGCCCTTACAGTTTGTGTGTAAATTTGTGTGTGATTTAAGTGTTTTCTAGGTGTCTAATTACCATACTATGATGTCTATTATGCGTAAACAGGGGCGGAGCCAAAATTTTACCTCTGTGGTGACCAAAAAAACAGGCAAACTACATCATCATGAATATTCATTCACTCAACGAAAACCTATAATAACATAAAAAAATTTAATCATCGATATCTATCATATGCACGTAAAGTACAAAAAAAGAAAGAAAGAGTAATTTCGATTTAATTTATCTACTAAACTGAGGCATCTTGAATTGTGTTCAACGCTCTTTCATGTTGTTGAAAACATCGATGATAGACTCATCATCGAAATTTCGGGCAATATCCCTCTCAATGTATGTGATCAAGGAACTTGCCAAAAAATCATCCTCCATCCTATTGCGCAATCTAGTCTTCACAAATTTCATAGCTGAAAATGCACGCTCCGTCATTGCTGTTGTCTTTTCCATTTGCAATTTTTTTTCTTTTTTTCTTTTTTTAATATTAGACCCCATCTTCTTTCGTCATATTTGACATGGCCCCCTGAATTTGGCTTGTACTATTTTTTTTTATGCATCTTTTTAGAGCAAAAAAAAAAAAAAAAACTAGAGGATGAAAGATTAAAAATATCTAGTGATAGCGAGTCTCCATAATTCGGGAATAAAATTTTGTTTTCTATATAATAATTGCATTTTTTTGAAAACCTTGTGATGGTGGCCGCTACCACTTGTCCTGCGGCTCCATCTTTGTGCGTAAATAAGACAATTCGATCCATCACAAACAATCAAAGTTGAGAGAAAGGGGGTGTTTGGGAGCCTACTTTTTAGCTTTTGATTTTTGACTTTTTGGTTTTTTGGTTTTTTGGCTTTTGGTCAGAATGAGTTTTGAATATGTGAGGAGTGTTTGGAAGAAATGTGCAGAATGCATTTTGTAACAGTAGTAGAAGCAAAAAACAGAAGTAGAAGTTGAAAAGTAGGGTAGAGGCTCATTTTGGCTTCTTGCCTCTATCTTCATAAATCAAAAATGAGTTCTGGGAGAAATAGTTTCTGGGGAGAGCTGCCAAACAACCATAATGCAAAAAGGAGAAATCAAAAACATGAAAAAGAAGCGGCCAAACGGCCTCAAAGTATGGGAAAATATTTGAGCATAAATTAATATTTAATCAATTTTTGTTGTTATTTGAGGTCGAAATTTGTTTAACTACAAAAGTGTCATCCTTACCTCGCCTTGATCACTTTCTACTGTTTCACTGCCTTCTTCGAGTTCTTAGCCTAAAGCTTCGAGCCTCGGTTGGCCTTGGAACATATTGGCCTTCAATGACTTTGCAAGTCTACAGAATATTTCCCTCGTTTCAATCATTCGATTTTCACGTTGAGAGGAACTGTTGAGCTACTCTATCTACTATCACATCGATTATATGATCCACTGATTGTTTAGTGTTAACGTTAAAACTGCTCAACCTTATGCAAACCGATTTTACCTTGAATGCTTCCATTATTCGAAACTAGTTTTCCTAGAGATTAAGGGTGAATGAAGTGGGCGTTCAGAGGGTCTCTCGAGGCAACCGATCGAGGAGTCCCTTCCGATTTGTTTAACGAGGATATTAATTGCAGCTCAAAAGACAAGAGTCCAATGGTATTCATGAAGTGGAGTGCATCGCTTGTATTCAATCCGTCCGTTTTATGTACTGATTGTCAGCAAGCTGCTCAAGGTTCCTCTCCTTGTTCATGTGTTTGGCTTCACATGGAAGACATCAGAAGTTCAAAATGAAAACTAACTCTTGAAATTCGTTCCTGTCAGGATTCCAACAACGCACCACACGCAACAGAAGCAATAAAATCAAGAGAAAACAACACACAGATTTACGTGGTTCGGCCAAATCGGACCTACATCCACGGGGAGGGGGGTTTCACTATAATCCGGAGAAAAATCCGTGTCTGTTGTGTTTACACATTCACACTCAAAATCTCACAATAATGAAACTCACCAGTTCACTCGTGTATCTCTCTCTAACTCTCTGCCTCTCTCACTTTTGTCACACATAAAACACAAGGCTACAATGAGTATAAATAGAGTACATGATAAAAACCCTAACCCCTCCCATCCGGGCCTAAGCCCAATGGCCCACACGGGGTGGAATCCCAACAATCACCTCCTCCACACCGAGTGGGCAAAGTCGTCTGCAACACCCCCATGTCGCCTCCTCCAATCAGCTAACTCTGGCAAGCGTCTGTGTCACTAACCAGTCGAGCATCCATGCACCACCAAACAGAGTACACAAATCCTGAAAGAGTGTATCCTTGCAAAACCAGATTTCGCAGTCAATCAGAAAATCCCGAGTATTGCATCCCCTAAAAAAGAATGCCTTCACTTTAAACCCGAAGTGTATGCGCTCACCAACAGAAGCGCTCGCGCTCTCCAACAGAAGTGCCCGTGTATGCGCTCACCAACAAAAGCGCCCGCACCCCCTCAACTATGGTGCTCGCACCCCCTCAACTGGGGTGCGGCCGAGACTCACTTGCTCGGCGTCCTTGGTGATAGTGTCCCTCCCCCCGTGTCGACAAATCTGGAGAGACCACTACCATCAAGCGTATCAAGAGCGAAAGAAACTCCTTTTGGCTTCGTCGGGGGCCCCAAAATATCCATCTCTTTCCTCTGGGCTTTCTCATGGACAACCCGCACCCATTGCTTCTTCTTCAGGTCTGAATCCCACACAACTCCTGAGCAATCCTGCTCTCTCCGTGTACGTGTCAGCAAATGGCGCTTCTCCTGCCCAACTAATCTCACTATACCGCTTGCTCCATGTCTAACAGCATCTCCTCTTGTCACGACAAAACCTGCAAGCCTGTACAGCCCACCAAATTTCTTACCCAGCAGTATATCCCGCTCTCCAACAAAAATCTAAAGTACTCCAGAATTAGCAGAAAAACTACATCCTCTCTCATCAAGCATCCCGAGAGATATCAAGTTCTTCCTCACTCCTGGCACGTGCCTTACTCCCGCTATCTTCACAGTCTTCCCACTCAGCACCCAACACTTCACTGTCCCCTTGCCAACAACCCTATTCGCTGAACCATTAGCCATCCGGACAAGACCTCCATCGTATGCCTCATACTCCCAAAACTGTGATCTATCCCTGCAGATATGATATGAGCACCCCGAATCCAGTACCCAATCCGATTTCCCTGCATCCGTAGCGTCTAACACTGCCAACGCCAAATCATCATCGGAATCCATAAGAGTCGCTGCTGCCTCTTTTGGTGGAATTCTCTCTTTTCCCGCCTTAAACCTTGGACAATTCCTCTTTATATGCCCCTCTTCCTGGCAATGATAGCAAGTGAAACTATGCCCCTCTTCCTGGCAATGATAGCAAGTGAAACTATGCCCCCTCGACTTGGAACGGTTTTTGCCTCCCTTCCTTTCGTTTCCCTTTCCTTGGTTCCTGCCCCTATTACCGTCCGAAATTAGTGCTCGTGCATCGTCAGCCTGTTCAGTCCCCATCTCTCTCCTCCTCGCCTCCTCGTTGAAAATAGCATCCTTAACCATAGCCATCGTCAACTTCCCTTCCGGCGCAAAGTTACTCAGCAAAACCACCAGTGTCTCCCAATTATCCGATAGAGAACTAAGCAACAACAAAGCCTGCAACTCGTCATCGAACTTCAACCCAACATTAGACAGCTGATTAACCAAATTCTGGAACTCACTGGAATGTCCGGCAACCGAATCCCCACCCCGGAGCTTCAAATTCACAAGCCTCCTCATCAGTAGCGCCTTATTCCCGGATGTTTTCGATTGATACATTCCCTCCAATTGCGTCCACAAAGAATAAGCGTCTGTCTCCTGTGCTACATGATGAATAACCTCCTGTCCAACACACTGGCGGATTAAAGCAACTACTTTCCTCTTCAAACTCTTCCAATCTTCGGTTTTCACCTCCGTCGGTTTGACCCCTACGTGTTCCAAGGGATCATATAGCTCTTTCAAAATTAGCATATCCTCTATCCTAGGCTTCCAAATCGCATAATTGGTCGCCGTCAATACGAGCATAGCATTCATGTTTTTCTCTGACATCTCAGCAAACAAGATAATCTGAAAAACACACCCCCAGAAACTCCCACAATTGATCTGATACTCCCCAGAATGATTTAAAGCAGTAAAATAAAGCGTACCATCAATATCCATACCAAATCTTCGCAAATCGAGCGCCGGATTGGATCCGGGACGTCGAGAAAAGTTGGGAACCGGTCCGAACCGGTCAAAATACCCTTGAACCGGTCAAAAAACACTATCGGGTCTGTCTCCAGACCGTTATTCGGTCTGTCACGGTCTGAATATCTCCTGAACCGCCGGTTTAACCGGTCTAAACCTTTTGATCTCCGGTCTGACCCTTTTGACCTGACCTCTGACCTCTTTGACTTTGAACCCTAACCCTTCTGACGCTTTTGGACCTCCGCCTGAACTTCGATGACGTCAGCCCTACCCCCCACCCCCCCCCCCCCCAGGCCGCCTCTGTCAACGCGTGATCCTCACCGTGAGACTAGATCTCACGCGCCCACCTTGTTCCGGCGCGTGGAGCCTTTTCCGGCGACGTTCCGACCATTGTTGTATTCGTCTAAAAAAACCCTACACGGTAGTGTGCTCAAAACCTCGATTAGACCACTTTTTATCCGGTCTCACCGCTCGCCACCTCTCGGCTCCGTCCGTAGGTGTTCAAAACGTCCGTGCTCCGTCCTCCGGTGACAAAACCGATCACCCAACACACCGTTGTGATCGTCTCCGAGAGTAGCACCTTTCCCTCTGATCAAAAACAAGTTTCGTCACCTATTTTGTCCGACCAAAGTTTCAAACCGTGCTCCAATGGCCTCCGAGTGATTATCCGACTGCTCTGCGCTCTCCGATGCTTCAACCAAAGCTCGAACACCAGTTGTTAGGATTCCAACACCGCACCACATGTAACAGAAGCAGTAAAATCAAGAGAAAACAACACACATATATACATGGTTCGGCCAAATCGGACCTACATCCACCGGGGGGGGGGGGGCTTCACTATAATCCAGAGAAAAATTCGTGCCTGTTGTGTTTACACACTCACACTCACAATAATGAAACTCACCAGTTCACTCGTGTATCTCTCTCTAACTCTCTGCCTCTCTCACTTTTGTCACACATAAAACACAAGGCTACAATGAGTTTAAATAGAGTACATGGTAAAAACCCTAACCCCTCCCATCCAGGCCTAAGCCCAATGGCCCACACGGGGTGGAATCCCAATAGTTTCTTTGTGTGAGAGAGAGAGACAAGCAATGGCTCAGTTCGCCAAGGTGGTTGACAAAGGTATTCTGGAACTTGTAGTTTAGTCATTTTATCATGGGAGATAGATGTTGATGCATCTTACAATATCTTCAATAAGCGGCAAATCTATTTTAAGGATCACATGACTCGGTTCAATACATGTTATTCTATTCCGTTTGTATAACATTCATTAATTGTTTTCAATGTTTTGTTTATGTAATTTGTATACTATTATGGAATATGTTCTCTGGATTACAATGCTTATACCTAGGGCTGCAAACGAGCCGAATCAAGCCGAGCTTTATAGTGTTCAGGTTTGTTCATTAAGTTTTAAGCGAACTGAGTCCAGGTCGAACTCCATAAAAATTTGACGAGCCAAGCTTCTCTAGGTTTGAATCAAACTCAAACTTGTGCACGATCTTTAACAAGTCAAAAATATTAGATATCTATGCTCTTATACAAGTCTAGAACTAATTATTTTCCATTTTGTTTAAAAAAATTCATGCATATAGAAAATTATAAAAACATATTTAATATGTAAGTATATAGTACTTTTAAAGGTTTATACATGTACGAGTCATAAAATTTTTATTATGTACATGTAAAAGTTTATAGCTATTGAAGATTATATGTGAAAATTTACAAGAAATATACTTATACTCCTAGTTCGCGAGCCTAAACGACCCGAATACTGTCAGGTTCAGGTTCGGCTCATTTAATAAACGAGCCTAAAATTGAGCTCAAATTCGGCTCGTTTAGTCCTCGATCCGAACTCGAACGAGCTTTTACTAAATCGAGCCTCGAACAGTTCACAAACGGCTCAGTTCATTTGCAGCCCTACTTATGCCGTATTTTTTTCCAACAAAGAATGCATTTGTTAATGCTAGAAAACTATTTCAGCTATATTTTTCAACACGGAAAGACGAAAAGTTTTCGTTTTTAAGAAATAAATTTTGACCACTTTCCAGTTTCTTAAAGTATGCTACCTAAAGGATACTAGAACAAGAAGAGAGAAAGAGGTACTAGGATGAAAAGTTTTTTGGGAAGTCTGGTTAGATGGGCCGTACACGGTTACACAAAAGTCAAGCCGGGTTAGATGCGATAATGCATCTTGAATGGGCCGGGCCTGCTCCGTCATTTAAATAACAAGACAAGAAAACAAGAGCAAGAGAGAGAAAGGGGGAATAGAATGACAAGTAATACAAGATTTGAGTCATATGAATCGATCTCATAATCTCTTCATGAGTTCTTCATGTGACATTAGTTTGAGCCATTTATTTCATAAACTTCACTACATTTATCATCCACGCAAAATAATTGAATCGACTAGGTATCAGCCTTCGTTTGAACGAAACAATTTATCACAAGGAAATAGGCGGGAAGACTTTGAGTGGACTTTATTGTTCAAATGTGATTCGACCAAACTTTTTCAATCGACCAATGTTTTTTTTTACTTACGTCCGATTGACTTGATTTTTATCATGGACGATTAATAGATCAACATCTACATAATCAATGGCTCGAATCTTCAAACAAGATTTGGTGTGTCTCATTTTACTTCACGGGATCACAAAGAGAATATTATAACATTGATTCAAATAATAAACATACAAATTTCATATTCCTGTTAAAACAACTCGGTGGTCGGTGATTGTTTTCCTGCCTGTATAATTGGTTTTTTCATTTTTGGTCTTCTAATGTCCAATAGAGAACTTTTATTTTTTATTGTGACATTTGGATTGATACATTCTTGCATATAACGGACCTAAAGAAATTGAGGCCTCATACTATATATTATGAGGCTTTTTCATTAGTTAGAAAAGAAAAGAAAACACTTGTATTATGTAATGAGGCCTTATAAGGTCATTACTTCAATGGCTAACCTATTGGGCTGTTCTATATGTTTGGGGTAAAAACCATGAGAAAGAAAGAACCCATATAGTTGTCGATAAGTAAAAGTATACAATAAAGGTACATGTACAATAATGGCTAACCTGATGGTAAATGTCCCTAAAACTAAAGGTACATTATTTGGTGTACATTAGATATAGACCGCATTGCGTCCTTGTGTGGAACCCATTTCGGGGTTCCACAATGATTGAAACTGCTCAATTTGCTTTAAAATGGTTTTTTAAGGATCTCAGTGAAAAAAATCAGCTCGATTGAATTGGTAGAAGCTTGATCAGTCCTTTTGCTCATACCGATATCCAACTGAGCTTATTTTTTACATGGAACTTTAAAAACATATTTTGAATAAGTTGAACAGCTCCGATCATTTGTGTAAATTTTCAAAATGGGTCACACGCAACGCAACATGCACCAAATGGTGTACCTATAGCAAGGATTGAAAGTATATATACTTGGTGTCGTACGTGAACATTTACATTAGTGGGGGCATATATTAGTTAACAACGGTTGAATAATTTTGAAAAGAAACAGAGAATTTGACTTATTATTATTCGGTTAATGTGTGATTTTATCTTCTTTTAAGCAAACTTACAAAAACTACTGGAGTAATGCATTGCCATTATATTTAATTTGATGTAATCCAAAATGAGTGCATGTGGAGAATAGGAGGGTGTGAAATTAACTAGGAGTATTCTAAAAAAAAAAAAACTCATCAATTGGTAGATATAGAAAATAATTTTATGAGACATCATAATTTTAGGGGCATGTTTGCAATGGTTGTGACTATAAAGTCTTATCTGAAACGCAGGAACCTACAATCGGACTATAAAGTCATTCAAAACTTGTTTAGTAGTTGTGAAATTATGATTACTACAGAAAGCTAAAAAAAAAAAAGTTTTATAAAACTTAAAACCTAAAAATTTCATCTGAAAAGCTCTAGAAGTTACCCAAAACCTAGCTTTGGGATTTTAAGAATTTCCCCTAGTTTTATTCCTTTTTTAGCTTTTTAAAATCTGTAAAATCCGTTAACCTATTATCAATTTTTTGTGAACATTCTAAACTGATTTTGAAAAGTTAGTCTATAAAAATAATTTCTCGTAAACACCCACCAGGGACGGATCCAGAAATCGAACTCAGTGGGGGCACCTTATTAATTGTAATCGTATAAATTTTTTTCCTAGTTGACGATTTTGCCAAATTAACAAATTTATTATGGACTACAAAGATTATAATGTATAACTTTTTTATTAAAAAAGAAGGGAGAAAATTAAAATTAAGTTATAAAAAAATACTAGGTGAATTATTATAACCATTATACGTTCACAGTATATATATAATAAAACTACAAGGTTGTTGTATAGTGAATGTTGCTCGTCTTGTGGCAAGAGGGAAGGTATTGCTTTTGGAAGTAGAGGTCTTGGGTTCAAATCTCAACCATCACTCTTCGGTTCTGTTTGTTTCTCACGTAAAATATTTTCTATGTAAAATAATTTTGTAACAAATGAATTTTATACTTTTATTTTTCTGTGTTTGGTTGGCAATTCAAAAAATATAAACAATCGAGAATCAAAAAATTTGAGCGCTAGCTTTGTCCCATATGATATACTATATATAGTTGCTCGTCTTGTGGCAAGAGGGAAGGTATTGCTTTTGGAAGTAGAGGTCTTGGGTTCAAATCTCAACCATCACTCTTCGGTTCTGTTTGTTTCTCACGTAAAATATTTTCTATGTAAAATAATTTTGTAACAAATGAATTTTATACTTTTATTTTTCTGTGTTTGGTTGGCAATTCAAAAAATATAAACAATCGAGAATCAAAAAATTTGAGCGCTAGCTTTGTCCCATATGATATACTATATATAGTTGCAATACAATAGCATTTATGAGAGAGAAACTTGGAATATTCAAGAGAAACTTGAAAGATATATTCAATGGGCAAAAGAAGCAACAAGAGTCGTAAAAAGAAGCAACAAGAGTCGAACTCGCGACCTCCAAGATGGAGACAGAGCACCTTCCCACCAAGCTACATGCGGAATGTGTTACCAATTCTGGACACAAATTATACATATATGAAACTTATTGTCCAAAATTAATTTTTTTTTTTTTAACATTGAAAAGTGGGGGTCAGCGGGGCCACGTGCCCCCCGTGCCCCCCCTTGTATCCGTCCCTGACACCCACAGAAGTCGATTAGAAGGATACCAAGATCCATGTTAACATATTTGGCGTAGACATCTTCCCTTGTTTATGACAATTGTGGAATCATATTCTAAAAATTATGCTCTAAACTACTCCGAAATCTACATTCTTATAGAAACAGTAATTTATTTGCCATATAGCTACGAGATTATGATCTGCTGTAATACAAATTGTGTTTACTGTAAAAATTGAAAAAGCAACTTCTAAAATATGCAGAATAGAAAATGTAATTAAAGATCACCCTTATCTACAGTGAGATTTGACACACTTTTTAGTTTCTTGGAATCTCTATAATTTCAAAATCTATTTATAAGAATTTTTAACAAACACTCGCAGTAATTCGTAATAAATAAATAACAAAAAATACTGCTAAAACTTTTCAGTATGGACACTTTATTTATATTAAAATTAGTCGCCCGTGCGTATGTGCGTATCAACTACTCATTCTGCACTGCACGCTTGCTATTTAAAATTTAAGTCACGAAAAGGACCTAACAAAATATTGGTGATAACTTCATATGCAGGGCTGACTCATGGCATAAGCCAATGAAGTCATCGCTTCGGGATCTCACAAAAATGTTAAAAATAGGGACCCCAATAATGTATTCCTATATGTTGTAATGATTGTTTATTTTTGGATGACTAGACATTTAAATTTTGCAATGATAAACATTTTGTAATTATTTTTTATGAAGATATGTGTTGAAAAAACTTTATTATGCATAATACATGGAGGACCTTATCTAATGATTCCGTTTCTGACCTCTAAAACTAACGAGCCGGCACTGTTCATATGCAAAACAAATGGGGGGTGGATTTGCTTGGATTCGCAAAAAAGATGGCCAATACGCGAACTCAAAGGATGATACTTATTGCATTGCTTAAGTACCCGTTGCGGCACACTTGATCGTTTAGAGCCACCATTTGGTATTAGGAACCAATAAACTGGACATAGATTCTAGCTTCGGGAGCCGAGGGTACGAAGAGGGAAGGTGTTAGGAACCCCTCTGCCCAACCAAATGGTTGGCCTCTACTTTGCTTGACATAAGGCGTTTCAAATGTTTAATTGGCTGGCAAATATTGATTATTAGCTATGAGAGAAATATGGGTGATGACCAAGGTTCTGAATCTTGTACCGGTCAGGGTGTCAGGGTATCGGTTTTCCTACTAGTATGGTACGGTAAAGATCGAGTGGGGGTCAAGTCCCGCTCGATGCAACAGAGTTTTGGCCAATGTTCCTGCTTACACCAGCACCGAAAAATTTACTGTGAAAGCAAAGGTTAGAAAACTGGACAAAAACAAAAATTGATCGGCAAAGAGGCTGTGGTGGCATCCCACCTTGGATCCTCAGTAGTGGCAAAGAGGCTGTGGTGGCACTTTGCACTTATTAAAAGAATTCGGCTTCTCATGGACTACAAATGGTAGCTCATGTGATCGCAATCGTTCAAAAGTGATTTCGATTGGTTTAGATTTTATGAAAGCACCTCATGTGTATCTTACTGGTAAGATTTTTTCACAAGTCTAAAACATTAATTGTCCAGATAAACGACTAAGATTAAACTGCGCCGGCTTGTCCACTGAGCTAGATCCTTGAATCTCCCTATTTTTCCAAGTCAAATCTCCCCTCTCTGTCTCCCTATGCTTACCTTAGACAAATCTCTTTCTCTCCCAAAAATGTACAAACTATCAATGTGCTTTCCGTGGTGGAAGAATTTGTGTGAAATGGATAAGATCTCCGACTCGTCACCGACGTGCACCTTCTTTTTGCCAACTCTCTCTATATTAATTTTAGAGGCAAAAGATGCGTCAGGAAAAGGGCAAAAAAGATGACTTATGGTTTGTGACGAAAATGATGGTCAGAGTCTGATTGGTTTGCATTATGCACGCCCCTCTTTCCTTGTACTTATACATATTCTATAGCTTTAATTGAATTGACCTGTCAATGGGTTCTCTTTTTCTCTATTTTTTTTTTATTTTTTATGAACACCACTGCATATCCAGAAAATACACCCAGAATTTATCAAGAACGTGAAAATTAATGACCCAGATTAGAATAAAAGTCAATGGCTTAGATTCACTCAAATCTGAGCCATTGATTTTCGCATTTTATATAAATTCTGGGTGCCCTTTCTGGACACTTAGATTTTCTATTATTTTATAGACAATTGACTTGTGATTCGGTTCTCTTTTTCTCTACATTTTTTATAGACAAAAACAATTTCATTCATCACAATGACAAAAAAGATTAAAATTAATACAATAAGAAAAGAAGGGCCTTGGAAAGTGGATAATACTCTTCTACTACTGCTACTCGCAAATTTTTAACTGGCCTCTCCACCTCTGGAAGTTATTCATTTTTTAATTAAAAAATGACTCCACCAACAAGAAGAAAGATAAAATATTAGTTTTTTTAGATGAAAAGATAAAAATACATTAATCAGCCAATCAAACAAATACAACCACCTATAAAAAGGAGAAAGAAATAGAAATTAAAAACAGGAAAGGAAAAATATTACTCCGTTGGCATTGGCAAAGAGCTAACTACACATATAAATGTTTGAGCCACTACCAAACATACCCCAAATAGATTATTCCTTATGTATATATATACTAGCAGAAAACCCGTGCTATGCACATGTGATGAAACTTTTCTCACGATTCATAGAACTACAAAAAACCGTGCTAGCTAGAGTTAAATTAATATTTATCTCTACCAAAATTAAAAAGATCAAAGTCCTACCGTAAGAATTTTACTCAAATACATGCAATCTCAATAGCTTGAGAAAATTTTCAATGCCGAGTGGGTACTACCTACGTGGTACCCGCTCAACAATCTAAGCCGTCCAAAATGCAATCCAATGGTCCGGAAGAGGAGAGAGAAAAAGAGGAGAGAGAGGGAATCAATCTCGGCCGTCCAAAACACTTTTGGACGGCCGAGATCGTGCTCGGCATGGCCACGTGGTACCCATTTGGTACCCAAAATTTTTTCCAATAGCTTAGAAAGAAGTAAAAACAACAAATTCTTAATGCATTAACAAATTCTTAATGCAATAAGGAGCATATACCTAGCGATGAAGCCGTGCCATGCATGGATAAGAGCAACAAAGAATAAATAAGTGCATTTAAAAGGCATGTCATAGTCTTTAACAATTTACATAGTTGTTTTAACAATAGACAAATGATATTAGTAATTCAATGAATAGAATCACTTTTCTGCATTTGGAGGGAATCATGACATGAACATGTCAATATCAACATATAACAATGTGGATTTCACTTGTTATGGAAAATGCAAGTGTAAGCAAGAAGTTTACTAAATATTTTTCGATACTCTCGCTACCGCTACTTAGTCCGCTACCGTTATTTAAAATCTTTATTTGAAGACACAAAATATTTGTGAATTTGGAGATTGCAAAAGTGAAATTTGATCCGGAGTATATTGCCACTCCTAGACTCACCTAACAAATAAAATTTCAATGGCCTTACAAAAAAATTTAGACACTATACCGTTATAATTTCAGCATCTGCACTCACAAAAATTAAGATGCCTTGAAATTGAAGCTTTTAAAGAAAACCTCTACTTCAATGGGATGATAAACATCTTAATAAAACCATCAATACAGCCCCCTGAACAATTCCAAACATGACATCAAAATGGCAGCAAAGAGCAGTGTACCATACTAAGAACAAAAGAAAAATAAAATAGTTTGTCATGGAATTTTATTATATTATACCTTATAAAGAATTTTAAGAAATCCAGATTGTATTTGTTTTTGACAGGAAATTACCTCAGCCTACCCACAAATTCTTTTCCAATTCAGAACAGCACAAATTCTTTTCCAATTCAGAATAGCACAAATACATACTATATTCCTAACCTGTGCAATTGATGCATGGGACAAAGTTAGGACTTTCTTTTCGGTGAAATTTAGACCAATGCATTGGCATTACACATTACCCAAAAAATTACACATTAACTTAACCATCGTTGATGCGCGTATAAGTGATTCCTCTTAGTATTTATACCAGCCCCTCTTGAAAATTAGCTTGAGCAGCATAAAAATTGAGATTAATTAAGGATACAATCGATCGCGAGATTGGATTTTTAATAACAGCATTCACAATTTCGATATCAAACGAAAAGGCATATCCCATGTATCCCGATTCTAGGCGAAATAATTACAATAAACACTTTTGAAAAGTAAGCGAAAATTTTGTAATTTCCTATGCTTGACATAAATCCAAACAAGGTAAAATAGAGAAGCATATACCCACGCTTCCTTCTTGATAGCAAAGTTCTTGAAATTTTCCGTCTGTATGGCGCTAGATCTTATTGTTCTTGCAATCACCTTTTTCCTCTATATTCTTCACTTACTGCTTCATAACTTCCTGTGTAATGGTCAATTTTGTTAGAACTGTGTGACCAACAAAAAGATTTATGCATGCATGCATGAGATAAATCTTAAAGAGATAATTAGTGGTAATCAATTACAATCAGAACCATGAATCATATTTCAGTTGAGAGCATGCACGTGCAAAATGAATTTTGACAGGAAAGAAACATTATCGGAGAGAGGATGAAAATAATAAGAGAAAATAGACTAAATTTTTTAGAGTGAAATTGGTTCAGGAAAGAAATAAAATCATCTCACAATTCACGGATTGGTTTACCAAAAGGTTCTCTCATACTTTCTTAAAATAAGATACTTAACTTTTTTTTTTACCAATCGGTTGATAGAAGTAAAAGGTTTAATATAGAATGGATGTGATTTCAGCAACATTCTTATAATTAATGCCGAAAATGAGTAAAATAAGGTGAAATAAGGGAAAAGGAAAGAAAAAAAGATTTCACGCTAAAAAGAGAATCAGCGAGAAGATTTCTCGTTGCTCAATCTTTTAATATTGACAATTTGACAAACTCTATAGTGCCAGGTATATAAGAAATGAGTTAAGTTAAATTTGAAATACATATGGTTATATTTTGAAATTTTGGAATATCAAGAAGTCACATGCATATGTATCCTTCAAAATTTGTAATGACAATCCACTTATTTCCTGCCACTTGTCTCCCTCACGTTCCTCCTCGCGAAAACCCATTCTGCAATACTAATATAGATTGTACTTAAACAATAAATATAATTGTCAATCTTTTCGGAAAATAATCGTTACTTTCCTTAAAAATTTCGAAACTATGTATTATAATATTGCATATTTATTATAATTGTTACTTTCATTCATTACTCTTCATTACTTTCGTTAATTTCAAATTGAAAAAATTTCGGTTATTGTAATTGGAAAAGAATCATTACGGTAGCACAAATTAACTTGGAAAAGAATAACTACTTTCCTTTATTGAAATTGATCACCACAAAACCTTAACAAAGCTTAACTCGGTAAAGAATTAAATAATACCATTTAGGAATTTGCTAATTGCTAAAAAAGTGCAAAGAATTGAGGGACACGTGGCAAGCTGAGGAAGCTCTATTCACCAAAAGTCATCCTGCAATACTAATATAGATGGTGGATTATGATAACTATATGCCGAAGTAAATTAATTGTTCATCATATAAAAAAATCTGTTTGGCCTCAAAAAATATTGGAAGCTAAAAAAAGATTTTGTGCCCTAGTTTGATTTGGATGAAAATTCTACAAGTGAGAAGTACGCATTTCCTTGCTTTTTATGGGTAGTTCATAATACGGCACAAATGATACGAGGCATCTTAATGCAAATTTGTTCATCCTCACCTAACGAATGTGAACAAAATCCTCACTGTAGACACCCCAAAATGAGGCCTTCGTACACATTTTTATCCCCCATGATGAAAAGAAATAACCGGAAAGCCTCTCGGATTGAAATTCTTCAAGTCAACAAAGTCAATAGTACCGCACGACACTCGTCTCTCATGTACGGAGCTTCAACAGTAACACACGGCATGCTTTTTGGATACTGGCGGTGGAAGTGTGTCATACGGCACAGTTGGTGTACCGCACGACATAGTTTGTGTGCCGTACGGCACTGTCATACATCAGATCAACTTTTGCAGGTGTTCCAGCAGCTCAAAAGTTTGACAAACGTCCCCAAGCTTCATCAAGATTTCTTGCACCAGAGAAAGGCTAAATCATAGCCATCATTACATGAAGTGGGCAACAAGTTTACTTGGTGAGCAATCCCATTCCCACGGCTATAAAATCCCGATCGGTTTGAGGAGAAAAGGACAACCGAGAAAATCATGAAAAACCTCCCCAAAACCTTGTTCCTAATTCTACCTACATCCAAAATCACCTACTGCTAAATCTCTCTAGCTCCAGAAACTATCCTCATACTTTCAAAGAAAATCCAATTGCAACCCGTAGCCATTACGCCATTTTCGGTCCATAACCTCCACTGATCATCACCAATTCCATCAAACCAGAAAACCAACCATCCTTGCTGCTACATCAGAGAGAAATTGGAGTCCAGAAGAGGTCCAAGCAATGATCAAAGGTCCAAGAAGGTGTTTCAATCCGAGAGTTTGCAACCGAAGGTATAATCCCGTTTCGCCAAACTTCTTAACTTTGGCACCCTAAGGGGAGGGGTACCAAGTGTGGAATGATCCCCTATATCTCCTCCACACTTGGTATGCCCATGTTACATCAAAATCAGTTTGATTTGATACCTCCCGATTGCGTCGTACGGTGCAAACATCGCTTTGTACGGAGTAATCTATTGAGGAGGAACATTTTCTACTTAAACACATCGTTTTCTAAATCAAAATAATCTGTTTTAATTAGGTTTTGATTGCTTTGTATGTGCTCCATTCCAATCTTTTCGAAAAATCAAGTTTCAAACTATTTGTGAAGAAAACAGTGCCGCACGGCACTCCTCCTGTACCGCACGGTACACTTGGAGTGCTGTACGACACACTTTTAAAAATCTGACCGTTGGAATCATGAACAGCGCTGCACGACACACTTTCTGTACCGCACGGTACACTTAGTGTGTCGTACGACACACTTTTTCAAAATTGAAATTTCAAATCATCTTCTTTGCAAATCAGTTTGGGACTCTGTTTTTCTTGTTTGATTATCTGCTGTTATATTAATAATCATGTCGTTTATTTGTTTTTTTCATTATTATCATCTGCTTCGTGTGATAAACTGTTTATGTAAATAAAGTTTGGCATTAAAATAGCTTCCAAAAATCCCACAACTATTCAGTAAAGACCGATTTTTGATCGGGCGAGCGGAATGCATTAAAACTCTTCCCCGTTCGTAACCTGGCTCCCGAATCCAAAATGAATCTCTAGTTTCCAAATTGTTTTCTAAATCGTTTTCTAAATCATTTTCAAATTGGTTTCTCGGGTCCTAATCCTAAACCATTTTCCAAAAACCCGGGTGGCGACTCTTATTTTCAAAACAAACAATTTTTCCTCTAAACCAGTGTGGAGCCTACCGTCCACACTCACTCTAATTGGTGGAAAAGGTATTGGGTTCACCCGAACTTGATGTCATGTTTACCAAAAAGTGGTGCGGTCCACCACAAACAATTTTATGTTTGCCAAAAAGTGATGGGGCTCCGTAGGCCCTTATTTCTTTTTCACCAATTAGAGTGAAGGTTTTGTTCGCCTTCGTTAGGGGTGTCAACGGTCCGGTTTGGTCCGGATTGGTATGAATCCGAGGACCGAACCAAAAGTCTACGGTTCAATGTAAGACAATCCGTGTCCAAACCAAAAGTCTACGGTCCGGTTCCGAAACAATCAAAAAAATCACGGTTCGGTTCACGGTTTATCCACGGATTATTATATTTCACAAAATAAAAAAACATATTCCACATTCCACATTCACATTTTGAATGTAACTTTTGGAACCCATTCTCATTCCCACGAAAACCTTCACCTCAACAAACAGAAAAGGTAATTCATCCATGAGACAAATCCTAGCCAAAGCATCTCTACAAGCCTTCTGGTTAAATTTTCAAAGCCCAAGTCCATTTTCAAATTCTCCTTTTACTTGAACAAATGATGCTAGTGTTTTCTGTCTCTTAAGTTTCTGATTCTCTGGATTTTTTAGGCAATTTACCTTGTCTTTCTTCAAGGTACTAGTCCCATTCCCATTCAACCATTTATATATATAAGAATAATATATATATATATATATATATATATATATATATATATATATATATATATATATTTTTTTTTTTTTAATTGATTAAATTCTCACGGTCCGGTTCGGTTTATCCACGGTTCTTTTATGAAAATCCATGGACCGAACCGCGAAGCACGATTTTCTAATTTTTCAATCCGTGTCCGGACCATTAATCCACGGACCCAATCCAAAACCTACGGTTCGGTTCGGTCCGGTTCGGATTCGCGGTTCGCTGGTTTTTTTTGACAGCCCTAACCTTCGTTATATAACGGTGAACAAATTTGCACTCAAGGCATCTAAACAAAAAACACAAACAAAAGAAGTAGAAGTGAAGAACTAACTCCCGTTCCACTACTTTTAGATTTTTTTGGTTGTTATTTTTGACATTTTTGACTTTTCAAGGAAAGGTTGTTTGGTTAATTTCGAACTTTACGTTCATTACGTGTACCATAAATCTTATTTATCAAAAAATCAAATAAACTGGTTATCATTAGGGCTGTCAACGGCTTGGTTTGGTGTGGATTGGTATGAATCCGAGGACCGAACCAAAAGTCTACGGTCCAATATATGGCAATCCGTGTCTAAACCAAAAGTCTACGGTCCGGTTTCGAAAAAAATAAAAAACTCACGGTTCGGTTCATGGTTTATCCACGGATTATTGTATTTCACAAAATAAAAAACAGATTTCACATTCCAACACAATAGATTTTCAGAGTCCAACACAATAACAAAAACTTGTGCAGCCAAAATTCATTAGGAAAATGCTAACGGGTGCCATAATGCACCCATTAAGAGTACAAAAAAGTACACTTTAAAAGTCCATTTGTACTTTAAAGTACATCTTTAAGTGTACTTTAACGTATAAGTGTACTTTTTTGTACAAGTAGAATATACAAAAGTGTACGTTTTTTACTCTTAACGGGTGCACTATGGCACCGGTTAGCATGACTCCAAATTCATTAATTAGCAACTTATGGAACTCATTCATCAACACTTCTGCAACTAAAGGCTAAAGCCCATTGAACCCATTCATCAACAGCTTTTAAGTTTTAATAACCTTCCTCATTCACTGAAAGAGTAAGGGGGAGTTTTTGAATGGATTATTTGATTTTATTATCATCTTTTACGAATAGATTTTATCAACCATTTTTAAAATCTATAGTGATCCACAACTATTTTATCACACTAGATTTTATCTATTGGAAAAATAAGGTGATTTTATCACCCCTCCATAAAACACCAACTAAAATCAACTTTCTCATTTTGTCTCATAAAATCCATTCAAGAACTCCCCCTAACCATACAACCCAATTTTTTCTTGTTTTGGTTATATTTGCGATGCCTTTCAGTTTTGACTTGGGTGCGTTGCATGATGATCTACGGAATATTGTCCATTGAGTTTCTCAAAATTTTAAGACATAAAAATTACTAATAGGGTCACAAATCCATAAGGTAAGTTTCTTAAGAGAAGTCGATTACACAAGTATAGTACTTTCCCACGTCCTCCGTAGCCACGTACCGTGGTCCTTACCCGGGGATTATAAAGTTATGCGCAGGCAGACCGTACTAGTACTGGTCTACTGCAAGCCATGCCCAATTGGCACTGCACTGCTGGGATCTTTGAGAGATGAAAATGGCTCTGAATCACGGGAAACATGGGCTGAATAGCTAGACTCCAAATATACATGTTTATATATTTAATTATATTCATATTGGTACCTACAAATATTCACTCCAAATAACAATAATCTTATGGTTGCTGAAATTTGAGAACTTCTGCATGTTGACCGGAAGTTGCTTCCGCGAGAAAAAGCCACCAAAATTATTAAGCACAAATAATTTGTAAATTTGTCGCACCTCATTTTGGTATAGCATCGTTATTTGACAAGATACCTTTACATGCATACTCACGAACACGCAAAATGCGGGCCGTAATTTTTCCTTTAGAACTACAAAAATATTGAGGCTGTGTTTGATTTGTAGTTTAGTTTAGTTTTGATGATGTAAGCAGGTGTAATGAGTGGAGAGAGATAGAAAGAGAAATGAGAGAAATGATGATGTCAACAAAACCAAAACTAAAACAAAACTCTAAACCGAACAGGGCCCGAGTAATTTTGTTATAGAGATCATAAATCCTATTTTCTAATAAAGCAATGAGGTTTTTTTTATAACCGAATGTCCAAGTCAGCTTACGTATCTCGGGTGGGAGCAAACCCCTATTTTTCTTTACAAATCTTTTATAAAAAATTCTTACATATTTAGCTATGCACCACACGGATATCAAATTAATAACCTATCCTTGGTGAGATCATAAAAATGGTATCTCTCTTGGGAAATGATATTCTCATCTTGAAACAAATTAATTGAGAGCACATACATATGCACTATGCAGTGTCGTATCAAGAGTTTTGGAAGCTCGAAATGGACTCCTTAAATGAAGCCCTCCATATATTTCGCGTAAAAAGTTATTTAATACAGAGTCATCATTAAAAAACCATTACAAAACATAGACCATTGTAAAAATTTAAATATATAATCATCCAAAAATAAATAACTATTACAATACTTCAAAATCTATTATTTGAACATTACTTTTCTCGCATTTATAGTTCTAAACGTAAGTCTTAATAATCAAGCTAAAACTGAAAATTAAAAATTGGACTTTTTTTTTCCTAATAAGCTAAAACTAAAAATTATTTGAGTCATATATATACACGACGGATCCCATTAGGGATCCTGCACTTTACTTAAAGTGGGGGACTTACTGAATTCTCAGTTTTCTTGATCAAATTTCAACGATCCGAACAGTTCGATGTGTTTAAAATATGTTTTTAAGAATCCCCAGAGTTTCATTAAAACAAATGACTGGGAAGAGGATTCATAAAAACAAATGAGTGGGAAGGGCTTGATCCGAACAGTTTTCGATAAAACTATACATTTTTTTTATCTAAAAATTGTTTGGATCAAGCCCTTCCTGGTATTTTTTTATTATGATTCCCCACTTGGTCCCTTAAAAACATGTTTTAAACACATTAAGCGGTTCAAATCGTCGAAATGTAATAAAAAAATGGAAGTCCCACACAGAAGTCCTGTGCGGGATTCCTGATGTGATCCTCCATTTTAAACATTTTTCCAGGACCCAAAGCCTTGCTTCATTGACTTATCAAGCCATGGGCTGGCTCTGCATATACAGAAATGATACACACACACAGGGGCGGACAGGGGGGTGCGGGGGGTGTTCGGCCCCTGCACTCCCCCCAATTTTTGACATATTTTTCGTACACTTTTAGATTTTTTTGTAAAATTACTGAAGAGTGGTCCCTGCAAATTAGGCAAAAATGGGAATTCTGCGTCCGCCACTGCACACACACACACATTTTACTTACAAATTACCCAAACACGCACACAAATATGTATGTGTGTGGGTAATTTGTGGGTAAAATTTTCCGGATATGTATCATTTCTGCTGCATATGTGCGGGAACTCCGTTTCTAGTTCTTTTTTCAAATGCAAACATGTGGGAAAGTCTTGGGGACCCCCCCGGATATTTTTCACGTGTATCACGCAAGCCAACTACTTTTGCAACTACTTTGCGTGCTTCGTAGAAGAAATATTTTCCCAGTTCCCACGCTTAACGGACACCCGATCCAATATCAATATATTAGTAGTTATTTTTTATAACTGAAAGTGTACGTAACAGTTTATGCACATCTCAATTAATATTTGTGAACTTAATTCACTATTCAAGTTTTTAGTACCCGAGTGGTCGTATCATTTTTTATGCACTCAACAATTTCGAGATTCTAAAATTAATTGGCCGGGCAAAATTTTCAGTGACCCAGATTTAACCTTGCGATTATTGGAGAGAAGCCAATATTTAATTATGGTCCCATGCCACTTAGTCAAACCCTTCGGAATCTCAAGTCAATATTCGTATAGCACATGGCAGCTAAAAGGGCATATTTCTAGGGTGGACGTGGGATCTCTTTTATGAATATTACACGCTTTTAACTACTTTTTTCTGTCTAAAGTTTTAGTATTGAAAAATCGTATAATTTTCAAATAAGAATAAAGAAATTTTGGGCATTATTTTAGTATCGAAAGATCTTGTTTGGGTCCTATAATTACTTACTAGGGATAACTTATTGTGCAAACATGAAGATTTTTTTTCTTTTTTTGATAACCGGATGTCATGTAAACAGGAAGACTATTTCAAGAATTGGTGTCCTTCTTGTGAATTGTTTTCTGAAAGGTCACTTTAAAATAGGTGGTTGGTCATATGAAATTATAAGCACCTAACAAAATGCATGTGATAAACTACATTTAGCTCATGAATATTGTTTAGGTCTTGTTTGGATCAACTTAATTCGTTGTTAAACTAAAAAATTTTGCTTTCAAGTTTTTCATAGGCATCTTTCAGTCAATATTCTCCAGATGATTAGTGTATGTTTTTTTCCTTGCTATAAGAAATGCTCAAAGGTAAAAAAAAAATAATAATAATAATTAAAAGGCCTGGGGTTGGCCTGGTGGTTAAGGACCGAGACTAATTAGGGGTTTGCTCCCCTACTAAATATTTCTCAATTTTGAAACTTGTCAGGTTTTGTCAATTGCTTTGGCGCCAATTCAGATGGAGGCTCCAAAGCTAAATTAAAGTACGCGTAAACTGGCTCGAACACCTAAATTTATTAATAAAAAAAATATTGGAAAGAAATTAAGTTGATCCAAACAAGGGCTACCTAAGAGCATCTTCAACTGCCTCGGCAGTTCCTCTGTGGGACGAATTGCCGAGGCAAAACCCTCAAATTGCTCACACAGCAACATCGTCGTCGACCTCAACAAAACCTCCTCCGCTACAGTAACTTGCCGGTTTATCGTTTCCGGTTTGGTCCAAGGATGAAATTCTTATTATGGTTGTTTTCTCTTGCTTGTTCCGGCCAATGTAGGCAAAATGCCCAGGACTTCACTGAAAATGCTCAAGAGCATCAGCACTGGTCTCTGGGTGCTGCAATTTAAAGCCGCAATATTCCACAACTAATTATGTTACCAGGGCCACTGAATGACAACATATACACTATTTTCTCTTTGAATAGTACAACTTTGGAATTTACCCTCATGAGCCTGATTTGGCTAAATTGAAAAAACTAGTTTTTTGGTTTTGTTTCGTTTTGTCCTTATTCAATTTTTTTTTTTGCATTTGTTAGTTTTGCGTCAAGATTTTGTGGTTTCTAGATTTATCTCGTCGAAACAAATTCAAAGAGTATAAAATTATGGTCAAAAGTAATAGTTTTTTTAATAAAGCCGAAAATAAACCAAAATAAACCAGTTTTTTGGATTATTTTTCGTCTTTATTCACAAAACTTTAAGTTTGGCTAACAATTTTATACTTTTTAGATTCCTCTCGTCGAGACAAGTCAAGAAACCACAAAAAATTGACTGAAAACTAACAAATGCAATTTTTTTTTTTTGAACAAGGACAAAACCAAAAAACCAGTTTTTTCAATTTAGCCAAATCACATAATCCTTTAATAGAACTCTTCGTCTTCGCTCTCAATCTTGTTGCGTATCTGCTCTCGCAAAATTTAGTAGTTTTGAATGTTTTCATAAGTCGATTTCACACTCGTACTCCTGCTCTCACTTGTGTGCTCATGCACACAAATTATTTGACTAAGCTCACATGAGCAATGAAGGTATGATGTTAAAAAATATGACAGTGGGAAAAGTATAGCATTTGAAGAAAACTAAGGAATTAAAAAAAAAAAAATCAGTAATAAGTTGTAATGACCCAAATTTCCTCCCCAAATTTTTTCCAAATAAAATTGTTTTATTTAGGAAATTTAAATTCTTAATTAGTATTTTTTTTATAACCAAAACCCTTATGTACACATACACTTACATGCATATATACACCCACATACTTGTTATACACATATTCATTATTTATATACATACTTCCACTCTTCTCTCTCCTCACCGCACCACACTCCACCACCAACTTTCACCACTTCTCACTCCACCCCAAATCCCCTGAAAATCAGACTCTGAGAAAGTCGGGTGCAACGTGGCTTTGTAGGTACGTTGCGGAGAAAATTTTGTTGAGTCTGACACGGATGGTGTAAACTTTTTGGTAAACTTGGAATGTTGGAAAACTTTTTCTCACAAGCTTGAACGAGAATCTAGGGATTTTGTAGCGTGGAGCCGTTGATCTCGGTAATCAATGACTCAGGTTTCATCTCAGTAATGAACGGCTCGGATCATGCAAATACCAAGGTGAAATTAGGACCATTGATTGTACAATCAACGACTCGGGTAACGCATTACAATCCTGTAGTCTGGCTCCGCACTACAAGATCCCCAACTAACTTGAAGGAATGGTTGGGCAATCTCATTGAAATTAACAAATGAGTGCTTGATTTGTAAACCGGATCTTTTGGTTGCTTCAATATTGGTTTTTGGAAACAGCTATTTGTATTCAGCCGAGAAACAGGAAGTCAATGGCCTCAGATCTGTTGGGATTTTATTTTTATTTTTATGCTAAAGCAATGCATAAATCCAGAGTACACTGTATACGTGAATAATCATAAAAATAAATCGAAAGCATGTTTGCAGGTTTTTATTGGTCTTTCAATACTGCTTCAAGTACAAAATCCTAAAACTTCTATAATATGTACGTTAATTTTCTGTTTCGAAATTCCCTTGCAGTTTTTTTTTTCTTTGGTCAATACCAATTTTCCACTACGCGTCTACGCACCAATGAAAACAAAACAAAACAAAACCCGATTAGACTGGCATGGTCTTGCTCCCTTATAGATTCAAACTTCGAAACCTCTCGAGTGCTATCGATGCTTGGGAATCAATTAATTCATGTGTAGCTTTATAGCGGTTTTAACCAAACCTCCTGCTAGCCGATGACATGATTGATTCTCCATGGAATTGTCAATATACGCGCATGTAAGTTGACCAAATAATCTCAGTTTTGTATAAAAAAACGTAAAGCAATTTTGAAAAAATTAAGAAACCATGGGATATGTCAATGGAATCCAACCTGAATTTCCACATCAATGCTTTCTATGTTAATGGAAAAGCGTACCCTTTACTAGGACAAGGTTTTGGGTTCGAGTCTCATCATATCTCGTTCCTTACCCCTTAGATTAGTTAGAGTAGATAGGTTTCTGGTACGTAAAAAACACACCCCACTTGAAACCTTCAACTACAATTTATGGTTATTAGTGAAAAGTGAGTTTAGCTATAAAAAAAGAAAAGAAAAGTGAGTTCGGAATGTTGACTAACTGCTACCAACCAACAAAGCAAGACTAGAATTTCCTCAAATTCTCCAATTAATACCTAGCCACCAAAATTACTCAAAAAAAGTACCAACTCCCAAACTTGAGCTCCACCCACTTAATGTTGCTTTCCTGAGCCCTCATGGAAATTTCAATGTTCACCACTTTGGTCTATCAAGTAATAATATTCCTTCATGTGGGTTAATTAAGGTTCTCTACATAATTTTGGAGAAGCTATTCTATGCCTCAACCATCAGGGAGGCAATGAGGGAGAAATAAGTGTGTCGGAGTTGAAACTCTGACCTGGTGAGCGCCATTTAAAACACGTTAATATTGAGCTTCAACAAGATGAAAAGATCTAAATTGATCATTCCGTAATTAACATGGCTTTCCTTTTCCTAGCAAATGAACGGATGTAAATTATTTAAATTTAGGGAATAGGAAACCTTACTATGTAAAATAGGGTTCCGGGCTTCTCTCTCTTTCTTTTTTTCTCCCTTTAATAAATAACAGTGACACTAGCAAAACCTAGGCTTGGTCTTCTTCCGTCAAATAATGGTTTTGAAAGTCCCTGTAATTTCAGTTCGTTTGAAATCACAAGGCTCAATATGATCGATCGTTTCATGAAAAGGATCACAAGTCTCAATTGGATTATACAATCTTTCTTCTTCTTCTTCTCTTTTTCTTCCATGGAGAGTCACTAACCACAGAGGCTAGCTCATCATGTCGATGAGATCAACTTGGATTTCTCCAAGATGACTTAAATTTAAATATCAATATTTATTTTTCTTTCATTTAGAATTTGTTTGTTTGTTGACTGCGTCCCATTAAGTCTAACCAACCACCTGACAAAATATTGGATGAATAATCACTACGGACAAGGACAAACATGAGATTTCACATTTAACTTTTGCAACTTTTGCTGTTGCCAAGGTCCCTGGACAGATTGTTATGTCGACTTAGATTTTGTTCTTGAATGAATTTTATTTCATAAAATTTAATTTTGATAAAATTTAACATTTTCGATGGATTTTAACAAAATTAAATTTTATCTCACAAAATTATTTACAAAACACCTTTATCAACCTTAGATTTAATCTATTGAGAAAATAATGTCATTTTATCACACCTCTAAACAAAACTACATTTTATCTCATAAAATCTATTAAAAAACAAGGCCTTAGCCCCGTTTCACTAATTCAAAAAGTTAAAGAATCAGCTTATTCCAGTTTTTGAGACAGATCATTATCTTATAATATATCACATAAAAAATTGTGAAAAGCAAAAAAAAAAAAACCACCCTTAGTGGAACACCCTAGTAAATATATGAAATGTCATGTTTGTGGTTCCTAAAAAAAAAAAATAGGGAATTTGGTTCAAGCGAAAGATTCTCTTCGTGATGGCATGTGGTGCATGCAAAGGGAACCTTTTTATTGGATTCTTTTCCCTTCCTTGCTTCAGAGTTCTAGTTTTCTTTTCTTTTTTTCTTTTTCTTTCTACTAATGAGGGTCATAAAACAAAACAAACTAACATACGTCATGGCATATGTCATGAGATTATCCTTATTTTGCAACTTGCAACGTACAGTCCCATTTGCAAAACGTGTAGTTTTTTCTGTGACGTAAAAAAATATATTTCTATTGTATTTTTTAAATAAGATACATAAAAAATTATATAGAAAAATATTTATTTAGAGTTTAAAAATGCACGTATTTTTATAGCTGACGTTTAAAAGGGAATGGAGACTGTATTTGTAATGCCCCCAAAATTTAGGTTCGTTAATAAAGATCACATAAATAATAAATAGGGTTTACAACAGTATTTCAAAAGGAAATTACATAGATTTCCCTGCTATTACATTTATTCTCTACAGGGTTAACTAGGGATTCTCTACTCCATTGCACTGCCGTCCATCTCGGCGGTATCCTGTTCTGCTCCGTAGGCCTCCCAGCCATAGTACTCCTCATGGTCATCTCTATAGTCTAACATAATACATCAGAGTTGCAAAGCAACATCGTGGTATTAAGCCAGGGTCACACAAGTGCAACACCGTGAGTGAGAATGCTCAATAGATAGTTCTACCACAACCTTAAACTAGCAATTCTAGAACAATACAGTAGGTGGCAGGTAACAGGTGAAAATCATTTAGAAAACAGTAAGTTCATGTGTAGTCAAATATTTGTGTTAAATAAAATCAGAGTGCAGCGTAATAAAATCAGTGTCTCCTATCATTTTCAGAATCAAAGTGTAGTGTCAGTATCTCGTATCAGTTTCTCATATCTGCATTCTTCTTCAAATTTCATCCACGTCAACATCTCACATCTTTCAAAAGTTATTGGCCCGTTTTCCGTCTCCTTTCAATTAACAGTTACCAATCTTTCCGCTCGAGGTCCCGGCTATCTTGCATCAAGATGCACATTTACAAGATGCAATGTTCGTCTACCCCGCATACACACGTAACATAATCCCGGTTGTCTTGTCTTACTGATTCCCACAGTACGTTTCAAGGTCCGTCCACTATGTGTTGTTCACGCTTCGCCAAGTTCTCTCCTCGAAGTTGGGGCGGCACTCTTGCTGCACTACCGTATTAATCATTCATCACATCATCATTACATTTCCATTCTCATCTCTGTTTTTCATCGTGAAATTAATCGTATCTTTTTCCGAAAATCGTGTTGTGTCGTATTGTCTCGTGAATTGTGCACATGCCATGAATCTTGTAAAAAATCTTTCATTCCAAATCCTTTATTGATAACAGTGTCACTTTAAGTCAAAATCTCATTGGTGACTTTCTTTAGACAAATGAGATAATCAAGAGAGTCCCAAGCCGGATGGTCAGACAGTCGAACGAATCCAGTTACTGTCACCATTCCTTTCTCAGACAGTGCGAAACTTGTCTTTTTTGACAGACCCTCAAGGGTGTTAGCCTTGAGTTATCTCATAGTCCAAATATAGTCAAAACATTTGAACAGTACTTTTAGAAAAATTTTGTCGGCTACTTTCCAAAAATCAGTCGGGCATTATAACGGCGTAATTTCAAAAGTCGATTTTCATTCGGGCATTATAACTGCGTGATTTTGAATAGTTGATTTTCATGCGGATTCTTGAAGTTTGAGGCCAAAATCAGTTGGGTACTCTAGGGTTTTTCTCAAAACCCATCTTGGTAGGGAAATTTCTATTTCTCTTAAATGTATATGAATGTGTATTGTGTGTGTTGCTTCCTACTTGATCAACTCTCCTTTGATTTTGAAAATCTCCTTTAAAAACTCATTTCCTAGTCACATTGGGTTGGGGTTTGTGCTTGATCTATGCTTCTAATGAGTTTCGCCATCAATTAGTTGCTAGACCATCTTAATGAGGCGTGATGAGTTGAATTTTAGTCTTGAACTTAGTTAATTTAAAGTCCTCTTGAATCACCTTGAAATTTTGCAAGGTTGCTGAGTGTTGCTATGCTTGTGGTTGATGATTAAGTGATCTAGTGAGAGCATTGTACGCACAATGACACTTTATTATGCTTTTATGTCGAATAGCGAGCATGATACACCATTGGAAAGACGATGTGAAGCATGGGTTATGTTATGACTTGAGAACAAAAATTAGTATTCAGTTAAATGAAAGTGAGAACATGAAACCATTGATACGGGGCCGAAAGGTAGCCCGGAATGAAACCATTGACACGGGGCCGAAAGGTAGCCTGGAATGAAACTATGGATACGGGGCCGAAAGGTAGCTCGGAATGAAACCATTGATATGGGGCTGAAAAGTAGTCCGAAATTGATTCTCGGGCCGTCCTATGGATATGTCGTGAGAAATTTCTTAATGGGATAACCACAATGTATTAGACCACAATGTATTGGACACATTACGTTATGACCGAATTGGACACGCGCGAGATGTTGGGTACGTATTGAGTGCGAGTTGGGTATGAAGAATGTTAGTCAAGGGAATCAAGTGGCTTACGAGTTGGTTTTATATCCTCTAACCAATAAAATATCTTGGTCCTTATTGCGTGACTTGTGCTTTCTTTGTCTATCACTCACTTACATTTCATTACATTTAGAATTTGTAGACTTTTCTCTACTGGGCTTGTGAGCTCACCCTAATAATTTCAGGTACCCAGCACGGAGCATGAAGTTGGTTGCTTGAAGTGTGTTTACATGTTTGAAAGACCATTGGAGGAGTTACCTCAT
This sequence comes from Vaccinium darrowii, assembly GCA_020921065.1. Classification (NCBI taxonomy): domain Eukaryota; kingdom Viridiplantae; phylum Streptophyta; class Magnoliopsida; order Ericales; family Ericaceae; genus Vaccinium; species Vaccinium darrowii. Next base: position 21,267,795 of record CM037154.1, on the reverse strand, counting down.
CATCATGAAATTTATACTTTTGATAAATGATTTTGTAACTAAATTAAGTTTCATCTTTTGCCATCGGGTTGTAATAACATTTAAAATGTATGTACTTATATTTGGGTTTACGGGTACCCTTAGATAATTGTGGCTCATTGACTATGACTTTCTAAATCTTATGTGGACTTTGGCTTGTTGACCATCCACGTGGAATTTATAAAATGTTTTATCTTTCTAATTTTGAGGGCGTGACAAAGTCAACATTGGAAAGGAAAAATTAAAATTAGTCACATGGCTAAATAGGTTTCCAAAAATGGGATAGATAGGATAATGTAGGGTAAAAGTAGGATATGGTGCATTTAAGGGGTTGTCTTACTTAGTGAGTAAGTCTTGGAGAAAACCCCGGGCTTTTAGATGCGAAAGGATGTAGTACCCGGTGTGCACGCGTTGATTTACAGCGTGAAAAAAAAAAGAAATAAACAAATTTTCATTTGAATAATTTAAACTAAATAATAAATCATTGCAATTCCCGATATCAAAATTAAATACTCGAATTAATAAATCGAAATTTTTATTTATGAAATTTCGAGTTATTATAGTATTATACGGTATACAACACCCTCGTCTAGGGATTAGGTCGATGACATTTTCAACTAAACTCTTAATAAAAATGAGAATAATTTACTGTAACAGTTAAGATATTAGGCACTCTACATTGCCTTTTTGCTATTAGTTTTCCGAGTCTAATCTTTTCAATTAATTAAGGTATTAGACACTCTACATTGCCGATTGCTTCATAAACAAGTCAAACTTAACTTTACTTAAGTTTCTCTCTCTAAAAATCCCCTTTCTCTGGAAGCTTCCCAGATCTGGTTTTGCCGCTAGGGGGGAGGAGGCTCCTCCTCCTCCTCCACCTCTCTCTCCCCTCCCCTTCTCTTTTGCTTCCCCTTCTTCCCTTCCTCCGTCCTTTCCCCTCCGGTCACTATGTCTCTGACCTGTGGTGGTTCAAGTGATGCTGAGCTCCGGCGGGTGATCTTCTCCGGCCGCTGGTTCGTGGGTTGATTCGGTCCGACTCATCCTTTATCTATTTTCAGATTCCCGGTTGATATGGTCCGTGGCGGAGCTAATAAGGAGGCAGGTGTTTTAGGGTGTTTTTTTGGTTGCCCAGTTGGTTTCCCCAATCCGGATGTCGTGTCCCGGTCTGGTTTTCCCAGATCCGGTGGGTGGGATGGTGGGAAATAAAGTTTTTTTTTTTCGTTTTCGTTGTAGTTGTTGTTCGGCTGGAGGTTCTCCGCTGCCGTTGTTGTAGTTTCTTTGTCGTGCGTTGCTGGCCACGGCCGTGTTGGAGGGGATCGTAATGTCCAGAAATGGCAACATCCCCAGATCGGCTCGTGGTATTCCTTGTTTGGTTGGCATCGTGTTGTTCCATTGTTGGATTGGGTTGTGCGTTATTGACACATCGTGGTCCAAGTTATTCTTGGTTCTTGTCTGATGTGTAATCTGTTCCTGTAACCTGATCTTGTGTTAATGAAAAATCTACAATTTCCTTGTCAAAAAAAAAAAAAAAAAAGACACTCTACATTGCCTTTTTATATTAGTTTTCCAAGTTTGACCTTTTCAGTTAATTATCACTGGATAAATACCAAAATTTCTATCGGGAAATATAAAACGTCATAATATCAGTGATATGAAAAATGTTTAGCCAAAAAAAAAACCAGTGGTATGAAAAATAACATGAACCTTACTGGAAAAGTAGACGAGGGAACAAATCTTTGTTATACACATAGGTGATGAATCGATATATTTTGATCGTTTGTCAAACTATATATTTTTAAATCCGTATGATTTCATGTAAAATGATTTCTCAACGACCATGTGAAAGTAAAGAATTCGGATGAATATTTTGAGTCTCCTTTTGCAAACCCCGCAATTAAAAACTACACCATCCCATTCTCAAAAAAAAAAAAAAAAACTACACCATAGAGTTTTTTTGATCAGTACACCATAGAGTTGGAAAGTTGGGAAATTCCCTAAAATTTTAGTAGTGTAATTATAATATCCAATAAATCTGTCAAGACAAAGACCCCCAAACAAAAAATGTTTCGATCAGAACACAGTCAGAGCCGTGTCATTTTGTCCGCAAGGGTTCAGGTTCAATTTCCTCATGCTCTCGATCCTGTCCAATCCAACCCTAGTAACCTCAATATATGACAAATTCATACTATTGCGTGATTAAATTAAGAAGATATGATAGGGACTTTTTTATTACTATTATTATTATATGTACTTTTCTTGTAATTTTTTTAAAAGAACATTTGAAGATGCAGGAGCCCTTAGGGACTTTTTTTGATTGTTGCATGATTAAATTAAGAAAATATGATAGGGACTTTTTTTTTTATTATTATATGTACATTTATTGTAATTTTTTTAAAAGAACTCTTGAAGATGCAGGGAGCTCAATATTAGAAGTTTGCTTTGGGCCCCTAAAATGTTATGGTCGCGTTGTTACGGTCGCTTCGACAAAGAGGAGTTTGACTATAATCTCAATTAAAAATGAGTTTTTGGATAACTTAAAGTACAATCACACAATTGAACATTGTGGGTTTTTCTTGACATAGTTCAAGCTACAAGTACAATGTAATTTTTTTTAACTTGTATGTCTTTTTATTTTTTATGATTGAACATTGTGGGTTATTGCTAAAAAATTTGATCTGTTAACTTGATTTAGTGATGAAAATGAGAAGAGAAAATAAAAGAAAAAGATAATCTTCCAAAGCTCATACTCCTACTTTCTTGTAACTCCTCTACAATCATGATTCCCCAAGTATACAGTTTGAGCAATATGTTAGAAATTCAAACGATGCATGATTTTAAGCTAAACTGCTGACTTTAATTAGATTTCGATTTCTTCTTGTTTATCTATGTGAAAATGTGATATATATTTGATGTTCTACTATATCGTCATTTTGCTTGTTTGTTTTTGCATACGTAAATAAGAATCTCGGTTGACTATGAAACAAGAGCATGTCAAAATCACATATAATTTAGACAATAAGATGATGTCGAAATTTAGAGAACAAGAATTATATGATGATTAAGCTAGTTAGGGTGATGTCCTAACCGGTCCACTTAGTTTATCCAGAAGTAATTTATGATTATATGATGATTAATTTTTATTTTATTTTTTATCGAGAAAGAATAAGAATCAAGAATATCTAAATTTGTTGTTGTGGACATCTAACTAATTTTTATATTCCCTTGATATTTCCTTTTCAACATTTTTTTTTTGTCTTTTTTGTCCTTAATCTTTAAATGTTACATCCTCTCACCAAAGGAACCTTATCCGAATATATAATTTTATCATTATTGATTTATTATCCTATAGTATTCCTATATTGTATATTACTCAATTCAATAATTTTCCTTCATTTGAACAAAATATAATTCTCCTAGCAAAAGTAAAAAGAGAAATTCTCTCTCTCTCTCACAGTAGGTATAAATAATGGGAAGATATTTATAAAAACAAACCTAACCTTTCAACAAATGTCTCATATACACTTGAAATATCCTAAATGTCAATTAAATACCTGTGATTTTCCTTCAATTATCAATTTCCATCTTGTCCAAAAACTAATGGAAAAAGCTGACATGTCACTTTGACTAGGTAACCGTCTAACCGACCGAGCCAACCTGGGTTTTAAAACATTGATGTCACCCTTTCACTTATAATCTCTAGCATTTGGAGGGAAAATTTTGGATAAGAAAACAGAAAATTACTTTCTTCACTCCTAGCAGGCTATCCCCTCTACTCTCTCTCTCTCTCACCATATTCACTAGAGCCATCAAGAACTAGAGAAGAAAAAAGCCCATCCTCTCTCTCCAAAGCTATACGAAAAACCTAATTTTCCCTCGCCAGTCTTCGAACTCGTCAAGGCAAACAATATGCACAGCGGTGTTACGAAATTATGCAGGGCTGGGGTCGAAGAACTTCAAATTTGTAAGCTCTTTTGGCTGAGCTCACGTGCTTGTTTTGGCGCTGAATCCAACTACCCAGCTTCACCACCAAATATCGATGTGTCCCAAAATGTTCTAGTAAAAAGCCAGGTCAACTTATCCGTTAGTTTTTGGACCTAATGAAACCAGGGTGGAATTGGATGGCGGAAGGGATATCACAGGTGTTTAATTGAGATTTATTAAAACCATGTATGTATGAGACATTTTGAAAAGTTAGGTGTCTTTTTGATATTTTTGCTAAATATATACTCCCTGGATCAAAAGACAATTTTGGCCTTGTTCGTTTCCCAGTTTAGTTTTAGTTTTAATTTTGATGACATCATCATTTCTCTCATTTCTCTCTCTATCTCTCTCCACTCATTACACCTGATGACATCATCAAAACTAAACTAAACTATCTAACCAAACACAGTCAAAGTAACTCCTTCCATGCATAATTTTTCAAGTTTTTTCGCATCAAATTAAAGATTTTGATTAGATCAGAAAAATTAAAACAAAATACAATATTTTTCAATCCGAAAATTCCATATCTTTTTAACCCCAAAGGATTGACAAAGTGGTCTTGTCTTGGAACTTAGGGGTAGGGGTGAGCAGGATCCGATCCGACCCGACGGGTTTCGGGCAAGTTAAAAGTATGGTCGGGTCGGGTTCGGGTTAAAAAATTAATGATTTTCGGGTATCGGGTCAGGTGTCGGGTAGGAGATCCTGGAAGTCGGGTAACTCGGCCCGACCCGACCCAACCCGACCAAAACATATCCTAGTATAAGTTTAGTTTTATTACGTGTATAATAATAGATCTGGGTAGGTGGGCATCAGACTTCACGCCCTTTCTCTCTCTTCATTCCAAAGTCCAGACTCTTCCATCCCAAATGCAAAGTGCAAACCCATATCTTCTCTCTCTCCCCTTAGACCTCAACCTCCTCCCGCCGTCCAAACGTTGTCCCCATCCATCCACTCCCCCGGGTGTTCATCTCTAAAAGTCAGATCTCTGTCTCCAGCCTCCATTGACGAGTGACGACGACACAACCAACGACCTCAATCGACCACGGCAGCGGCGATGACACATCCAACGACGAGGATATGTGATCTCTTTCTCTCGCTACTCTCTGTGTGAGATCTGTGTGTGAACCGAAGTTACCAAAGTAGGATTTATTGATTTGTGTATTCTGTCTTTGTGATGAATGATGAATCTGTGAATTTGTCTTCTCTCTCCCTCTCGATCTCTGACAAGAGATCTCTTTTTCTTCTCATTTTTTTTGTTGTTGGCTGAGATCTAGGATTTGGCTAACCCGGCCAACCCGAATCGAACCCGACTGAAACCCGAAAGTCCCGATCCGATCGGTTTCTAGGTTAGTTCGGTTCAGGCTCCATTTTTCACAACCCGATCAAATCTGACCCGACTCGAACCCGACCAAAACCTGATGAACCCGACCCGTGCTCACCCCTACTTAGGGGTTTGCTCCCACCTAAGGTTTCAAGTTCGATTCCCCTGCTAGCAAACTTTTGGGGCCACTAGAGTTATGCTCGGTCGTTACTTCCAAAGCCTCGAATTTAGTTGAGGTGCGCACAAGCTTGCCAGGATATCCGATAATCATAAAAAAAAAATGGGGCGCTTAAATAATCATCCTTTTACTCACTTAAAATTAGAAAAATCATCCTGAGCCTTTTTAGAAGTTATGTTTTCATCCCGAGATTCAAATAAACCCACTTTTGCCCTTGATTAAATATATAAATATATATACTAAGAGATTATGACTAAAACGAATGTTTTCATCCAAAATTAATTATGTTTCTATCCAAAAAATCTTTACCATAGGCCAATATTTTTTTGATGGAGACATAATTAATTTTAAAGATTTTTTTGGATGGAAACATATTTAATTTTGGAAGAAAAAAACATAATTAATTTTGGATGAATTTTTGGATAACTAATTTCATCCAAAATTAATTATGTTTCCATTAAAAAATTCTTGGCCTATAGGGTAAAGATTTTTGGATGGAAACATAAAGAATTTTGGATGGAATTCATCCAAAATTAATTATGTTTCCATCTAAAAATTTCTTTGACTATAGGGTAAAGATTTTTAGGATGAAAACATAAATTATTTTTTCCGTTGTTCTTTATATTTTCATCCAAAAATTCTTGATCTAGTAATCATGGTTTAAATTTTTTAGGTGCCGCATGTGCAAGCCAAATTCATAAAGAAAAGCGACCATGGTTAAAATCAAACTAGCAATCATGTCAATGGTTTTTGACAATTTTTTTACTATGATTCAATATGTTAATTCAATAATTATTACCATGTTCACAAGTACAAGGAGAGCGTACATACTCCTTATCTATACAGGCCCGCGCAGAGGCTGTTTTGATTTTTTTACCATGATTTTTGATATTTTTTATTTTTTACAATGAAATGTCGATTATGTGGTTGATATGTTTTACTAGGATTCAAATAATCATGGTAAAAAAAAAAAACCCATAAAAAATGGTAAAATCGAGTAACCATGATAAAAATTAAAAATGATTGAGATAATGAGCCAGAAATATGGTTAAACGTAATTCCAACAACAATTATGATAAGATATCACACCTCTTTTGAATTTCCATCATTTCGAATTCCTTGATTTTAGGAAGGTGAATAACTTACCAATTCAAAAAATATCTTAATTTTAGGGTGTGTGGATAAATTAAAAGTAACTAAATTTGAATTTAAAAATTACTTATGTTTTATGTATTTTCATCCTCCAATATATATGTTAACAAAAATGATAGGTGCAAGGAAGATTTGCAAGAGTAATAATGATATATCATAAGGAAGAGTAATAATGATATATCATATTACAAGAGGATGAAAACATAATTTCATAAAAAATGACAGATGAAAATCTATTGATACCTAAGGGTGAGTTTCCGAATGGATTTTATCAAAATCTGATAAAATCAAGCCTTTGATTTTATCCATTCAGAAACTGAGTTGATAAAATCTTAGATTTTTGCATTCAAAAATCTAAGATTTTATCAACTCAATTTTCTGAATGGATAAAATCAAGGCTTGATTTTATCAAATCTTGATAAAATATAGATAAAATCCATTCGGAAACTCACCCTAAAAAGCGAATGAATATTTAATTACTGATAAAAAATCCATATGTTTTCTTTTTGCAGGAATATCATTTTGGTACGGAGGAATCAGTAACCAAATTTCTCTCACTACAACCGGTTAATCCGGTATGCTCTAGTACTACTTTGGTGGTTAGATTAGAGGACTGGATAGGACCTGTCCGTAAACAAATTTCTCTCTCTCTCTCTCTCTAATATTTTCTCTCTCCCCCTCTATATATACGAGCTACCACAAATATGCTCTTTTTTTCCCCTTCTTCGTCTTCTCTCTCCCCATTCTCTGGTTTTCTCGCCCGGCCAATTTCCGGCGATATTTCCGCCGGCTTCCGACTCCTCACAGCCGGAAAATCTCACCTTCCGCCATTTCACCTCTCGAAGGTTTCCCCTTCTCTCTCCATCTCTTAATACTCTTTTTTCACCCCAATAAAACTTGTAGATCTGGTTTCTCCTCCACAATCTAGTCAATTTCCCCCATTTCCTCGTTAAAGCTCAAAACTTTGCCGCTTTTACTGGGGTTTCATTCGTTTATTTGACTTCATATTATTAGTGGGTTGGATATATATTTTCTGAATTTTTCTTTCCGACGGATCTCGATTTTATTTCATAATCTTATGGGGATATGGCAATGTAGTGCCAAATAAAGCTATTGATCTTCTCTTAAATTTTATTATTTGTTTATTTTGGGAAACTTATCTTGAAGGAGAAGGTTTACTATGGCAATTGTTTCTTTCTTTACCTATCCTGTGGATGAATGTGCATACGAAAATTTAATTTATTCGATTCTCTCCATTTTGTCTGTTATTGGTTGTGGATACTGTATGGGATAAGTCCAATTTGGTTAGTTATTTTTATCTTGAATATCTACCACAACTGGAAGGTGGTTATACTTTTTTATTTTGTTTTCTAAATTTATCAACCACATTTGGAAGTTTTTATACTCTTTATTTTATTTTCTAAATTTGGAAGTGTTGCTGATGGATAAAAGTAATTTTTTGTTTTGGTTTGTACTATGGATAACAGAGGGCCGCTATATATCAACACTGTGATTCGACCTGATTCTTCATTCGTGTAATCTTTCCAAACATGGAACCATCAAAGATCATCCAATTAGCAGTGGCAGAAAAATTTACAAAAATCTGGTGACATATAACATTGCTCGGTAGTAAGACTTCATCAAATTTTGGTTTACATATTGTTAGGCTTCATTTACTGATGCCCTGTTCCTGTTTGTTTGTAGACGTTCCTGTTTCGGTCGATTTTTTATCTGGATTTCCTTCAGTGTTTTGCCTTTTTATTAGTATCCATAGGTATGCTGTTCCTCAATGTAAACCTCTCTTTTTGAATCAGGCTATCTCAGGCTTGAATAGCTCTAAAGCATGGATGGTATTAAGGAATATGGGCTTAGAAACGTGAGTTCTCATTGCTCAATCTCTGAAATGGACGATTACGATCTCTCAAAGCTTCTTGACAAGCCGAGGATCAATATAGAGAGGAAGAGATCCTTTGATGAGAGATCGCTTAGCGAGTTGTCAATTGGCTTATCAAGAGGCCTAGATATCTATGAGAGTTCTTACTCACCTGTCGGACGGTCGATACTAGATACCCCTGCTTCATCGGCTCGAAACTCTTTTGAACCTCACCCGATGGTTGCTGAAGCCTGGGAAGCTCTTCGCCGATCTATGGTGTTCTTTCGTGGCCAACCGGTTGGCACAATTGCCGCGTATGACCATTCTTCTGAGGAGGTTCTTAATTATGATCAGGTATGATGTTTTGATCTAACACTTCGAACGTGTCAATCTTTGAAGTTGATTTGGAAATTTTCACCATGGACCAGTGGCGGAGCCAGGAATTTACTTCAATGGGGGAATCTATTAACGCAAGTATTTCTACATAATGAACAATAATAAGATAATGAAACTTCTATGCAGCAAAAATGAGAATGCAACTAATACTTTCGTCAATATAGTATTGGAGATAAATTCCTACAATTGGCTCAATTAAATTTTCACCTCATATGCTGTTTCACTGAACAAACAAGGCCTGACACTCGATTGGTTACACAGTGGAACAGGGGATAAATAGAACATCCTACATTTGCTATGGTGAAAATTTCCGAAATCTGAGACTATTTTTTTACCGGCTTTTTATTAATCACCGTGTCTGGTTGCTACAAACATTCCTTTTTTGCACATTATGGGATTTCATAATTTGACGGTCTGGATTCTAAAACTGGTATGTAGATAGAAGTAAAGTGTAATCAATTTAAAGTTCCACCACAGACAGACAACAAACATTGAAGTCAGGTTTGATTTTGATGGCGTTTATTGAATTTAAAAATTTACCTGACTTTTGTTTGTTGTCTAGGTTTTTGTACGAGATTTTGTACCTAGTGCCCTCGCTTTTCTAATGAATGGCGAGCCTGAGATTGTAAAGAACTTTCTACTAAAGACACTACAGCTTCAAGGGTGGGAAAAGAGAATAGACAGATTTAAACTTGGGGAAGGGGCAATGCCAGCTAGTTTCAAAGTTCTTCATGATCCCATTCGTAAAACGGATAGTATAGTAGCAGATTTTGGTGAGAGTGCAATTGGAAGAGTTGCTCCTGTTGACTCTGGATTCTGGTGGATTATCCTGCTGCGTGCATATACAAAGTCTACCGGTGATTTAACTCTAGCTGAAACACCTGAGTGCCAAAAGGGAATGAGGCTTATAATGTCCCTGTGTCTGTCAGAAGGATTTGATACGTTTCCAACCCTGCTATGTGCAGATGGATGCTCAATGGTTGATCGAAGAATGGTAAGTTTCAGGTATACTATCAAAGTTCTAAACGTAGTGTATAGCTCTTCCAAGACCCAACATTCGAATCAAAATGCTTGTGTTGCTTTGCTCTTCTAAGACCACTCTAAGTATTCCTTTTGGCTAATATTTTTTTGTTTGGTTCCTGTCAAAATTATGAAGGTAATTAGAAAGAAAGATTGCAAAGGTAGGAGGACAAGTCCTCAAAGTCTACAAATAGGTCTCAAAATCTAGAATGATCGTAGATAATAGCATTCCTTTCTTATTTTTTTTATTGGCACAATGGCATTCCTTTGAAAGACGGAGATACTGATACCCAAATAGAAGCTATGTTATGAAAATGCTAATGACTGCTTCTAGGGCGGTGAATAATGTGTAAAAAATATGTCGATATATCAAAATTAAACTGAATTATGTGAATGTTTATTGGAATTCTAACCTTTTCGGCATTGTATGAGTATTATCGTTGCACGGGGATTCAATTTGCTAAGCTGGGCCGGCATTGACGCATGCGGGCTCGGCTAACCGGAGACAGACGACCACAGTCCCGACCCATCTTCAAATACACCACCGGATCAGGCTGCCCATTGTGCTGTGGTTAGCTGGACTGATGTAGTAATCTTGTCCCATATTCATTTAGTTTTTTTGTTATTACATTTAAAAGGCTTTGCTCGTAGGAGTGGAGCTGTGACTATAAATGATGGGAAAGTGGAAGTTTTAAGCCAATTTATAGTTGAAATAGTTATGCTCCTTAGTGAATGAACCAAATAAAAAATTTAAATACTGCTGATTGCCAACAATGTGAGTTCAACTCCATGCAAAAGTCAGTGGCATGATTACTTTTGTTCGTAAAATGCATGAACATTCTCCTAGTTATGTTTGTTAATTTAGATTCTTGCATTTTTTTTTTTGGTGATGCATAAATATGAGAATGGGAACATAAAATCTTTTTCTAGCTGCATCTATGACTTGCGGAAGCTTGTTCATAACATTTTTTTGGGCTTCATGAATCGGGGCGGGCCATGATTTACTTATCGAGGGTGCTGGATCTTACAAGTTCAAGTGTAACAAATATATTAGAATGCAAGCCCCCAGGAAAAATATCAACAGTTACCATTTTGGCTTTGTGTGATAGTATAATAAAAGCATAATTGTTTTTACTACGTAGTACATACAACATTACAACTCAACCAATTGCTAAAGATGAAAGGCTTGTTGAGTTCTTAACTTCCAAGGCCATTGGATCATATACTGACGAGATTTTCTACAATTAACGTATTTCATTTACTTCTATTTCTTGGGTTAAATACCTTCTCGTGAATTGGTGCATACTAGAGGCCCAACTTACTCAAAGTCTTGGGAGTTAAAACCTAAAATAATTGATTAGGAGCCACACCTATACAATTTGGTTTCCTATATTATACGAGGTTTGGGCCTTATCTAGGGGGTGCCATTGCACCACGATTTTGCTACTATGATATGTATACCACATACAGAAAATAGGGGATGCCATGGCGACCACCCCAAGCCGTAGGTCTGCCACTGATGCAGCGCTGAATGCAAAAATCAGCAGAATTGATGCAAGCAACAAAAACTATGCATCCTCTACAATCTATGAAGTGACCCAGCTCTTTGGCAGTTCCACATTTGCCAGTACGGGTGGCCAGTCTGGTGAACTGATATATATGGATGTATTTGTGCGAGTCTGTGTGAATATCATGGAGGAAACATGATCACTCGGTTCTGTTATTCAACCATTACCGAAACTTAATTCAATTTTAGTTTCCAAAAAAGAAAAAAAGAATAAAACAAATCCACATTTGACCTTAATTCTTCTTTCATTTCGTGACATGGAAGCTCTATAAGAGATTTCTTGTTCCCCCAACTCTACATGTTGGCATATACTAATGAATATCATCATTTTTCAGGGTGTTTATGGTTATCCAATTGAGATTCAGGCACTTTTCTTTATGGCATTGAGATGTGCTTTGGCAATGCTGAAACATGACGCGGAGGGAAAAGAGATGGTGGAGAGAATAGTTAAGCGCTTGCATGCCTTGAGTTATCACATGCGGAGTTATTTCTGGCTTGATTTCCAACAACTAAATGACATTTACCGCTACAAAACGGAGGAGTATTCTCACACGGCAGTTAATAAATTTAATGTTATTCCAGATTCAATCCCAGAATGGGTATTTGATTTTATGCCAATGCGTGGGGGCTACTTCATTGGCAATGTGAGCCCTGCAAGGATGGATTTCCGATGGTTTGCTTTAGGCAATTGTATCGCTATTTTAGCTTCCTTGGCGACTCCTGAGCAATCTGCTGCTATAATGGATCTTATAGAAGCACGATGGGAGGAGCTGGTTGGAGAAATGCCTTTGAAGATATGCCATCCTTGCATAGAAGGTCATGAATGGAGAATTGTAACTGGTTGTGATCCGAAGAATACCAGATGGAGTTACCATAATGGAGGATCTTGGCCAGGTTCTTCCACTGAGTTCTATATGTTCTTTTAATTCCTCAGTTTTGCTTTCTGCAATTATGTTATCATACAGCATTGATGAAACAGTACTTGCTATTGCGTATTCATGCAAATTTTAGTTAGTACACTAAGCCAGGCCCTGTTTATATCACTTATAAGTTAGCTTTTTAGATTCTAACCATTAAGATTATTAGCTTAAATCACTTTAAATAAGTTATAAGTCCGTTTTGGTGTTGCTCTTTATAAGGTGTGCCAAAAAAATTCAAGTTGTTTAGTAAACTTTGGTAAAAGCTGTTTTGCTAGTTTTATGAGGTGAATATCCACAATTTCCTTTCGACCACACTTTCCTTAATTGGAAAGAGCATGGGCTCGTTCGTCCAATGTATTTTCGGAACTCCTAATAAGCAAAGTTTTGGCTTAAAATAAGTTCATCTTTCTGGGGTAAATAAGCTGAAAAAACCATATAAATCATGATTCATTACTGATACGAAACACAGTTTAGTCAGCTTATAGACTCTAACAGACATGTGATAGCTCTTGCTTGCCTGAGAAAAAATTATATGGTTCTCCCCATATTAACCATCTAACCTAGTGCAGTATTAACCCCGTTACTGTTAATGTTTTAGGGTGTATTTCACTTTTGTACACGCAAGTATGATTTGAAAGTATGGGAGTCCATGAGACAACTTCATCAATTCTTATTTTTATTGAATAATATAAGCAACACTTCTTGTTTATCGTAGTTTTCTTATTCTGCGAAGCTCACAGTAAGGAATGTTGAGTTCTGAATCCTAGTTTTGTCGTCCTCTAAGATTTTGGGATAGAAGGATTAACTTGATTAGTCATTGTAATTTTATTCTTTTATTTTGATTTAGTTGCTGGTTTTCGAAAGATTGTCCAAGTATTGAGGTAGATTTATTGCCTATGTATTTGGTTTGTATTCTATGGGACCTTGCTTAGTGCAAGACATAACACAATCCATAAATGGATGCGAATTGACTAAATGGGACTCCCTCATTTCCTGATTTACCTTCATTGCTGGAGTTTCTGCATTTTTTGTTATCAAAAAGTGAAAACTAGAGTTCCCTAACAATCCGTAAAAAACCCTAACAGTATGAACACAATCACTAAGTTAAACTCCCAACACAAATCCCGCAAGCAATCAATCAAAGAACACCAGGATATACGTGGAAAACCCTGAATGGGTTAAAAAGCCAGGGGAAGGAATCAAAATCACTATAATCATTGTGTAGTTATACATATACCTATCCCAACGAAGTAAATTCTCACAAAGTTCTAAGTATCACCTGCCGAATTACACAGACACTGCACTAAGTGATCTTAATCGCCAACGCCTTGAATCGCACAAGCCTTCCAAAAAACTACTTCCATAAATCCATCGGAAGAACTCGATGTTGATAGTTTAATGATGTTGAAACCTCTCAAAGCTCTTGAATGAGATCAAAGATCCATAACTCTTGTTTTTGCTTCAAGAAACTTTACCTTGGCTGCTTGGATGCCCTAGAATGAAAAAAACGACGTTCTTTTATATTTGCTGCAGTTCCGATCGATCGCATTCAAAACCGATTGATCGGTCCATTGGTGAACCGATTCACTTTAAGAGTTCCACTGCCCGATTGATAAGCCGATAGATCGGACCATTGGTCTATCCAAACTAAAACTGCACATTGTTCCTCTTTGTGAAGTCGATTGATCTACTATCCCTCGAATTACATAAAAATGATTCCTTCCACTCTATTCCTATACAAACGTGCTACTTAGAAAATGAAGCAAAAATTATAAAATTACAACTTGATATAAATATGTGTTTTGTCATACGGAATTGCCAAAACAAGAAGACTCCGGAATTTGGTCTTTACAAAAAGAACTGTGTTGCCCAAGGGAGAGAGAGAGAGAGAGAGAGAGAGAGAGAGAGAGAGAGAGAGAGAGATTTGGCTCTTTAGGGATTTCTACTTCAGAAATGGCGCAGAATTAAGCGTATTTTCAGTTACTATGTTGGAAGGACTCTTCGTAATGTATAAAGGAACTGTGTCTAACACCATGAAACCTGGTTATGATTATAGCATCTGTGTCCACCATGTGTGGTTGGATATTCATCTAGAAAGCATATTTGTAATTCCAGCTTACTGTAAAAACCATGCATAAAAAACTCTCATGTTATGCATGAAATACTCTGGCACCTTCTACCTACCCTTTTTTAACCAAGAAATAGAAAGCAATTACTAAAACAAATGAATATTTGGCCTTGTCTCCTCTTGTACTTGAAATGAGAGCTGGATAGATCCAACACTTTGACATGTACCCACGTGTGACGCCCGTACCAGGGTCCATGTAAACATTAGAATCTGTATGAAATCCTTCAGAATCTCCTCACTATTATTATCCAAGCAGAAGTCCCATGTTTTTCTCTAAGTTTTTACTTCCCTGCATCAAGAGCTAATGTGTTGTACCCTGTTCAGTTCTGCTTGTTTTGGTGTTGAGAGATCCACCATGGAACCAATTGTAGATTTGGCTTTTTAAGTAATATGGTTCTTTGGTAATGCTAATGAACTGACATGCTTTCCCTTGCATGTTCATTTTCTCTCCCTATTTGGAATGCAGTGCTTTTATGGTTGCTAACGGCTGCCTGCATTAAAACGGGACGACCCCAAATCGCAAGACGAGCAATCGATCTTGCCGAGAGCCGCCTGCTCAAAGACAGCTGGCCAGAATATTACGATGGGAAACTAGGGAGATATATTGGAAAACAAGCCAGAAAATATCAGACGTGGTCAATCGCAGGATATTTGGTGGCGAAAATGATGTTGGAGGATCCTTCACACTTGGGGATGATATCCCTTGAAGAGGACAAGCAAATGAAGCCTGTGCTTAAGAGATCCTCCTCCTGGACCTGCTAGAGAACATAGCAGCACAAAAGAGTAGACAGAGAAACAGAAGGTGAGAGATCTTGTTATTTTATTGTAACAGAAAAAGAACACTATTCTTTTGGCAAATTTCAATTGTAGGGTTTTATTTTGAAGTTTGGGTTCTGTGTACATCGGAATTTGCCAGACTAGTAACTTTGTTTCTGAAATAAGAGACTTTTTTTTATTATCTGTGTTTGTATACTTGTCGATGCTATGCAGTAAGACGCTCCAATGATGTTTCTAAGCTAAATTTGTGTACTAACATTCGTTTCATGTTTCTAGTGTGTCACACAATTCTCTGAAGCTAATGTCTTCTCAGTCTGGTTTGTTCTCAGAGTTGCTGGCTTATTTTTCTTTTCCCTATCTTTTACGAAAAATAAGTCATCTGAAGATATGTAACGGCTGTTTTTGTTTAGAAGTTTTAGTTTAGTTTAGTTTTTCAATCATTACCTTATTATCTCTCTCTCCAATCGTTATTCGTCTTTTCACTTATCATTCTCATTTTTTTTTCTCTCTCTCTCCACGCATTACCTACATCTGCAATCATTACCCTATTTCCTTCTCTACTCATTACCCTACAAACAAAACGAACACAGTATTTTCACATCTCTCTTTGGTTAGTTACCGTGCAATTTGAAGTTGCGGGAAAGCAATGGCTCCGAAATCCTCTTTCTGAATCCTTGTCCCATCTTTCTGTTGCTGGCCCCCTTCTGTCTGCATCCTTATCCCACCTCTCTGTTAGGGATATGAGGGCATAGGACTGGGAGCGATTAACAGAGGGCATAGGACTGGGAGGGAAAGAGAGGATCTGGAACCACAAAAAACACGAACTTGCTGTATCTGTCTTTCTATGGTAACCGCCGAAAGAAGAAGGTTCACTAGATCTATCTCCTGAGCGATTCTATGACTTTGAGCTGTTCGTATCTCAAGCCATGCTGTGTCCTGAGCTGTGTCATGTCCTAAACTATGAGTTAAGCGTGGCTTATGTGGGAAAATTGGAATTTTTCTATTAAATATTTATGAGTTTTGACCCTCAAATTAAAGTGGGAACCACTCCGGGAGAGATGGGCCCCTAGTGGCAATAGACTCTCCCATGTTAGGAGTTTAATCCGGTAGAGGAATGCACAAATTCTAATTGGAGATGAATGAGAAATTCTCTCAAAGTGGGTTTAATCACCGAAGGAGCTCCACATACACTTTGTGGGTATGGGCTTCAACCGCCCAGACCGAACTGTGACCGGGGCTGGGGTTGTGGGTAGAGAAACTTCCGGAAAGAGTCTGGGGCCGGGGTCTTGGGTAGAAAAACTACCGGAAAGAGTCGCAACTGTGGTTGTTAAAAGAAACATTCCCAGAGGTTATTAGCATCTAATTGTAACTAAAGGAAAACATTCCCAATTCCAAACCACCAACCCAAGACTCGACAACCAGACCAACCAGTCCCCCAATGTAAATGCCCAATCAGCCAAACCATGGAGCTCAATACAAATTCCAATCGGATAACATTTCCGGTCCAGCAAATACACACCTACATGCACTGGTCCGGCAGATACCCACCTACATGTGCTCGTATTATCCCATCTAAGTCAATCCGCCAATGCCAACAACCAAAAAAACTGAACACCATTCCGCCACTACCAACAACCAAATGTCTAATCATCACAAAAACGACTATCTGCCACATGACACTAAATATGTCCAAGTAAATGGGTTTACATTTTTTGTTGTTGTGTTTACATTTTTTTCATTCTATTCATGGAAAATTAGAAAATTTGTTAAAAATTCTAACAATATGATATGTAATTTATTGATATTATTGATATTATTAGTGTGATATATAATGTTAATAATTTTGATTTGATTATATATATATATATATATATATATATATATATATATATATATATATAGGACCAGCTTCTTATCAGGACCCCCGTTTTTGCACAGTATCCGGACCCTTTAATCGCAGCCGTTGGATTCAATCCAACGGCCCAGCCTCAGTCTTTCATTAACGTTGAACCCCCTTCATTAACTGAACCCTTTAAGGGTCAGGGGTCACTAACAAAATCCCTAACTTCTTCTTCCCCCTCTCATTTTGACGCTGCTTCTGGAGAGAATAGAGAGAGGCGACTCCTGAGAGAACAACGACGAACGACGACGACGATGACGATGACGATGACGACGAGCTCCACCACTCTTATTCACTCCGATCGATGTTCCCCAAACTCACACGTTTTCCCGCACTTTCCCACATAACGTGATTCAGAAGAGAGAGAATACTTGAGAAACTCGCGATCGCGATTGAGGACGACGAGCTCGCACTCCACTCTCTCTTTCCAGACTCCGATCGTAAAGGAACCCTGGACGAAAAGGTATCTCTTCTCTTCCTCTTCTCTCGCTGTTGTTTGAAGTTAGGGTTTATAATTTGTGAAGTTAGGGTTTCAGATTTGTGAAATTGTGAAGTTATGGTTTCAAATTTTTGAAATTTGTGAACTTAGGTTTTCAAATTTGTGAAATACAATCATGAACCTTGCCCAGTAAACACATTGACTGTGGCAAAGTAATTCCAGTTTTTCCCCTTCTATTTTATTTTCTCATTTCAACCTCACTCTCCACCACCGGCCTACGATTCAAAGCAACGTTGGTTATACTTTATTACTAGACTTGAAACCCTAGGGAACTGCTACCTACTGGGAGGCTTGTATCAAGACTGCATTTGCATTTGAGACAGTTAAATGTGCTCAAGATTCTAGATACATGGTTTCCTCTTCTATGGTTTTATGTTAAACTTGATTGGCAAATAAAAGAAGTTTTGGAGGCAGTGGTATGGTTACTATTCAATGTTAAATTTTGAGGTAGATCTCGCATTTGATAGAAACTCAGTTAGGTAAATGCCTCCTCCCATAAGAAAAGTTGCTTTCCATAATTGAGCATATCATGTATGCTTAAGCCTTCTTGTTATTTCTTTTCCCTTGATATTTCCTCTTTTGTTTTCAGTGGTTGACATGTTGGAAATTCGTCCATTTATAGTGTCAACATATTGAAACAAGTATTTTGATACCCAATCCATTAAGTTTCTTAAACAACCACCACTGTTTGACTTATCTTCTTCTTTGCAATCTTGAGCCTTTAAACTAACTTTTGTCCTTGGTCTTCTGTGTTTGTTTATTAAGTTCTTTTATTTTTTTATTTTTTCCTACAGTATCTTACTTCCACTGCCCAGGATGGACCCATATGAATGTGCAGTTTTATATTTACATGTGTTCCGAACTGTTGCTGCAGATGATATGCTCATGCAGATGATATGCTCATGCAGATGATATGCTCATGTATTCAGTTGCTGCATTCCATCTGAAGAGATTCAAGAATTATGGCTCCTACGTTGAGAAGATTGACAAGCATGTGGAGTTCCCATTGGAGCTAGACTTGTTGCCCTACATTGACAAGCTTCTCCTTTTTACCTTTTTCTACATTTTCAATCAACTATGTAAATATTGTAATTTCTTTTCCTGCAAAACTTGCAGCTGATTGTTTGGGATGAGATTTACATAATTGTAAAGCAAGATATGTAAACATCAGGAGTTGGATCATTTGTTCTTCTACCATGTATAACTTCTAATATTAGCCAAGACAGTTTGTAAATTGATGCAAGAGAATTTGGCTATTTGGAAATTAGAAGTGTTCTTCGAATCTGTTAAAGGTTTTTTGAATTTCCCAAGGAAGTTGCAGTTTGTTATGTTTGAGTTATGGAAACTGCAGTTTGTTATGTTTGAAGTATCTTTTAGACCACAAAGTATGCCGAATTGTTTCGACATTCAAGACATGGTAATACATTATTGCTTGGATTAAAACTGCAAAGAACACAACAAGAAGCAACTGGAACTCTGATACAAAGTACAAAAAAAATCTTTCTTCCATTCATTCATAAACAAGTACAAAAATTGTTCATTAACCATGAGCATTTTTGCAACACTAAAAGGTGTTCACAACACTGATACAAAGTAGTAACACTTCAGGTTTCCCTTCCTTATCGTTCATGGTTTTGCCAACTTCTGAAAATGTGTTGGCTTCTAAAGAAAAGCCTTCCTGAGAAGGTATTGTTTCAGCTGTGCAAGTGACAGCTCTCCTTTTTCTTAGGCTTCAATACACATGGACCTATTTATGCCTGCAAACATAAGATTGGCAACCAAGTTAGAAGCCATTTGATGCACAGACATAAGATTGGCAACCAAGTTAGAAGCCATTTGATGCACAACTCGCAAATACAATAAAAACAAGCAAAATTTGAAGCTGTCCTTGTTGATTTTGCTGGTTCAAAACACCAATTCTGTGACTCATATAAAAGGGTCTGGACATTCATGTATTATTACCAGATTTCAAGCCAATGAAGTTACCAGAAGTCAAACATAACCAACTGAGCTAAATCGGGCAATGAAAAACCTATCTATTGGAGGACTCTGAACTTGCTCACATGCTCAATGAAAATTAGAATATTTACAAGTGACACTAATGCTTGTACTGGCAAGATAACTGAATCACAATTTTACCTTGACAAGAGGAATAAACCAATCAACCAAATCACTCTCCCTCATTTGGGATCCAGTTCGGCACAATGACTCAACAAGCATGCTAAAGAAAGTAAATCTTCCAAACAAGCATGCTCGATCCCCAAATTGGCTCAGAAAGGTATCCTCTTCCAAATTCAATGACCACAAGAACAACTACATAGGTATATTACAAAACAAACACTGCAATTGAAAGTGAAAATCCAAACTGGAGCTAGAATTGAAAGTAATATCTAAAGAAAGTAACCAACGCCAATGAAAATTGTATTTACCAAACCAGCCAAAACACAACCAGAATATGTTCCTAATTTCCGAATACAAGTGCAGCTACATTATTACCCAAAAAAAAAAGTGCAGCTACATTTAACAAAATACAACTAGAAGTCTCAACAACCCTTCACCGATACAACATCTAAGCCAAAACACAAGTCTAAGAAGAAAATAATTTTCATTGGCGTAAACTATATGAAAAAATAAATAAATAAACTGTATGAAAAAAATAAATAAATAAATGGCTGAAAGAAAATTTATAATGTTAAGATTTCTTGCACTTGACCCATGAGTTTGACGGGAATATCCTCAATGAACAGTATGAGTATTCAATTTTTTGCACTTTACCCATGAGTTTGGTACCAATCGTTCATCCCCACCCCAAACACAGAGAGATAATACAAGTAGATCGAACCATAACCCTAGTTTTTGTGTTTGAAGGACCGTAACCCTAGTTTCTGTGAGACATCGAATCACACGCCAAAGAGAAAGATCGAGATAAACAAAAGGAGAGATACCATGTTTGCAGCGGTCGTGGGTTGTGCTGCAGGAGTCGGAAAGCTCCTTCTTCGAAGTCTTCTTGTTCTTCTTCACGAAAATCTTTGTCTATGGTTCGATTTCTTCTTCCTTCCTTCTTCTCTTTCTTCTTCTTCAGATGGAACAAACCCTTGTTTCTCTCTCTTCTCTCAGATCTGGATATCGTCAAATGAAAGGGTGAATAGAATTTGGGGGTTTTGTTTGTTGACCCTTGACCTTTTCACCCTTTCACCCATTCGTACAGACCAAGGGGTCATTTTAAACTCCATCTGAGCCTGGGCCGTTGGATTTAATCCAACGGCTGAAACGTGAGGAGCGGAAACTTGCCCAATTCAGGAATCCCGGATAAGAAACGGTTCCATATATATATATACTGTACACCACACTTCCCCTCCAAACTCCCGGATTTTCTTAAGTTACGGACCTCATTGATCCCGATCGAATTTCGATGATCCGAACCGTCCAATGTAATATCTCTGTTTGCTTTCATAAATAAAAGAATAAGCTTGTGAGCATTGTCATAGTTTAATTTTAATGTACGAATTTATTAGTATATTGAAAAACAAAGGGGTGTTATTGACATTCACTTTTCTCTACTGACACTCTGTTTTTGTTATATTTATTATGTAAATTTATTCTTGCACTTTATATGTAAAGACAAAAAAGGGAGTGTTAATCAAGAAAAAGAGAATGTCAATATCAATTCCCAAAACAAATGCTAAACTAAGTAATACTATATATGTTTAGATAGAAAAACATATATTAGTGAGTCCCTGGAGTTGAAATTCTAGTTACTCCAATGCAATTCCTTCCAACTTCAAAATCATTGTCTCGAGTAATAAATACTCCATCTCCGAGAGAGAGAGTGAGAACCAGAGAGGAAGTGGTTGAGGGCCTTCAGGGCAGCCTTTGGATGTCCTTTTTCCTTTTTGTGACAGGAAAGAGAGGAGAGAGAGGTAAAATAGTGTACACATTTGCTATGTATACAGTATACTTTAGTCCTCTCTTTTTCTACTGTCGTAA
This sequence comes from Vaccinium darrowii, assembly GCA_020921065.1. NCBI lineage: Eukaryota > Viridiplantae > Streptophyta > Magnoliopsida > Ericales > Ericaceae > Vaccinium > Vaccinium darrowii. Next base: position 21,246,078 of record CM037154.1, on the reverse strand, counting down.
CTCACACCAAAGATTAAAAAAACACCTCAAAGTGTCTAACAGAGCATTTTTTTTGTCATTAAATAAGAGCATTTCATGTCTAATAGAGTATTTTTTGTCACTCCAGATGTTCTCCAATGGATTTTATCAAAATCAAGCTCTTAAAGTTATCCATTGGTGAAGAGATTTGATAAACTCTTAAAATTTTGAAGATTTTTGAATGCAAAAATCTAAGATTTTATTAAATCTCTTCACCAATGGATAAAATCAATGGCTTGATTTTATCATATCTTTGATAAAATCCATTGGTGAACAAGCATCACCAATGGTTTTGGGTCAAACTCATTTTTTGGCTTGCAATGCTTATATTTGGTTAGTTTTGACAAATATGCTCAAACGGTGCTAAAGTCATTATTTAGTCTCCTGCACTTGCGCTTGCAGTCGTATTAGATCACAACTAACGCAAGAAATGGCCCATGCCATTTTCATGGATAATTTGGCCCAAGTAATGGCTGCGCTCGACCTATTCTCAAACTTTAAATAGGTAGGACGGCGCGGCTGCTCTGTTGAGCCGCACCATGGAATCAAGAGCTCCAAGTGGGCCATTTTTGGTCCGAAATACCCCTGTGGATAACGAAAAGAGCCGATGGGCAACGAAATGAGCCGATCTTCGGGCAGTGAAAGGCATTTTGGACCTCTTCCGAAGTCCTGAAAAAGGGAAATAAGAGTGGGAGGGAAGGGAGGGACAAATCGGAGCGACGCATGACTGAATCTCAGTGGATCGTGGCAACAAGGCCAGTCTACCACTTACAATACCCCGTCGCGTATCAAGCCATTTGTTGGCTACAAAAATTGCTACCTGGAGGGGAAAATTTTGGTATCGAAGCCAAAATATGGCTTTGGTTTTCAAAACAACTCTCCGTTAAAGATGCTCTATAACTAATATAAGCTCCTAACACAAAATTTCGATTCACTTTAATAACGGTTTTTGATATTTTCAAGCAAATTATTTGCAAAATGTCAAATGGAGACACTCTTGGTTCATCTTATAAAGATAGTACTACATGTTTTACGGTAAGGTACGTACCTTTGAATTTCTGCTTTAGTGATGTTACATTGTTACTACATATATTCTCCATTTCTTTCAAGGGAAATAATGTTTACACCCTATTTTCTTACAAATGCACTCCCTTTATTATGTTGTAATGATTTTGTGAAAGAAAACAGTCGAAACACCAATAACTGTTGACTTTACAATTTGTGAGGTTGCCAAGTTTTCCAGGTCAGCACTCCACATCAACTCGAAAAGGACATACATACCAGTTTTCCAAAAGATTTTAGCACCCAGGTGCTAAAATCATAATTTTTCAAATCAAAAAATGAAGTGGTTCCGTGTATCGTTTTTCGATTTTTTTTGCACAAATTAAAGTAGAACCACTTCATTTTTTTATTTGAAAAATCATGATTTTAGCACCTGGGTGCTATAATCTTTTGGAAAACTGAGAGTCTTCTTAGCGTTACTTAACGGCAAATATAGTATTTGCAAGGACAAATATTACATTATTTATTAATATTTTCACACAAATTTTTTTAGCCAGAAGAAAGAATTCCATTCAACCCAACAATTCATAACCCTAATACAACCTACCAAAAAAACCTACAAAAAAGAAAAAAAGAAAAAATGAAAACAAAGAAAAAACAGAAAAAACCAAAAAAACAGAAACTGAAAAGTCGCCAGAGTTGTCACGCCACCGCCGTTGCCACCGCCGATGATGGAAGTCTGGATCTAGAAATCCCAGATCTGGCTCCCCTTTGCCCAAAAATCGGATTCTAATCCCCCATAGGAGGAGGAGAGGAGCTCGAACACCATGGGGGTCGCCAGAATCTATGGGGAGATGAGAGGATGAGAGGAGGAGGAGGAAGAAGGTGGAAGGGGGGCGGTGGGGGAGTGGGAGGATGGCTGCCGCTGGGAAACCCCAGGGAGAGAGCTTCTCCTTGCTGCCTCCCCTCTTTAAACTTTCCTCTGTCCCCTTTTACGCGAAGGATTTTTTTCACACAAATTAGCTCGTCAAAAAGTATTGATACTACATAACCGTTTGCTTTATTAAGGGCGGAGTCGGAAAGAAAAAACTAGGGTAATATTTCCTTTGAATTATTATGTTCATTTAGGCCACTAGGCCAGAGTGTAATTTTTCAATAGGTGAACACTACAGCATGACAAAAATAATACAGATACAATTTTAAAACACAACTTCATATACAACTGAGTCTAAGGTCGTTAAATGCATTCATGTTAGCTCATGTACGTCAAACGGTTTCGAATGGAAATGTATCCGGAGTTGTGTTTCATTCTGGTTTCCGTAGCATGAGTGTTAGCAACCAAACATATCAATAATGGAAGTACGGAACACTAAGTGAGAACTATTGTAATGATGACTTCAAAATTTTTTCCCTGCTTTCAAATTAATGGAACACTAAGTGAGAACTATAGTATTGATGACTTCGAAATATTTTCCCTACTTTCAAATTGATGTCAAATACTCCAAAACTTCACACTCGTTTGGTCGCATCTTTTTTTGCCAAATATTGTCAAAGTTTAGAATCTAACTATATACTTTTGCCCTCATGGATTTACCAGTAACTCCCTATGCATGGCTAGATCTGTTTTCCTTCCCCTGTGGGCGGCCGGAATCTTGAATTTTGGACCAAGGGGAGGCCGATCTGGCCTCCTACACTGACGATGACAGCGTGACAGCGGCGGCGATGGCACCGGCAATTTGTTCTTTTCTTTTCCTTTTTTTTTTTTTGTAATTTCAGGTTTATTTTGGTAGATTTTAGGTTGTTTTTGTTTTGATTTGTGTACTATGGTGCTTTGTTTTAATGAAATTTCTATCACTTCATTCAAAAAAAAAAAAAACTATACTTTTCCTTGCCATATCCACTATCTATCTATTTATCTATGTGCACTATATATGCTAATCACTTCAATGACACACAATATGCAATCTTCTTAAAAAAAAAAAAAAAAATCAATAAGATCAAAGTACCCAGCCACTAATTTCTCGCTCGCCCTACTGTTTTTTCTCTTAACCAAAAAAAAAAAAAAAACAATTTTCCTTCAATTCAAACTTTATCGGTAATACGATTGTCACATTTAGGCCTATTCTGGCCAAAGTAGAAAAACAAGTTTTTTTGCGTTTTTGATATTCAAAAAGTCATAGCATTTGGTTTAAAGAAGCAATTTTACAATAAGCAAAAAACAAGATAAAAAGCAATTACAATTTGAGAGATGTAAAGCAGAAGGCACAAAAGTGGCCAAATCAATTCACTTTTTGCTTTTTTGCTTTTCTCTGTAATTTTTCTTTTTTTTTTTTTCTCAAATGGAGTTTGAAAGCAGAAATGCTAGAGGCACACCACAAACCACACAAATCCAATGTGGCAAGTGGCCCCCACATTTTTCTAATTAAAAAAAGAAAAGAAAAAAACCCCAAACTTCTCAAACACAAATGCCCTGTTACAATCCAACCTGACAAAGGGAAAGAGGGAGAGAAAGCTAAAGAAAGGAGATCGGAGTAGCCCAGCTCCTGCCGCCGACGTCCTCCACCACAGGCGACCACCACCGGCGGCCACTAGAGCCCCAACAACCCGACTCAACCACGACTCAGCTTTTGTTTGGCCGACTCTGACTTGACCAACTCCGCACCGATGCCCGAAGTGACTTGAAGCCATACCCACCACCAAGCTCTCACTCTCTGAACATATATGTCAATTTGATTCATTGATTTCCCCAAAACTTAGAAAAAAAAATTTACTGTTTGTAGTGAATTTGGGGCCGTTAAAAAAAAAAAAGTGAATTTGGGGAAATTGGGTCTCGTAGGGGCGGTGGTGGCTGCCGGTGGTGTTTGCCTGTGTTGGAGGACGTCGACGGCGGGGGCTGGGGTGGTTCGATCTTTTTTCGTTGCCTTCGTCTCTCCCTTTTTCCATTTGTTTGAAAACGAAGTACAGGTCGAAGTTTCAGTTTTTTTTTTTAAAATTAGAAAAAGGTGGGGGCCACTTGCCACGTGGGATTTGTGTGGTTTGTGGTGCGCCTTTTTGTGTGCCTGTGTAGCAGGATTCGAGAGAAAGTGTGGATTGGATTGGAGAGGAAGGGGTGGAGCACTACGGTGTGTCAGCAAGCATCCAGTAATTTATCGCTGTGAATAATTTGTGACCCCACGCGTGGGTCTTCTGCAAAAGTTATAGGTCCCCACAGTGGTCCCCCCACCTTCCTCTAGTTGAACCCCACCTGCACCCCAACCTCACCAGCCCAGCTACACATTTATATATTAGGTTAAAAAAACTACACCTTATTACCTTTGTATTTCACTATAACTTCACCTTACACCTTCTAATTGTAATCGTTTTAGTCAACTCTAGTACTTCATCTCAAGTTTAAATGTGGACCTTGTTTGTAACTACAATTTAATTAAGTGGTAGAAGAAGGTAGGGCACATGAAAAATTTTCCGCCGATTACTTGATATTGATTGGAACGTGTGGTATGAGAGAGCTTTCTTTAAGAGCTCAAGTCATATAGTGACTGCGTGTAATTTATTACTCGGTTTATTACGTCATTTATAAAAAAGTCAAATTCTTGTTTTTAATCAAAACTACAATGTCGTTTGCCTCAATTATTGCATCTCCCCCTCTTTTTGTCTCATTAAGACCCAATTAAGGTGTAATATTAGTTCCATCCCAAGTCATTGATGGAATGACACTCCAAACCATATGTAGAAGAAACTTCATTCAATTCAACATTCTCTTTTCTTTCTTGTTTTAAATACAATATTCTCTCTTTTTTTTAATTTAAATTGTTTACCCGAAGTAGAAATTTCATAATTTGACCAAGTTTAAAAGAATTCTTCTATTTCTCTAGAATTTTAAAGATCAAATACAAAAATTTTTGGCCTCATCAATAGAGGTTAAAAAGCTTTTGTTTCATTGACCTAAACTACAAAAGTACATAGGTTCTGTTCCACTAGACTTTGAATTTTTTATTTTTTTCTCATTTTAATTGATGTATGTGAAGAGAATAATCTGTCTCGAAAAACTTGCAAAAACCCAAAAAATTCAAGTAGTGGGACGGAGCCTAACATGACACACACAGGGTAATGGATACCTATTGATGTTGTGGTTAAAATCTAAGGGTAGAAAGTGTATTTTCCCTGACTCTCTCTCTCTCTCCTTTAGCTGTTGTGGGCTCCTTACTCTCTCTCTCAAGACAGCAGTCAACCACAAAGGAAGTAGAGAGGAAGAAGAACCGGAAAACCCACCAATTCCACTTTGCGCACTTTGGCTCTAAAACATTTGCAAATCAATCTCCAAAGTTCCTCTCTCTCTCTCTCCAGATGGGTTTCGCCAATCGGCCAATGTCTTGAGAGAGTTATGACCTCGATTTCTGTAATACCCAAATGAAATTCATGGAGTCAAACAGTGGGTCAGACCAACACAGCCAGAACCAACAAGCTCCTCTCCAAAAAATTCAATCAGAACCCACCCAGGCCCCAGCAGCCCATCATGGCCCATTCATGGGCTCCATCTCCACAGAATCCGGATTAATAATCTCCTCGACCACTTCCTCCGCCGCCGCCACGGGAAAAATTACCAAAAAGTCCTCCAAAGACCGCCACACCAAGGTCGACGGCCGAGGGCGGCGCATCCGCATGCCCGCCGTGTGCGCCGCCAGGGTCTTCCAGTTGACCAGGGAGCTGGTCACAAGTCAGAAGGAGAGACCATAGAGTGGCTCCTACAGCAGGCGGAGCCGGCCATTGTCGCCGCCACCGGCACGGGGACGATTCCGGCTAACTTTTCCTCCCTCAACGTCTCGCTTCGTAGCGGCGGCGCCACCATATCTGCTCCGCCGTCCAAGTCGGCCCCGATTTTCATCCACGGTGGCGCAGCCGCCGCGTTAGGGTTTCACAGCGGCGGTGGTGGTTATGGGGAACTCCCCAATTACATGAAAAAGCGGTTGAGAGAAGACCCTGACCACAACCCGACAAATACAGCTATGCAAACCTCAACTCCAGCTGTCAAACCGGACGGTACCGGGAATCAGGATGAAGAACCGGTGTCGGAACCAAAACCCGGTTCATTCCACTCCTCAAGTTTTTTCCCAGCTCATGGGTTCTGGATGGTTCCTGCTGCCACTATGGTGGGTCCAGGTCAGGCGGAGCACCACCAGATGTGGCCGTACAGGGGCCCACCGGTCCAGAGAATGGGTGGGTTGGAGTTCCCGGGTGGAGGCCGGTTCAGTCCGGTTCAGTTGGTGCCACAAGGGCAGCCGGTTCAGCAACTGGGGTTGGGTGTTTCAGAGGGTAGTATGGGAAATTCAGGTCCGATGAACGCTTATGGCGGCGGCGGCGGCGGTGGAAGTAGGGTTGAGTTGGGTATGAATTTGGAGCATCCAAACCACCACTCTCATCAATCTCAGGATAGTGATGAGAGTGGTGATGAAAACCCTAAAGATGAATCCGATTGAATATTTTTTTTTTGGGTGACTTGATTTATTTTTAATGTTTGATTGAATGAATGAGTGCTGCTTATTTTAAGCTTTTGGTGTTGTATTTAATTTGTAAATTTCTAATGTTAGTTTCTGATAGAGCAGTATTCATTGTTTTGTTTACGCCTTTTTTGTGTGGCAGGCTTGTCAAAATATCCCCTGCTTTCGTTTTTCCATGTTGGACATGCCTCTGCGGCTCTGCCAAAAAAATTTCAAAAATGACATGATAGAGAGGGTGTGTATGTATCATTGTTCAAAAAATTTATACTCCACAACGGCAATTGCCTAATTTACATTAGAGGCCTTAAAAGGTAAAATCCCTTTTACAAAAAGCTCATTGCACAGTTTTACCACTACCACCACCACCAACCCACTTTACCACTACCTCCACCAACATGACAGCTACCTACAAAATGGTAGGCAGTTTCATTCATCGGCTAAAGATTATTTTCGGCCCGGGTTCGTTCATACATTGGCTAACGATAATTTTCTTTGGCCGACGGTAAACTATGACAATCATTCTAAATGATGTGTTGGCCTGTTTCACCTTCTCAATTACTAGTTAATCACGAGAAAAGTATGAACGCGCATTGGGGCAGGTAGTTAGTCGCGATAAATCATCTTTATTCTTTTGCCACAACACGCCTGGACAAAGGAGAGAGGAGACAGCCAATGCTCTGAATATTGGACAAAGGAGAGAGGAGACAGCCAATGCTCTTAATATTGGATTGGAAAGGGAGCGTGGGAAATATTTGGGCTTATCATCCGTCATTGGGAAATCAAAGTGGGCTCTATTTGCATTCATTAAAGACTGTGTTTTATCGAGATTAATGGGGTGGAAGGAGTCTAGGCTTAACCAAGCCGGGAAGGAGGTTTTACATAAGTCGGTGCTAATGGCAATGCCTAACTACGTTATGCAGTGCTTTTTGTTGCCAAAGCCGAAAGAGTTTTTGTCAAGAGCTTTGCAGGGCCATTAGTAGGTTTTGATGTGGAGAGAGAGAGAGAGAGAGAGAGAGAGAGAGAGAGAGAGCTTCACTGGGTCACTTGGGCCACAATGTGTCACAACAAAGCTTTGGGAGGATTGGGGCTTCACATCCAGTGGCGTGGCTAGGAAATTGGGTTAGTGAGGGCACAATTCATGAACACCAGTACTTTTGTTGTGAAAAAAAAATCTCTTCTTAAAAAATCTAACATGTCTTAATTTTCATTTGAAATGAGTCTCACTTGACTTACATTTTATGAATAGACGTGACTATTAGACTATTTGGTTGTACTCGTTAGCTTCCAAGGGGGAGATCTGGGGTTCGAGTTAGTGGAGGTCTGGCTCTGTAAACATTTAGTTTTGAGGCAAAAATTCAATATATTGAGACTTATTTGTGAGTAATTAGTTATTCAGTTGTTCCGGGGTATCACCATGTGATGCCCTAACTCCCTTCTTCATTACTTTCTTATGGGTCTTCTCATCACATATTCAGGTGAAACTCATATCTTTAGTCTTGAGTCCCACATATATACGCGCAAGAGAATTACATTATCACACCAAGTAATGACGCCCAAGAGCAATAATTAGTTTTTTGCATAAAAAAAAATGATGTACCAATTTATATTTTTCTACAAAAATGCAAAAAAAATGCAAACCCAAAAAAAATCACATCCACGCTTTCAACTTGGCCTTTTTGGCTAAACAAGGATGGTAATTACTACAAGGAAGGCAAACCCTTTTTGCGAAAATTTTCAAAAGCAAGTATTTCCCGAACTCCTCATTTTGGGATGCAAAATGCCCGGGAGGCGAGAACGGCCTCTAGGTTTGGCGAAGCATTGTAGCGGGCATGGATATTCTCCACAAGGGATGGCGTTGGCGTGCTGGTGATGAGAAATTTATTAAGGTATGGGTCTGACCCGTGGCTACAGCGGTCCAACACTTTCAAAGTCCTGAGTAAACAGCCAAATATCAACGCCTCATCACAAGTAGTAGTATAGAAAGTCTCTGACCATATTGATAGAGACCTACAAGTCTGGAAGGAGAATATGGTTAGAGCCATTTTCATTGAAGACAGTGCTGATACTATTCTTTCCATGCCTATTTGTAATCATCGGACTCTAGACAAAGGAGTGTGGCAATAGATGGTGGATGGATGATTCAAAGTTGGATAAGTATACTGGGTGGCAAAATCACTTCAAATTTACTACTAGCGGGGTCAAGTATCTATTGTAGATTCAATATAATATTTAACTAAAAGTATACTGGGTGGCAAAATCACTTTAGATTTACTACTAGCGGGGTCAAGTATCTATTGTAGATTCAATATAATATTTAACTAAAAGATATTTAATATATATAATCAAAAAGTACGTGGTTTGTCAACCATAACATATCATTTCGTTTATAACTTGCCCTGACGATTTTTCATATTTTGAAACCGATTCATGATAGCCTCATTTGTAATGCTATCGAAAATCTCTCGCTCAATGTACATAACCAAAATATCTTGCATTAACTGGTCACTCATTCGGTTCTGACTTCACCTTTCTAACCTCTCAAAATTTCCTTTGAAATACCAAACCCCCAAAACACCCGGATCCTCTGATTCCTCTCCGTTTCCATTCAAAGGAATTTTTTTTTGCCCAAATATCAAAGAGAGAGAAAGAGAAGCATTGGTTTGCTTAATTTTTTCTTTTCTTTTTTTACCGAGAGAGAGAGAGAGAGGGAGAGAGATAGAGAGAGAGCAAAGTTACAGTAGCGGGTGTAAAAAGGAAAATAATTGGGTGTGGCTGTCCCCATCGTTTTACATAAGAGAGAGAGAGAGTTAAAAAGTTCTGGGACCACTAAAAACTCAAAAGAATAGAGGTGATCCGGAAAATTTTTTGGGCAAGTTCATAGTTTATTCATGTTACTTGGGGCAAGATATAGAAAATAATGTATGAGTATTGGGGCCTGTCTAACATTATATATACACGGCGGTAGAAAATCTCAAGCGCTGACCCCGCTTGACCCTACATGTGCCCGCCCCTGGTCCCAAGGAAAAAGGAGAGTCAAGTTCGGGTGGAACCACCCATATGAGATGACAAGAAATCTAGGGGATCCCAACCCCAAATAAGGTATGGGATTTTATTTGGAAGTGTTTATATAATGCTATTGCAGTTCTGGCTAATTTACATCATAAAGGCATTGACGTCAACCCTCTACGCCCGAGGTGTCATAAGGAGTTCGAGACTACTGAACATGTTCTTTTCCGGTGCAAAGAGACGAGGGAGTTATGGAAATTATCCCAAGTTACACACCCAGCGGTTGCCCCCGCGATTAGAGCGAGTGCTTGACTTTGGGGGTAATCCCCTTGATCAGGAGTTCGATTCCCCGCAGGTTGAGTACTGGCCTACGCTAAGTGGGGGGCCGTGACTGGTGTGAGTTGCGCTAGCTTCCTCCGAGGTTTGGGTCGTGCAGTGGGTCTAATTAGTGGCCTGTTGTAGGGTCATTCCTCGGTTATCAAAAAAAAAAAAAAAAAAAATTATCCCAGGTTAATTCAGCTCTTTGGTAGAGTGGAAGGACATGATGTTCAATCAGTGGTGGTCCTCCTGCTCTTTGTGACCACATGGCTATGGGCAGGGGCGGACCTAGGGGTGCTGGGGGTTTTTGGCCCCTGCAAACCCTCCAAGATTCTTACTAGTAATAGTATATTTTTAGTATATTTTTAATTTTTCTATATATTTACTATGGAGTGGTCCCTCCGCAGCATTAATCCTACGTCCGCCACTGGCTATGGGAGCAATCGGGAATCATTAGCACTCGAGGCATTTGTATGTTGGTTTCTTTGGAAGGGGAGAAACAAATTTTACTTCGAGTGACATGCATGTCTCCTTTGAATATTCTAGAATATGCATTGGAAGTTGGGTGTTAGTTTATTGATATTTACGAGGCAGCCTCCACCTCGACGGGCGATTCAAACTTAGGTCTGGTTTGGGTAAATTGAAAAAATTGATTTTTTGGTTTTGTCCTTCTTCAATTTTTTTTTGCATTTGTTAGTTTTCGGTCGATTTTTTGTGGTTTCTTGGCTTGTCCCGACGAGATGAATCTAAAAAGTATAAAATTATTAATCAAACTTAAAGTTTTGTGAATAAAGACTAATGTGACATCCAAAAAAACGTTTTTTTCTATTTGGTTTTTGAAAATGGCTTTTGGGTTAATGATTGGAAAGAGAAATGAGTAATAAGTGGAGGGATATAAATAAAGAAATGAGAATAATAATTGGAGAGAGTGCTAATGAGTAAAAAGAGAAATGTGACTAATAATTAGAGAGATGAGTAATTAATTGATTGAGATGCTTAACTGTCAATCAAATTTGTTTGGGGATATGAATTCATTCCACTCACAAATTGATCCCCGCTTATCTCCAAGATAATAAACCATTTCAAAATTGTCTATGAACATGATCCTTGTCTGCATGCACACAAATACCAATTGTTAACAAATAGACACAAATTTTATGTTACTTCAAAAAATCTTTGTTTGGAAATTGGCATATTGTTGCTCATAACAAGGTTTTGCAAAAAACTGTCCTACATATATAGTTGGCCAATCACTTAGTAAATTTGAAATGCCATTACATTCTCAAGTCACACAAACATTAGTTGCATGCTTACTGACATCATTTGTGATCTTAATTTGAAGACTTCCACGTGTGAAGCGGATAAGCCTCAAATGTTGTTTATAATCTGGGCTTATCTCTCTCATTTTGCACACACTTTTGCATTTAAGTACTTTGAATTGTTTGATATTGCGTGTTTTGTGTGTTTTTCCAAGTTTTAGGAAATCGGAGCTAAAAGGTGCGTCCAAAGCTCCAAATAATCCCCGGTTGTATCAGGAAGTACCCAAGGTCCCGCAATGCCGTGGAGGACAATCGCCGAAGCTTAGAAGTCGATTCAAGAAGCTTTGGAAGGTTCAAGGAAGGCCCGGAACAAAAGAACAAGACATTTGGAGTTATGAGCCTCGAGAAAATCTGACCAACCGATAGAAAAGGGCTCATTTCTCTCAAGGTACAAAGGCTATGAAGATGAGGTCAATTGGGTTTGAAAGTAGACTCATAGAGCTTTCCAACGGTTCGAGAATCGCCTCATTCCGAGTTCGGACGAAGCCGGGAGGCCAAAACAAAGAAATGCTCAGAATTTTACTCTTTCAACCGGTTGGAGCTTTTTGCTCAACCGGTTGAAGCTGAACAGAAGGTTTTTCAACCGGTTGACACTTTTTGCTCAACCGGTTGAAGCTTCATTTTTCTGCAACTTTTTGAGCCCGATCTAAAATATCTTGTGGCACTTTTGTAATTATTTAGCACGACTTTTGGGGCCTTTATAAGGTCCCCAACCTCAGAATTTTAGGGTTAGACTTGGTTTCCACCTTCTCTCTCTACCTCCATTTTTGTTTTGCTCACTTGAGCTCCACCTTCTCTCTAGATTTTAGGATTTTCTCTTTGGATTCAAGGCTTTTGCCTTCACAAATGTTGTAAGTATTTCTCTTATCTATCTAAATCTTGTGTTTATTTTCATTTTCGTTATGTTTTCCTTAATCACGTTTTTCTCCTTTGTGTGTACTTTAAGCATGATTGAGTAGTGGTTTAGGCTTGATTATGGGGTGAATATCACCCCATGACTTCGGTGTTTCAATGGCTTCTCACGTTTTTATGCTTATTGTGGGTTTGTGAATGGATTAATCACTCTATTTTCGGTCTAAACTTGGAGTTGTTAACCTCTTTGATTGGGTGTAGACACATCACGTGGCACACACAATGCTTTGAGCTATGTCACTTTAGGTGTTCGATAAAATGTCTAAGAGAGTTTCTTGCCATTTACAATCCTCATTCTTGTGGTAGAGATTGGTTTTCATTGGGTAAGTTCAATCTTATGTACCAAAACTCGGAGTTGTTAACCTTTTTGATCTTGTGTAGGCAAGGGCTTGACTACTTGCCACACATGATGCTTAGAGCTATGTCACTCCAAGTGTTTGTAAAAATGCCTCAAAGAACTTATCCCATTGTTAAACTAATTTTCTAGAGACAAAATGATTTTCATTGTTAAATCTTCCGAGTGAGAGCAAGTGACTTTGTCTCTCACTTGAGTTATAGTCGAGAGCCATTGAATATCCCTAGTCATGGGTGGTATGATCCTCTAGACCTTGCCGCCATTAATTTATAGTTTAAAACTTCATTTTCAATTGCATTAGAGGTAGAGAGAATCCCACAAACAAATCACAAACGAAAAGGTTGGCCGTCCTAACGCCGAAACCCCCTATCGTAAAGCAATTCTGTCACTAGCTCCGACCCCTCCTTGTGGATTCGACCTCGGACTTCCGAGTTATTATGCTTTGCGACACCTAAACCCTACGCTTGGGGAAACATCATTTGAAGTACAATCATAGGGCGCAAGCATTTTTGGCGCCGTTGCCGGGGAGGGCAACAAACGGTGAGCTAGTTAAGGAGTCTGTTTTACCCCATTGTAAGTATTCCATTTCTTTTGGTATAGCTTAGTTTTTGCATCTTTTATTTTAGTTTTGTTATTAACTTTTGTGATGAGCATGTTAGACCAAAAGTTCTCCCCTCTGTGTGACGATTCATTTGAAAAATGTCCTACTGCTAAAGAAATGGACGCAGAGGTGGATTACTTATACTCTTTGTTAGAACAACAAGATGCATATGGGCCCATTTTTGAGAAATTACCGATCATAGAACAAATTGATTTTCTTGGTGTTGATGATTTTGATTTGGTTTACCATCCATTTATAGTGGATTTTATCAACACTTTGAAAGTTGATTTCATTTGGGCTATGCACTTGGTAGAGCTTAAAGTTCTAAAACGAATTCGGCAATTATTGTGCTCAAAGTATCTTATCTTGTGGCATGGTCGAATTCAATTCTTAACAAAGAGTTCAAAGTGGTTTGATCTTCATAGTATGATTGCTCTTCCCATTTTGTCATTGTTAGTTTTCCATTTTGCATTTTTTTTTTATTTATTTATTCCTCCTTCTCCTTACTTTTTGTCTGTGCTATGAGGACATAGCACATTTTAAGTTGGGGGGAGGGTTTACTTCGTGCCTTGCTGCATTGTTTATATTTTAGTAAAAAAAAAAAAAATAAAAAATAAAAAATTGTCAATCACGGAATTTGGATACTGGTGTATGCCTACTCTTGATTGACGGCTTCTACTTAGTGCTATGATGTTTGTTGTGTGAGACGGAGTCTTGATACGATTTCATGGATAGACTTAAGCTTGTGAACATGACATTAAAGGGATACACTTGATTAAACCGTATTACCTATAGTTGGATAGCGTATGCTCACTTAAATTCATGCTTTCGCACGCACATTGTCCCACTTGAGCATTCACTGGCTTCGAATTTGGTTCACGTGTCATTGATTCCTCGGTGTGAATTTACTTGTATGTGGAATATTTGGAGCCCCTTTCCTTGAAAAAAGAAAAAAAAAATGATGATGCATGCTATATTGTTAATGTTTATCCGGGCGTTCATTGAGTAACCGGGCAATCGGGGTTTGCTCCCACCGTGTTGTTCGCGTCAAAAGATGGATAGACCTTGTGAAGGCATTGTCGAATGTGGTTAGCTTGGACCTCACTATAAAGCCTTTTTGACTCGAGCAATTAAGTCTGAGGGGTATCTCAAAACCTGGCGCCCTAAGGCCATTTGGCTTGGGGATGGCCGACCTAACGCTCGCTAAAGGGGTCAACTAGAAAGCCCGAGAGGTCCGGGCATTGCACGACCACATATAAAAAAAAAAAAAATTCATTCGAATAAAGGGAAGGGGTGTGCTTAAATAAATACCGAGCTATCAATGGTGTGTGAACTGTTTTCAAGATTGGTGAATTTCTATGTGAGGTTTCTTTTCACACGCATGCCACGTGAGAATTCTCTATCTGACCGTAGGTGAGAGAATTAATTTTTGTGCTAAGTTGGGATAAGAAGTTCACTTGCTTAATTCTTTCTATGAATGAAGTATCTTGCCATTGACTTGCATGGCGGACATTGTGGTGCTATGTGAGGTTGTCGGTTGGGTGTGAGTCACACTTAAAGTATTCGATTCCTTTGTGTTTTGTGGGTTGTTCACTGCTGAAAACCCTCACGAGACTTCACTCGTCCTACCGGGCCGCCCGGGGGTTTAAAAGACATATCCTTTTTAGTTTGTTTCCATTAGTGCATTTGTTTAGTTTGCTCGGGACGAGCAAAGTTCAAGTTGGGGGGTGTGATAAGCCTCAAATGTTGTTTATAATCTGGGCTTATCTCTCTCATTTTGCACACACTTTTGCATTTAAGTACTTTGAATTGTTTGATATTGCGTGTTTTGTGTGTTTTTCCAAGTTTTAGGAAATCGGAGCTAAAAGGTGCGTCCAAAGCTCCAAATAATCCCCGGTTGTATCTGGAAGTACCCAAGGTCCCGCAATGCCGTGGAGGACAATCGCCGAAGCTTAGAAGTCGATTCAAGAAGCTTTGGAAGGTTCAAGGAAGGCCCGGAACAAAAGAACAAGACATTTGGAGTTATGAGCCTCGAGAAAATCTGACCAACCGATAGAAAAGGGCTCATTTCTCTCAAGGTACAAAGGCTATGAAGATGATGTCAATTGGGTTTGAAAGTAGACTCATAGAGCTTTCCAACGGTTCGAGAATCGCCTCATTCCGAGTTCGGACGAAGCCGGGAGGCCAAAACAAAGAAATGCTCAGAATTTTACTCTTTCAACCGGTTGGAGCTTTTTGCTCAACCGGTTGAAGCTGAACAGAAGGTTTTTCAACCGGTTGACACTTTTTGCTCAACCGGTTGAAGCTTCATTTTTCTGCAACTTTTTGAGCCCGATCTAAAATATCTTGTGGCACTTTTGTAATTATTTAGCACGACTTTTGGGGCCTTTATAAGGTCCCCAACCTCAGAATTTTAGGGTTAGACTTGGTTTCCACCTTCTCTCTCTACCTCCATTTTTGTTTTGCTCACTTGAGCTCCACCTTCTCTCTAGATTTTAGGATTTTCTCTTTGGATTCAAGGCTTTTGCCTTCACAAATGTTGTAAGTATTTCTCTTATCTATCTAAATCTTGTGTTTATTTTCATTTTCGTTATGTTTTCTTTAATCACGTTTTTCTCCTTTGTGTGTACTTTAATAAGCATGATTGAGTAGTGGTTTAGGCTTGGTTATGGGGTGAATATCACCCCATGACTTCGGTGTTTCAATGGCTTCTCACGTTTTTAAGCTTATTGTGGGTTTGTGAATGGATTAATCACTCTATTTTCGGTCTAAACTTGGAGTTGTTAACCTCTTTGATTGGGTGTAGACACATCACGTGGCACACACAATGCTTTGAGCTATGTCACTTTAGGTGTTCGATAAAATGTCTAAGAGAGTTTCTTGCCATTTACAATCCTCATTCTTGTGGTAGAGATTGGTTTTCATTGGGTAAGTTCAATCTTATGTACCAAAACTCGGAGTTGTTAACCTTTTTGATCTTGTGTAGGCAAGGGCTTGACTACTTGCCACACATGATGCTTAGAGCTATGTCACTCCAAGTGTTTGTAAAAATGCCTCAAAGAACTTATCCCATTGTTAAACTAATTTTCTAGAGACAAAATGATTTTCATTGTTAAATCTTCCGAGTGAGAGCAAGTGACTTTGTCTCTCACTTGAGTTATAGTCGAGAGCCATTGAATATCCCTAGTCATGGGTGGTATGATCCTCTAGACCTTGCCGCCATTAATTTATAGTTTAAAACTTCATTTTCAATTGCATTAGAGGTAGAGAGAATCCCACAAACAAATCACAAACGAAAAGGTTGGCCGTCCTAACGCCGAAACCCCCTATCGTAAAGCAATTCTGTCACTAGCTCCGACCCCTCCCTGTGGATTCGACCTCGGACTTCCGAGTTATTATGCTTTGCGACACCTAAACCCTACGCTTGGGGAAACATCATTTGAAGTACAATCATAGGGCGCAAGTAGAAGCACGTGCACCTTTACTAGTAACCTAAAAAATCCCCAATCAAATATATATAGAACGACTATGATTATGTGATACCCACCTCCGAATACCCATACTTGCCCCAAATCCAATGTTACAAATATGTGTGCACGTTTATTGCTATGTATATATACTTGAGAGTTAAAAAAAAGTTCATGTATGATACTCCCTCCATCCCTTTTTAAGTGCGTACCTTGGGAATACGTGCAATTTCAAACCCTGAAAAAACATATTTCCCTATATAATTTTTTAATTTTCTTTATACCAAATTAAAGTGCTCATTGAGTACTTTAATTTGGTGCAAAATAAATTTAAAAATATTATACGAAAGTACATTTTTTAATGTCCACAAAAATACAAGTTTCCCAAAGTACTCACTTAAAAAGGGACGGAGGGAGTATTTGTTAAAATTTTATATATTCTCTTGTCCGTGGGTAGTATTTGTTTGTGGCCTTCTATCACTTTTGTATTGAAACAGTGGTGCATTTTTGTTGTCTTTAACACACTTGAATTGTTTTTATTAAGTTCTGATCGTTCTTTCTTGTTCACGTAATTTGGATATGGATTTACCCGAATATATCCGATCCCCAATGGGAGGCGAGTAAGGTGAAATGTTCACTATCCCTTTTGGGTTTGGTGAAGAATTTCCCAATTGGGGATTGGTGAGAAATAAGGTCCCCTGACCCATACTATACCCGTTGCCATCCCAAATTGATAGGTAAACCTCGAGTAATTGATGCTAAGTCTAAGAAGATTACATGAGAAATCACGTAGGGACGGAGCCAGTAATTTTACTACGTAGCGGGCCTAGGGTTATATAATTCGTAAGAAAATTTTTGCAAATATTTATTTTTCTATATAATATTAGAGGTTTTCATTTTTCCTTTGCGGCGACCACCCCTACTAACACCCCCGCCTCCATCCCTGAAATCACGGTCAAGCAATGAGGTGAATTTCTGAAATTATTGAAAGGAAAAACAACGCAAGATTCTTCCAGTTTATTACGAATAGCAGTCATGTTGTTTAAATGTTTTTTCCCAATTAATAAATTAATAAATAAACAAATATAAGAATAATAATAATAAAACTAGTGTTTTTTTTTTTAAGCGGAGAGCTTGTTTGTTCATAAATTGCTTATTTCCTATCATTGTTATTCTTTTCCTTAAAATAAGGAAGAGTCTTGCTATCCTCTGCCCAGTAGGTGGAGGATAATGCATATAATGGTAAACAAGTTCGGAAACGGACAGTGCGGCGTACAGACGCCAATGTACAGAAAATGTACAGAGCAGTTGAGGGACCCACTTGTGGGTCCCACACGGAAGATCCGAACCGTTCATTCATCTTAAAATAATTTTCGAAGGTGCCTCGCGAGAAATCAGCTTGATCCGAAGTTCGTGAGTGGTTGATCTAAAATCCCATCGTTTCATTCAAAATTTTGTGAATGAAATGATGGGATTTTGGATCAACCACTTACGAACTTCGGATCAAGCTGATTTCTCACGGGGCCCCTTGAAAAATTATTCTAAGATGAATGAACGGTTCGGATCTTCCGCGTGGGACCCAAAAGTGGGTCCCCCAACCGCTCTGTATATTTTCTGTACAGAATGCTTCTGTACCCTTAGGTTTACCGTTCGGAAACCAACACCAATTCACGGATATCTATATATTATTTTTTTTTGGATATCAATACACTTTTGTCGGATAATGGATATGGATATAGTCTCTACACATTATCCTCCGTCTTAAGGGGTTGAGGTTAGCATGTTCCCTTATTTTAAGTAGATAATACACCTTAAAAAAAGAACAAAAGATTACTTATTTCTGCAAAGGAAAAAAACAAGCAGCAGACGCTTAGTACCCTAAAATGTTCCCTTATTTAAAGTAGATAATACACCTTAAAAAAATAAAAAAAGATTACTTATTTCTGCAAAGGAAAAAAACAAGCGACCGGAGAGGAATCCTATCAATTATAGAGTTTATAATTTTCTGTATTATTTGGATAGATTCAATAAATTGCTAAAATTGACATCATTTCTTTCGGCCGGTTGGCCTTGACATCAAGTCATTTCGGAGAATGAGAAACCTATAAAATTAATACGGTAAGAAATGAAAGAAAGTTCTGTGCTTGTGCAATTTCAAGAACCAAAACTATGTTTAACACGTTAACAAGTTATTCAAAAAGCTACAGATGATACATTACAAAGACAATAAAGATAACATCCATAATATATTACAAAGATCCAACACGCAAATATATGACATATCCAATTTATAAGCAAAGGTTAATTGAGTAACTGAATTTTCAGCTGATGAGAATAATGCCTGGATTCTCAAAGAAATAGGGTACTCCTAAGCACGCTTTGATTTGCTTGTCATCCCTCAATCCCTACACACAAACGAAAAACGAAAACCAACACCAACAGGAAACAAACTATGAGATATTGAAATGAGTTCGCCATTGGGTCAAAATGTATTTTTGCCTATTTTGGGATGGAGACGTATTTTAATGAGAGTTCACAGGAGACACACCTTTGCCTTCATGTTTGACAATGTTCTGTAAATGTTGACTCTGGCTCAATGCATGATTTTCATAAACAACTTTTATTTTGTGAATTTCGCCAACCACAGCTTGAATCTGCATCCGGTCTCTTGGCGATTCCAACGAACACGCAACTCCTATTCTCAATACAGAAACAATCGTGTCCTTGAACCAACTTCTTGGATCATGTTCCGAACGAATGGAAAGGTCCACAACCTCCATCACTTGGTTTGGCAAAGCACACTCAACGAAGTTATGAAGAGTCACGGTATCCTTAAACAGATTTTCAGTTGGTCTTTTACCTGTAAACATCTCCAAGAGGAGGATCCCATAACTATACATATCTGCTTCTGTGGAAGCCCTGTCGCCCAGGCCATACTCTGCAAATTGATTTAATTGTTAGTATGCAATGGTATACTAATTGAGAATGCGATTGATTTAAATAGTCGTAACCCCGAAAGAACCCCCGATAAATGCTTTTGCATTTGTTTCACTTGTTGAGCGCTTGATTGACAATTGAATCAAACGTCGACATTTTGTCAGGAGAACTTTGTAATTTTCATAGCACTGACTCATAGTTTGAGATGGCTTCTCAATATTTCATTATACCTGTGATTCAAGAAGTTGACGGAAGAATGTAGAAAAATGAGAGTGCTATGCTGGTGATTTATCAGAACAAGGCTGTGCACTTCTCTTGGTTTTTCTGGATGCCTCCTATCCATCTTAATATGGTATATATGTAAGAATGTTCCAAGTCATCTTAAATCCCTACTGGGAGTAGAATTTACCCTTTTTATTTCACCAAGGAAAAACTTTTTGTATTTTACAAACCTGATCAGTTTAATAAATGTTCGATCATTGACACTTGGTAAATAGAAAAATGGTCTTTGTAATTGGACTCCGCCATAGGAAACATCTGTAAGTCGCATGTAAATCTATTAGGGGCTCGTAACATAGCTTATGTAAGCACGTTGAGAGTCTAAAACAATCATGTACCATGTCAACTTTATAAATTCAAGCATTATATGATGAGTCCCAAGTTAGGAAGGCACTTTTACCATAGACAGTCTAACATTAGAATATGAATCCAAGGAAAATGTCAACTTTTCCTTCAGCAGTTTTATTTTATTTTTTATTATCTATTTTGAAAGACCCTTGAGCAGTTTGAGAGTTCCTATTTCATTTTTCATAAAGTTGTTGAGTAATGAGAAATTGAGTTGCCATGAACAAGTGTTTCTCAAAGGCAAAAGTGATGGGTCTTGAGGTGTTAAAAATTTGAAATACAAATGACGACTAAAGCAGAAGAAATTAATCAGATCAAGCGCCTAGACTCGTTACGAAAACATGTCTCTTTTATACATTAACTCAAGAGGGACTTACCTGATAACCACCAAAACACATCAAAATGGCAATTCCAATTCGGCATTCCATTGATAGCATCATAAGAGTACCTTACCATGGTTAAAGAGATAGTAATAAAGAATTCATACCTGGGGCAATGTAGCCGATAGTTCCCCTCACTGCAGTAGAATTGCTCTGGTGTTGTTCCACGTCACTAGAAATAATTTTCGCTAAGCCAAAGTCTCCAACATGGGCGGTCATCTCATCATCCAAAAGAACATTACTTGGCTTCAGATCACCGTGAATAATTATTGAGTCGCAATGGCAGTGAAGATACTCCAACGCGGAAGCAACATCCATTTCAATGTTTAGTCTCTGAATCATAGTTAGGATTCTAGATTCTTTTACTTGCCCAGTTTCTATATCATCGTGTAGCCATTTCTCCAAGCTTCCATTGGCCATAAACTTAAATACCAAAGCCTTAAATTCATTACCATTGTAATCCAAACTGGAACAAGCACTCACAAGTTTTAAGAGATTTCTATGCCTTATGGATCTTAGTGCTTTGCATTCTGACATGAAACTCTTAGAAGCTCCTTCGGTCTGGAGATTGAGTACTTTCACAGCCACTATGGTCTCGCTCTGGCTAAGAGTTGCTCGATAAACAGTACCATAGTTCCCAACACCAACTAGATAATTCTCTGAAAATCCATCAGTCGCTTTGAGAAGCTCTGCGTAAGACACCTTCAACAATTGGTGCTTCAATGATACCATGTGAGAAACCTTATCTCTTGAAGCACATCGTCGGCGAAAGAGTTTGAAGAAGCAAGCCAAGGAAGTTAAACAAAAGACAATGACGATGACGATAGAGAGCATCACTTTCACTTTGTTGGAGAGCTTATTTGTTGTGTGTTTTGACGAAGAGCAAGAAGGAAGCTTTAAGTCTGGAATACCTCCACAAAGATCACTATTTCCATCCACGGAAATCGAACTTCCATTGCGGAACACCCCTTCCATTGGAACTTCCCCACGTAGGTGGTTAAAAGACAGATTCAACTTTTCTAGCTGAAGATCGCCTAGGTAACTTGGGATAGGTCCCGATAAGTTATTTTGTGAAAGGTCTAACTCCCTTAAACCTCTTAACTCTCTCAAAATTGTAGGTATCTCTCCTTCGAAAGAATTACCTCCCAACATTAGTCGTTCCAAGCTCAAACAATTTTGTAGAGAGTTTGGTATAGGTCCTGATAGTTTATTGTTTGATAAATCCAACTCCGCAACATTGCTCAAAGACCTAACTTCCGATGGAAGAGCACCAGTTAATCCGTTGTGGGCTAAATCTAGGGATATTGAAATGGAAGAGAGACTCATAATTTTAGGTGGTATGGAACCACTGAGATTGTTGTACGCAATGTTTAACTCTGACAAGTAATGAAAATTTCCAATACTTGAGGGTATGTTGCCATATATATTATTTTGCTGCAAGTGAAGACGATTCAATCGAGTTAAGTTACCAAGTGAAGATGGTAATTCTGTAAGACTATTTTCCCCTAAACAGAGTTCTTGCAACTTATGAAGTTTGCCAATGGTTTCAGGAATAGGGCCACTTAACTGATTCGTTGCTATATCTAGGAAAGCTAGATTTGCGAGGTTCCCGAGACCCAAAGGTATGCTTCCTTGCACTTGGTTTTCCCACAATCCTATGAATATAACGGTTGAAGAGAGATTGCCAATGGACTCAGGCAATGAACCTCTGAGAAGATTGCCACCGAATTGAATAAATTGCAAAGTGGTGCAATTTATTAGAGATGAAATAAAATTGATGTCATCCTGTAACCGATTATTCCCCATGCTAACCAATTGAAGATGCAAAAGCTTTCCAAGATCTTTTGGTATTGGTCCAGTGAATTTGTTATCTGCGAATTCTATATTTTCAAGCCTCGAAGCATTCACTAATGAATTAGGAATCGATCCCTCAAAGTAATTCCGATACAAATAAATTTCCCTGAGATTACTGAGGGTTGAGCCTATATCAAAGGGAAGCGTTCCGTCAAGATGGTTAGCTGCTACTGACAAGAAATAGATGGTGGAGATGTTGAAAAGTCCAGAAGGAATCTTGCCAGAGAGATTGTTCTCGCTTAATTGTACAACTCCCAAGCCTCGAAGCTTGTTAATTTCCACTGGAATCTCTCCATGCAAATTGCAATATGCGAGATAGAATATAGAAAGTGATGAGAGATTTGTAAGAGAAAGGGGTATTGTTCCCGAAAGGTTGTTTTTACTCAATCCAAAAAATTCAAGCTTTGCCAAGGATCCTAGCTCACCTGGGATGTTCCCTGTGAGGTGGTTGTCAATTAAGTTGAGCTTTTTTAGTTTTGAGCAGCTAGACAAGTTCTTGGGTATTTGGCCGTCAAACGAATTGTTGTTTAGATATAGTGTTTGAAGGCGAAACAAGCGACCAATCTCTTGTGGAATAGGACCATGGAAGCTATTATTTTCAAAAACAATATTTCTTAGGAAAGAAAGGTTACCAATATGAGGTGAGAGTGATCCCACTAGGCCTTGGGAGGTTAGGTTCAGCTCAGTCACTCTGTCTTCATGCCGACGACTGCACGTAATGCCTTTCCAGTCACAATAGTGCAGTGAATCATTCCAGGAACTCAAGGCACCAAATGGGTCTTGATTAATAGAACCCTTGAACGAAATCAAAGCCAATCTATCTGTTTCATTTGCCAAACAATAGGCAGGGGTGTTGTTGAAGTAGAACCACACAAGGGTAATGTAGAGTAAAAGAGTAAGACATTTAGCCATGATTTTTTGAAGAAGAATATCGCTGCGTATTTTTTTTTAGAGTGTGGTTATGAATATGGTTGGACATTTTCTTGTTCAACTATTTTTCAGTCAAGCTTGTAAATGAAATCACAGAGAAATTAATGGAAACGTAAGATTACCGCAACGTATCAAAGAGGGCATGAAGCCTACAAAAATGGACCATAACAGGGCCAAGACTTTGACAACACAGACTTCTCAATCGGACGAAGACCTAATTTCCAGAGACTAAATATCAAATCAAAGTTTCCATGTTTAAAAGGACTAGCCCACACACGAAATTAAACAATTTCCAAGTGGACCAAGAAAAATGCAACCCCCATACTGTGTTCTCCCTAGTCCCTATAACAATATTATACTAGTAGGAACAAAAAAACCATTGGGCTGGTCGGGTTGGGCTTAGCCCATTTTGATGTTTCTCTTTGGTTGGTTTCTGACCAACTTTGGAGCAGGTGGCATTTTTGCTGGTATGCCCTTGCTCCATTTATCTTTGTACTTTTTGCTCAAGGATAATAAAATTTTTTGCCAATGGAAAAAAAGAAAAAGAAAACCATTGTCCCTCCCCCCTCTCTCTCTCTGAGACAAACCCCATCAATTTCAAATGAACCTTACTCTTACTTGTCATACTCAAAAACAGAAACGGTACCAGGTAAACTAATTCCCTGAGAACGGAAGGTTAATTAAACTTACCTCTAGCCAAAAAAAAAAAGAAAAGTGTTGGCCCTGAGTGCCTCTATGGATTTGGTTACATAATCCACTCCTTGCGACTGCTCGTAAAACAGAGAATTGTGGGTGCGCGCGATATTGTAAAAGACTTAATTGAAACTTTCCCTAACACCAATTGGTTTTAGGAGATATGGTGGAAAAGCGGTCCGACAAAAAGCAACCATATCCGCAAACACTAATCAAAGTTTATAGAAGGAACACCGAACACCGAACACCGAAAATAGCTAAGGGCAATTCGATTCAGGGGAGTGCGGATGCAAATGATTTTCTGAATAGAGGAGCAAAAATTTGGTTCAGGTGATTGGTCAAACAACCGGGTTGCTTCTCCAATGGTGTGGAAGGAGGGGGACATTGTTTGCCTCATGCACCCACCTCAATGCTTTCCTCTCCAAACTCTCCTAAAACTTAGATTGTGCAGAGAGAGCAAGGGGTGTGAGAGTGAAACTGTGCAGAGAGAGAGAGAGAGAGAGAGAGAGAGAGTTGAGTGTTGTGTTCCTCCAAATACTAATGAATATATTTATGTATGTGTATATGTCGTCAAGTGTGTCGAACGGGTAATTTGGCCAAACCACGTATCTTTCTTGTATGTGTATGTGTATGTGTATGTGTACGTGTACGTGTGAGACTCCCCCATCCCCAAACATTCAGGTGCTTGCGTGGTTGCATTAATTAAATGCTACTACCAAAGTTTTCAACATGCCAAAAGAAAGAGATTAACGATACATTTCTATTTTAAAATCTAGTATAATTTTGTGGTATAAAAACAGCTCAAATTAATTTCATGAATGTTCAATTCTTGATGTCTAGTGAGCATTGGGAAGGAAACAATGAAGCAATTCATATGGGACTCATTAATTTCTGTTAGTTTTGTTGGCGTTTTCCAGGTTATGTCAACCCTTTCGGTGTATGTAATTTGCTTTTGGAGTTTTGGGAGGTAGAGTGCTTAGGGCTTGAGTCTAGATGCTCCATTCGAGAGATTACAAGCTTCATGATCAAGCCAATGCCTTGTCAAGCGTTTCAAAGCTCAATCCGAGAAGGTATACTCGTGCATGCCATATTTGCATTAGTTTTGATCATCATGGTTTAGGCCATATGAGTTTTAAATAGTCAATTGCATTGATACACTTCCTAAATCATGATTTTGTGAAAGGCATTTGAGTTCTAATCTTTTGAATCCCTCATAGCATTTGAAAAGCGTTTACACGCGTCTGCTAGCCCGTGTTCCTTTATTGGCTGCTGAGGTCACTATGCGTTTACACGCGTCTGATAGCACTTTTTAATGACGTGTCATGTTTTGAGAGGCTTACTTGAGGGCTCCGAATTTGTGCACTATATAAGCTCTTTTTCTCTCATTTTAGGGTATGCTCTTCACTGAAAATTCTGCCCCCTTTTTAGAGAGAGAAAGTCTCATCTCTTCTCTTTGTAGAACTTGATGTTCTTGGTGGGTTGAGCTTGCTCTTCTCATCTTTCTTCAATCTAGAGTCTTCCTCTCTATGGATCTACTCTAGGTTGATTTTGTTTTTAAAAAATCTTCATAAAAATCATATCTTTCATACATCATGTTGTGTTGCCTACATATCTACATGGCCGGATGATCCGGAGCTGTCTTTGATATGGAGATCGAGGGGTGTTGAACTCGTGGAGGCTATGGAATCAAGAAGGGGCTCGGGGAGCTAAATCAAGGAGTGGAGTTAGGTGTAGCTTGGGGCAAGTTGGTAATTCCTAATCTTGTAACTCTTGATTTAACCTTTTGATTTATAGCAATTGGTAGATTAGGCCGTGCTTTTATGCTTAGGGTATTTAGACCCTAAGTAGTTTCCACGTATATCCTCGTGTTTTTGTCTTTGCTTAATTTACTTTGCATTGAAATTGTTGGTTTGATTAAATAGCCATGGAATTGGGGTGACTGTGAATCACTTGGTGGTATTGATTTTTTAATTGATAGTCCTATTCACCCTCCTCTAGGACTTGTTTCACCTTTGCATAATTTCAATTTCATTGGGAAATTTGTTGTCCTTTTAAACGGATGTGTTTTATTTTTTTGTTTTTTGTTTTTTGTTTTGCTTTTTGCGTATCTTCCTAAGCCACGGATGGCATTTTTTTAAATTAGTATTTAAAAAAATGCCAAGTACCTTGCCAGTTGGACGGGTTTATTGATATATAAGTGAATGGAAAATGCTATAATACACACCCCCTACTTCGGTGTGTATCATGCGCACCCCTATAAAAGTTACGAATCAATTACCTCTTATTAATAGAAGTTAAGATTTTTTTTTTTATAAAACTTACGAGACGCACCAAGTGAATATAGATAAGTACCTTACCAGTTGGATGAGTTTATTGATACCGAAAGTTTCGGTCACCACATTCGCAACTTGCATATTTTGTTTTTACAAAATCTGGAACTACCATTTCTCTCTCTCCACAGCCTAAAAGACCAAAAAATTTCAAAACCGCTACCTAAAACAATGTGTATTAAGCTTAGCATTTGTCCCGTCCCATAGAAATTAACCTTCCATATTATCTTAAGACTGCTTAATTCCACTCACCCGTATTATGTGAAATCTCAAAAATTAAAGTTGTGTTTAGAATTAAGTTAACCACAAGATTTCGAATGAAGAAATAAAAATATTCATTACTCTTTGGATGTAAATTTTTTTTACAAAAAATGTTTGTAATTTGAAGCTTTGAACTTGTAGATGTGTCATGTGCAGGGTAAGGTTCTATTGTGCCTGAACACTGGCAGTTGACTGCTGTTTAGCAGGTGAAGTGTACTCCTTTGAAAGAAAAGGATTAAGTCTACAGAAATGGCATAGCGAATAAGGATCAGAGAACATAGCAAAGGGACTATCTAGACATGAATGGCATTGTTCGCCTGAAGTCCACGGACTTAAGGGCAGATTCTGAGAAATGCTTAGAGGTGTCCACGGATCGGATCCGGATGGATCGGATACGGATCCGATCCGATCCGCTCAGAGCGGATTATTGTTATTAAAATCCGGAACCGAACCGAACATTCACGGATCGGTTACGGATCGAATCGGATTGGGTCGGATTGAGCGGATTTGACAGATTAAAGAAGGATTATTGAGCGGATTGAGCGGATCGAGTGGATCCGATCCGATCCGGATCCGGAACCGCCAGATAAGAAATTCTCGATCCGGAACCGAACCGAACCGAACATTCACGGATGGATCAACGGATGGTTCGGATTGGCGGATTGGATGATCCGCTGGACAGTGCTTCCCATCGATGAACTACAACCCTTCTGTATTGGGCATCAAAACCTGTGGTTATTTGAAATGACGGTCCAAATTTTGAGTAAAAGCGACCAGAGAGGAATCATGTGAATTATAGAGTTTCTAACTAGCTGAATTATTTGGACAGATTAAATAAATTGCTAAAAATTGACACCGTTTTGGTCGGTTGCCCTTGAATTTCAAGAACCAAAATTTGGCTTAAAAGGTTGATAAGTTATTTAACAAGATACGGATGATACTTTACATTACAAACACAACAAGAAGATGATATACGACAAAGATCCGACATGAAAAATATACTATGACTTATTGTTTCCCCAAAAAATGCCATAGAGGATTCTATGGAAAACAACACAGGGTACAGTCACTCCCCTAGGCAAGGAATGGTGAATATATGGATGTAGGGCGTGCCTAGATTGTGACGTGGTCTAACCGTGAATAAGGCTACAAAGCCTAATTCGGACTTCTTAACAAACGATTGCGATACAACCCTTTGGGAAGGTTGTAAAAGTGATTCGAGGTTGCCTTGCACGTTAAGGACTTCAAATTCAGTAAATAATCGCATGAAGACAAGAAACGAACCAAAAATCAATTGTATTATCGGAAATAAAGTGATAACATAAGGGTAAAAGCTTGCTAATATCATAACTAGAAGCTTGCCACTTGTGAAAAATACGAGCTGTTGCTCGAACCTTGTAACGCTGTAAAGATGGAAAATACTCGGGATTCTCCATTATCGTCATCACAACATCGGAGTTGCGGAATTTGGAAAAGAAAAATAAAGGGATAAAAGCTTGCTAATGCCGTAATTAGAAGCTTGGAACGTTGATAAAGTTAAAAAAAAAACTGTAATAAATGAAAAGACATTGAGTCTTGAGGTGTGAAGCCATTGGCCTACCCTATTTTACCCTTTTATAGCAGTGAGTACCCTGTAAAACAGTACAACAAGCCTTGAAAGTGTGCCATGCTCCGAATTCTTCTAAAACTGCTCCCACTTGTTCCAAAAAACTCAAAATATGCTTTGATATTCGCAGCAAAGACCCTGATTGCTCCCACGTGTCCCTTTGAAAATGGCCAAAAACGGGCACAATTCCCATTTTTCAGGGCCTAATCTTACTTCCCCCTGTGCAAGAACCATTTTGGCTATATTCATGGCTCACTTAACATCCATGTAGCAAAACCACCTTTGTAGCCGTTGTAAATATCAAATAATGAAGGAATTTCTCTCTAGAATACCTTGAAAAGCTTCCAGTTATCCTTAAATTAGCCCCTGAGAATTCGACATGTGTCTCACGTTTCAAAAACACTTCCTTTTACTTCTAGGAACTCTTATTCATTGTAGATGTTGATTGCAAACTGAAGTCCCCTGATGGCTGTCACGTGGCCCTTTGAATTGGTCAAAAGCTTGTGTGCTTCCTACTTTTCAAGGCATATTTCCTGATTTTTTTCATCTCTTTGACCATATCTGACTGTAACTTGCATCATTGAATACCACATAGCATTTATGACCAAATCCTCGTGTATTTACCCTTGTAATGTATAAAATCCAAGAAATATGAAGAATATTCTCTAGATATACCCTGAGGATCTGCCAGGGAATACAACCATACCATGATAATCTCAACTACCCTAAAATATTGGAATTGGTTGCTGAATAATAGATCCAATGTTCCCTTGTCATGTTGTAATTGATCTCTCCACCATTGATCTTTTAGCACTTCGAGTTGATCAACTTTGACTTTCTCGTTGACAAACAATGCAGGCTCTTGGATTTTGACTTTTGTTGACCATGAACCAGTCCCTCTTGTCATTTTGCTATTTTTTTTGGTTTTTGCAAAAAATTGCCAAAAATGGGTACAAACAAATATCCAATTTATAATAAAAAATTGAGTAATTGAATTCTCAATTGATGAGAATAATGCATTGATTCTCAAAGAAACAGGGTGCTCCCAAGCATGCTTTGATTTGCTTGTCACCCCTCAATCCCTACACACGAACAAAAACGAAAACCAACATGAAAAATTATGAGATATTAAAACGAGTTCTCCGATGGGTTCATAATGTATTTTGGCCTATTTGTGATGGAGACATATTTTGAAGAGAGTTCATAGGGGACACACCTTTGCCTTCATGTTCGACGATGTTTTCTAAATGATGACTCTGGGTCAACGCATGATTTCCATAAACATCTTTTATTTTGCAAATTTTGCTAACAACAGCTCGAATCTGCGTCCGGTCTCTTTGCGATTCCATTGAACATGCAACTACTATTCTCAATATAGAAACAAGGGTGTCCTTGTACCAACTTCTTGGATCTCGCAACGAAGTTATGAAGACTCTTGGTATCCTTAAACACATTTGTCAGTTGGTCTTCTAGCCGTAAGCATCTCTAAGAGAAGGATCCCATAACTATACATATCTACTTCGGTGGAAGCCCTGTCACCCGTGTCATATTATGCAAATTTATCCAATTGTTAATGTACAATGGTATACAAATTAAGTATGTGATTGATTCGAATAGTCGTAGTCGCGAAAGAACCCCAATACATGTATAGGCATGTAAAATTTTTAGCCTATCATGAATCGCCACATGTTGCTAGGGCACACAAGTTGGCTAATTAAATGTTGCCAAGTGTCACAAGTAAAAGGCAAAGTTTTACGGACAAGCCAATTAAATGTTGCCAAGTGTTCATAGGTCAAAAGACCAAGCACGATAAATGGCCAACCAAATGTTGCCACATGTTTACAAGTCAAAGGTCAGAGATATGTGAAAGGACCAATTAAAAGGCGCCACATGTCAAAAAGACAAAGTAATTTATTTATCAAGTTTGGCCAATTAAATTATACCACTTGGTAAAATAAATTTTATATCTCGTTATTTATAAATATCTTTATTAAATAAATAAGAAGAAAGATATTTATTAAATTGTAATTATTTTTTCTTTAAATCAAATAAGGAAATAATTAGAGAGGGAAGTATGGAAAGAATTACAGTCTACCATAAGCTCTCCGTCCTACATCTGCATAAATAGAGGTTCCCTCTTCCATATTCAACACATATTCCAGCTTCCATCAGCTAGCAGAGCTTTGAAAATTCAAGCCTCCAAAGCCCTTCAGAACTCTTCAAGTCAAAGCCTCAAAGCTCTGAAAAACATTCAAGCCACATCATCAATCTTTTCCACAAATCTCGGAGAAGATTTCGCTGTTTGATTCGGGATCAAGCTGTCAAGCTCTGGTTTCGACATTCGAAGAGAAGAATTAGAGGATTATTTTCTTTCACTAGAAACTATAGAGATTGTAAACCCTAATTTCTCAAATCAATAAAATCGACTTTGTTCAGCATTTTTCCATCTTTTTCGTAAACTCGAAATTTCTGTGATACAAATTTTGGCACGCTTGGTGGGACAATCTCTGCCTCTCATCTCTTCTCCTCAGCAAACAAACACTTTCAATGTCTCCTAAGAACGATAGTTCAAAGGTTCCTAAGGTTGCAGGCTCCAAACCCTCAACCACTACAAAAACCAGCTCTGGATCTCATAGCGTTGGTCCAACAACTCGAAGCATGCCAAAGGCTGCAGCACAAGCATCTTCTCAAGCCTCGCTTCTCCCCAAATCAAATCTAGCTTTTGGTGCTAATCTACCTTAAGCATCGTCAACTTTTCCACCTACATTGACAAGAAAAGATGGTGTTCCTACATTTGAGGCAAATAAGGATGACGATACTAATGCTAAGAAGCCCTCGTTGCATCCTTCCATGCCTCAGGAATTTGCTTCAGAAGTTTATGAAGATCTAGAAGCAAACGATGCAAGTAGTTTTGATTCTACCTCTTCTCGAAGAACTCCTCAATCAAAACTCGTTGCCTTCACTAGGCTTGGTAACCCTTCAGCCATGGATATTATGGCGACAGGCGCGACCACTCTAGAGGAACAAGTTGCTGCCTTGACCAAATTGGTTGAAGGATTAACAAAGATTGTGGAGGATAAAGTTTCTGAAATTCAATCCCTCAAAACCAAGATAGAAAGCATGGGAGAAGCTGATTCTTCCGACAAAAAGTCAAAGGAACCAAAAGAATTTGCGCTTGCTTCTGGTCGTCTAATTCTCATGCACTAGCTAAGAGACTTCATTCTTGGAACTACAAAGGACAAGTACGAGGAGATACCAAAATCTTCCTTTACTTATGTTAAGCCTTACACTCGAAGGATTGATCTTATGAAGATGTCCGCTAGTTATCAACCACCGAAGTTTCAACAATTTGATGGTAAGGGCAATCTGAAATAGCATATTGCCCATTTTGTTGAAATATGCAACAACGCTGGAACTGATGGAGACCTTCTGGTTAAGCAATTTGTTCGAACACTCAAAGGCAATGCCTTCGATTGGTATTGCGACCTTGAGCCTGGCACGCTTGATACTTGGGAGTAGCTAGAACAAGAGTTTCTTAACCGATTCTACAATACTCGTAGTATCGCCAACATGGTTGCGACCTTGAGCCTGGCACGCTTGATACTTGGGAGTAGCTAGAACAAGAGTTTCTTAACCGATTCTACAGTACTCGTCATATCGCCAGCATGGTTGAACTTGCCAATGCTTGCCAATAGAAAGATGAACAGGTGGTCGACTACATCAAAAGATGGCGGCACCTGAGTTTAAACTGCAAGGATAGACTATCTGAATCCTCCGGAATTGAGATGTGTATTAGACGCATATAGTGGGATCTACAATACATTCTGCAAGGAATCTAGCCAAAGACTTTTGAAGAGTTGGCCACCCGAGCTCATGACATGGAGCTCAGCATTGCAGCCAACGAAAGGCGAGGTCTACCTACGTAAGAGTATCGCAAGATGCAAGATTCCCGCAACATAGGAGCAAGCCAAATGTTCCCAAAGTGGGCAAATTTTCAGTCAAAGGAGATAAGAAAGAGTCCATGGCTGGGAATGTTGAACCATTCAAAATCTTTACTAAACCCAAGGGAAAACAAGTAGAGAAGTTTGCACCTCTCCAGGTGAAAGAGAGGAAGAGACTTACATTGAAGGAGATGCAGGAAAAGGTGTATCCCTTCCCCAATTCAGAAGTCCTTTCAATGCTTGATAAATTGTTGGACCTAAAACTCATCGAGCTTCCAGAAATAAAGCGACCCGAGGAAGCTAACAAAGTCAATGATCCAAACTACTACAAGTTCCAAGTGTGGAAGAGGAAACTGTGGCTGCAAATCAAACCATGGCTACTCTACACGACGAGACTCAACAGCTTAAAACACTACCAACTGTGAATATTCAATTTGGGTCATTTAATCCAATTGAAGTAGTGCTATGTTACTCTACTCAGTAGCATGGGAGCAACAACTGTAGCAAGGAAGAGGTCATTGAAAATGATGATGAATGATAGACTTTCGTCACTCGCAAGAGTGCAACAAGTGCAGAGCATCTTAAAGCTAAAGAACCCAAGCCAAGTCCCAAAAAAATCAAAACAAGAAAGCTACAAAGAAAGAGGAAAGTGAAGAAAACAACTTTCAATTTGTTGGAAGGCATGCCTGTCCAAAAATTTCGCACTCCTTTCACTTTATGGGACTTCTTTCCAGAGTCGATTTGCAACTCTGGTCTTCTTACACTTTCTTGCAACACTATGAGCATTGAAGAGGCTGAACCTGAATCGCCTCTTGCATCAAAACACACTCCAATCAAACTTGGTTCATCAACTTGTGCCAACAACTGTCTTGCTTGCATTGGAACCATTACACTTTTTTATGAAAATTTGTTGCTTGGTGCGACTTTTCATAATCGCCCACTTTTCGTCACTGGATATGCATGTGAGCAGAGGGTCAATAGGATACTTCTAGATGGAGGATCTGCAGTCAATATCTTGCCTCTTCGAACCATGAAAGAGCTTGGCATCACTACTGACGAACTAGCACCTAGTCGTCTAAAGATCCAAGGATTTAATCAAGGGGGGCAAAGAGCCATTGGTGTGATTCGTCTAGACTTGCTCATTGATGACATGGTTTCAATCGCATTGCTCCATGTAATTGATGCCAAGACTTCTTACAACATGTTGTTAGGATGGCCGTGGCTGCACGAGAATGGCGTTGTCCCATCAACCCTCCACCAATGCTTCAAGTACTGCAAAGATGGCGTGACAAAGAAGGTGGTAGCTAATGACAAACCCTTCATTGAAGCTGAATCCCATTTTGCCGATTCCAAATTCTACTTGGCGAATATTACATAGACAAAATTAGAGCTAGCTACCTCTTCATCAAGCTACAAGCACTCAAAGGGCGGTGACCTTCAAATTAGTAAGAACGACATTCCTATTAAGGAGAAAGAGAAGGGTAGCCAAAGCGTCAAGAAAGGAGCACAAACGCTTCGTTATGTACCAAAATTGCAAAACTGCGAAGAGTCGGCTTTGAAGGGATTAACGCTTTTGGTCACAGACCTTAACAAGACAAAGGTTGCTCCACCCCTAAAAGGATTCGTTTGAGCCACAATAGCCCTATGATGGGAAATGACTACTTGCCTTCACAGCAGACAAATGGCTTTGATCTAAACGCTTACAAGCTTCTTACAAATGCTGGTTATAATCCCAAAGACTCAACCACTCTGGGAAGCTCTTGCCTGAGGTAACTGGTGAAAAAATGCATGGTCTGAACTCAACTCAGAAGATGCTTAAGCAACAAGGGTATGCCATCAAGGATTCTAAAGTAGGCATTAGATATACCGCTCCTACTCCTGCTCACATCTTCATTAAAAGGTGAAGCAACAACCACATTACGGCGGAAGAAGAGGATTTCTCAATGTCACCAAAAATATCTGTCTTTGATCTTGATCGCTTGAGTGCTCCAAAATCACAAGCATCGGTCTTTGACAGATTGACGCAAGTGAAGTCGCCATCACGAGCATCGGTCTTTGATAGGTTGGCACCCCCAAGTGAAGTCGCCTCACCTTCCAACACGTGGAAGTCTATTCAATGTAGATTAGGGCAACCAAGTGAAAGCTCTACACCAAGGAAAAACTCGTGTAAATCAATTCAAAACAGATTGAGGTCACCAAATGAACTCTCTCCATCAAATGTTCTTTGGAAGTCTGTACATAGTCGATTAGATGTTTCATACACTACTATCTTAAAGGCTTCAAAGCAAAAGACTATCCTCTTATTCGAAGATGATAAGAAGTTGAAGAGCAAAATACCTTCTTGCATGAAGCGCCATACTACTGTGGTCGTGACAGTTGATGATGATTTTTTGAAAGTAAAACGACAAACTATAGTGGTGACAAAGACGCCTTCTAAGGGATTGGATGATTGCCTTGACAAAAAATGCCTCACTTTGTCATTCCATATCACGGCTTCCTATAATGATGTTCAAGTGGAAGAAGATGCTCCTCCAGAATTAGAAGGAGTGAAGTTCACTGTTGATGATCTAAAAGAGGTCAACCTAGGGATAGAAAATGACCCGCGGCCAACCTACATCTTAGCTTCACTCACTCCTGAGGAAGAAGTTGCTTACGTTGAGCTTCTGCGTGAGTACAAAGACATTTTTGCTTGGAGTTACAAAGAAATGCCAAGTTTAGACCCAAGAGTCGTTGTTCATCTTCTAGCAGTGAAGCATTGATAGGTGCCGAAAAGCACCCATTTAGCCCTCTAATTAACACTTTAATAGTCCAATCATAGAGTTACTTGATGACTTATATTGGTTGAATTGTGTTTGTAGGCTTTGGAGAGTGCCGAACAATTAAAAGTGCTAATTGGAGTCAATACGATGCATGGAACACAAAGTAGACGTATAGAGCTTCGCAACAGTCCAAGAATCGCATAATTTCGAGTTCGGATGAAGCTGGGGCGAGTCCGCGAAGTTTTGGCCTACAATCTGGATTTTCCGCCCGGGCGGGAATCAAAGCCGCCTAGGCGGTTTTACCCGAGTCAAGGGCGGATTAGGGCGTTGACCACGTTTTTTTGGATTTTATTATAAATAGGTCATTGCTTTGTACGTTTTAAGGGTTCTAGTATATTTTAAGGCAAGTCTAGAGAGAGAAACGCAAGCCGTTCCATGGGTTCTTCAAGTTCTTCATCAAATCAAGCGTTCATCTCTATCTCCATGGCCGGCTAAACACTTTCTAGGGGGAAGATGAAGCCCCGTTCCAAGTAACTTCGTTTATGTGTAGGCCTTGGTTTTTCTATTTCGAATCGATTGTTTAACTTAGAACATGTTTTCATTATGATCAGATGGAATCGTTTTAATTCTTTCTATTGGTCGAGTATTTGTGTGTGCACTCTCTAATACCTAGTTAATCAATGGTTTTCTTTGCTTGTGTTTGGGTAACTGAGATGGATTATGCTCGTAAGATGGATCATGCCACTGGACAGTCCGTGAAAGAGACGGTTTGTGCCAGCGAGACGGTCCGTGCGATGGGATAGTCCATGCCTGTTAACAACTCAATTATCTTCTTGACAAATTGTGATTCGAGTAGAAATCCTAACCTATGCATAACTTAGTTACGTGGTCGGGGTGGATTCGAAACCCTAGACCTTTCTCTCACTAGTTTTTCACCAATTTAATTACTTGTTCTCTTAATTCATTCAGTTTCCAAAAACCAATCACTCAAATCTCTTTTTCTGAATTAAATTAGAAATTAATCAAAGTAACGTAACTTAGCCAAATTGTCTCCGTGGATCGATACTCGGACTTAGCCACTATTCTTCTGAGTAAGGGTTAATTCCTTGTTTTTATAAATTTAATTTTGATACAGTACGGCACGATCAAATTTTGGCGCCGTTGCCGGGGACAGTTTGCACGGTTACTTAATTTTGATTAGTTTTTATTTTAGTTCTTAGTTTAGGACTTTTTAATTTTATTTGTTAGTGTGATTATCAGAGTACAGTTTGCAAGGAGTGTGCGGAGGGTAACAGATCAATAACAATATTCTAAGGAGGGTACCATCACTGTGAGTATCGAATACTTTGCATTATGTTTGATTTGTTATGAAAAATATGGACTACACATATGCTCCCCAGTATCCCGAATATGTCCAAGAGCAATTTAGTCATGCCCAATGGTTTCCTAAACCGAGTTATGGTTGTTACTCTAACACTTATAATTCGGGAAGGGAAAATCATTCCAATTTTTCATGGACACAACACCCTTCGGACCCATATTATGCCCCATCCCCAAGGCCTAATTTTTCTAATATTTCCGATTCATGGGCCTACTACCCTACTTCTCCACAACAGTCGTATGAGCAACCAACTCCCCTGCCACCTCAAAAATATTCTTTAGATTTTCAGAAGAAGATGTTGCAAGCTCTTGAGGAGTTTGAGGCTAGTAGTCAATGTTTAAGCCAAACACTTCAATCCCAAACCCAATCTCTCGCAAATATGGACGCTTATGCGATCCAGATCGAAATTGCGATTAATCGATGGGATGCGGAAATTTTATTAAACCATGAGCAGGAAGTGGGTATTGAGGATGCGTGGACGGTAATGGATATTGAGCAGGTAAAGGATATAAATTATGGGGAGAATACAAGGGATGTTGGACAATTAATCACCAACATTGAAAACTCTAGGGTTGAAGAGCTAGACACGGAGTCTGAGGATGATCCTGGAGATATGAGTAAATTGATGACTACCCCCGCGAGTTTGAGGTGGTCATTGAGGAACAAGAACCTTTCGTTCACAAAAGTTTACCAGTAGATGAGGTTACCATCGCTTGCAAGATTGCGAGTCTTGTCAATAATTCTTTCACTAATTCAGGCGGTGATTTAGAGACTGACTTAGCTCATTGTGATGATAGTTTTGAACTTGAAGAATCTATTGAGCAAATGAGTTCGTTGGTGGACTCTGCTCCTTGGTCAGTTATTGAAGAGTGGATATCTAATGGGGATGGTATCCAACCTTCTTCATTATCTCCACTTTCAATTATCACAGAGTCGCCCGAATGTGAGTCACAACCTTTGTCACCCGATCCTAGTTTTGCATGTTTGGGGGAGTCTATTTTACATGAGAAGGTAGTTGTCTTATCTAATCCTGTCCTGCATCCACCATTACACAAGATTATCATATTAGAACATATTGATTTTCTTGGTGTTGATATTTTTGATGAGGGTTACCATCCATACTTACTTCAACTCATCAACAACTTGAAAGTTAATTTGTTTTGGAATGTGTGCTTGGTGGAATTTCAATTTCAAAAACGACTAAGGCAATTGCGATACTCTAAGTATTTGATCTTATGGCATGGTCGAGTTCAGTTTTTGAAAAAGAGCTCGGAAGTGGGTGAGATGTTTATGATAGTAACTCTTTATGTTGTGGTGAAAGTTCGAAATTCACGTGAGCGTGGTATATTTATTTTATTTTATGTTTTATTTTGTTCTTAGTGTTTAGTTGTTTAGTTGTTTTTCTTTCCTTTTTATTTTTATTTTTATTTTTTTTTCTTTTCTGCGTTGTTTTTGTTATGTTTTTGCTTGCGGACTAACACATGCAGGTTTCTTGGTTCAAGTTGGGGGGTCTCTTCCCCAACCTATTTTTTCTCTTGTGTTGTTCGCTAGTTCGAGGTGATCTCTTTCCTCTCTTTATTTCTGTCTTTATCTTTTAGTGTTTATGCGTTCAATGAGGACATTGCACTATTCAAGTTGGGGGGAGGGATTACTTTGTCACTTGTTTATACTTAGAGTCTTAAAAATCCAAAAAAAATAAAAATTTGAATAAAAAAGTGGGATATGTTTTGCATGGAATTGAGACTTGTTGAGTTTACTTGTGGTACTTGAGTTGGGGTGTATTGCCTATTGCTTTGTTATACTTCGTGGGCAATGTTAGTTCCTTTTGCTAGCTTATTGTTCAAAGTGGACCATGACACTTATGCATAGCACTATTTCACCGCACCTTTGGGCTTTGATCACTTGTGAACTATTGAGATGATTGCTTTCGATGGCTAGATTAGTGGAGACTTTTGCCCATGTGAGCTTTCGAGTCTTACTTTTATTGGAGTGGTGTCAAATAAACTCTTGTTTGTCATGGAAAGAAGAATAAAAGCGTCATTGTTTTGATCTCATTATCTTTGTCGCCAAGTTTCAGAATTGCATGCATATCATAGCATCATCTTGGCTTTGGTTTGAATGGTTGAATCACCCCTTGGAAAGGATTATAGGCAATTTTTTATACTTGAGCCGGTTCGTTCCTTTGAAACATAGCCATCCCTTGTAAACCATTTTGAGCCTCCTACGATAAGCCTTTCTCTTGTTAAGCTCTATTACCTATATTGTGTCTTGAGAATGGTAAATTTGTGGGAATTGATCCTTGAGAAGAAGGGGGTGAGTAGAGAGAAATAAAGGCAAATGTTGATTGGCGGTGTTTCTCCCATTGTTTGAAAAGTGGAATAAAAAAAATAAAAAGAAAAAAAAAAGAAAAAAATAAGAAGGAAAAATAGTTGAAACTTTAATGTGAAGAGAGAGAACACCAACTTATTTCATGGTGAAAAAGCGGTTGATTTCATTGTGGTTTGTGTTGAGAAGGTGAAAGAGAGAGATTTGGTGCACTAGGAAGGAAGAGGGCACAACATTGATAAATATGCCCTATGTGAGTTGTTATGAAGCCATTCTCCGACACTTGAATGTCTTACCTAGCCTTGAAACACTTTCCATTACCTAACGATATAACCGAGAACAAAGTCCTATTTGATCCTAGGGGTGATGGGTTGTGGTTTGTAGATTGATTAAGAATTCTGGAACTTGGCATTTCCGTTCATGAGATCGTATCCACTTGAAAGAGCTTTCTTTTTGTGTCAATGTGTGCGGATACTTTGTTTCCATTTACATAACTTCCAACCGCACACATGAGAGTTTATAAATGCACCCTGTTTCGAGTGATTTCATTTGTTGAGTGCATGACGCGGTGAGAATTGAAGTCGAGACTCGGTCCGGATAGAGTGATTAATCATTGTTCACTTGTGATCGAGGTCTTTACCCACACACACTAAGATTAGGTGCCGGGGTCTATGTTCATGATTTGTTAGCACTTGGAACTCTTGTTGCTTGCCTAGTATCTTTGTGGTGGCGTCGCACCTTGGTTTGAAGTATCTATGAGTTGCATGACAGGTTTTTAATTCCATGTTGAGGGATTCCTTGTGTTTTGTGGGTGATCACTGCTGAAAACCCTCACGAGATTTCACTCGTCCTACCGGGGCAGCTCGGGGGTTTCAAAGAACTATCTTTTTCCCTTTTACTTAGTTTAGTTGCAATGTTCTTTCTTTTGCTAGGGACTAGCAAAGTGTAAGTTGGGGGGTGTGATAGGTGCCGAAAAGCACCCATTTAGCCCTCTAATTAACACTTTAATAGTCCAATCATAGAGTTACTTGATGACTTATATTGGTTGAATTGTGTTTGTAGGCTTTGGAGAGTGCCGAACAATTAAAAGTGCTAATTGGAGTCAATACGATGCATGGAACACAAAGTAGACGTATAGAGCTTCGCAACGGTCCAAGAATCGCATCATTTCGAGTTCGGATGAAGCCAGGGCGAGTCCGTGAAGTTTTGGCCTACAATCTGGATTTTCCGCCCGGGCGGTTTTACCCGAGTCAAGGGCGGATTAGGGCGTTGACCACGTTTTTTTGGATTTTATTATAAATAGGTCATTGCTTTGTAAGTTTTAGGGGTTCTAGTATATTTTAAGGCAAGTCTAGAGAGAGAAACGCAAGCCGTTCCATGGGTTCTTCAAGTTCTTCATCAAATCAAGCGTTCATCTCTATCTCCATGGCCGGCTAAACACTTTCTAGGGGGAAGATGAAGCCCCGTTCCAAGTAACTTTGTTTATGTGTAGGCCTTGGTTTTTCTATTTCGAATCGATTGTTTAACTTATAACATGTTTTCATTATGATCAGATGGAATCGTTTTAATTCTTTCTATTGGTCGAGTATTTGTGTGTGCACTCTCTAATACCTAGTTAATCAATGGTTTTCTTTGCTTGTGTTTGGGTAACTGAGATGGATTATGCTTGTAAGACGGATCGTGCCACTGGACAGTCCGTGAAAGAGACGATTTGTGCTAGCAAGACGGTCCGTGCGATGGGATAGTCCATGCCTGTTAACAACTCAATTATCTTCTTGACAAATTGTGATTCGAGTAGAAATCCTAACCTATGCATAACTTAGTTACGTGGTCGGGGTGGATTCGAAACCCTAGACCTTTCTCTCACTAGTTTTTCACCAATTTAATTACTTGTTCTCTTAATTCATTCAGTTTTCAAAAACCAATCACTCAAATCTCTTTTTCTGAATTAAATTAGAAAGTAATCAAAAGTAACGTAACTTAGCCAAATTGTCTCCGTGGATCGATACTCGGACTTAGCCACTATTCTTCTGAGTAAGGGTTAATTCCTTGTTTTTATAAATTTAATTTTGATATGGTACGACACAATCAAACGCGGAGTTCGACCTATCAAACAATCTCAGCTTCGCTATCGACCAGAGTTAGTTCCTAAATTTGAAACAAAGGTTAACGAACTCATTGAAGCTGGATTCATTCAAGAAGTCAAGTACCCCACTTGGATTTCAAGTATTGTCCCAATTAAAAAGAAAAATGAGAAAATTCGGATCTGCGTTGACTTTCGTGACTTGAACAATGCTTGTCCAAAAGACGATTTTTCACTTCCTATACCTGAGCTCATGGTCGATGCCACCACTGGACATGAGGTCCTATCCTTCATGGATGGTTCATCCGGTTACAACCAAATATGCATGGCTCCACAAGATGAAGAGCTCACAGCTTTCCGAACACCAAAAAGTATTTATTGCTACAAGGTTATGCCTTTTGGTTTGAAGAATGCAGGTGCCACGTACCAAAGGGCAATGCAAAAGATTTTCGACGTTGTGCTCCACAAAAATGTTGAGTGCTATTTTGATGACCTAGTTGTGAAAACAAAACAACGGGTTGATCATCTTCAAGATTTGAGGCAAGTGTTTGAACGTCTAAGAAGGTACCAACTTAGGATGATTCCCTTGAAGTGCACTTTTGGGGTCACATCTGAAAAATTTCTCAAGTTCATCGTGCGTCATCGTGGCATATAAAGTGATCAATCTACAATTGACGCTATCTTGAAAATGCCCGAACCTCAAAACATACATGAGCTAAAGAGTCTATAGGGTCGATTAGCTTACCTTCGCTGGTTCGTATCAAATTTGGCCAGTCACTGTCAGTCATTTAGCCGTCTCATGAAGAAAGGAACTCCTTTTGAATGGGATAAATCATGTAATAATGCTTTAAAGAGCATCAAGTCCTATCTGATGAGTCCTTCAGTTCTCACTGCACCCATACACAGACGACCACTAATCTTGTACATTGCAGAAGAAGAGAGTTCAATTGGAGCCCTTCTCGCTCAAGAAAATGATCAAAGGAAAGAATGTGCCTTATATTACTTGAGTAGAATGATGTTACCTCATGAGTTGAACTATTCTGCAATCGAGAAGATGTGTCTAGCACTAGCCTTTATAATTCAAAAGATGCGACACTATTTTCAAGTTCACACTGTTCATCTCATCTCCAAGACTAATGTAGTCAAATACGTAATGACAAGGCCAGTCCTCTCTGATCGATTGGCAAGATGGTCACTTTTTTTCCAAGAATTGA
The DNA here is from genome assembly GCA_020921065.1 of Vaccinium darrowii. Lineage (NCBI taxonomy): Eukaryota > Viridiplantae > Streptophyta > Magnoliopsida > Ericales > Ericaceae > Vaccinium > Vaccinium darrowii. The sequence continues at coordinate 21,204,267 of CM037154.1, read as the reverse complement.
GATCATCTATGTGCCTCAGAAAGCCGTTAAAGGGCAAGCTCTAGCTGATTTCTTAGCTAACCATCCTATACCGGCAGAATGGAAGTTGTCTGAAGACTTGCCCGATGAGGATGTCATGGTAGTAGAATTTCATCCACCATGGAAAATATATTTTGATGGAGCATCTCATCGCAATGGCGCAGACGCTGGCGTAGTGTTTCTTTTGCCAGAGGCAGACGTCTTGCCTTATGCTTTCACTCTTACTCAAAGCTGTTCAAATAATGAGGTTGAGTACCAATCAGTCATTCTAAGGTTGGAGATGCCCATCGAAGTGAAGCACTTGCAACTCAAAGTGTACGGAGATACAAAATTGATAATCAATCAACTCCTCGACATCTATGAAGTAAAGAAGTCTGAACTCATGCCTTTCAATAACTATGCACATCGCTTGATAGCGTGGCTTGGTGGTGTTACTCTAAAGCACGTGCCAAGAAGTGAAAATAGACAAGCAGATGCACTTGCCAAGCTTACTTCTGCCCTTGCTTTACCCGACAAAGAGGCGCAAGTCCTAGTATGCCGAAGTTGGGTCATACCCCTAATCTTTGACGATGAAGACAATGGTGAAGATGAAGTAAATGACATATCAATATTGAAAATTGACGTGGAGAATTGGCGCCAGCCACTAATTGACTATCTACAACATGGAAAATTGCCAGACGATCCACATATGAGAACAGATGTGAAGTGTCGAGCCCCTCGATTCATTTATTACAAGGACACGCTTTACCATCGATCTTTTGAAGGGTCGCTCTTTCGTTGCCTTGGAGAGAGTGAGGCAAATCAAGCACTAGAATAAGCTCATTTTGGAATATATGGTGCCCATCAATATGGCCCCAAGCTTCATTTTCGAATCAAAAGAATGGGCTACCATTGGTTGACTATGGTCAAAGATCGCATGAAGTATGCCAAAAGATGTTATGCTTGCCAAATCCATGCCAACTATATACATCAATCGCCAGAACTGCTCCATCCTACTGTCGCTTCATGGCCTTTTGATGCATGGGGGCTGGATGTCGTGGGGCCTTTGCCAAAGTCTTCTGGTGGCCACTTATACATCTTGGCTGCAATTGATTACTTCTCCAAATGGGCTGAGGCCATCCCACTGAAAGAGGTGAAGAAGGAAAATGTCGTCGACTTTCATCCATACCCACCTCATCTTTAGATATGGTGTACCACGCTACATCATCACCGACAATGGAAAGTCTTTCTACAATAGTGCCATTACTAAATTTTGTCAGAAATTTGGCTTCAAGTAGCATACCTCTACTATGTACAAACCACCTGCCAATGGCCTTGTTGAAACATTCAACAAGACTTTTAGGAGTCTATTAAAGAAGGTAGTTTCCAAAGCGAAGAGGGATTGGTCGGAAAGAATGGAAGAAGCTCTTTGGACGTATTGAACCACGTATATCGAACACCTACACAAGCCACTCCATAGTCGTTAGTGTATGGTGTGGAGGCTATCTTACAACTTGAGCGTCAAATTCCATCTTTAAGAATTGCCATTCAAGAAGGTCTCACTCATGAGGATAACACTCGCTTGCGCCTCAAAGAATTAGAATCACTTAATGAAAAGAGGCTTGAGGCACAACAACGTCTTGAATGTTATCAAGCCCGCATGCCCAAATCGTTCAACAAAAAGGTTCACTTTCGTTTTTTTCAGAAAGGGGACTTGGTTCTTGTTGTGAGAAGACCTATCAATACAAACCAAAAAGTCAAAGGCAAGTTCACTTCCAAGTGCGATGGACCATACGTGGTACTAGAAGTTACTCCGGTGGTGCTTACAAATTGGTCGCCGAAGATGGCTTAAAGGTTGGCCCCATCAACGGCAAATTCTTGAAGTGGTTCTCCCTTTAAAGAGCAAGCACACTCCATGACGCAAGAGCCTATACTGCATGTTACTCCTGGCCCGCATGAGTTTAAACTGTAGACGGCAAACCCAAAAAAAAATAAAATTATGATCTACGTTTTACTTGATCCCATCTTGGGTACGTAGGCAGCTTGAATTTCGAGCTCAGTCATCCAAAAATAAAAACAGTCTTTTATTTGTACTACGTTTGACTTGATCTCATCTTGGGCACGTTGGCAGCTTTGAAATTTCATTTCAAGCACAGTCATAACCAAAAAAAAAAAAGTTTGTTTACTTTATTCTTCAAAGCATAATAGATAAAATGCTAAGTTTTATTCATCAACCAAAAAAGGAGGATTACACGGCAAGGAATTGTCTAAAAAAGAGCAAATGCAATATTTCCTAACAACATAACAAATGTCTAAACAAAAAGGACACTAAGGGAAAAGCTTGAATCTGCCAACTCCTTTTGATGTGCTTCTAGAAGGTTTTTCATTTGCTCTAAATTGTCAATGTCTGCATCACTCTGCACTGTAGCATTTTGAATGGTGGAGACTTCTTTTTAAGAAGAGAGACATCGGCCTGACGCTTGGATAGATCCTTTTCATGCGTGAGAAGTTGTACCTCCATTTCTTTTCTCTTAAATATCCAAGTCTTTCAACTTTCTTTTTAGCTGAGCCTCTTTTGCTTCAATGCTTGTAAATTGTTGTTCACAAAGTCGTTAATTCCTTGTTAATTTCACCTTCTTTCACATCTATCATCATTGTCTTTATCTACCAAGGATGAGCTACTGATAGTAGATGATGGGGCTTAATCTCATTCTTGGACGAACTTCATCATTAGCCTTCGTTCAAGCTATCTGACTCTTCGCCGCGACAAGGAGTATGTTATTGAGACTTATAGCCCTTATAGATTCTCAAGGCAGTTCGACTTTTGTCAAGACATACCAGGAAAATCGGCAGAAGAAGTTTGCCCCATCAATTTACTTTTGTTTTTTTTTTTTGCAGTTGAGAATATACTTTATCTTCAAGGCTCTACTTTTTTTTGTACTAAACTCTACCTTTTTTTTTTCTTTGCCGTTGGGAGTTAACAAGGCTCTACTTTTTTTTGTACTACGCTCTACTTTTTTTTTTTCTTTGCCGTTGGGAGTTAACAATCTGAACCTTGAAGATGAAGTATATTCTCAACTGCAAAAAAAAAAAAGTAAGTTGATGGGCCAAACTTCTTCCACCAATTTTCCTGGTATGTCTCGACAAAAGTCGAACTTCCTTGAGAATCTATGAGGGCTACAAGGCTCAATAACATACTCCTTGTCGCGACGAAGAGTCAGATAGCTTGAACGAAGGCTGATGATGTAGTCTGTCCAAGAATAAGATTGAGCCCCGTCATCTACTACCATTAGCTCATCCCTGGTAGATAAAGACAAGGATGATAGCTGCGAAAGAAGGAGAAATCAACAAAGAATTAACAACTTTGTCAACAACAATTTGAAAGCATTGAAGCAAAAGAGTAGAGTCAAATAGATTCTCTTCAGAATTGATAAACCATTGTGTCGGATGAGAAAGGTTGGCAACAACTGGATGGCATGGGGAAGGAGAGCCAATGGCAGGCTCAAAGACCGGTAGATGCACTGCTTCTGTGGATGTGCCTTTCCCTTAAACAATGGAAAGTATCGGTAGAGTCATGAAGCATGCTATCTGTGAAAGTCATCATCTTTGAACTAAATTGCGAAGAACCAAACCTTCAAAAAAAAAAAGGTAACAATTAGAATCTAAAAAAGAAATTCGAAGCATGGCTGTGTAAAGGAAATTCAAATTACAGCTATGAAAAGAGAAAGGGATAAAGTACTGTTTAGAAATCCAGACTTGAACTCTGGCAGTTGTTCAAAGGTTAAGATCAAGATTCCTTGTAGCTGCGGAAACATATAAAAAAAAAAAGAAAAGAAAAACCTTGTTTATTCTGCAGTTCAAGGATTTCTAGGAAAAGAAGGGTATTGCTCAGATTTATGTGACTTGTGCAAATACATAAAAGAGATCAAGTGAAAATAATATGTTGCTGTTGCGTGGGTGCGGGAGTGACGTGGAAAAAGAAGAAGAAGAAAGAATAACAACCAAATCTGTGTATATTTCTTCTAAAGAAGGCACTGCTCGGTAAAAAAGGGATTTACTTGGCCTCATGGAAAATCGATTATAGAAGAGATAAATCTGGTTTTCGGTATGCATGGGATCTTGGTTCTTGTAAACATACCACAAGTCACAAAAAGGCATCATGTATTTAGCCAAATTCAGTCCAAACCGAAAACACATGCGTGAGGAGGAAAAGCCTTCAATTGTTTTGCCACCAGTACTATGGTACCACAACAAGCCAAAGAGAAATCCAAAGTGTTTTTACATGCTTAGTCCAAAAGCAAAAAGAAGAAGACAAAAATACTTGCAAACTATCCCACTATTCTCTCAAAAATTGTTGGCTGCATTACCACACGCCTAGTGTCTTGGGCTAGTCATAACAAAAGGATTAAAAAAAGTGTTGCTTGCCATAAATTTCTGATCATGCCAATGGGGATAGAAGTTTCAAATCTAAACCGGCTCTTTCTGGCTCTTATAACGTGGGGTCAAGTCACGGCAATCAAGGGAAGAAACAGTGTTATGTTTCCTAAGGTCGTTCGGGCTATTCTTCATATACAGAGCTTTGATTTTTTCTCAAATTAGAAAATCAAGTCTAAATTGAGTACGTGCTGTGTGCAATAAAAGGGCCCTGTTACTGTAAAAAAATGCCAATTTGGTGAGCAAGAGCATGAACCGAGTTGTGAAATTAAACATGCAGTGGAAGGGAAAAATTGAACAAGAATCTTTTCAGAAAGAAAGTATACAAATCACGTTATTTTGCTGTAGGCCATGCTTGGGAAAAGATTGAGTGCATGCTATGTTCTTGGTGTAGTTGATACAGCAAAAAGAGACAAATAAAATAAGGAGCTAGAGGACAAAGTAAAGAAGGAGAAGCTTACTGCTGGTGATCTACCAATTCGTGAGTTTTTGGAATTCTTCCAAAGTTATGAGAAAAGAGAGAGCTACTGCTCTGAATTTATAGTGCTCATGCATGAGCTGTCCTATCCTAATTGGAAAAAGTTTTCCTTAAGAGTATAGATAAACTTTTCTCTAGTGGCAAGGAAAATAAATTCCTACTCCGACTCAGATTCAGCTCAAGCGGTGGATTTACTATCCTAATTCAATCACTCCATAGGTTCAAGCGGGGCTCTCCGGGCAAAGAGTCGGTGCAAAGTTTCCTTATTAAGTTGGTGGAGAATTAATCCCTTTAGTTATGCTTCAAGAAGTTTAATGACATTAATTGGAAGTGGCAAGGCAAATATTAGTGGGCCAAGTCAAGTTTATTCGCCAATGAGGAATAGGGATTGTATTTTGGTTTGATGAACACATCGTATGGTTTTAATTATTTGGGCCATCCAATTCCTTTGCATAAAATTTTAAGTTTGGTCTACGAGGTAAAAGTTCAAATTTATATTGACATCCAAAAAAAAAAATGTCAAGACAAGGGAAAAATCAAGTCGAGTTTATTCCCGTAGAAGGTTTCAGATATTTGGGCAATCAAATTCTATTGCATCAGAAAATTGGAACGGAAATTTTTTAACTCGGTCCATGAGTTGAAATTTTGCAAATTAAGTTGACATCAAATGTCAAGCAAATAAAATTTAATTTCCGAATTCATAAATTTTCGGTATTAAGTCAAGTCAACAATTCAAGACTCACTCACCTTTCAAGTGTGAGCAACTCTCGAGGGGGCATCTGTAGGCATGTAAAATTTTTAGCCTATCATGAATCACCACGTGTTGCTAGGGCACACAAATTGGCTAATTAAATGTTGCCCAGTGTCACAAGTAAAAGTCAAAGTTTTACGGACAAGCCAACTAAATGTTGCCAAGTCACTACAAGAAAATACACCAATGGCGACTAGATTGCCTACACAATGTATTTTTGGTCGGCAAAAGAATGCTTTTGCCGACGCAAAAGTAATTCATGTTGGTAAATACAAACTTTTTGGCGATGGAAATAAATGTGTCGGCAATGTAGTCGGCGAAAGCAAGGTTGGCGGGAAATATTTTCCCGGTAAATTTTTGCCGACGAAAGTTTTTTCTAGCGATGAAATGTGCATCGGCAAAAGTTGAATATTTTGGCGACGACATTTTTGTGTCGGCGATAGTCCTGAAGGGAAACTTTTGGCGACAGAATGTGCATCGGCAAAACTTAAACTTTAGCCGATGACATCTTTGTGTCGGCAATGATTCTTATATAATATTTATGTATATATACAGTACTATACATGCATTATACAGAACTTAAAAAGTGATTTTTGTCAAAAAAAAAATTTAACTTTCAAAAATCTAAATATATCTGTAGTATATGTGTTATTTGTGTGTGTCTATATATATATATATATATATATATATATATATATATATATATATATATATATATATATATATATATATATATATATATATATATATCAGGCGGGATCCAGTCCGAGATCCTTGACTTTGCTAAAATACGGGCCTCATAGTTCCTAGCCATAGTTTGATGATCCGAACCGTTTAATGTGTTTAAAACATGTTTTTAATGGTACACATGAGGAATCAGTAAAAAAAAAAAAAGGGGACCGGAAAAGGCTTGATCCAAACAAAATTTTCATGAATGCGTATATATACTATATATAATAGCCTTTCAAAAAATAGGGGAGTGATTTTTCCACTTCCCTTTTTGATGTCCATACTCTATTTTTTGTTTTCTTAATGTATGTATTTTTTTGCTAAAAGATACGGAAAAAAAAGAGTGGATTAAAAAAAAGTGTGAAAATAAATTTCCAAAAACAAGTATATAATTTATATACATTATACATGATATAAGTACGCATATACAATAGATATAAGTATGTATACTGTATCTAGTGTATATAGTGTATATGTAAGTTATATATTAGATATTTGAGTAATATTAACAAAGAGTAAGTTGGTGCAGTTGGTAGACACATGGTAATGTAGAGTTAGATACCAGAGGTCTCGAGTTCGAAACATGGGGCGCGCACAAGTTCAACACTAGCAGATTTTGTTTTTTTAAATTGACTGTTGCCGACTCAAAAATCTTGTCGGCAAAAGTGTTACACTACCAGATTTTAGAACTCCGTTTACCGACGCACTACCATTTGCCGACAAGTTTTGCCGACTCAAAATCGCATCGCTAAAACTATACTTTTGCCGACACGTCAAAATTTCACGTCGGGAAAACTCTTTCCCGACATATCAACGGCGACGACATGCCGACACAAAAATTTTTATCGGCGAAAACCTTTGCCGACACAAATGTACTTCTGCCGATGCATTTCGTTGTGTCGCCAAATCTGCATTTTCTTGTAGTGAGTGTCCGTAGGTCAAAAGACTAAGCACGATAAATGGCCAATCAAATATTGCCACGTGTTTACAAGTCAAAGGTCAGAGATATGTGAAAGGACCAATTAAAAGGCGCCACATGTCAAAAAGACACAGTAATTTATTTATCAAGTTTGGCCAATTAAATTATGCCACTTGGTAAAATAAATTTTATATCCCGTTATTTATAAAGGAAATTTTAATTAGACATCCTGTTACATTATTATCCTTAGGATGCCATCCAATGGGATTTGAATCTTTATGATTCCATCCTGTAAATGGAAATTGGACCATTGTGCCCCTATTATGTATTTTAATAGTTTATTATCTAGGAGATTTTAATTTGGCATCCTATACCAATATTTCCATTATGATTCCATCCTTGTGGATTTGAATCTTTATGATTCCATCCTGTAATATGATTATGGGACCATTGTGCCCTTATTAATTACTTTAGTAGTATATATTTTTATTAATAATATATTTTAATACTAAATCATCCTGTTTTCCATCCTAAAAAATCACGTCATTTATTTGTACCAATTGGTTTCCCCTAATCACGGTAATCTGAATGGTTTTAATTTCCTTACTTGTTTCCACTAATCATGGTAATATATATATTCTATACTAGTTACTATTAGACCAAAAAATCAGGAGACATCTTCCTATTTCACCTCATCCTATTCACGTCATTTATTGTCCACAAAATCTGGTATTTTCATTCTTCTTTTATTTTTTCAATCACTCACCCTCCCTCTCTCTCTCTCTCTCTCTCTCTCTCTCTCTCTCTCTCTCTCTCTACGGTGTTAACTCTTATCTATTTTATTCTACTAAGTTATAGATCTATGTATGAGATCTTTGTTCACGACAGACGATTGGTGGCGAAGGCGGCGGTGCAGACGATCGGTAGCGATGGAGGCGGTGGCTAGAGATTAGAAGGGAAGAGTGATCGACCACTCCGATCTACTCCCAGAGGTTCAACATGTAGATGTTCTTCACGCTCGTGACAAATCGGCCGGGTCAGAAAGCTAGAATATTGGCTTGATTTGACCATTTTGGAACGAAAGGGTTTGTGTTCTCAATGTTTTTGTGAGATTTATTGGGGATTTGTGGGTTTTCCATATTTTTGTGAGTGAAATATATATTTTTTTGTTTACCATGTTTTCGTACAGTGACTATGGTATATGAGTGTATAGAGTTGATTCCTGATTTCATGGTGTATTTGTCATTCACGATTTTAGAATGTAAAGTTATGGTTTCATGGTGTATTTGTTACTCATGATTTTGGAAATAAGAGTTATGGTTAATTTGTTTACCTCATGTTTTGTCTATTTTGTCACTTTTTATTTATCATTTTTTTGTGTAGTCTAAGATGATTCATTAATTTATCATATTTTATGTGGTTGTTATCATAAGGATTTTTTCATGTTATTTTTTTTTTGTATTTAGGAAAGAGATATTTTTCGAGAGAGAGAGAGAGAGAGATCATGATTATTTATTTTCATTTTTTTTTTTTTGAGATTTTAGGTGTGAGAAGATTAGTAGAGAGAATTATAACATTAGGAAAGGGAGATTGAGATAAACTAGGAAATATTAGGAGAGAGAAATGTTAGGAAATTAAGAGAGAAATATTAGGAAAATCAGAAGAGAAATATTAGGAAAATTAGGAGAGAGAAATGGTGTTTTGGGGTTTATTTGAATTTCGGGATGAAATCATAAGTATTCAAACTCTATAGGATGGAATCATAATGATTTTTTTTTTGTACAGGATTTCTAATTAACTCTTCCTTAATAATATATTCTAATAACCGGAAAATAGAAAGCATACTATTCTGTTTCACTTCATATCTTTGAAGTTATTTATTGGTCAATCAATTAACCACTAATTACGGCATTGCAATCAAATTCAGGGTTGATTTACATGACGTTTCATTCTTCTTAGTAGTACATTATCTAATAATATTTTAGTTGTATATTACTAATTAGTCACATATTCCCTTTTCCACCAACATATTACCCAGAGTATTCTCTTTTTAATGGGAATTAGTTACTCATCTTATTTCCTTTTTCAAGTCAATACCATAAATGTACTCTCTCTCTCTCCCTCTCTCTCTCTCGCCACTCTGGTATTTTCAAAGAACCCTAAAATCACTCTCCCTCTCTATCTAGATTGTGATGGTTACACAGAGATGGTGGTGACGGTGCACCACCACATAGCGAGGGCGGTTGGAGATTGAAGACCAGAGATCGAAAGGGAAGAGCGGCGGTTGCCGGCCAGAGATAGGAAAGGTGGGAGATCGGAACAGCGGCAACGGAAGAGGAGGACATTGACTGCCAAGGTGTTTGTCGCCAATGAGGCTTTAACGGAACCAGTGGTAGCCATTGAAGGGCAAGGAGTGGTCGCCACTCATGCTCCATCCATGGTATAATCATGTCACGACTGATGTAATCCATTAGGTTTACTTGTTTCATGCTTTTTTTTTTTTTCAATTGGAATGGTGGTGGTGAGTTCCAAATCTTGTTAATCTCGGTATTTTTTTGGAACGAATGGATTTATGTTTTCATTGTTTTTGTGAGATTTATTTGGCTGGGATCAGTGAGTTTTGCTTGTTTTTAGGAGTAAACATAAACATGGTTTCTTTGTTTACCATGTTAGCTAAATCATACATTGAATATGGTATGTTAGTGTATAGAGTTGATTCTAGGTTTCATGGTGTATTCGTTACCCATGATTTTTTTACACAGTATTAATCATGGTGTCATGGTTTTGGCTTGGGTTGTGGTTTTATGGTGCGTTAATCAACCATATGTTTCATGGTTTTTTTATGATTCTTTTTGAGGTGCATTAATCTACCATGAATTTATGGGTTTTTTTTTTTTATCAGTCTGACTTTTATACTTGGACTACATATATCTTCTTTTTTTTTTTGTTGCACGGCGAAAAAAGAATTTCATTAAGAAAGAAACCCAATTACAACCATAAAGGGAGCAAAAAAAAAAAACGGCAACATAATGAGAGGAAAACATCCCCGCTGGGCTGGCACCTAACCCTCTCGACAAACATAAGCCACTGCTCCCAAAAAAAGAGGCAAAGTTAGCTAGCAATCAACCAGCCTCACCAAAACTACAAGCCCTAGAAGAAATCCAAATCAAATACAAATGATGGTTTCCAGCATTAGATACTTATCCCAGAGGAACAAAAACAAACCATATGAGATGGATGATTCCAAGAAAGCCTATCCAGAGGCAACAACAATCCAAAAAAAATTGGACTAAAATGAGGTTGCCCAATGCCGAGCAACAGAATATGAGCAAGCTTGAGAGGCATTAGCCTCACCCAAATGACGCCCAGAACCAGACACAAACAGGAACAACAAAGCAAACCCAAAGATTGACCCCCACTCCAGGATAAGCCAAGACAAGACTCAAGACCCAAAGACCCAAGCCCACATACAAAACTAAGCACCCACCCAACATAGAAAGATTGACCCAAACCCCAACAAATAAAATATATCTATTTTTTATGGTGCATTAGTGTGTCATGTTACTGAGTTCATTTATTTACACTTGTATTATACTGTTATTACAAAATATATCATGTTATGATTATTTTTTAGGTCAAAATATTATGATTATTTTTTTCCCATTTTTTTCCTGAGATTTTAGGTGTGAGAAAATTAGGAGAGAGAATTATGAGATTAGAAAAGAGGGATTTTTCAAAATAAGGGGGAGAGAGAGAGAGAGAGAGAGAGAAATTAGGAAAGATTATGAGAGAGAAATGTTAGGAAACTAGGAGAGAAAATTATTAGGAAAACCAGGAGAGAAATATTAAGAAAATTAGGAAAGAGAAAGGGTGTTTTGGGGTTTATTTGAATTTTAGGATGACACCATAAATATTCAAATCTCATAGGATGGAATCATAATGATTTTTTTTGTGTGTGCATGATGCCTAATTAACTCTCCCTTTTATAAATATCTTTCTTAAAATAAATAAGAAGAAAGGTATTTATTAAATTGTAATTATTTTTCCTTTAAATCAAATAAGGAAATAATTAGAGAGGGAAGTATGGAAAGGATTATAGTTTGTCATAAACTCTCCATCCTACATCTTTATAAATAGAGTTGCCCTCTCCCATTATTTTGACTCTGGCTGCGTGACTTTCATAAACATCTTTTATTTTGTGAATTTCGCTATCTACAATTTGAATACGCAAATTAGTCCTGCAAAGTTGTCCCATTGTAGCTATAAGTCACGGAAGGGGTTCAATTCTCGAAAACAGCCTCTTTGTGTGCAGGGTTAAGACTACGTACATCAACCCTACCCCAAACCCTGCATATGCAAGAGTTTCGTGCACTGAGTATATCCTACTCCTAAAAAAAAAAACAAGCAATAGATGCTTGTTCTCTTTAACGAACAGAAAGGCTAAATTAGATTGTTTGAGGCCTTCTATGGATTCTACCCAGGCTCACCTCAATAACGTGAACAGTTCATTGTTTGAAATTTGTCAAAATCATTTCTCTTCCCAAAACCCTTATGATTTTTCTTTTCTAAAAGAAATATGACGGTTTCTACTAATATGACTTCAAAACAGATTTATGTTGGAAAAAATTATTAGTTGGCGCTCAAAACACTCATTTATCTTAATATAGATGTATTGAGATCATGCAATTATTAATATACCATCAAGATTTTTCGTGTGATCAACATTCTCTATGAATATTAAACAAAATGAATAATTTTGATCATCAAAGTAGACAAGAAAAGCGGACTCGGCTCAAAAGTGCCACACAATTCTTAAAAGGGACTGGAGAAGAATAGTATCCATTAAACATATAGATATACTAATTATCTTTTTTTCCCGGGCAGATTTAATAAATTGCTGAAAATTGACATCGTTTTGGCCATTGGCCTTGAAGACGAGTCATTCTGGCACACGAGAAACCTATAAAATTAATACAGTAAGAAATTAAAGAACGCTCAGTGCTTGTTAAAAAGACATCCGGTACCCGCAATCCCTAGCATGCTTTGATTTGCTAGTTATCATAACATATGACAAAGATTTCACATGAAAAATATATGACATATCCAATTTATAAGCAAAAGTTGAGTAATTGAATTCTCAGCTGATGAGAATAATGCATCGATAGAAACAGGATACTCCTTAGCATGCTTTGATTTGCTAGTTATCCCTCAATTCCTACACACAACAAAGACGAAAACCAACAAGAAAAAATTATGAGATATTGAAATGAGTTTTCCATTGGATTCATAATGTATTTTGGCCTATTTTGTGATGGAAACATATTTTGAATAGAGTTCATAGGGGACACACCTTCGCCTTCATGTTTGACGATGTTCTCTATATGATGACTCTGGCTCAATGCATGATTTTCATAAACATCTTTTATTTTGCGAATTCCGCTTACTACAGCTTGAATCTGCATCCGGTCTCTTGGCGATTCCATCGAGCATGCAACTCCTATTCTCAAAATAGAAACAAGGGTGTCCTTGAACCAAATTCTTGGATCATGTTCCGAACGAATGCAAGGGTCCACAATCTCCATCACTTGGTTTGGCAAAGCACTCTCAACGAAGTTATGAAGACTCATGGTATCCTTAAACACATTGTCAGTTGGTCTTTTACCAATAAACATCTCCAAGAGGAGGATCCCGTAACTATACATATCTCCTTCTGTGGAAGCCCTGTCACCGAGGCCATACTCTGCAAATTGATTTAATTGTTAGTATGCAATGGTATACAATATAGAGTATGTGTCATGCTCTAAAATTGTCAAAGAAAGGGCGTGTCAAGACCGTGACGTGGTCTAAACAAAAATTGGCTTCTAATGCCAAATTCTAACTTTTAACCATGGGAATGCGATCAAGACCCTTGGAAAGATCCTGAATTGCGATTCGATGGTGTCTTGCTTGTGAAGGACTTCAAATTTAGTAAGTAACAGTATGTGATTGATTCAAATAGTCGTAAACCCGAAAGAACCCAATACATGCTTTTGCATTTAGATCAATTGTTGAGTCCTTGATTGAATCAGGCACAAACAAATCCAACATCGGCACTTTTTGGGGAGAACTTCCTAACTTTCAGAGCGTTGACTCGTAATTTGGGATTGCTTCCCAGTGTTCCTACCTACTATTCAACAAGTTGAGTGAAGAATCTAGAAAAATAAGAGTGTTATGGTGGTGAATCTGATGATTAGTCGATGCCTCTCACCCATCACACAGGTAAGAATGTTCCAAGTCATCTTATTTTCCTATTGGGTATGAAGTAGAGGTGGCAATTTAAACCCATATTTATGGACCCATTCAAATTCGCCCATTTATAAGTCGCCCAAATTCACCCATATTTAGATATGGGTTGCAATTGGGTCACCCATTTAAACCCATTGATATATGGTTCTAGATAGGTGGGTAATGAGTTGAAAATGGGTTCCAAGAGGATTGTCAACGTGATGTGAGTGTTTTAAAACCCGGCCCGGCCGGTTGAACCGGGAACCGGTCAAGGCAACCGTCCGGTCAACCCCCCAAAACCGTTCTTAGTTCAAAACCGTTCTAGAAATGAAAAACCGGATCGACCCAGCGGTTGAACCGTCGAACCGGAAGAACCGTTGGTGGGTCACTCGAACCGGCCGGTTATCTTCTCTACCAGCCACTCGATCTCCCTTATCTCCTCCGCGGCAGAAAAACAAGAAATCAATTGTAAAATAGAATCAATAAGTCGATCCAGGCCAAATTCTTTAACGGATCTGGACTCTAAGGAAATTTTCAGACGATTTTTTAGCTTCTCCAATGCCGGAGTAATGAAAAACCACCATCACAGATGACTGTGAAGGTTTTATGGGAAGGAGCACAAGTTGTGGTAGAGAGAGAGAGAGAGAGAGAGAGAGAGAGAGAGTTTTTCTGGTTTAGGGATGCCTCTTGTAATTGTAATCAATATGGAGAGACCAAAGAGAAGGTATGGTGGTGATTATGGTGAAGAAAAGAGAACGCATGGAGAAAAGAGAAAAGTAATTATGAGAAGGTATGGTGGTGATTCTGACCGACTGAGGAGATTAGTAGAGGTCTGGTAATATGCGGAATTTTTTTGAAAATTTCAGAAAATTTTGGTATTTTTTTTAACTCATATTTCTTTAATTACTTATTATCGTAATTATGACGTCACGGTTCAATTAATGATGGTTCAACCCGTCCACCCGGTCCCTTCTCCGGTATGGTCTTCCGGTTCGGGTTTTAAAACATTCATGTGAGTATTATTATCGACCACAACTTTGAGTTTTGCTCTTTCGATTTTAATTAATTTGGTGAGCATTCCAGTTAATTGAAATAGCAAATATTGGATTATGCTTTTTGGCTGCAACTGAAGGGTTAATTTCAGCTAATTGATGTACAAAAATTCACATCCTACGAATTCGGCTCAATTTTCTTAAATTTGAAATACGAATAGAGAGAAGCTTAAGAATTTCAAACTTCAAATGCTTTACTGTACATCCTATGAACACACACACGCAGTGGCGGACACACAGAGCAGCTCAATCCAACAAATCTTTGCTTAATTCTGCCTAATTCAGCTCGATTGCCAAATTGAATTGGAAATTTTGATGAAGAGAGACAAAATTCAAGCCAGTTTCATATGTTTTTTTTTTGTTCTATTTAGTAGTACTTTTATCCAGCCCGTGTCCCTTCGATACACCGGACCGAGAAAACACACACCAATGTAAATTTTTCACCAAGTAGTGTTGTGCCCATTCGATCCACGAGGCCAGAAAAAATACCAATGTGATTTTTTATCAACTAGTGTCGTGCCCGTTAATACACGACTGTCGAAAAAAATACCAATGTGATTTTTTTTTCCCATTAAATGGACACAATGCTAGTGTAGAGGAATAAGAAAGAGATTGTATTCACGTTTTGAGTTTACTTGGTGGCCAAGGTCAAGTGGATGGGAATGTACTGGAGGGGAGGAACTGGCACATCTAAGATAAAAAAAAAAAAAAAAACGGATTGGGTCGGGTTGGGTTGGGTATAGCTTTACCCATATTCAATCCACCCATATTCAATCTGCCTAGTATTGACCCATATTGATATTTAACCCGCCCATATTCAACCCACCCAAACCCATCTATTCGCCACCTCTAGTATAGAGTTTAACCTTCTAGTTTCATGAATCCAAAATTTCATCGTATATTTTATAAAGCTGATCAGTAAACTAAATGATCAAAAGATGACACTGGGTAAATTGAAATTTCATATTTTATTGGGCACTATGGTAGGAATATTAGTAAGTTGCATGTAAATCTATTCAGGTCTCATAAAGTAGATTATTGAAGCACGTTGAGACCCGTTAGAGTCTACAACAACTATGGCTGTGTTAGAGCAAGTAGATTAACTCAAGAAGGACGTGGCTGTGTTATACGGCATTGTGATGGTAAGTTGCTAGCTTATACCTGGGGCAACGTAGCCTTATCGAAATAGCAATTCTAATTCAGCATTCCCTAAGAGCACCTTAGAACGGTTACAGGGATAATATAGAATTCATACCTGGGGCAACGTAGCCGATAGTCCCCCTCACCGCAGTTGAATTGCTCTGGTGTTGTTCCAAGTCACTTGAAACACTTGAGATAATTTTTGCCAAACCAAAATCTCCAACATGGGCCGTCATCACATCGTCCAAAAGAACATTACTTGGCTTCAGATCACCATGAATAATCATTGAGCCACAATGGCAGTGAAGATACTCCAATGCTGAAGCAACATCTATGGCAATGTTCAGTCTCTGAATCATCGTTAGGCTTCTAGATTCTTGTACTTGCCCATCGTTTTCTACTCCATCATGGTGCAGCCATTTCTCCAAGCTTCCATTGGCCATAAACTCACATACCAAAGCCTTAAATTCATTACCATTGTAATCAATACTAGAACAAGCACTCACAACTTTCAAAAGATTTCTGTGCCTTATGGATCTTAGTGCTTTGCATTCTGACATGAAGCTCTTAGAAGCCCCTTTGGTTTGAAGATTGAGTACTTTCACAGCCACTATTGTCTGGCTTTGGCTAAGAATTCCTCGGTAAACAGAACCATACTTGCCAACACCAACTAGATTAGCCTCTGAAAATCCATCAGTGGCTTTGAGAAGCTCTGTGTAAGAGACCATCAACAATTGGTGCTTGAATGATGGCATGTGAGAAGCCTTATCTCTTGAGGCACGTCGTCGACGAAAGAGTATGAAGAAGCAAGCCAATGAACTTAAACAAAAGATAATGACGATGACGATGGAGAGTATCACTTTCACTTTGTAAAAGAGATTAGAATTTGAGGAAGAGCAAGAAGGAAGCCTTAAGTCTGGAATACCTCCACAAAGATCACTATTTCCATCCACTGAGATCGAACTTCCATTGTGAAACACCCCTTCCATTGGAACTTCCCCGCGTAGGTGGTTGAAAGACAAATTCAACTTTTCTAGGTCAAGATGGCCTAGATAACTTGGGATACGCCCTGATAAATTATTACGTGAAAGGTCTAACTCCCTTAAACCTCTTAGCTCTCTCAAAATTGTAGGTATCTCACCTTCGAATGAATTACCTCCCAACATAAGTCGTTCCAAGCTCAAACAATGTTTTAGAGAGTTTGGTATAGGTCCTGATAATTTATTGTTTGATAAATCCAACTCCCCAACATTCTCCAAAGACCCAACTTCCAATGGAAGAGCACCAGTTAATCCATTGTGGGATAAATTGAGGAATATTGAAATGGAAGAAAGACTCATAAGTTCAGGAGGTATGGAGCCGTTGAGATTGTTGTGCGAAATATCCACCACTAATAAGTGATGGTAGTTGCCAAGACTCGAGGGTATGTTTCCAGTGATATGATTGTCGTACAAGTGAAGACGATTCAACAGAGTTAAGTTACCAAGTGAAGATGGTAATTCTGTAAGAGTATTTCCCCCTAAATAGAGTTCTTGCAACTTATGAAGTTTGCCGATGGTTTCAGGAATAGGACCACTTAACTGATTCAATGACATATCTAGGATAGTGAGATTTACGAGGTTCCCGATACCTGAAGGTATGCTTCCTTGCACTTGATTGGTATTCATCGACAACCATATTAAGTTTGTAGAGAGATTAGCTATGGAGTCGGGCAAGGAACCTCTGAGAAGATTTTGATCGAGCTGAATAAGTTGTAAGGAGGTGCAATTTGTTATAGACGAAATAAAACTGAAGTCATCTTGTAACTGATTCAAAGCAAAGCAAATAATTTGAAGACGGGAAAGTTTTCCAAGTTCTTTTGGCATTAGTCCTGTGAAAGAATTTCCAGCCAAGAATATCTCTTGAAGCCCTGAAGCATTCAACAGTGAAGTAGGAATTGTTCCTGTAAACTGATTGAAATTTAGATAAACAAACTGGAGATTTGGAAGGGTGAGGATGCTTGGGCTTGTATCAGAGGAAATGCTTCCATGAAGTTTGTTAAAAGCTACGGACAAGAAATTGATGGTGGAGATGTTGAGAAGTCCAGAAGGAATCTTTCCAGATAGATTGTTCGCGGCTAATTGGACAAATGTCAAGCCTTGAAGCCTACTAATTTCCACAGGAATCTCCCCGTGCAAATTGCAATATGCAAGATTGAAGATAGAAAGCGATGAGAGATTCGTAAGTGAGAGTGGTATTGTACCTGAAAGGTCGTTTATACTCAATGCTAAAGCTTCAAGCTTTGCCAAAGAGCCTAGCTCACCTGGGATGCTCCCTGTGAGGTGGTTGACAATTAATTTGAGGGCTTTTAGCTTTGAGCAGCTAGATAGGTTTTTGGGTATTTCTCCGCCAAACGAATTGTTGTTAAGATATAGTGTTTGAAGGTGAAACAAGCGACCAATCTCTTGTGGAATAGGACCATGGAAGCTATTATTTTCCAAAAAAATGCTTCTTAGGAAAGAAAGGTTACCAATATGAGGTGAGAGTGATCCCACCAGGCCTTGGGACCCTAGGTTCAGCTGTATCACTCTGTCTCGATGCCGATGACCGCACGTAATGCCTTTCCAGTCACAATAGTGCAGTGAATCATTCCAGGAACTCAAGGCACCCAATGGGTCTTGATCAATAGAACCCTTGAAGGAAATCAAAGCCAATCTATCTGTTTCATTTGCCAAACAATAGGCAGAGGTGTTGTTGAAGCAGCACCACACAAGGGCAATGTAGAGTAAAAGAGTAAGACACTTTGCCATCATCTTTTGAAGAATATTCGGAGTGTATTTTTCAGAGGTTGGGTATGAATATGGTGGCCCTTTTCTTGTTCAACTATTTTCTGTCAAGATTGAAATCATAGAGAAGTTAATAGAGACACGTACGATTTCCACAACGTACGTAACAAGGGCATGAACCCTCCAAAATAGACCACTGCAAATCAGCAATATGAGATTTCCACACCAACATAATTTCCTAGAGGACCAAGACAAATGCACTCCCATACTCCCATACAGTGTTCTCCTTATCACAAATCCAACTAAACCATTGTCCCTCCGCTCCCATTCTCTCTCTTTTTTCTCAAACAAACCCAGCATTAAATTGATAACTACACTCTACTTTTCGTCTTTTAGTGTGTACCTTATTTATATTTTGAACACTAAAAGACAAGTATTAGAGTGTGTTTTATTATAGAGGAACAGGAATTGTACAAATTATATTCCCGAGTATGCAAGGTAAAATTAAGTTGTCCTCCTAAGGACATGAGTTTTTTTAAGGTAAAATTAAGTTACCTCTATGCAAAAAAAAAAAACCCAGATATATCCACGAACCGCTACTGGTTCAAAAAACCAGTAACCATTCCTATATTGCATTTTCCACCCTTTTTTTGACTTACTTATTTCTTTCTGCTTTTCTTCTCTCTTAAGATTTGCCCTCTGAAAAAAAGAAAAGGAAAATATGCTAATCTATCGTACTGCTTTCAGTTACATGTAATGATGTAACCATATGCTTAAGAAATTAACAAAATCCACAGCCATAAATAGGGAAATCACCTTTGTGGCACGGACACAGTCATAGACATGGAACAAAGGATATGGACATAAGACATTGGCTTTCTAGAAAAAAGGAGACACGGAAACGAGGAAAATGCTACAATACACACCCCTTACATGGGTATGTATGATACACACCTCTATAAAAGTTCCGAATTTTTTTGTAAAAGTTACGAATTTTTTAATAAAAGTTACGAGACACACCAAAATGTTACGAATCATATTGCTGAAAAGTTACGAAAAACTAAAAAATGTTACGATTGCCGATGAGATGGCACAATCTGGACCATACAATAGGCGCATAGGTAAAGTAAATAAAAGCTAAATGATATTTATGTTTAACCAGTGAAACATAGTTATTTGTCGAAGTATGAAGCATCAATATGCATGTAGATATATACATCATTACACTTATAAAACAAAAAATAAAAAGACAAAACGGAATCAATAAATGATGTTCACAATTTTAACCGAATCAAACGAATCACCGAAACAACTTTCAAACCAAATAATCAATAACATGCTAAACACCACCGGGGTTAAAAATAATTTTAAAAATACTTGCAGGCCATATAAACCAATAATATACTATAGGGCCGGCTCTGAGCATAAGCCCACCAGGTCATATCTTAGGGTTCCTAATTTTTGGCCCAATAATAGGGCCCCAAATTTCTAAGTTATAATAAATATTATTAAGTCCATTGCCTTGTAGAAAGTGATGTAATAGTTCAGTAGTAAGACATCCTTCACTTGACCATCAAGTCCCATGTTCGAGGCTTCCAACCTCATTTTTTTGACACTTGGTATTTGGAATATGCACAAAAAATTGTAAAACAATGTAGACGGCATGAATAGAACTTACAACCTTGTGATTCTAGAGTTACCAATCTCAGATGGCCACTGCACCCGAAGATGCTTTTGAAACTTGTGTTGAACAACAAATATAATACCAATTTTACAAAGGCCCTATTGACAAAACTTGCTTAGGACCCTGAAAATCTCAAGACCAGGCTTAATATCCTGTTCTTCGCAGAACAATTAATCAATCAATTATATCTCATTTAATTCCTTGGACCCGATGGGCTTACTTATGTACCAATTTGATACATGATAATTATCAGCGCAACATAATATACCACAATTCACAATAAAATGACATAATTGGAGCCAATAATATGATCAGGATAGGAAAAAAGTAAAAAAGTAAAAAAATAGAATGTTGAATAAAATTACTCAGAAGACTTAAAATGTATTATATACTTCCGGTACCTCAAGTGAAGATCTTGGCTTAATTAGATGCTGTATGAATCACGATCGGTTAACCTTTCGACAGGGCAGTAGGCTTAGATAATGCATGTGTGGGTTTCTTACTTGGTTGCTGAGAACAATTGTAATAGCTTGGAGAGAGAATGAATGGTGAGTGGAATACTTAAAAGAAAATAGAGAGGGGATTATATAGTAGAAAACTAATTGGTCAAGATCCTCACATCTCTCTCATGGTCATCTTCAACTCCCAAGTTAATGCATTGACTAGAGCATAAATTACACGCAACAAGGAATGTGTTGGGATTTGATATGTGAAGTGATGGCTCTTTTTTCTTTTTCTTTTTCTTTAATTGAAAACACAGGTTGCGGATCTGCTGTCCCAACTCCGTGTCCCGTTCATCCGAGCCGTCCATCTGAGTACTCTACTGCTCAGATTCGTAAATGAATGTGTATGGCTCAGATTTGTTTGGGGTGAGATGGAATCTGAGCCGTTGATTGCTCGGATGGACGAAACAGAGAGTTGGAACAGGAAGTTTGGGACAGCGGATCCGCTTCCGAAAACACAGGGTGTTACACCCAACTTTACCCTTACAAACATTTCGAGACAATTCAATGAGAACAAAACTCAATGCCTCAAACTATGAAAAAGCTCTCAGTCTGTTAGCCATGAGTTGATTTTTACCCATAAATTGCATAATTAAGTCAACAGTTCAAGTTTCTCGTGACAATTTAATTGGGTAATTAATATTCACACCCCCAAAATTGTTATTCACACCCTCTTTTTATCTTTTAGTAATATTTTTACGCATGAAAATTTCACTGGAAGACAAAAAAAAGAGTGTAGATGACAATTTGAGGAGTGTAGAAAGCAATCTCCTTTAATTTCTCCCACAAATTGCATTATTTTAGCAAGTGTAGAGGATTCTCATTGCTCAATTTTGTTTTAGTGCATTTACATGCGATGTTCATTTTAATTAAGGTTTACTTCCAAAGTAATGTGTCCCACGAAGTACGGGTACTCTGAAAATCATGTCGTGTGAGTAGCGGCCACGGGTATGGGTATGGATATGGCGCTAGTACCCATAGTCGATATTGGAAAAAACATACCGGGTACTTTTGCGTTGTACCAGCAATGATAGTTTATTGGTACAGCAATGGATACTTTTATAGGTACATTTGGGCATATTCTTAATGCTTTTAAAATCTCAAAGGGTTCTTGGTGTAAAAACTCAAATTTAATACCCTCCATCCTTTTTTAAGTGTGTTGCTTCGAAAAATCAAACTTATTAAAAAAACATCAATATTATTCATTTCACATCAACTTTTATCTCCACTTTACATCTTTCACATCAATTTTTACCTCCATTTTACATCTTTCACATCTTTTCAAACGGAGCAAAACAATAATTGTACAAACTTTTACCCATCAACTTTTCAAATTATACACACACTCATTAAAGGATAAACTCAATTCTATAGGGCTTAAACACGAGCAGAAGCCGCTGAAGTAGCACGCCACGAGGACAATGTATAGTATAAGAGTAAGCCACTTTCCCATGATCTTTTGAAGAGTATTCAATGGCGGAGGCAAAAATTGAAATTGGAGGGGGCCGAATTATGAAAAAAAAAAAATTGGTTCAAAGATTTTTCATGACTAAATCCACTTATTCGAGTTTTTATGAGATGGTTTGGATAAATGGAAAAATTAATTTCTAGTATTGTTGTTATCATATCATTTGACGAACGCAATATCATTATTGCATGGTATAATTCACCATAATTTAGTGTCTTCGGAATGAAAATTATTCTTACATTTTAATTATTCCCAAAATTTTATAATTATTTTATAGATATCTGTAAAAAAAAATATGTAAAATATACTCCAAAATAGGAATATTGGCGGTGTATTTTTCAGAGGTTGGGTATGAACACAGTTTTGGACGACATTTTCTTGTTCAACTATTTTCTCTCTCAAGCTTGAAATCATATAGAAGTTAATGGAAACGGAGACTTCCACAACGTATCAAGAGGGCATGAAGACTCCGAGAAATGGACCCACGAAAGTTCAACCAAAATTTTACAGCCAACCAGCTGCAACTTCCATGGCAGTACTGTTTTGTTTACTCTTGTTTCGGTCGGCTATTATTGACTTTTAAGAGAGCCAAGACTTTGATAACACAGGCTTCTCAAGTAAACGAAGACTTAATTTCCAATGACTAAATATCAAATCAAAGTTTCTACGTTTTATATACTTGACAAATGCATGAACATAATTTCCAAGTGGACCAAGACAAAATGCACCCCCATACAGTGTTCTCACCTATGACAAGATTATACTAGTGGGAACAAAAACCATTGTCCCTCCTCCCACTCTCTCTCTCTCTCTCTCTCTCTCTCCAACGAACCCCACATAAAATTCAAAAGAACCTCACTCTTATTTAGCATACACTAAAAAAGAAATGGCACAAATTAAAACTAATTCCCTAAGAACGGAAGGTAAATTAAACTTACCTCTTGGCAAAAACAAAATAAAGTGATGGGCCGGAATGCCTCGATAGATTTGGTTATTCAATTCACTCATTGCGATCGCTCTTAAGAAATAAAATTGTGGGTGTGTGCGATATTGAATGTCATAAAAGACCTAATTGAAATTCACCCTAACACCAATTGATTTTAGAAGGGATAGTGGAAAAACGGTCTGACAAAAAGTAACCATTTCCACAAACGCTAATCAAAATTTATACTCCTAAAAGGAACACCGAAAAAGGCTAGGGCAATCCGATTCAGGGGAGTGTGGAGGCAAAAGACTAGCACATAAGACTTAAAGACAACCCCAACTGATATATATCAGTCCACTACACAACGATTTAACGTTTAAAAAAAAGGGAGTGGTATCGGCCGGTATCTGAAAAATGGCCGAGATGGGCTGGAACACGCGGTATTGGGCAATATTCTGAGAGGAATGGAATACGAGGTATAGTACCCCGTTTTTCTTCTGGTGCGTGACGAGATTAATAACTTTGGTTGAAATGGTGTAGGTTCCATTAGAAAATGATGTCATCCTTACCAAAAAGTGTATTGCAAGGGTATGACCTACATCATTTTAACCAATAAGAAGGAAGATTTTGTTAACGCTCTTTTAAGAAGGGTGAACAAAATTGCACTCGAGAGAGCAAGGGGTTTAAGAGTGAACTGTGTAGAGAGAATAGGAAACTAGAGAAAGAGTGGTCTATGGCTACCAAAAATGTACAACAGCTTGTAAGACCCACTTTCGGGGGACCCGCAGGAATAATACAAACCGTTCAATAATTTTAAAATAATTTTTTGACCCTAACAAAAAAAAAAAGCTCAATTGGATATGCGTAAGTGGTTGATTGAAATTCAAGATTTCATTCAAAATTTAGGATCCTAAATTCGGAACGAGAAATAGGAATATTAGATGACTCAATGCATATCCAATTGAGCTGAATTTTTGAAAGATGCGTAAAAAAATATTTTAAAATTAATGAATGGTTTTGATTATTTGTATGAGACCCAAAAGTAGACCCTGCATGCAGAGCCGCCTCAAAATTTTGGAGGCCAAAAACTAACTCTAAAGATAGGCCATTATCCATTTTTTCATTAATAAAATCAAAATACCAAATAATCAAAACGAATAAATTATATGTAATTTCTATGAAATGCACCTTATTATTTCAAAGTTCAAAATAAAGATATGCATCTCCATTAAAATACTGCATTTTTGCAAGTCGATAAAGTGTTGTCAAATACAATCCCCAAGGACAGAAATCTAAACTGCATTTATTCCAAAGAAGGGGGTTTTTTTTTTCTTCTCCCTTTCTTGCCAGCGGAGTGAAGGTGATTTGTTTGCATTTTACTTGTTTCTATCCCACATCGTCTGTGAAAGAAAGAGTAAATTCTTTTAATTCCTATAAATGTGCATTTGGTTCAAATGATGCATCTTGTTTATTGAACTTCAGCCTTACATTTCAGTGGGCCTACAATCAATGGTGAATATTTATTAATTTCGAACCTAACATATATGGGCTCTACTAAATTTGAGGGCCTTGATTGGACTTAATGGGGCCTTGTGAGCCGCCACTTCCTCGACTTACCCCATGAGCCGGCTTTATCCCCATGCCGTGGAACATTATCGGTACTCGTTTGGTTAGTACCCTTGTATTTTTTGATTAATTATATATTTATTTATTTCATAAAGTGAGTGGAACGGGTAATTTGGCCAAAGCGCGTATCTTTCTTGTCTATGTGTGTTAGTGTGACTCCCCGATCTCCAAACATTCGGGTGCTTGTGTAACGCCCCCCAAAATTTGAGCACTATACATATCTGCTTCAGTGGAAGCCATGTCGCCCATGCCATATTTTGCAAATTTATCGAATTGTAATATGCAATGCTATACAAATTGAGTATGTGATTGATTCAAATAGACGTAGTCGCGAAAGAACCCCAATACATGCTTTTGCATTTCGTTCACTTGTTGAAGCCTTTGATTGAATCAAGAGCTAATGAATCCGAAATACTGTTACTCTTATTTATCATAATAAAAAACTGAATGGTACAAATTAAATTTCCCTGAGAACGGAAGGTAAATTTAATTTCACCTCTCGGCAAAATATCAGTAAACATTGATCAAAATTTGAACAAGGCAACAGAAAAAGGCAAGGGCACTCCGGTTCAGAGGAGTGCGGTTGCAGATGGTTTTTTTAGCAAAGGAGCCGACATTTTGTTGAGGTGGACCGGATCAACGACGGGGTACCTTCGCCAATGGTGTGGATGGGGACATTGTTGAGGTCCACACTCGGTCGGTTGTCCCTTGCCAGAGACGGAGACGTGCCACCCCTTGGTAAAAAAAAAAAAAAAGCTATTTTTGTATTGCAAGAACGGTGTTATTTTTCAAGAGAGCGCTTTCTATCCGGATTTCGGTCTTCCGGATCTCTGCGACCCGGGCATTTTTTTGACGATCCGAACCGTCCAATGTGTTCAGAAGGTGTTTTCAAGGGTCCACGCCAGAAATCTTCAAAAAAAAATACCGGAAAGAGCTTGATCCAAGCAGTTTTTTGCAAAACTGTAAATATACAGTTTTTGCAAAATACTGCTTAAATCAAGCTCTTCCCGGTATTTTTTTTTGAAGATTTCTTGCTTGACCCTTGAAAACACCTTTTAAACACATTGGACGGTTCAGATTTCCCAAAAACAATTTTTTAAGTGAAAAAATTACATTTTTTCTTATTTACAAGAGATTCTTACTAGAAAATTTGCCTGTTCTTCAAAACTCTTGCATTCTTTTTAGTATTAAGTATATTGATGAGTGATTAATCGATCAACCTTGATCTAAATAATTATAAATAATAAGTCATTACCAGTTGAACCGACACACTATCTATACGGACTGGCATATTGATACTAAAAGATTCGGTCACCACATTTGCAACTTGCATCTTTTGTTTGACAAAATCTGGAAGTACCATCTCACTATCTCTCCAGCCCAAATATTTATGTACTCACATCATACGTACCACGCACATGACCACAAAACTTCAAAACCCTTACCTTAAACAATGCGTATTAAGCTAAGCATTTTCCCAAGCCCATAGAAATTGACCACCCATATTACTATCTTAAACCTGCCAAATTTCATTCACCCATATTATCTGGAAACACAGAAATTAAATTGTGTTTAAAATTAAGTTAACCACAAGATTTCAGTTGAAGAAAGCATGATGCTTTGAGACGCGCCCGGTACTCATACAATAGTAATGTAACATAACCAATGCCACAATTTAAAAGCCTCTAACTTAAACCACAAAATAAATTTACAAAAACAATAAATATCTTTTAGTTTGACTCTTGCTCAAGCTCAACGTGTGATTTTCATAAACATCTTTTATTTTGTGAATTTTGCTATCTACAGTTTGAATTTGCAAATTACTCCCGAAATGCTATTCCATTGTGGTTGTAAGTCAAAGACGGGTTCGATTCTCGGAAACAATATCTCTGCTTGCAAAGTTAAGATTGCGTACATCAACCCCTACTCCAAACGTAAGATTTCCGCACCTATCAAGAAGGCATGAAGCTTCCGAGAAATGGACCCACGAAAGTTGAACCAAATGTTTACAGCCAATCAGCAGTATAAGCAACTTCCACAGCAGTACAGTTTTGGTGGAAATGTGGTGTAGCTTTTCTTTTTTTTTGATCCGCGGTGTAGCTTTTCACTCTTGTTTCGATCAGCTATTATTGACTTAAGACGGCCAAGACTTCGATTACACAGACTTCACAAGTGGACGAAGACCTAAATATCAAATCAAAGTTTCTACGTTTCACGTTTGATTTGATAATGCACGAATATAATTTCCAAGTGGACCAAGACAAAATGCACCCTCATACAGTGTTCTCCCAATCACAAGACTGTACTACTAATACTAGTAGGAATAAAAACCATTGCCCTCTCTCTCTCTCTCTCTCTCTCTCTCTGTGTCTGTGTCAGACAAACCCACATAAAATTCAAATGAACCTTACTTTTATTTATCATACTTAAAAGCAGAAATGATACGAATTAAACTAATTCCCTGAGAAGGAAAGGATAAATTAAACTCATCTCTAGGCAAAAACAAAATAAAGTGTTTGGGCCGAAATGTCTCCATAGATTTGGTTACACAATTCACTTATTGCGACCGCTCTTAAAAAACAGACTTGTGGGTGCGTGTGAGATTAGTTTTTCTCGACGAGAGAAATCAGAAAAGTAAAAAATTATGATTGAAACTCTCTATTTTTTAATAAAATCGAAAATAAGTAAAAAAAAATCTGTCTTTTTATTATTATTATTTTTTTGTCTTTATTCGAAGAATGTTGAGATTGGATTATTATTTTTTACTTTTCCGATTTCTCTCGTCAAGACGAATCAATAATACACAAAAATTTAACACGAAAGCAACTGACGCTAAAAAAACAAACGAAGATGAATAAAACAACAAAATGACTTATAAGGCCAACATAGGCCTTAGTCGAAACTCTCTCTAACACCAATTAGTTTTAGGAGGATTGGGGGAAAAGCAGTCCGACAAAAAGAAACGTATCCACAAACACTAATCCAAATTTGTAGAAGGAACACCGAAAATGGCAAGGGCACTCCAATTCAGGGGAATGCGGATGCAAGTGATTATTTGGGGGGAGAATGATGGATTAGTGGCATGGAGGGAAAGAAATTATGTGATTTAATATAATGCTTTCGGAAATGACCACTACATGACATGAAGAAAAATAATTCCATATACATGGCATTTTATCACTGCGCTGTCCAAAATATCCCTGAGTGTATTTTTTTTCCCCTCAAGTCATGTTTAACCAATTTCAGGTGGCAATGAACAATCAAGGCTATAGGGAGTTTAATGATTTTGAAGTAGACTTCTGTTGTGTGTACTTGCATTGATTATGAATCCTTGAGAGCCATAAAGCCAATGTCACTACTTGTTTTGTAATAGAAACTAAAACATTAGATTTGGAGGATTATGGTGTTTTGGAATCACTTAATGTAGTGAAGCTTGAAACCATTGTATTTAGGGAAAGGATTCAGTAGCTATGGTGATTTGTTTTGGAAATTGTATTTTGAAATGAGAAACGCTTGTTTCAGCTATAAATTGTACTCCAATAAATCATTTTCTTTAGTATCGATATTCGATAGTTAAATGTAAGTCAAGGTGGGGCGTTACATAAGTTGCCAAGCCAACAGTAATTGAGAAATGAAAACAGCTACTCAAAGTCTGAAAGGGACATGCCACAATGAGGTTACAATCAATACTCCCAAAAGCAAAGTAGGATTGGTCAAAAACTATGCATCTAGCAAACAACTAAATCAAGAATAGCAAATAATTCCCCAAATGAGACTTACGAAATGTAGACAAAGATGAGATCAACACAAGCCTCCAACCCAGACACAAAATCAATGGTGAAGACAAACCAGACCCCAATAAGCATCACCCCAAACCCAGACACATATCAGACACAAAACCCAAATACCCCAAACCACAACAAGTAACAACCCAAAATTAGACCCAAAAATAACACACCAATACTCCCAAACCAACTTGTGGAGCCCTCTTTCTATGGTAGTTCCTCCTGATGATGATCGACGGTGAAGACGATGCTCTCAAACTCAAGTCATGCCTAGGCCTGCACACTCAACACATTGTTAGCACCGGACTGAACCTTAGAGCCCAGAACGGCACTCCGACGGTCAAGTTAGTAGAGGAAGAAGAAGTGTAGATCCAGGGTTTTGAGGAGAGTTGTGCGTACCTTTCTTAGATGATGAAGGTTACCTTTTATAGGTGAGCCTTGGCTTGCTTTTCAAGCACGTTCGTGCCTGTCATGTGACGTAACCGCACACTGACGTCACAATGACGAACCCGAGGGAATATACTGCGAGCAGATGCTTCCAGTTAATTCACGACACGTGTCGCAACCGTTCGGGTGACGTCACTTGCCATGATCACAGTTTGTTACGCGCATCTGTAGCATTAACTTCTTCGCTGAGTCAGCCCCTGGAGTGATTCTCGTGATGAGCCTGGCTTCTTGACCTCTCAGTCGAGCCTCTTTCGGCACCTCTCTTTCCTTGGTTTGGGCCAGTAATGGCCGAACAACCGAAGGGTCCCCAGACGATATCCTTCCGGTCGTTCAACATTATCAGAACAGCCTGAGCTAATAGTCAGTAGTTGGGGACCGGAAGGCCATATCAACCGAACGGTCCCTAAAACGGTATCCTTTGGAGGTTTCAATTGAGGCCTAGCTAGACAAGATCTATCAGCTTCTATGATACTGCGCGGTATATCCGAACCCCTACAATAGCCCCTCAATCCCTTCAACTGGTGCTAATGATGATGGGATTGACCTGTCGGTCCGTGATCCGAGCCGCACGCTTTTGAGATAAGCTTCATTTATGACGACCTGTCACTGCCGTACCGGGACCCAGTGGGACTTTGCCACGTGTCACACTCGAGCCAGAAACGTCTAACACGAAAGGACGCGAGAGGTCAAGTCATGCACGGGAAACGGCGGAACAATGATGGGCCTTTAGGGTTTCGGGGTCGCCCGTCTCGTCATGGCCACAAGTCGTTCATTGGGGGGGAGGGCATTGAAGTGGCGTGTAGCCATGCGCTCGTCGTTCGAACTTTCCCGCCTCTCCACTCTCTGCCTATAAATACTGAGTAGAGAGAGAGAGGAACATTTTTTCCCCCACTCGCTGTCTCTCCTTCGCCTGCTCTGCTTCTCTCTCTAGAAATCATCCGCAATCTTCAAGTTTTTGCAGAGATTAAAGTGGGGTGCTTCACGCCTTCGCAGTTTCTTAGGTAAATAGTTGTTGCACTTTATTTTTATTTTCTGTTGCACTTTCGTGTGATTTGGGGATTGTTTTTCTAGGTTTTTGAATACCCATCGTTTGCATCCTCTGGTTTAGGAGATGAACAGTTGCCTCTATATCAGTAAGGCGTAGATGAATAGTTGTCCATAGGTAGAAGATGATGAATAGTGTCTTATGTCAATAGGTTGAAGACAGCACCGAACAGTGGTAGGAAACCCTAGTGCTCGATGTAGAAATTGATTCCCTTTTCATGTCAGAGGGTTTTCTATGAAGATTAAACCCTGGGATCTCGATTGCTCGGTGGATGGGTAGTGCTAGGCTTCGGTTTGCTGAGCATTTTGACCTTTGCATATAGCTAATGGTCTTTACCCATGTACTGTGATAGGTCTGGCGTCTCCGGTAATCGACATCTCTTCCGGATCGGATAGTTCAGACTCCGAAAGCTTCTCTCCAAGAGCCACCCATGCCAAGCTGAACGAAATCCTTGAAAAGCTTATTGCTCGAAAAAATCCCTGTCGGTCTCTTGTGACCATGGACCACAATTTTGAAGAACCACTGAATATGCCACCCCTCCAGGCCATCCCTCCATCTCTGAAGGGACCTACGCCTTCAAATCTTGATGATTTCATTAATGACTCCAAGGCCACACCGTCCAACAATCGTTCGGAATGGGAGCCCTCAGATGATGTGGAGGAAGTTGCATCTAGTCCTAGCTCTAGCACGGATGCTACATCTGATGTTGACACCTTGGCTGCCATAGAGCGAGCAATCGTTGCTGAGATCGACGGTAAAGAGGGTGACCCGAATCTCAGCAGAACGGTCCCGAACCTTGATACATCTGGGGTTCCGATTCCGCACACTGTTGAACAATCTGGAGGTGAGGTCTCAAAGGATCGAGAGAGGGCCCCGTCGTCGAGGAAGAAAAAGAAAGAAACGGCATGCCCATACCTCCCTTACTTCACTAAAGGAGCCAGTGGCCTGAAAGCCTTTGTTAGGAAATGTAGGATCCCCGAGGATGTGACTATTGCGCTTGCTTGACCGTTCGAGTGATTAATAATTAACTAAGATTTCGTCCCAAGCGTAGGACTCTCGACCGATGTAACATAATATCCGGAAGTACCGGAGTCGAATCCACAGAGACGGACGAACGTGTGCAGGACTCAAAGATGACGGGTTCACAGTTTATCTTGGCTCTTAGGTAGCCACCCCTTGTTTAATGATTAATTTACTAACTAAATTACCAGACTGAATTAACTAAAAATGGATTTAAAAAGGAGAGTACAGCAGTGGGAACCCAGCGTCCGCGACTAGCCTAACCAATGTTTACTCGGGCCACAATTACTCCTTCTACTGATTTTAGAATAAGAAAAAGATCCCTAACAAATGCGCACCACCTGTCACCAGATTCCGTGCGCATTCAAATTCCGGCGATGCCTGGGTTTTGTTTGTTAGACGAGTTTCCGTTTCCTAAAACTGCCCGAAAATCAAGTTAATTCGGCCCCGAGGTGAAACATCGATTAGTCTAGTGCGCAGCGCCTTCGCCCGCAGCCGCACTCTATACGACTACTCGCTCATGATGCTTGAAGTAACAGAAATTATAATAACCTTAGATCTAAACATGATTCTGAATACAAAATAAACAAAAGATACGAATTAAACAAGTACCAAAGAATAACTTTATTAAAGAACGGGAATTAATAACGAATTACCGGAATGCGAGTAATTGAACAAAGCTTGAAAACTCGAAAGGAAAATCTCCAAAGGAAAAGTCGGCTCCTCAAACGGGAGAAAAACAAACTAAAGTTGGAACCCTAATTCTGCCTCAAAAAGAGGTATTTATGTCTTTCCCGAAGCCCAAACACGTGGCAAGATCACCGGCTGATTTTAGGCCTATCGGTATCGATACATAGAAATACCTGTTTCGATACCCGTAGCTTCTGTTCGCCCACTGATGCCTAGGTATCGATACAGGGGTTTTCCTGTATCGATACCGACACTTCTCTTTGTAAATTCTAATAAGGCCAGCCAACCATTGCACTAGGAAGCCCATTGGGTCCACTTTTGGTCAAAGTAAATTTATGAACAGTGGCCCACCAATGCATGAATGCATTTGATATTGTGATGCCCTTTCAATTTCTATAGCCACGTGACTGTTGGAGTATAATTGCCGAAACCCATACTTGCTTTATCAATTGATTTTATTCACCCACGGGCTTTGCTTCGACGGCGAGTTAAATTGGACTTTGTTCTTCTTCATTTTATCAAGGCCTCCGAATATCTACAAAAACACGCAAACAAAACATTGTACTCTAAGTAACAAATTAAATGGACTTAACAAGGATAAATTAGGGGCGCTTATGTGAACATTTTGCGCGCCTATCAGCGCTCCATATGAAGGGAGAGGAATTAGCTTACGGTCCAGACCATATAAACATTCCTTTAATGGCAATCACTGAAGGAGCGGTACGGTTCTTGTTAAATGAACTTGTCCGGTCAGTCCTTTCTGCATATAGACTAGCTCCCGACCAATTGTCTGTCAACACCTACCGGATAATTAATTGTGCTCTTGAGTTAAAAAGAAGGCACGGGCTAGCTTTTACTGTAGGTGATTTGTTCGGAATTTATTCGATGTCTCGGAACAGCTCGCACGGACGTTATTTCTTTGCAACACTCCCGAACAAAGCCCAGATTATCGAGTCCCTCCCTGATTCGGATAAATGGGCCGGCGTCTATGTTGTGGTGTCTAGTAACTTCGCTGTGGTTGAGAATTCTGACCTTTCTCCGGTTCCGACTGAGAAGGGTGATTTAGGTCAGTGAGTTTATTTTGGCATCTTCACTCTCCTGGCCATTCTTAACAAATTTATATGTTTTTTATCTTTGCAGCTCCCGTTCCGATTACCAGACGGCTAAAAAAGCTTTGGTCCCAAGAAAGGGAAAACGTGCTCCGAGCTGTCACAGGAAGATATGCACCGACCCTTCTGAGCTACAGGCCCTCCTACTGACATTTCTTAAAGAAGAAGACCATAAAGAGAAAGGGAGAGGGCGCATTCGACCCCTCGGCTGGACAGTCCAAAAAGGGGAAAGCTGCTATTATCTCTAAATCCGAGAGGATCGAGATTGAGGAGCTTCCGGTAGAAGGCCTCCGAGGGAAGGAAAGACAACCGGTCGACAGAGTCAGCCCCGACCCTTTCAAATCTGAAATGACTCCGCCGAAGATTGACTTGGCCAAAATTTTAGAAGAGCAGGCGGCCAGGAAGAAGAAGGTCGTCACGCCGAAGCCTATCTCTGCTAAAGCAGCAACTGAGAAGTCGACAGCGGATCCCAGTGAGCCGACGCCTGCTGATATCCACCCTTCAGTCCCAAAGTCGACTACTTCCCGATCCAAGCCTGTGACCAGTGATAAAGGTCGGTCCCAAAAGAGGGCTCGGAAGGAAGTGAGTTAGGAGGGTGTAGAGTTTGTTGATTCTCTCGGTTCTGATATGCCGAGAGAAGATGATCCCCATCCCTTCTCACCAATCTTGATAAACGAGGAAGAAGACCTGCTCAAAGACACCGACAGCATTGATGCTAACCCTCAGTTAGACATGTCTTTGTTGCCGGCTGTGGCATTGAAGAAAGATCTGGCTAATGTGCCAAGGAAGTTGGGCGACAATCTGTTCCATCTTCCGTACCATCTTATGAAGGTACCTTTTCTGTCCGAAGTATTTCCTTAGTCCATTTTTGTCTGTAAAACTTATCTTTTTTTTTTTTTTTTGACAGGCTTCACTGTCTATGTACGTGTTGTACCATCAGACGCTTGCCCTCAACGACCAAACGCGGAGGTACAAAACTCGTGCTGAAGCTGCGCTACAGAAGATTGAACAAGCCGAGCAAGATGTAAGCTCTGCAAGGGCTCGGGTCGTTGAGGTCGAGAAGGCGCTGGAGGATGAAAGGTCTCGGCATAAGCAGGAGCTAGAACGCCTTCAGAAGGAACATGAAGAAAAAATGCAGACTCTGGACATCGAGCCCTACAGCCGAGGTTATCTTGCGGCCTGGAAGGATTATGTGCAGGACATTTATAAGCTAGTGCAGAAGGGCAAGTTCGAGGGCCAAGATGAGGGTTTCGAGTCTGGCTACCTTACTTGCTTGGATGCTATGGAGTTGCCCGTAGAGGATCCAAAACGCAAGGTGCCGGCGAGGCTACTTTTGCTGATGAGCTATCCGAAGAGGACAGCTAGGATGTAGACAACCATGCTGAAGATGGACAGTCTTAGGAATGTTAAGAATTTCTGGACAATGTTTTTCTTTTATTTAACTTTTGGTACTGGACGGCTCCGATCACTAGGAGTTTGCCGTTCCAGGTGGTTTGTAATTAAAACAGGTTTGATGAGGATGGCACTAAACAAGTACCACTCTGTCAATTTTGATTCGGCATTCTATAAATGCTATTATGGAATGGATGTCTTAATGTTTGTATGAAATATGCTTGTTATTCATATGCATTAGCCCCAGCATTGGGACAAATTAGAGGAAATAGTTGCTCGGTTTGTGCCGAAGCAACACGAAAGTGAATAAATTTTTCCAACTCTTGGAAAAAATTTCCACTGATGCCCCTGGCTTCGAGACAAATTAGAGGAACAGGTTGCACGATTGGAACCGAAGCAACACGAAAGTGAATAAAAATTTTCCAACTCTTAGAAAAAATTCCACTGATAGCCCCCTGCTTCGGGATAAATTATAGGGAATTGTTGCTCAGTTTGAACCGAAGCAACACGAGGATGAAAATTTTCCAACTCTTGGAAAAATTTTCCACTGATAGCCCCCCTGCTTCGGGACAAATTAGAGGAACAGGTTGCTCGGTTGGAACCGAAGCAACACGAAAGTGAATAAAAATTTCCAACTCTTGGAAAAATTTTCTACTGATAGCCCCCTACTTCGGGACAAATCAGAGGAAATTGTTGCTCGGTTTGAACCGAAGCAACATGAGGATGAAAAATTTCCACCGATAGCCCCTGCTTCGGGACAAATCAGAGGAACAGGTTGCTCGGTTGGAACCAAAGCAACACGTAGTAAAATGAAAATTTTCCAACTTTTGGAAAAAAATTCCACTAATAGCCCCCTGCTTCGGGACAAATCAGAGGAAATTGTTGCTCGGTTTGAACCGAAGCAACACGAGAATGAAAATTTTCCAACTCTTGAAAAAAAATTCCACTGATAGCCCCCTGCTTCGGGACATATCAGAGGAACAAGTTGATCGCTTGGAACCGAAGCAACACGAAGTAAAATAAAAAATTTCCAACTCTTGGAAAAAAAATTCACCAATAGCCCCCGCTTCGGGACAAATCAGAGGAACAGGTTGCTCGGTTGGAACCGAAGCAACAGGTAGAAAAATGAAAATTTTTCAACTTTTGGAAAACTTTCCACTGATAGCCCCCTGCTTCAAGACAAATCAGAGGAAATTGTTGCTCAGTTTGAACCGAAACAACACAAGGATGAAAATTTTCCAACTCTTGAAAAAATTTTCCACTGATAGCCCCCTGCTTCGGGACAAATTAGAGGAACAGGTTGCTCGGTTGGAACCGAAGCAACATGAAGTAAAATGAAAATTTTCCAACTCTTGGAAAAAAAATTCACTGATAGCCCCCGCTTCGGGACAAATCAAAGGAACAGGTTGCTCGGTTGGAACCGAAGCAACGCGAAATGAAGTGAAAAATTTTCCAACTCTTGGAGAAAAAAATTCTCATGGCGCCGGGCCTTAAATTTTTCAGGGTGTTAGTAGGAACACCGAGCCTTGATAATTAATCCAACAGAAGTCTAAACAAACAATAGTTGTGAAAGCTCCATTTCTCATTGATTGTCCGAACAGAAGGGTATGACAAAGATAAAAATGTCAAAGGGGGCAAAACAGACTGCCCAAACATTTTTTCTAACAAATTTTCACTAAGCATAAAACTTCCTAAGCTTGGTTGCATTCCAGGGGTTGCCAATAGGGGTGCCATCCATCTCTGTCAACTTGTAGGATTCATGACCAGCCTTTGCAATTACACGGAAGGGACCCTCATAGTTCGGTTTGAACTTAGTCTTTTTAGATTTTTGGACCACCTCCCGAAGGACTAGGTCATCAACATTGAAAGGCCTCATCCAAACATTTTTGTTATACCCCCGAGCGACTTCTTGCTGATAGAAGACATGTTTCAGGTGTGCTTCATCCCTGAGCTCTTCGGCTAGGTCGAGCTCCCTGTCCATGCCTCATCATTGGTCGGCACATTAAAGTTTTTTGTCCAAGCTGTTGGTAGTAGGGTAGCTAAGGGAAGAACGGCTTCCATGCCATATGCCATAGAAAATGGCGTTCAGCCAGTTGAGCGTCGGGGTGTGGTCCGATAGCCCCAGAGAACTTTTGGGAGTTCCTCGGCCCACTTTTCCCTCTTCAGAGTAAGGCGTTTCTTGATTCCAGCTGAGATTATTTTATTCGACGCCTCAGTCTGACCATTTCCCTACGGATACGAGACCGAGGAGTGAAATATATGAACATTATACTTCCTGCAAAGCTTCTTGATTGCTTCGGCGATGAATTGGGTCCCATTATCCGAGATAATTGCATAAGGAACACCGTAGCGAGAGATAATGTTCTTCCATAGAAATCGCTCCACGTCTGTTGTTGTTATAGTGATTAGGGGTTCGGCTTCCACCCATTTGGTGTAGTAATCCGTTGCCGTTATCAAGTGTTTGAAGCCGCCAAGGGCTGTCGGCAGCTTTCCCACTATGTCAAGCCCCCATTGTGCAAATGGCCATGGGCTGGTGATGGGTTGCAAGGCTTCAGCAGGCTGGAGCAAATGAGAGGCGTGTTTTTGACATTGTTCACACTTCTTGGCATACTCTTCGAAAGTCTAATTCATTTTTGGCCACTAGTACCCCTGAGTGAGAGCTCAGAGGGAAAGGGACCGTCCGCCAGAGTGGCACCCACTGCTTCCTTCGTGGAGTTCCCGGAGGATGCTTTCCACTTGGAAATCGTGGACAACCTTCAAGTCAGTGCCTGTAAAAGACCTTTAGTACATTCTGTCGTTCGGATCCAAGTAGAAGTATGAGGCCTTGCATCTGACTCTATGGGCTTCTTTTTTATCTGTCGGTGTCTTCTCGTGTTTAAAGTAGGCATAAATCTCATCCAACCAACTTGGACCGAGTGTTATGACAAGAACTTCCTTCATTCCATTGTCGATGCTCGGACATTCGATTTCTCTGAGCAGGATGGTCCAGTTCTGAGAGGCTTACAAGCCGTTGTCAGGGAGGCCAAGGCTTCAGCGTGAGCATTTCGCTCTCGACCAAGCCACTCGATCTCTACGGAATCGATCTCAATTATTAGCTCCCAAACTTTCTCGTAATATTTCACCATTCGTGTGTCCTTTAGGCTGTATTGGTCCTTAATTTGATTCACAACTAATTGTGAGTCACTGAAGACTTGAACTCTTTCGGCTCCTAGGTGCTTTGTCATCTTCAATCCGGCAATCAGTGCTTCGTATTCAGCCTCGTTGTTTGACGTCAGAAATCCAATGGTAAGAGTGTTTTCATGCATGATACCCTCCGGGGAAATGAGCACAATCCCAGCTCCAGCTCCCCGACTATTTGATGCTCCATCTACATGTAGATGCCATACTTCACCTTGGAACATTCTCCAAACTTTGCCTTGTCTTTCCTCTGAAGGTTTCTTGGCTCCAGCCAGAGTCCCTTTCATTATTTCACTTGACCCTGCCTCCACCGAGCACTCTATAGTGACTCATTCAGGTAACTTCAAGCTGATTTCAGGGTTATCTTTGAGCTCAAGTGTCAATTCGGCAATGAAATCTGCCAGAGCTTGTCCCTTAATAGCTGTTCGGGGTTCATACCGAATATCAAAATTTCCCAACTCCAAGGTCCATTTTGAGATCCGAGTTGAGAGGTCGGCTTTTTTTAGTACAACCTTTAATGGGTACTCGGTGATCACAACAATGGTGTGGGCTTGGAAGTAGGGCAGCAACTTCCTTTTGGCCGTTACCAGTGCTAAGACTAGTTTCTCCAGAGGGAGGTACCTTGTCTCGGAGGGTATCAAAGTTTTACCAGAGTAGTAGATTGGCTGGAAATTGGCCCCTTCCTTCCTCACAATAACCAAGCTCACTGCGTGACCGGATACCGAGAGGTAAAGATATAAATCTTTCTGAGCCACGGGCATCACGAGGAGCGAAGCTCTGGAGAGGTAATCTTTCAACTGGCCCAGCGCTCGGTCACATTCGTCGGTCCACTGAAAGTTCCTTTTACTCATTTTCAGAGACTCGAAGAAAGGTCGGCACAGGTCCGAAGACCGGCTGATAAACCTATTGAGCGATGCGGCCATGCCCGTGAGTCTCTGTACTTCTTTAATGGTGCTCGGGGTCTAAGGTTTCGGATAGCAGTTCTTTGTTTAGGATCTGCCTCAATGCCCTTCCGAGTAACCATGTATCCGAGGAACTTTCCGATCTGGCGCCAAATGCACATTTTTCGACATCAAGGCGTAGCTTGTGCTTTTTCATCACAGCAAAAACTTCGGCAAGGTGCTCCAAGTGATCCGAAGTGTACTTGCTTTTGACCACCATGTCATCAATGCATGCTTCCATCGTATCCCCGAGCTGCTTGGCGAACATTTTTGTGACCATGCGCTGGTAAGTAGCCCCAGCGTTCTTGAGCCCGAAGGGCATAACTTTGTAGCAGTAGGTCCCTCGAGGAGAGATGAAAGTTGTCTTCTCTTGGTCTTCTATTGCCATTGCTATCTTGTGGTATCCACTGTAGGCATCTATCATGTTGAGCCAAGCATGTCCCGCCGTAGCATCCACTAACTGGTCAATCTGTGGTAGTGGAAAGCAGTCAGTTAGGCAAGCATCGTTGAGATTGGTGTAGTCTACGCAGACGCGTAGCTTCCCATTCTTCTTTGGTATTACCATGATATTCGCCAGCCATGTCGGATATTGGACCTCTCGAACGGCCCCGGCATCAAGTAGTCTCCCAACTTCAGCTATAACAGCATCTGAGTGGGCAGGAGATGAACGTCTCGATTTTTGTACCACAAGCTTTCGGAGATGATCAACGTTGAGTAAGTGGGAGACGAACTGAGGGTCAATGCCCGGCATTTCGTACGGTGTCCAGGCAAAGACCTCGATGTTTTCTTTGAGGAATTCCACCAGTTGCTCCATTTCAAAGTCTGTCAATGTTGATCCAAGGAGAAAGTAACGGGTTCCATCCTCACTAACGGGTATGGTCTCAAGGTCCTCTATCGCTTTCTCCTCGGCTGGCAACCCAACATCTTCCAAGACCAGACCCTTCGGTTGTTCGATAGATCTTGGTTTCGGTTCTTTCTTTTTCTTTCCTTTAGTGGTCTTCTTTTTCATGTGTACCGCGTTCACCTGGCATTTCTTTGTTGCCATCTGATCACCTTTAATATCCTTTTGCCATCCTTCGGCACTGATAAATTGGACAACTTGGTGATAGGCTGAGGCAATGGCCTTCATTTCATGCAACCAAGTTCTTCCGAGAATGGCGTTGTAAGGGCTCGGGCATCGACGACAACAAACTCCACTTGTAAGTTCCTTGGGCCTGCTTGCACCAGAAGAATGATTCGTCCCATCAGCCAGACCGGAGCCCGTTGAATCTGAAGAGGGGGGAATCGGCTGGCATCAAATGGTTCGGATTCAGGTTCAGCACCTTGAAGGCCAAGTAGTATAAGATCTCGGTGGAACTTCCTTGATCCACAAGCATTCGTTTGACTTTGGGGATTCCCATGTAAACAGAAATCACGAGAGCATCGCTGTGAGGCAGCTGTACGTCCTTCAAGTCCTACTCTGTAAATGTGATGGTCCATTGCTCGTCGCGATCTGAGAGCTTTCGCTTAGGGTTTCCCCCGATTGTGAGGACTTGTGAGGATGAGCTCAGCGCGGCCCGGAGTGCTGCGGTTTTTTCTTTGGTTGCAGCCCCGTGGATTACATGCACAACAACTTCTTCCGAAGGGTTGTTTGGCGGTGGTTGTTGTGCTCGGGCCGCCGTCTTTTGTCGATCAATAAACTGGTTCAAGCGCCCCTGTGTAACCTACCTTTCGAGGAATTCCTTGAAAGGTCAGCAAGCAGTGGTATAGTGTTCCAGTTCGTCGTGGTAAGTACACTTGACTTTACAATCTGCCGTCTGGCCCGCCGCTGTCCCCAGGTTATTGGTCGGCTAGACGAACCAAGGTTCCCGAGAGATGGCTCTAATTAGCTTGTAGAGAGGCAAGTTGAACACCATTGTTATCGCGACGAACTCCTAAGGCTTCGGTTCTTGCTCTTTGTATTGCCCACATTCCTTCCAAGGCTCTCGGTCTCCCTTCCATCCTTTGTTGTCCCTAGTTTTGACTGTGTTAACCTATTTTTTCCCCGAGTAGTCACTAGAGTTAGCCTTCTGGTTTCCCGAGGTCCTTGAGATCCTTCTCTCGGATAATATTTCTTCCAGTTGGGCAAACTTTTCAACGGTTTCCATTAGCCGGCTCATATTCGCTGTTTTTTACCAGACTGTCACTTTAGGCCCACGAGTGCATCGATCGTTTTCGACTATGTACTATTTGTCACAAACTAAGCAGTGAAGGCCTTTTCCAGCTCTTCAAATGAGCTGATGGAGTTCGACTGTAGCTGGTTAAACCAGACCAGACCGGACCGGACCGATTCCTTGGAGGCTTACGGGAAAGGCCTTACACATCATGGCTTCATCGTAGTCGTAGAGTCCCATAAGTTGTCGGTAATTCACAAGGTGCATCACCGCATCGAATTTAGTGTCATACTTCGTGAATTTGGGGACGGTGAAGTTCCACGGGGGCTGAGCTTCTTGGATTTCTCGTATGAACGGTGAGTCTTGAATTTTGCGGAGCCTGAAATCAGTTGGCTTCTCGGACGAACGAGGGGCCTAATAGGCCTTGCCAGTGCTGAATGCCCTTTTTGCGTTCAGTCTGTGCCACTCGTCGTTCTCACCGAGGTCTAGGGGATGCTCCTTCCGCTTTCTGGAATCTATGGGATGACTTTCTGCTCGGTATTTTTTGGATTCTCTAGTACGTGGGTCCCGTACGATTATAAATCGCCTGTATCATTCATCTCGTACTCCGGATTGTCGTGGTTTTCGTGACCTCGATTTCTTCGAGGGCTACGGTCTCGGCTATGGGTTCCTTACGATGTTGCCCTGGCATCACGCTCACCGTGCTCTCGGTGAGGGTCGTCGCGCCCAACACTGTGGTCCCTTGACCTGCTACAGACGATCTCTCGGCCGTCAGCGTCGTAATGTACTGGACCCTTGTCACAATTTTCATGTGGCAAAGCATCATTGTGACGGGTTGTCCGAGATCCGGACCTCCCTATTGTAGATTGAGAACTTGATGTAAAGTGACCCCCTATCCGTGTTGTGTGTTTCGTTCATACGTAATTCGAATGCCTACGTGGAGAGGGGGTCTGTTCCCTTCGAGGAATGACTCGCCCTGTTGCATCAGTGACGATAATCTGTAGACTCAGGCGATCCTTGGCCGAGGGACGTTGGGTATAGTGGGTGGCCTGGGTCACCTGAGCTGCTGCCTTATGCCGTCGCCTCAACACCCCCGAGCACGAGGTTGAGGTTGTTGCTTGTTTCTTCGTTAGAGCTTCAATTTGAGCCTTCATGGCAGCCATTTGCTCCTGTATTTGCTGCACATTCTGTAGAGGATTTGGGCTCAGAGTGAAGCCTGAGATAGGGTGGGTGACGATGGACGCCTGAGAGCCACCAACGGGGTTGGCTCCTGCCACCGGAATAGCGGTTCCGTCGCCTTCAACAATTATCATGGAAGAACTGAGGAAAGGAGGAAGAGTACTCTTCAAAGAGAAGGAAAGAACGCCGGGAAAGTGAATAAATTAGTCGTCCCCAATGGAGTCACCAATTGTGGAGCCCTCTTTCTCTGGTAGTTCCTCCTTATGATGATCGGCGGTGAAGACGATGCTCCCAAACTCAAGTCGTGCCTAGGCCTGCACACTCAACACATCGTTAGCACCGAACTGGGCCTTAGAGCCCAGAACGGCATTCCGACGATCAAGTTAGTAGAGGAAGAAGAAGTGTAGATCCAGGGTTTTGAGGAGAGAGTTGTGCGTACCTTTCTTAGATGATGAAGGTTACCTTTCATAGGTGAGCCTTGGCTTGCTTTTTAAGCACGTTCGTGCCTGTCATGTGACTTAACCGCTCGGCTGACGTCACAATGACGAACTCGAGGGAATATACTGCGACCACGTGCTTCCAGTTAATTCACGACACGTGTCGCAACCGTTCGGGTGACGTCACTTGCCATGATCACAGTTTGTTACGTGCATCTGTAGCATTAACTTCTTTGCTGAGTCAGCCCCTGGAGTGATTCTCGTGATGAGCCTGGCTGCCTGACCTCTCGGTCGAGCCCCTTTTGGCACCTCTCTATTCTTGGTTTGGGCCAGTAATGGCCGAACAACCGAAGGGTCCCAAAACGGTATCCTTCCGGTCGTTCAACATTATTAGAATAGCCTGAGCTAGTAGTCAGCAGTTGGGGACCGAAAGGCCATATCAACCGAAGGGTCCCTAAAACGGTATCCCTTCGAAGGTTTCAATCGAGGCCTAGCTAGACGAGATCTACCAGCTTCTATGATACTGCTCGGTATATCCGGACCCCTACACAACCCTCCCCCTACCATGCAACACCCAAACATCCAAGACTGAACATAGACTACATCATTGCTGAAGTTGGCCTTAACAACAAGTCATTTCGGCACACGAGAAACCTATAAAATTAATGCAGTAAGAAATTAAAGAACACTCCGTGCTTGTTAGAAAGACCACCAGTACTGGTAAGGTTGAATTTCAAGAACCAAAACTATGCTTAAAAGGTTGATTAGTTATTTAATAAGGTACAGATGATACATTACAAAATCAATGAAGATAGTAATCATAATATATAACAAAGATCCGACATGAAAAATATACGACATATCCAATTTATACGTAAAAGTTGAGTAATTGAATTCTCAGCTGCTGAGAATACTGCATGAATTCTCAAGAAACAGGGTACTCCTCAGCATGCTTTGATTTGCTTGTGATCCCTCAATCCCTACACACAAACAAAAACGAAAACCAGCAGGAAAAATTATGAGATATTCAAATGAGTTTTCCACTGGGTTCATAATGCATTTTGGCCTACTTTGGCCTGGAGATATTTTGAAGAGAGTTAACAGGAGACACACCTTTGCCTTCATGTTCAACGATGTTCTCTATATGATGACTCTAGCTCAATGCCTGATTTCCATAAACATCTTTTATTTTGAGAATTTCACTTACTACAACTTGAATCTGCATCCGGTCTCTTGGTGAATCCATCGAGCATGCAGCTCCTATTCTCAATACAGAAACAAGGGTGTCCTTGAACCAAGTTTTAGGATCATGTTCCGAACGAATGCAAGGGTCCACAATCTCCATCACTTG
This sequence comes from Vaccinium darrowii, assembly GCA_020921065.1. Taxonomy (NCBI): domain Eukaryota; kingdom Viridiplantae; phylum Streptophyta; class Magnoliopsida; order Ericales; family Ericaceae; genus Vaccinium; species Vaccinium darrowii. The sequence goes on along the minus strand of CM037154.1, from coordinate 21,160,827 downwards.
GTTTGGCAAAGCACACTCAACGAAACTATGAAGACTCATGGTATCCTTAAATACATTGTCAGTTGGTCTTTTACCTGTAAACATTTCCAATAGGAGGATCCCATAACTATACATATCTCCTTCTGTGGAAGCCCTGTCGCCCAAGCCATACTCTGCAAAATTGATCTATTTATCAGTATGTAATGGTGTACAAATTAAGTATGTGGCTGATTCAAATAGTTGCAACCGCGAAAGAACCCCAATACATGCTTTTGCATTTTGTTCACTTGTTGAAGCCCTTGATTGAATAAAAAACAAATGAATCCAACATCGATATTTTGTCCAGAGAACTTCGTAATTTTCATAGCGTTGACTCATAATTTGAGATGGCTTCTGAATATTCATTTTTACCTGTGATTCAAGAAGTTGATGGAAGAATCCAGGGGGGAAAAAATAGAAAAAGTGCTATGCTAATAATTCCTACCCTTATCTTTCCATGCATTAGCCGCTTTTCAGTCAAAGCAATATGCTATACATTTGAGAACGTTCCAAGTCATCTTAAATTTCCACTAGGAATAAACTGTTCCTTTTTTATTTCACCAATTCAAAATTTCATGTCTTTTACAAACCTAGTCAGTTAATAAATGATCGACCAATGACACTGGGTAAATAGAAATCCGATCTTTGTATTGGGCTTTGCCGTAGGAACATTAGTAAGTTGCATGTTAATCTCTTTAGAGCATATGAACATTGCTTGTTGAAGCACTTTGAGAGTATGAAACAACCATGTGTCAACTTTATAAATTCAAGAATTACGTCATGAGGTCTAAGTTACAAAGGCACTTTTACCATAGACTAACATCAGAGTATGAATAATGAATCCGAAGAAAATGTCAACTTTTCCTTGAGAATTTTTTTTTTTTTTTTTTTGGGGGGGGGGGGAAGACCCTTGAGTAGTTCCGGAGTTCATATTTCGTTTTTCGTAAAGTTGTTGAGTTTTTGAGAAATGGAGTTGCCATGAACTAGTGTTTCTGAAAGGAAAACGTGATGGGTCTTGAGGTGCTTAAGACGTTGACATACAAATCATAACTAAAAGAAGACAACTGGGAATCAGATCAAGCGCTTAGACTCACTTCAAAAGTATGTCTCTTTTACAGATCGAGTCAAAATGGAATTAGCTGTATTATAATTTATATGGCATGTTTTTAGTAAGTTGATATCCAAACGTACACATCAAAAATAACAATTCAAAATTAGTAATCCACTCACTGCAGCATAAGAGCATTTTACAATGGTTAATTGGATAATAAACAATTCATACCTGGTGCAACGTAGCCGATAGTTCCCCTCACTGCAGTTGAATTGCTCTGATCCTGTTCCGAGTGACTTGAAACACTTGAGATGATTTTTGCCAAACCAAAGTCTCCAACATGGGCGGTCATCTCGTCATCCAAAAGAACGTTACTTGGCTTCAGATCACCATGAATAATTGTTGAGTCACAATGGCAGTGAAGATACTCCAATGCGGAAGCAACATCTATGGCAATGTTCAGTCTCTGAATCATTGTTAGGCTTCTAGATTCTTGTACTTGCCCATCGTTTTCTACTCCATCATTGTGCAACCATTTCTCCAAGCTTCCATTGGCCATAAACTCACATACCAAAGCCTTAAATTCATTACCATTGTAATCAATACTGTAACAAGCACTCAAAACTTTTAAGAGATTCCTGTGCCTTATGGACCTTAGTGCTTTGCATTCTGACATGAAGCTCTTAGAAGCTCCTTTGGTCTGGAGATTGAGTACTTTCACAGCCACCATTGTCTGGCTTTGGCTGAGAATTCCTCGATAAACAGAACTATAGTTGCCAACACCAACTAGATTATCATCTGAAAATCCATCAGTCGCTTTGAGAAGCTCTGCGTAAGACACCTTCAACAATTGGTGCTTGAATGATGGCATGTGAGAAGCCTTATCTCTCGAGGCACGTCGTCGACCAAAGAGTATGAAGAAGCAAGCCATTGAACTTAAACAAAAGACAATGACGATGACGACGGAGAGTATCACTTTTACTTTTTTAGAGAGCTTATATTTTGGGGGTTTTGAGGAAGTGCAAGAAGGAAGGTTTAATTCTGGAATACCTCCACAAAGATCACTATTTCCAACCACTGAAATTGCACTTCTATTGCGAAACACCCCTTCCATTGGAACTTCCCCGTGTAGGTGGTTGAAAGACAGATTCAACTTTTCTAGCTGAAGATTCCCGAGATAACTTGGGATAGACCCGGATAAATTATTTTGTGAGAAGTCCAACTCCCTTAAACCTCTTAGTTCTCTCAAAGTTGTAGGTATCTCACCATCGAACGAATTTCCTCCCAACACAAGTCGTTCCAAACTCAAACAACTTTGTAGAGAGTTTGGTATAGGTCCTGATAGTTTATTATTTGATAAATCCAACTCTGCAACATTCTTCAAAGACCCGACTTCGGATGGAAGAGCACCAGTTAGTCCATTGTGGGCTAAATTGAGAGATATTGAAATAGAAGAGAGGCTCATAATTTCAGGAGGTATGGAACCACTGAGATTGTTGTACGCAATATTTAACTCTAACAAGTTATGAAGATTTCCAATACTCGAGGGTATGCTACCATATATATTATTTTGTTCCACATGAAGACGATTCAATAGACTCAAGTTACCAAGTGAAGATGGTAATTCTGTGAGACTATTTCCCTCAAAATAGAGTTCTTGCATCTTATGAAGTTTGCCAATGGTTTCAGGAATAGGGCCACTTAACTGATTATATCCCATATATAGGGCAGTGAGATTTATGAGGTTCCCGATACCTGAAGGTATGCTTCCTTGCACTTGATTGTCCGCCATCGACAACCATCTCATTTTTGTAGAGAGGTTAGCTATGGAGTCAGGCAAGGAACCTCTAAGAAGATTTCTTCCGAGCTGAATATACTGTAAAGAGGTGCAATTTGTTAGAGACGAAATAAAACTGAAGTCATCTTGTAACCGATTCACACCGAAGCTAAAATATTGAAGATGGGAAAGTTTTCCAAGATCTTTTGGCATGGGTCCTGTGAAAGAATTTCCCAAAAAGTTTACCGTTTCAAGTCTTGAAGCATTTGACAATGAAGCAGGAATCATTCCTGTAAACCGATTGGTAGTCAAAGAAAAATATTGGAGATTAGTAAGGGCGAAGGTGCTTGAGCCTGTATCAGAGGAAATTCTTCCATGAAGTTTGTTATAGGCTACTGTCAAGACATAGATAGTGGAGATGTTGAAAAGTCCAGAAGGAATCTTTCCAGAGAGATTGTTATTGGTTAAGTGGACATATGTCAAGCCTTGAAGCCTACTAATTTCCACAGGAATCTCCCGATGCAAATTACAATATGAGAGAGAGATTATAGAAAGCGATGAGAGATTCCCAAGTGAAGGAGGTATTGTTCCCGAAAAGTTGTTTTGACCCAACCCTAAAGCTTGAAGCTTTGCCAAATAGCCTAGCTCACCCGGAATGTTCCCCGTGAGATGGTTGTCAATTAAGTTGAGCTCTTTCAGATTTGAGCAGCTAGAGAGGTTCTTGGGTATTTGGCCGCCAAACGAATTGTTGTTAAGATATAGTCTTCGAAGGCGAAACAAGCGACCAATCTCTTGTGGAATAGGATCATGGAAGCTATTATTTTCAAAAACAATGCTTCTTAGGAAAGAAAGGTTACCAATATGAGGTGAGAGCGATCCCACCAGGCCTTGGGACCTTAGGTCCAGCTTTATCACTCTGTCTTGATGCCGACGACTACACATAACGCCTTTCCAGTCACAGTAGTGCAGTGAATCATTCCAGGAACTCAAGGCACCAAATGGGTCTTTATCAATAGAAACCTTGAAGGAAATCAAAGCCAATCTATCTGTTTCATTTGCCAAACAATAGGCAGGGGTGTTGTTGAAGCAGCACCACACAAGGCCAGTGTAGAGTAAAAGAGTAAGACACTTTGCCATGATCTCTTTGAAGAATGTTGCAGTGTATTTTTGAGGGTTTGTGTTGTGAAGATGGTTGGACCTCTTCTCGTTCAACTATTTTTCTGTCAAGCTTGAAATCACATAGAAGTTAATGGAGACACATAAGGGCATGAAGGCCTCCAAAATGGACCAGGAAAGTTCAACAAAATTATTACAGCCAATCAACGGTATAACGCAACTTCCACAGCAGTACTGTTTTGGTGAAAATGTGGTGTAGCTTTTCGCTCTTGTTTCGATCAGCTATTATTGGCTTATTAAGGCCAAGACTTTGCTAACACAGACTTCTCAAGTGGACCAAGACCATTTCACTGATTAAATATCAAAGATATCAAAGTTTCTATCTATGTTTAAAAGGAGTACTAGGAGTATACCCACAAACTAACATAATTTCCAAGTGGACCAATATAAATGCGACCCCATACCTTTTGTTCCTCCTCTCACGTCTCCTCTCTTTTTCGTGTGAGTTGAGTGTTGTACTCCTCCAAATATCAATGAATATTTGTTTTTTCGTCAAGTGTGTGGAATGGATAATTCGGCCAAACCACGAATCTTTTCTTGTGCTTGAGACTCCCCAATCCCCAAACATTCAGTTGCTCTTTCTTGTGCTTGAGACTCGTTGCTTTAATTAAATGCTAGTACTTCCTAAGTTTTCAACGTGCCCAAAGAAAGAGATTAACGATACATTTTTATTACAAAATCTATAATTTTGAGGTATAAAAATAGCTCAAGTTTCATGAATGTTCAATTCTTGATGTCTAGTAAGCACAGGGAAGGAAACAATGGAACATTCCCATATCAAATTCATTAATTTTCAAAGGGAAATTTGTTCGGACGTGTTTTTGTTTCTTGCTTTGCTTTACATTTTTGTGTTTCTTGCTAAGCACGCGGATGGATTTTCTTTGTTAAAAAAAAAAAAAAAGGTAAGAGTCCATCGAATATATTTTAGAAAAGCAAGGGATAAGTGGTTATGGAGACTTGAACCTTGATTTGAACGAATATAGAAGTCTAAGTACCTTACCAATTGGACCAACTTGCACCAATCTATATGGACGACTTTATTGACACCGAAAGATTCAGTCACCACATTGGCAACTTGCATAATTTGTTTGACAAAATCTGGAACTACCGTCTCTCTCCACAGCCTAAATAATGTGTAGTAAGCTCAGCATTTTTCTCAAGCCAGCGTAACTTCATTTACCCATAGGGGAAGGACATAGTAAAGGGGCCTTTACTTCAATAAGGACATCAAATTTTTCCTTAATGCCAAAAGGACAAATCACCTACACCTTCCAAAAATGCCCCCACTAACCAATGAAAGTGCCTAAACCCCCAAACCTAATGAAAGTGCCTAAACCCCCAAACCTAATGAAAGTGCCTAAACCTAAACCCCAGGGTACCTTATGAAAGTGTCTAAACCACTAAAACCATATAATTGGAAAGTACACACTAAACCTAAACCCTAGGGTATCCTATGAAAGTGCCTAAACAACTAAAACCCTACAATGGAAAGTGCACCCTAAGTGCCTAAACCCAAAATGCCTAAACCCACTATACCCTACCCCAAAGAACCTAAACCCCCTAAAATTGAGCCCACCCCCAAAATTGAAGATAGAGAAATTAATTGTCTCACCCACCCAAAACCCACGCATGTGAGAGAGAGTGACAGGGAAAAGGAGTGAGCCAGGACGACATGTCGCTTTCAGTCACAGCAAAGGGGACCACATGTCGGGCATGAAAGAAAAGTTTTCGGTTTGGAAATTCAATGTTGTAGCTTTCGGTTTGAAAATTCCAAGTTTTCGGTTTGAAAAGTTTTCAGTCACATTAATGTCGCTTTTAATGCTGTAGCTTTCAGTTTGAAAATTCCTCCACATGGTGCGCGTGAGTGTGGGTTTCATTAAGGGTATTTTTGTCTAGTATAATCCTTGAGCCCTCAAAAATTTCCTATCAAGGTATTGAAAGCATTAAAATAAGTTAAGCTGGACTAAACACTATTTAAAACCCCAAATTTGTCCTTTAGACCAATTTTCTGTTAAAGGGTAAGTTAACCACAAGATTCCGGTTGAAGAAAGCATGATGCTGGGAGACGCACCCGGTACTTGTACAATAGTGATGCAACATAACCGATGCCACAATCAAAGAGCTTCTAACTAAACCTAAAAAAAAAGGGGCCGGTTCTAGGGACACAACAAAAAACACATAAAAAAACACAACATAGTTTGGAGCCCCACGCTGATAATCTGAGCCATTTAACTTGTTTAAAACATATTTTTAAGGATACCCGCAAAAGTTTAACTCATTCGAATATCGGTAAGTGCTCGATCCACACAATTCTAAGGACACTAGTTCCTGTCAAGTTTTTTGAAAAACTGTTCGGATCAAGCTCTTATCGATATTCAATTGGGCTGAATTTTTACATGATTTCCTATTTTATCGATTTAAACAAAGTGAACGATTTAGATCATCACAATATAACCCGAAACAAAAGCGAGTGTTTTTTTATGTGTTTTTTGTTGTGTCCCTAGAACCGGCCCCAAAAAAAAATTACGAAAACAATAAAAGTGCTTCAATTCTGGAATGTTATCAAGGACCTAATCCCACTCTTTCAAAGAACACTCCACCTACCAAACATCAATCGAGTTTAGGCACAATCTTACTCTACGCGACGCATCTAGAAGTTTGAAGCTTCAAATTACCAACATTTTTACATCCAAAGAACCTAACTAAACCAACCATCCACAAAACAAGACAAATTCAGCATCTACAGAAATGGCAAAGATAAGGATCAGAGAATATAGCAAAGGGACTATCCAGACATGAATGACATTGGTCGCCTGAAGTCCACGGGCTTAAGCGTGGATTCTGAGAAATGCTTCCCACTGGGCAACCACAGCCCTCCTTTATGGGGCATCAACACCTGTGATTGTTGGGTACTCTTTGCCGCTTCGCCAACTTTTTGCTCAGCTGGGTCTTCCTTCTTTTTCTTCACGAATTCAAAGAACTCCGCAACCTGGCGCGCATACCTTCCGACAATGAAAATTGAAAAGTGTCAATTTAAACTGCAGGTCTAAATATTGGGACAAAGAAAACACATAGACAAGAATGCACAATCAACACCCATTTTCAATAACCAGACAAGAATACATCAGAAAAAAATATCCAACTGGAAAACTAATGAAAAAGGAAATTTAACCTGGTGATCGTACTTTAAGACCAAAACTTTTATATCAAGGACACTAAAAATGAACCATCGGTAAACCAATAATTGGTTGTTGAAGATATTTCTCCAATCTGACAGCAAAGTATTAGCAAACTCAGCAGCTCAAGTGTGAATTGTTTTCGCCATTCAGTTAAATCAGGAATCCGAACCTCATTAGATTTAAGGGAACATAAAACACCTCCCTCATGCCCTGGTATCATCGTTAACTGGGTAGAAAACACTACTCTTTAATGGGTCTTACTCATAACACCACTTATTGTTACTTCTCAACTTTATTTCTCCACGATGGCATGAACTTAAACACCAGCGGAACTTTTTCAGACCAGGCAGTATCTTCTAACTGCTCTCCTGAACAGCAATAGACTTCACTACGGCTCCATACCGCTATCCTTGCTCTGACCTTATTAAATGATTGATGGAAGGTCCGTATTTGAAGCATCATTTGCCATTTAAACCAGTACGAAATTAAGAAGAGTGGAAGCCCAAATAACAAGGCAAATACATATTAGGGGTGAAAATATAAACCGGGGAACCGAACCGAACCGATGAACCGGACCGAACCGAGAAATTTTTTCGGTTCATTTCTTTTTCCGGTTCGGTCCGGTTCATGATAATAGAAAATTTTGAAAACCGGTTCGGTTCCCGGTTCGGAGGAATTTTCGAGCGAACCGAACCGGTATATGTATATTTAGTATTTTACATTCAAAAACGAAGCACCAAGGATTGAACTCCCGACCCCGCGCATGGGAGGCAAAGCCCTTACCACTTGGCTGGCACCACTTTACGTTTCATAGGAGGAACAAAATATATTTATTATGAATTTTGACCTATTACTATATATATATAAACCTCATCTCAACTCATCAGTCCAAAGTCCAAACACTTTCCCAAATCTTTCTTTTCCCAAGCAGAGGCGGTGGTGAGGGAGAAAAACCATCCTCCTCGTCGATCATCAAGTCCTTCCACCATCGTCGTCCATCATCATGTCCGTCCACCATCGTCGGCAACTCCGTCCAGGCACCATGTTCGACTGTCCGTTCTCTTTCTCTCTCTCTGGTATATATATGCCAGAGCTTCTAGTCCAAACCTCCCGAGATTAAGGAAAAACTGAATTTTTTTGTGTTGCAAATTATTTTTGGAAAATCCGAGCCGTCCAATGTGTTCAGAAGGTGTTTTCAAGGGTCCAAGCGAAAAATCTTCAAAAAAAAATACCTGGAAGGGCTTGATCCAAGCAGTTTTTCGCAAAAACTGTATTTATATATTTTTGCGAAAATTGCTTGGATCAAGCCCTTCCCGGTATTTTTTTTTTGAAAATTTCCCGTGAGGGACCCTTGAAAACACCTTCTGAACACATTGGATGGCTCGGATCGTCAAAAAAAATTTTGGATAATGGAGGTCCGGAAACGGGAGGTCCGGACTAGAAGCCCTCCCTATATATATATATAGGTAAAACTTCTAGTCCAAACCTCCCGAAAATAAGGAAAAACTGATTTTTTTTTGTGTTGCAAATTATTTTTGAAAAATCCGAGCCGTCCAATGTGTTCAAAAGGTGTTTTCAAGGGTCCCCGCGAGAAATCTTCAAAAAAAAATACCGGGAAGGGCTTGATCCAAGCATTTTTCACAAAAACTGTATATATATATTTTTTTTGCGAAAACTGCTTGGATCAAGCCCTTCCCGGTATTTTTTTTTGAAAATTTCCCGTGAGGGACCCTTGAAAACACCTTCTGAACACATTGGACGGCTCGGATCGTCAAAAAAAATTTTGGATCATAGAGGTCCGGAAACGGGAAGACATTTTTTAAAAACATCCAACGGTTCGGATCCCGGCCAAATGAAAGTGCAAGCTTATTTCGAGATCAAGTTCCGGTCCCAGAGCAAGGGCAAGGTCCGGGTGTCCTGACCGGAACCGGACTCTATATATATATATATATATATATATATATATATATATATATATATATATATATATATATATATATATATACGGGGAGGATCCTGTCAAGGATCCCGGAAATCCCGGATTGAAGCGTTTTGAAGCCCTTCCCGATATTTTTTTGACGATCCAAGCCGTCCAATGTGTTCAAAAGGTGTTTTCCAAGGCCCACGCGGGAAATCTTCAAAAAAAAATACCGGGAAGGGCTTGATCTTAGTTGCAGGAAACGCCTCACTTGGTGACGTTCCTCCCCGAGAAACGCGATTCCGCGTTTCTCGCTCGGAAACGCCATGGAAACGCGTACCCATGAGACGGGATCGCGCTCCAAAGGAAGATGGGAACGACGGAGGAGGAGGAGGAGAAGAAGAAGAAGAGAGGAGGAGGAGGAGATTCGAACATACCTTATCGAAGAAGAAGAAGAAGCAGCGGTCTGCAGTCGAGAGGAGAGAGGAAGACGATGACTGTTTATTGCCTTATTTTGTTCTTCTTTTCTTTTTTCTTTTTTTTTTCTTTTTTGTAAGCCGTTGGATGAAGAGAATCGAACGGTGGTGGGTGACGTTTACCATGAGCTGTAAATGAGCTGTTTACAGCTGTAAACTAACGCTGCTTGTTTGTTTAAGTATTTTTTTTCTTTTTGTTGACAATGATCTGTAAAGTAGCATAATGGTAATGGGCCCATTTTTTTTCCCTTTGGACTATTAATGGGCTTAGCACATTTGGGCAAATATAAGGGTATCCTTTAGCATTTTATGGGCTTTTATCATCCAAACAAAAGAGCAATGTATTTTAAATATATGAAATATCCATCACTTAACAGATTAAAATTGTAAATATTTACAAAATATTTGAAAACTACATGAAAAAATCCATTATTTAATTTATTGAAATTAAAAATATATATATAATTTTTCCTACACGCTCCCGACGGCGCTCCCACACTTCTATGATCATCCGCTCCCGCGTCCCCGCTCCCGCTCCCGCTCCCATTCGCGCACCCGCTTCGTGCTACTAAGGGCTTGATCCACGCAATTTTTCGCAAAAACTGCATATTTACAAAATTGCGTGGATCAAGCCCTTCCCGGTATTTTTTTTTTGAAGATTTCCCGCGGGGACCTTGGAAAACACCTTTTGAACACATTGGACGGTTCGGATCATGAAAATTTGATCCGGAACTATGAGATCCGGACCCAAGGGTCCCGGACTAGAGAGTTCCTCTATATATATATATATATATATATTAGTAGATCTGGAAAATCGATACCATCTTGTATATAAATATGCATGTTTTTGATTTTTTTTTTTGAAATGATGTAAATAACTTTTTAAATTTGTATCTCTTTTGATGTTTGGGATTCCTGGAGCTATTTTCATGGAGTTGTTCAATCAGATCTAGGGTTTTGGCCTCTTGCTTTTGTTTGACCCCGAACCGAACCGACCCCGAACCGACTGAACCGAAACCGAACCTAACCGAGATCTATATACTCGGTTTCGGTTCAGTTAACCTCCCGAACCGAGTTTTGGCGGTTCGCCCAAAAATGGCCAAGAACCGGACCGAACCGGACCGGTTTCAGCCCTAATACATATCCCTACTCATAGAAGCCAACAAGGAAACCTTCTGAACCATATGTCTAGTTCTATAAATAGGGCGAACTCCAATGATTGAAGTATAATACAGGTGATCCCCAAGCAAATAAGCTATAATAGTATACCACAGTAGCAAACCTCCAATATGTATAGACAAAGAAGTGGGAGTGATTTCCACAACAATGGAAGGCAGAATTAGATTTCATCCAGGAAAAGTGAGCAAACAAAACCTTTTATTACAAGGGTTATGCTATACAATGCCCACTAGGCATTCGCAATTCAGCCCCCAATGCAAATTTCTCCTTTCTTTGTACAAAAGTTCTTTGCACGCACCAACTGTCCCTTTCCTGCCACTTTTCAATTGTCATGTGTTGCCTCTTGCTTCTTGAATGACGGCTTTAAGCTTTACAGTGCTCCACTATTTACGAACGCATACAACATTTGACGGGATCCTGATTGTATATACACACACACACATGCAATAGCGATCCATTGAGGGATCCCTCACCTTCCATTGGTGCGGACCTCATATATCCCGATCGAATCTCGATGATCCGGACCGTTTAATGTGTTTAAAACGTGTTTTTAAGGGCCCACGCAAGGAATCACTAAAAAAAATGGCTGGGAATGGCTTGATCTGAGTAGTTTTTTATAAACAGTTCCATGAAAACTGCTCGGATCAAGCCCTTCCCGGTCTTCTTTTTTTTTTTTTATGATTCCTCGCGTGGATCCTTAAAAAAACACGTTTTAAACACATTTAATAGTTCGGATCATCGAAATTCAATGCACCAATGCAAGGTGACGGATCCCACAATGGATCACTACTGTATACATATATACATACACGGAGGATCAAGTAAGGGATCCCTGACTTTGCTATAGTGCGGACCTGCTCAAATCAAGTCCTTCCCGGTCATTTTTTTCTTGTAATTCCTCGCGAGTCGCGAGAAGCCTTAAAAACATGTTTTAAACACATTGAACGGTTCGGATCATCAAAATTTGATCAGGAGCTATTAGGTCCGCACCTAAGCAAAGTAAGGGATCCCTTACCGGATACGGACTGTATATATATATATATATATATATATATATATATATATATATATATATATATATATATATATATATATATATATATATATATATATATATAGAGTCCCGATCTCTTAAGGTATCCCTCATACAAAATTTGGTGCGGACCAAGGCATTTTTCAACTTTCCGGATCAAATTTTGACGATCCGAACCGCTCAATGTTTTTAAAATGCATTTTTAAGGTCCTACGCGGAAAATCTTCAAAAAAAAATACCCGGAAGGGCTATGTACAGTTTTATCGAAAACTGTTTGGATCAAGCCCTTCCGGGTATTTTTTTTTTGAAGATTTTCCGCGTAGGCCTTGGAAAATGCATTTTAAAAACATTGAGCGGTTCGGATCGTCAAAATTTGGCTCGGAAAGGTGAGGTCCGTACCAAATTTTGTATGAGGGATGCCTTATTAGATCATTGGTGTATATATATATATGGTTGTGTTTTTTGAGATAAATTTGACAATGAATTTCATCCCTCAATCTCAAAACCCACACCATGATGCCCAGTGGCTGCCCATAAATTTTAGTCAAGGTATTCATCTGACAATGGCTCTAAAAATTAAAGTAAGGTTCCTTCGGATTTGTGTTCAATTAATGTCAAACTAGTAAATTATGGGTAGCAAAGAAAGCAACGTTGAATATGGGTGTTCAAATTTTTGAGTTTGGTGGCTTGGGGTGTTCATTTGTAGAGTACATTAAGTTAAAATTACCTTATGCCCAACTATGATGTTTTCATAAATGTATGTGAGCCTAGGGTGTTCAATTGACAGCCCATGGTATACTATGAAGCCGCCAGTGACGATGCCCCAGCTCTCAAATTGTTTACTAAAACACTCAATTCAGAGATCAAAATTCCTTCCTCGTGCAATTCTATGAAGTAAAAGACAACACCTCCATGTAAGATACAGCAAAGATAGTAAAGAACAATTGATTTTGAATTTTTTATTTTTAGTGAACTTTTTCAGGCTTTTAATCATAATTTTTTATCTAAAGAGAATGAAAAACCATTTTTTTTGAATTTTTTTTAGTGAACTTTCTTAGGCTTTTGATCATAATTTTTAAATTTTTAAATTATATTTTTCAAGACAAATGATCAATCTAAAAAATTGAACTCCGATTTTATAAAGATTAAGAAAAACATACTAAGAAACAGTGATAAAAAAGACTCTGAAAGTTTAGTCAAAGGAGAATGGAGAATGAAGATCAAAATAAAAAAATCGAAAAATAAAAACAAATGAGGCGACTTTGGTGAGGGGAAAGGCATTAAAAAAAAAAAATACACTTCATTTTATAACTTTTTATGACACCAAATACTACCTGTTAAACAAGTGAACAGTTCTTAATTTTTTGGTGGAAAGTAATGGGCGAGAAGATCCACTTCAGATTGGGGGAAAATGGCATTGGGTTAATTTTGTCAATTAACTTCACAATTTAAATCACTTCAAGGCAGGGGAGGGAGACTGTCATGGCATTGGAATCCACAGTAAAGGACACTCTCCTATGATGCACGGACACGGACACGGACACGGGAATTCTAAAAAAATGGAGATACGGACACTGCACGGGGACACGTGTATATTTATTTATATATAATATAATATATAATTTTTTTTAAGAAAATATAAACAAAACAAGAGGAGAAAAACTTCCATACATATGACAGAAATTATATGAAGAAAATACACTTTTTTACCCCAAGTATTTATTAATTACAAATTTACCCCCAAAAGTTTTTTAAAAATTCAGTTTGACCCCTGCCGTGTCCCCAGCCGTGTTCCATCCGTGTCCCCCTCAAAAATTCAAATTAGCCATGTCCCCATCCATGTGGCGTGTCGGGACTCGTGTCCCGCCGTGTCCCCGTGTCGAGACACTGCGATACGGGGACCCCTAGAGGTGTCGGTGCTTCATAGGGACTCTCCTATACAAAGCGTGAAGGCCACTGTAGGATGCCTATTGGGTTGTTCCTAGAAATTGCCTTATTACAATAACTAGTTTAGGTACATATCCTACTCATGTTCACAAATACAAACAGAAACCAAAATATTTACCAAGATGACAGCATGCATCCTGCACATTAGCATTACCAAAATACATCTGCTCTTATCAGTGATCAAAAACAATCCTGATCCTAGAGTAAGAGAACATAAAATAAACACCTAGTAAAACGTTAAACACTCTGTCACGTGCCATACTGACATACGTATCACCACAGAATTACTACGTAGTAAAGTCAACTAGTGATAATCTTCCAGACCATAGTTAATAATCTCACACCATATTGGCATGACCCAAACAGTACCATCACAGGATAAGGACCACTACAATTTTCGTCGTATTAGTCAAGATATTATTTCTAACCACATCAAGCACCTTTGGGCTACTTCTTTTGCTCTTCCACTGAAAAGAGGATATTTCTTGGGCTATTTCCTTTGCCAGTATCCTGGAAAGCATATGAGATGTTTTTTTCCACTGAGAGCATATTTCCCAAGGTTTGTGGGACTAGGAAAAGTAGGAGAGGGATCTCTGGGCAATCAAACCCATAACAAATAACAAATAATGAGGTACCCCTATTTATTCCCCTCTCTATTTCATGTATCATAACTTTGCTAACTAAATGGTGTTTGCCTCTTGCAGGGTCCGTCAGACTCAACACAGAGATGCCAAAATGGAAGTTCCAGAGCAGCTGGATTTGGAGGCTTATTTAGAGTTAATGGAGGAGCATCGATTTTGGGATACTATGGGATGATACAGAGATCATCAAGCCTAGAAGCCCGACTTATGGGCAATCTAGAGAGGGTTAGCCATAATTCAGGAAAACGGAATACAGAATGTTGAGATCAAATCTGATTCCCTTCAAGGGTCCAAATGGTGAATGAAGGAAGCCCCACAAATAACCCTCTCAAAGGTCTAGTTGAAGACTTCCTTCTATGCATATTGACCGCACCAGTGAGAAAACAGAACACTCCCAATCCAGGATTCATAACTACATCCCTGAGATTACGTTCAAGTCCCTGACAGAGACTGAATATCTCACCGTGGATATGCAGATAGAATAAAGCTCTTAAGTTGAGTCCTCTCAAGGGATGATGTAATATGACGCTAGAAGGCAAACAGATGTCATAAACTACACAAAGCATCTCACAAAGCTTAGCCAAAATAATGCTATTCCAACAAAGCAAATATAAAAATCAGAAATAGGACCAAACAGTGTATCAAAGGAAGATATAAATTTTGGAAATATAATTTGCTAGGCATTGAAGGCAGAATTATCTTACTCTCGCTTTGCTTCAATATCTCTGCCAAAATCAATGTTTGGTTCGCAGTCTAAAACCAAGGCAGGAACCTATTCATAACAAACAGAGAATGAGAAAACTTCACAAATCATCAAATAAGTCAAGCAAAATAAATGATTATTACCTTTTGAATGCTTGAATGCATATGATCACCCTCCAAATAAAACACACGGTCCCTTATATCTGGATGCAGAGAGCAGTCCATATGGTGGGGTAGCTTACTGACAGACAACACCCCATGATTTCCACTTTCAAAAGGGAAAAGCCAGCTCTCATGCTTTTCATGCAAGCCACGAAGATAGTCTAAGGAGACGCCACCTTCCTCTGCTCTCTTACGTAACATCATCCGCTTGTGGCAAGTATCAGGGCTTGCTCTAAGGTAGATAAAACCATCTGGAACGAGCCCAGGACACCAAGAAAGTGCTGGATCAAACCATGAGTCATATATGCCTATCTCCATCTCATTCATCCAGTTCGCTTCATGAACAGCCCGCACAAAGACCTTTAATCACGTAGGATAAAAAGCATCAGCCTTAAACAGGGAAAAACAAGAAACAACTGAAAGAACTGCCATATGTTAGTAAAATAGTTTCAGTCAGGCAATTCAGATCATAGTTCTGAATAATTTTCCGTTTCACTATATTTTATGAACTTCATTCAAAATGAAATGAGGACAATATGGAGGTACCGACATGCTTAATATTAAGGACACCAAAAACAACCCAAATAATATATAAGAAAAACAAGAAAGATCCGATGCCTACCATCCTATCACTGAAAACACTTCTCTCCATCAATCTGAGGGGCTTAATGCCACCAGACGACTCCCTCTCCTGCATAACCCTCGTAACAAACACATAGTTTTGAAACGTATACGCATATCGGTGCGGCTCAGCATAAAAAGCATCCAACACGTTATAATGATTTTCTCCAACATCCTGCCACTTGTGAATAGGTTCCGGAACAATTTCCACAATGTCTCGTAGCTCAAGGGTTTCATTGGCAATTCTCTGCAGGAAAGTAGTCTTCCCAACACTGATATTTCCTTCAACACAGAAAGTTAGCCTTTTCTTAGGAGTTTTCAGCACATCCGAATTGGCACTGTCCTCCTTTAACTCTTCATCCACACTCTTTTTGATAAAAGTGGTAATACTCTCAGCATGATTTCTGTGAATAATTCCGACTGAGCTTTGTAAAAACACGACCATCTCCTGACTAGACTTCCCAGAAAACTGCAAGACAGCAAAGAAAATCCCATTCAGTCTGTAATGCAAAAGGTCCATACTCAAACTATGAGATAAAATATTTAAACGCCCTCAAATCCCATGAAAAATGAGCTTGACAATTAGTTTGTAAGGTAAATCACCTCAATAAACCCATTGTTCTGAATCCAAGAGTTGCTAGCATTAACAGGCAGAGAAAAAGTTTGCAGCATGTGTTCAGAGTTGGTCATAAAGGGAATGGACAAGGTCAGAAAAGTTGAATACAAACGAAGAACGGACACGTAACTAAAAGCTTGGTCGTAGCAAATTACAACCCACTAAGGACTATTTAAACCCAATAAAGAGTTGACAAGCAGAGTCAGTAATGTAACCTGAGTACCCACATAAAGTAGCATTTCAACCCCAAAAATGACCTACCATAGGAGCATCCTAGAGGCCAACATACAAAATTCAGAAAATCATCTAATCTCAGCCAGTCCTATGCTCGTTACAGGTAATGAACACAAAAATAGCAAAAAACAATTTATAGGATACGATTCACTGAACGGACTAGTGAAAAAATATAAAACTCCATAGGACCAAGACTTGTGTGCAACTCTGCATCATGTTTTGCAAGATTGGTTTGCCAATTGAAACATAATCCCTCCACTAAGCGCCGTAAACGATCTCCTATGAGATTTTAATCCAAATCCACTTCTAATCCGGCCAAATAAACAGCATTAATCTTAAAAGCAATACCACATTCTCCAACATGTGAGTAGCACAGAGTTTGTAGTATTGCCAGCCCAAGCTGCCCAATGACTATGAATTAGGGAGTATCCCAAAATGTGCCAACAATTGGATTGCACTCCAAAAATTGTAGCATCCAAACACCGCGACAGCACATCCACACAACGCTTTATCCAGCAGCCAACGAAACCAGCCTAGAACTAAAACTAGTTCGCACGCAGATATAGAAGGTACGCACCATAAATCTATTGAGAATTCGGCCAAACTATCTCACACACAACACTCACAGATATCAAGAACATAAAACAAGCACGCAAGACACTAAGATATTTACTTGTTCCGCAACTATGTAGTTGATATCACATCCATGACTCATACCAATTCTACTATGCAATTCCAAAGAAGAGAGCACAAGTTACATCAGCTGCGTGTAACTAGTATCTATAACCTAGGTTTACATCACCAATTACCTTAATACAACAACTGTCTGGTCGAACCCATCTGTCAGCGAAATGCAACACAAACCGATTCAGGCTTCACAAGCCGAACAAAATCAACCAAAATGCCCCCAGATGTATGCTATATTTATGGAGTGAGATTGAGGAGAGAGGCAAAATACCTTATCTTTGTAGATTTGTTTGAGGTCAGCTACACCAGCAATACCCTTTCCCACTAGCTTCCTCAAATTCCTGGGTCCCACGCCCGGTATCGTCAACAAATCAGGATTTCCATCCACCCCCTCTCCCACAGCCGAACCCGAACCCTTCTGCCTCCTATGCAGTCTTTGAGGCTTCTCTTCACTTTTATCCAAATCATCCCCCTCAGCAGCAGCAGAAGAAGAAGAAGCTGGCAATCCCTTGTTGGAAGCCGTGTGAAACCAGGCAGAGCGAGACCCAGCTCGGGTCTCCTTTTGCACAACCCAAACCCTAGAAGACTCTGGATTGTCGATTTTGCAACGGCATATGCGGCAGCAGTTGTTGGTGGGAAAAATTCGAGAACTGATAGAAGTTTTGGATGATGGGTGGACGTGAAAAGCAGTGGCGTAGGAGGGCATTGAGGGTTGCGGCGGCGGAAGGTGAGTGAGGGAGGCCCTGGTCTTTTTCTTGAACCCTAGAGAGAGACAACTGGTTGTGGTGGTGAAGGGGAGAGAGAAAGAGGATATAATGGTGGGGGCATTACTGCTACCCACAGCAGCAGAGCAAAGAATGGAGCCAGAAGGAGTTCGACGCAACAGCTTCTGCATCCCTTCTTCCGAGCATTTCACAGAGAGAGAGAGAGATCGGGGAAGTAGTAGGGGGCGGGAAGCACAAGAAAGTGCTTTGCAGTTTGCACAGTTGGAAATCCTAGTCCAAGGAAGAAGGGTTTTTCAAGTTGGAAAGGAGGGTTTTCGGGCTAAAGACAGAGGGAGAGAATTAAAATAGATTCCAGCAAGGATTTAGGATTCCTCCTTTTTGGTTCGTTTGTCAGGCTTCGCATCCCCCCTCCTTACAAGTTTTGAACGGGACCCTGAAGGCTGAACTCAAAAAGGTTCAGTGGATTTTGAGTAAATTATTCATATAAAAATTAAATTAATTGAATATAATAGTTATATGGACGGATACCAATTATTTTATGAAAAATTGAATGATCAATATTATTTAGAGAATAAACTGTAAAACAAATTTATTTCAATTGCATGTTTATCAATCTCCGATGATTATAAGTTTTTGTCCTCATAATATACTCAACATTCGTTAAGATATAAGCTATTCCGATCCCTAATGAAGATTTTAATTCTAATCGGATTAATTCTAGTCGGGGACCCAAGTCCAATGAATGGAATGAAACATTCTAATCAGGATTAATAAATTGGCATAATTAATGGTTGGGTCTGTCATAAAATTTTAGCCCACTTTTATTTTTTCGATTCTCTTTTTAATTGTCTATATCTTTCAATTTATAATATTTTTTAAGATTTCAAAAAAATTATTTAATAAAACTATTGAGATCTATCAAATAAAACCAATATTGCATATATAAAGTCTTATATATTATGAAATATAAACATTTTTTTATCAAATTAGAATAGTAAAAATGGACTGCAATTTTGAAACTGAGGGTCCATGAGTTTATTGGGCTTACAATAAGTACAAAACAAGATTAAAAAAAAAGAAAACACGCACTGCAACGCACATTTACACTTTTTAATACATTCATACATATTTTTATATATTTACCAAAAAAAAAATATTTTTGTACACTTTTCACATCTTTCAACACACTTTTTTAACCTTAACATAACCTCACTTGACTTTTTTTAACATTTTCCTTAATGATTTAGATTTGCTAAAAAAAATTTATCAAAAAGAGTCGATTATTACGGAAATGAGTGTCAGAGCAAACCTAAACTATTAATTGCAACAAATAAATAGTTCATATTTAGGCCGTCTGCTCCAGTCCGAAAATGTAATTCCTCTTAACAAAGTGTGGCAGACGAACGCTACCAACGAGGAGTAATTATCCAATAAACATTCGTGTTAGAGCATCAATATCAGGTGTTGTAAAACACTGTGCAAGACAAATTGTTGAGCCAAACCCCCCAAAATCCCAAAAAATCAGCCTCTCTACTCTCCCTCAACAAATTGTGTTTGCTACAGTAACGTTACTTCCCTAGCGAGTTACTGTTCACGGGCTTAGCCTTTTTTTATTGTTTCTTTCTTTTCCGGATTTGTTTTGTGCGGCAAGTGGGAGGAGAGAGAGGAGTACGTGGGAAGGGAGGAGGGAATAGATGGCTGACGCGTGGACAGAGAGTCTGACAGTGACCAACTCCCAACGTGGGAGTTTAGTTTTTTAGGAGAAAAGAATTTTTTTTATTAGATTTGAGGGGAGTAGTTTAATATAGTAAAGTTTGGATAGAGAGTCTGATTTTTTGAGTTTTTGATAGAGTAACTTGCTAAATTGTAAAAGGTGTTTTTGTGGTTAAATTTGGCTCAATTTTTGTTGAACCTGATGAGGATGCCCTTAGTGTGTCTATACATTATAGATTATACTCTTTGTTTACGAGCTCTGTAATTCACGGCGGTGCTCCTAAAACACCTAATAAATCTTTTCCTAAAGCACCAACTGTACTGACTTTGGGGCAAACCCCATAAAGCTGGGCTTTTTGCTTCCAAAAAAAGCACAAAATTAGGGGGTCCCAAGTATATTATGCCTTTATGTATGTATGTATAGTCCAGTAAAGTGATAAACCCAATGCAAAAAGTTGAAATTGATCAAAAATTACCTTCGGTCAACATTCAACAATGTCTCAAGAAAGATTAAATGGATTGCGTTTGCTATCCATTGAGATAGATTTGGTGAAGAAGCTTAACTATCAAGATTTAATTACTACATTTGCAGCAAAAAATGCAAGCAGATCGATCTTCGAATGTTAGATTTTGAAGTATTCGACGTATTTGTTTCTTTTTTTTTTTTTTGGGCTAAGATATGTTATAATTTTTGCATCGGTAAACTTTTTGTAATCATTATTTATGATGAATATTTGTTGAACAATTAGCTTGAAAATATATAGAGGCCTATTTTATGGCATTACTTTCGGCCTCCAAAACCTTAGAGCCAGCTCTAAGCACCAAGAGTAATTATCCACTAAACATTCATGTTAGTCTATGACTTTTTAGGAGTACTTTGCAACCAGTAAAGATTTTAGAGGAATTTTTTTTTAACATTGGCTCAATAGTGACCACAACAGTTTGTATAGCACAGCATGATTGGTAATCGCATAGTATTAGTTTTAAGGTATTTGTTCTCTCATTACCAATCATTGATTATCATGCAAGCTGTTGTAATTAATGTTGCGGTGGAGTGTTATGTCCCTAGCATTGTTAATATAATGACTCCATGCCCCTTGAAAGTTATCTAACTGGTGGAGCTATATTGAATTTAATCTCCATGTTTTCTTGGTGATGTATATATATTTATTTAAGGGTTTATTTAAACTTTTAATTACTTTAACAAAATAATTTTCCGATTTCTATGGGCTACAGACCTAAAAACTATTAGTCAATTAGATGATCAAAAGATCCGAACAAGTCGTGAAAAAATAGTAGCTAATTAAACCTTTCTAAAGTTAGGTTTGGCCTAGGTTTTGGTTTTCCTGTTTTTTCCTTCTCTTTATTCAATTAGGAAGCTTTATGTCACGACTCAAATGGACAGAGGGGAGGTGTTGCGCAGCGTGCTGTGCGATGACTTTCGGCGCCATGCTGGCATCATTTCGACGATCGGAAACATCCACCTCGTAGAGCTCGTCGAGTACTTACAACTCCACCAAGAATCAACTCGATCGAATATCGTTAAGTCCCTCATCGGAACTAAAATAACTTGAAAAAAATGGGTTTAATGGTTTTCATCCAGTGTTTCAAGTTTTAGATGTTCTGATTTTTTTCAAGTTATATGCGTTCCGATAATGCACTTAACGATATCCGATCGAATTGATTTTTGGTGGAGTTGTAGTACTCGACGAGCTCTACGCGGTGGATGTCTCCGATCGTGAAAACGATGCCGGCACGGCGCCGAAAGTCACTGCACAGCATGCTGTGCAGCACAAGGCTGCACAGCACCTCCCCTATGTCCGACTCAAATCTAGCGGGATTAAAGATTGTGACCAGCCAGTGAGCTCGCCTCACTAAAGCCTCTATCGACATTCCTTTTTAAGGATTTATTATTATTATTATTATTATTATTATTATTATTATTATTATTATTATTATTATTATTTAAAAAGAAACAATTTAACATCGCGGAAATTGCATTTTACAATCACAACTCGCTAGAGTTCTTTATTCATTATTATGCAGGTTACATTTTTTCCTTTATTTATTTTACAACGTAACGTAGGATAAATACTGGTACTCGACCCATCCTTCTATCCCTAGTTACCTGAAAAGGGAAATATCGTAACAACATAAGCCACTACTTGTGTGAGTTTATAAATTATTTGAGTTACATGGTCTACCATGCAATTTAAAATTATTTTCATCAAAACCGAAATCATAACGTCAGTTTTTCATTTCTTGAACTGTAACCTAAGCATAAATAAGCTCCTATATAACATAGAATTTCTGAACAATCCAGTATACCATCCAACAATCACCTCCAGCTCTGTTGAATTGGTCAATTCAGTTGGACACTTGGCTATGCCCTTTTTCATTCCGCGCTTATAACGCCGTTCCGACCGATATCTTTAATGTCCCCTAGATTCAGGGACATCATTTGGATGCATCGATAATACTTTTCCCATAAACTGTGGAAAACAACATAATTCCAGGGTATATTTGCTACAAAAGAATTTCATATATTATAATAATACTATAGTAAAATAAGAACAGAAATTTTTTGAAAAATTTTATGCAACTAGGATAATTCATAATTCACCTTTTGCGTCCAAAATTTATCGTAAAAATTATTAAAATGTACCGGGGCGGGTCTCTCTCTCTCTCTCTCTCTCTTTTATGCTTGGTGTGGAGTGATGTGCTTTGTGATGTGTGTAGCGTGTACATGGGATGAAACTTCTATTTATACCCAAGCCTAAATTTAGAACTATCTTTGTATCTAAATTAGCTTCCCAAATATCTAATGGAATCTACGTGTAATCTAAGGCATTAATTACAACCTGATAAGGTCTTTGAAAATTTTGTGAGCATCCAAGTCGGGATGCGATTCATCAAGAGTTAATTAAATAATCATCCATTTTTTGGACACGGCATACGTTTTCATCCTACCCACTTTTTGGGGCTATGTTTCCATCCTCTTCCTATTTGATTTACCATTATTACCCTTATTATGACATACATATCCACATACAATCGGTTCCTAATTTTTTGGGAGTGTATAATGGGACTACCTAAAAATAGGAATTATTTGAAATTGGGAGGGATTCAAAATGAGTTAAGATCATTTTATTCCCTTATATAACCGAATTGATGATTTCCGAAATTGAAGGAGTTTTGAAACAACAAGATGATTCTAGATTGAATTCCCACATACAACCAATGTGTGTAATCCCGAAAATTAATGTGTTTTTGAAATAGGTTAATTATCCTCCCGTGGACCTTTTGGCCAATACCCAGATCACCAAGCTCTTAATACAGATGGAAGTGTAAACTTTGGCATATGGGTTTCATTATAAACCATTCTATTGTAAAGTGCAATGGCTTCTCCAAATAAAGCCATCCCACTGGCCCACACGTAGCACTTGATGAGTACATGGGAGGATAATTAAACGTACCATTGCAATTGGTAAGTTCTCTCTCTCTCTCTCTCCAAATCTAAAATTAAGTGAGTGAGTGAACCACTGATCTCTCCCTTGGCATCAAACAACTAATCGCAATTGGCTCTCGTTGATCAGAGCTCTAATCCGATCATGCTTTGTGCTCGTTTCATTTTCCGGATAAAAAATGGTGAAGGATCTGTTGGAGGTTGGGTTGATGTGACATTTTTTGCATTTTCGCCATCACTTCTTTGTTCGTGGACAGTTGAATTTTGACAAGTTCATTATATTTTTATCATATTTTTAGCATGATTTTACCATATTTTTAGATGATTTTTCGACAAGTTCATGATGTTTAAAATTTACCACGAGTTTTTCTTGTATATGTTGCCGAAATTTATCATAATTCATGTATTATATTTTTACCATATGTTTTGCATGATTTACCATGTTTCTTGTATTTATTGTCAAAATATATCATAATTTTTGCATTATATTTTGACCATGTTTTTAGCAAGGTAAAATTTACCATTCACCGTGTTTCTTGATTTACCATGTTTCTTTTATTTTTTGTCGAAATTTATCATAATTTTTGTACTATATTTTTATCATGTTTTTTCGACAAGGTCATGATGTTTGTCGAAATGTTCAGTATACGAAAGTTTCATCTTTACCATGTTTCTTGTATTTGTTGTCAAATTTTATCATAATTTATTTATAATAATTTTACCAATCTTTTAACATGATTTTTTGACAAGTTCTTGTGTTTGTTGCTGGTTTGATTGGTTTGCTATTAATTTATCCTATTTGTGATAAGTTTATCATATTTATGCTTTATGATATTTTTATCTTAAATTTTGTTTTAAAATTTTAGAGGGGAGAGAAAATAGGAGAGAGAGATTTGAGAGATAGGGGAGAGGGAGATTGAGATAAATTAGAGAAAATTAGGAGAGAGAGAGAGAGAGATTTGGGGAGATTATGAGAGAGAAAAGGGTAGAGAGATTTGGGGAGATTATGAGAGAGAAAAGGGTAGTTTGGGGTTTATTTGAATTTCAGGATGAAAATATAATTCCCAAAAGTAACCGGGATGAAAACATAAGTTATAGTTGGTTGGAGGACCAATATTTAAGTGCCCCATTCATCAATTCCTGATTTTTCCTTTACTTGCACGCCAAGTTTGTTGCCTCGCGGCAACTCGTGCCTCATTTTGTACTACGATGCTATTAACAGGGTTGAAACGATAACTAAATTTTCCCAATTTTTCTCTCTTTTTTTTTTTAGAAAATTGGCACATACACAGAAAAAGTGCGCTATTTAAAATTCTCTCTTTTTTTTTCCTGATAGGCTTTTAAGTCGCAAATATGTTTCCTAAATCTTAACGATAAATGGCCGCTAAATGCTAAAATCCCATTTTTGTAATTCTCTTTATTGTTTTTTTTTTTAATAAAAGTTGGGGTGCTACATCCTTCTCACCTTAAAAAGTTTGGTCCTCCAAACTTGGTAAATCTAGAAAATAAGACGTAGTGTGACCATACCTTAGTCGAAGAAATCTGGTTATCGTGCTCTCATATCATCTTCTTTTTCCAACGTGGCCTCCCCACCAAAATGGTTATTCCACTAGACTTTAACTAGAGGAATTATTTTATTCCTTAGTTGCTTTTTCTTGTCGATCTATGATCCTATTTGGTCGTTCTTCATAAGTTAGGTTCTGCTTCAATTCTATTGGTGGCGATGCTAAAACATGTGTTGGGTCTGACACGTAGGGCTTTAGCATTGACATGTGGAAAACATCATTGATGTTGGCGAGGTCGAGAGTCAAAGCTAAGCGGTAAGCCACCGGTCCAATACTTTCTATGATTTCGAGCGGTCCGACGTATCGGGGGTTTAGTTTCCCTATCTTTCCAAAACGCAATACTCCTTTCATTGGTGAAATTTTAAGAATCACCCAATCTCCTTCTTGAAATTCAACCTCCCTTTTCCTTGCATCCACGCATCCACAGAGTTTTTCTGAAGGGTCTGGCCAGCTTTTAATCTTTCTTGAATAAGCTTGATCTTTTCCGTCGCCTCCTGAACGATATCTAGTCCAAGTAACTATGTCTCATCTACCCCTGTTCAACAAGCTAGAGACCTACACTGCTTGTCGTATAAAGCTTCATAAGGAGTCATATCGATGCTTGCTTGATAACTATTATTGTAGGTGAACTCAGCTAGTGCTAAGTGTTCATCCCAGTTCCCTTGGTAATCCATTGCATAAGCACGCAACAGATCTTCCAAAGTCTGGATCATCCACTCTGATTGTCCATCGGTCTGTGGGTGAAATGTAGTACTAAATCGCAATTCCGTCCCAAAAGCCTTCTGAAAGCTTTTCCGAAATCCAGAGGCAAATCTTCGGTCTCTATCCGAAATTATAGTGACTGGTACTCCGTGCAACCGAATGATCTCTCGAACATAGAGAGTAGCCAAATGATCCATCGTGTGAGTTGTTCGTATTAGTAGGAAATGGGTCGTCTTGGTGAGTCGATCCAAGATTACCCATATTGAATTATGGTCATTCTGTGAGCAAGGCAACCCGACCACAAAATCCATTATGAGATGCTCCCACTTCCACTCCTATACCGATAGGGCTTACAGCAATCCTGCAGGCTTTTGGCGTACAACCTTGATCTGCAGACACTAAAGGCACCAGCTTACAAAGCCAGCAACATCTTTCTTCATGCCCATCCACCAGTAGACTTTCTTCAGATCTTGGTACATTTTCATGCCTCCTGGATGGATGGAGAGCTTGGAATTGTGACTCTCTTCCATAATTCGTCGCATTGATCTAGGGATCATTAGGAACACAGACCCAACTTCGAAATTTTAACATATCATCTGATATCACAAAGTCAGGATGCGGGGCTATCTCAATTTGCTCACAGATCTTCCATAACTTAAGATTTTTTGCTTTGGTTTATTTCTTCTATTATTGTCGGTTGAGCTATAGCTGCACACAAGACACTTGACCCTCAATTTATCACTTCGAGGCCCATTCGATCCATCTCCTACAACAGGTGTATCTGCCTTCTGATGATGTAATTTAAAGCTCCTGTCACCTTGCGTCTCAAGGCATCTACAACAACGTTGGCCTTTCCTGGAAGATATTGAATGAAAACATCAAAGTCCTTGAGCAACTCCAACCGACGATGTTGTCTCAAATTCAGCTCCTTCTGGGTAAAGATATACTTTAGACTCTTATGATCGGCATAAATTTCACATGATACCCCATGCAAGTAATGCCGCCCCAATTTTCAAAGCAAAATACTATTGCAGCCAACTCCAAATCATGCTTAGGGTTGTTCTTTTCGTGAGGCTTCAACTGTCGAGAAGCGTAAGCAATGACCTTTCACTGCTGCATCAATACACATCGTAACCCTTTCCGAGACGCGTCACTGTAGATTGCGAATCCTTTAGTTCCCTCTAGAAGTGTAAGAACAAGTGTCGTTGTTAATCTCTGCTTTAGCTCCCAAAAGTTTTGTTCGCGCTTTTCTGTCCACACGAAATGCTCCCCCATTCGAGTCAACTCTATTAACGGAACAGCAATTTTAGAAAAATCTTGAACAAATCTTCAGTGGTAACCGGCAAGGCCCAAGAAACTACGAACTTCAGTTACCGTAGTTGGCCTCGGCCAGTTTACGATTGGTTCCACCTTCTGAGGGTCCACCGAAATTCCCTCACCGCTGATGACGTGTCAAGGAAGACCACCTTGTCTAGCCAAAATTCACATTTCTTGAATTTGGCATATAACTTTTGGTCTTTCAAAGTTTGCAAAACTATTCGTAGGTGTCGTGCATGTTCCTCTTCGCTTTTGGAGTAGATGAGGATATCGTCGATAACGACTATCATGAATTCATCCAAGTATTGCTTAAATACCCGGTTCATCAAGTACATGAAAGCTGCTAGTGCGTTAGTTACTCCAAAGGGCTTGACCAAAAACTCGTAATGCCCATATCGAGTTTGAAACATTGTCTTCTCTACATCCTTCACTTTCACCTTTAGCTGATGATACTTCGAACGTAAGTTGATCTTCGAGAACACACGAGCTCCTTGTAGCTGATCAAACAAATCATCTATCCTTGGCAATGAGTATTTGTTTTTTATCGTCACCTTATTTAGCTGTCTATAATCGATACGTAACCTCAGAGTGCCATCCTTCTTTTTAACAAAGAGTATTGGCACTCCCCATGGTGATTTACTTGACCTAATAAATCTTTTGTCCAATAGTTCCTACAGTTGGGCTTTTAGTTCCTTAAGCTCGGCTCGAGCCATACGATAAGGGGCTTTCGAAATTGGCTGCATGCCTGGAGTGACTTCTATTGGGAACTCGATCTTTCGCTCCATTGGAGTCCCCTGTAAGTCATCTGAAAAGACCTCCAGGAATTCCTAGACCACCAGAATATTTGTCGCTTCTTGATTTATTAAAGTTGCTATGATGATGAAGATGTATCCTCGACATCCCTTTCTCAACAATCGTCAAGCATGAGTTGCGGATACGAGGTATGGAGGTGGGTATACTCTAACTCCCATGAATCAGATCTTTTCTTGTTCTGGTCTACAAAATTTGACACATTTGTTAGTGCAATCGATTGTGGTGTGGTTGGCAGCGAGCCAATCCTTGCCAAAAATTGGGTCAAAATGATTTATCTCCAAGGGTATCAGGTTCGCCTGTAAGCATATATCGTTAAGATTCACTTGTAGTCCCTATAAACTGTTGTGCATACTACACATTTACTCATCGGTTGCGACACTAACAAGTCATAACCAAGAGGTTCTGTTCTCTTGCACATTTTTATGGCAAGTCATGGTGAGATAAATAAGTGTGTTGAACTAGAGTCAATAAGAGCATATGCTAGCACTGAACAAATTGATACGTTACCTACCACAACTTTTTCAGTGTTTCGTGGATCTCCTAGCATAAGAGTGAATGCCTTCCCCTGCCTTTGCCTGTAGTCATTACACTGTCCCAGTGCTGCTCGTCCTTGCTTCTGCCCCATTGTCTGTCCCGAGTTTTGCACTTTACTCATTCTTGGCCTGAGATGGGAAGTCCTTTTTCAGATGCCACAGTAGAAACATCCACATGTCGCCACCAAACAAACGTCTGAGTGGAGTCTTCCACACATTGCACATGGCAGCAGGTTATTGATTTACTAGCTTGACTCCCCATATTTTGTTTCTTGAAGCTTCATCCACCAAGTTTCTTCCAACCATTGAACCTTTGCCGCTTCCGATTTTCGAGGAACGTTTTGGACTCTTCATTCTCTTGTTCACTAGTAGAGCTCGATCAACAACTTCAACATAAGTGGGAAGCCTCATCGGGCACACCACTTTTCGAATTTCAGGTTTCAAGCCATCTTCAAATTTACGATCCTTTCTATTTTCCATCTCTATCATGTGTGGAGCATAATCGGCCAAATTAGTAAATTAGGCTTCATACTCCGTCATAGTTGTCTGGCCCTTCTGCTTGAGTTGCTGGAACTTGGTGCATTTGGCATCTTGTATTGACTGTGGAATATATTTTTCTTGAAACACCACCAAAAATCTATTCCAGACCATTCTTGGCTCTAATTGATAGCTAGCTAGACCCACTTTCTGGGTCTCGCTACAGCGCATCACTTTGAAAATCTTTTTGATGGACTCTAACCAAACGTTAGCTCGAGTAAGGTCCATACCACCGGCGAATGTTGGCGGCTTCCGTTTTAGAAATTCTCTTATGTTAAGCTCCTCTACCGGTGGAACTAGGACAAATCCATTTTGTTGATTGTTATTTGGATTCTTTGCCTACTGTTTCTTAGGTAATTGGTGTGAAACTCTTCCTTCTGATTTGGTTTGGTGGAGGTAAGAGGGTTTGTTGCCGCCGCTGATTTTGGAGTACTTTGGTGAGAAGTCGCTTGAGGCAATCTAAACTGCTTTCTACCATAATTGGGTCATTTTCTACCATGGCTTACACTACAATTTATTACAAAAGTAGTCCGCTCGACTAACGAATAAGTAAGCGATATATAAAAGAAATTAATCTGAACACTTGAGTCACACAATGCTATTTACATTTCATTTACTATTAACATAATGTCATTGAAAGTTCGACTTCCATAATTATATACATCAGTTTATCAAAAGTATACTATGTTGCCGATCATAGGCTGTTAGAGCTACAACAAAAATATATCATCATGGTCAGGGTGTGACAAAAATATGTTAGAGTTAGGAACTACTACCATATATGATCCCAAACCCACGATTGTTTTTATACTATAACCCATCTTTTTTTTCCCCTTTTTCATAACTTAGTTATTACCACCATGACACTGCCACGTAACTCACTATGTGGAGGATGCAGTCTCCCACTCCTCTGGGTCCTCCTCGAACTCCTCTGAGTCCCCCTTAGACTCCCAGGGATCCTCTTCAGGGTCCTTTGGATCCTACTCAGGTTCCATCGGATCCCCCTCAGGTTCCACTAGATCTCCCTCCGATTCCACTGGATCTCCTGCTAACTCTAACAGGTCTCCCGCTTGCTCCTTTTGTTGCTCTGATCCTACTATTGGCTCGGGTGGGGGCAGAATTGAATTCCTGGAAGAGTGCAAGTACTGGTGGCAATGCTAGTGGGTCGAAAAAGGGATATACGCGGGGTCACGTTCCGGTGCTGGTGCTGGGGCAGGTGCAGGTGATATGTGATTGTCATCCATAATAACATTATTCAATAATTCATTATATTGGGCCACATTTTTGTAAATACCAATAGCTTTTCGGCATCCTAGGGACTAGGTTTTAAGGCAAGGTAGTCCTACTTGCCATCTCATTATTAGTGTGTAATGCCCTTTCTCCTGCTCCACCTGTGGTATTGCCTGATATGCCGCTCTATCGTTGTTAGTAAGTTGCTCATAAATGTCAGGAAATAAAGGCTTAACATAGTCCATATGCAATCTATAACCTCCCCACATGTCATTATTGTCAGCCATTTCCTAAAAACAACAATAGAAATATATAAGTTAGTTTTAAAAAATAGAGTCCCTAGTTCTAACTCTAAACCCAAAATACCAAAAGTTATTAACAATTCCCCAATTTCTCTCTTCTTTTTTTCCCTCTTGCCAATTCATGTATATCTATTAATGAAGCAGCCACATGACCTCATGCCCAGTAATGTCTAGAGGTGCCCAAATTCCTGGATTCCCTTATGAACTAGATTGCTATGCTTGGACTAAAGACTATATATTTTAATTTGTTGAGACCATTAGGCTAAATAAAATGTTGTCTGGTATGCAAAATAATAACTTTTAAAAAATGCATTTTTGTAAAAATTCATGTGTTTTTCTCCGCAAATTAGAAGAATTGTTGATATCTTGTACCATGCAGAAAAAATTAGATTTGTTTTGACAAAAAAATGTTTTCTTTCAAGTTTTAATTTTGCTGTGCTCATGCCAAAATGCTTCACGAGATAGCTGAGACAATATATGTAGTTAAGATTGTACAAGATAGTACTAGCTTATTGGTAGCAAAAGAACCTTTAGATTTTCCTAAAGTTTTCCTAAATGGGAACTGTAGGACCTAATGCACAAATTTGTGGCAGTGACGAAACTTGTTCGTAGTCATCTCGAAATAGTACTGTGAAGAAGACGCATGCTCAGATGATAATTGTTGGAGAAGTAAGTTCAGTGAAAGAAGTTGAGTCGCGCCGCGTTTACACTACTCCTGGTTTTGACGACTCCATTTCTAAAGTAGTGGATATCCCCCCCTTTTTTTCTTTTAACCTATCTTATTTTAGTATCATGTTATAATTAGATCAATGCAAGTTGGACACCTTATACCCAGGAAATAACCTAATTTCTGGTGGACAGACAAAATGCGAGATAGAGTACCTGGCTGAGTTGTTTTGTGACAAAGAGGGTTGACGGATGGTGATTTTTAGCAACTGTGGTTGACTGAGTATCCAATTGAAGACCGACGTTCAATGGGGAGTAGAAAAGTTAATTTTTGATAGCGGAACTCGAAGATAATAGAGAAGATTTCGTGCCTGCGGGAAGCGAGGGGAGGGGCTGGGGGTTTAGGGAGAGCGGAAAGGTAAGTAGCTAATGTGTTATGGAGTAGATTATGGAGCGTGCGGAAGGTAATAATGGGGAAAATGGAAAATATATGATGAGTAAGAAAGCAAAGAAAATTTGTGGTTTCTGGAACAGGCTAGAATTGAGTTGGGTTTGAGGGCCAATTCACTGAATACTGGGGACCAAAATCACTCTTTATATGTAATATATAATATAATATAATAAGGAGGATTTATATACTTACTAACATTTAACCGTTGCTTTGATACCACTATGTCACAACCCAAATTCAGCGGGATTAAAGATCGTGACCAGCCAATGAGCTCGTCTCACCAAAGGCCTCTATCGACTTCCTTTTTCATGGTTTTATTATTATTATTATTAAAAGAAACAATTTAACATCGTGGAAATTACATTTTACAATCACAACTCGCTAGAGTTCTTTATTCATTATTATGTGGGTTACATTTTTCCCCTTTATTTATTTTACAACGTAACGTAGGCTAAATACTGGTACTCAACCTGTCATTCTATCCCGGGTTACCTGAAAAGAGAAATATTGCAACACCATAAGCCATTGCATAAGTTTATGAATTATCAGAATTACATGGTCTACCATGTAATTTAAAATTATTTTCATCAAAACAGAAATCATGACGTCAATTTTTCATGGCTTGAACTGTAACCAAAGCATAAATAAGCTTGTATATAACATGGCATTTCATAAACAATCTGATATATCATCCAACAGTCACCGCCAGGCTCCAGCTATGAGGGAGTAACTCCCAATATATCATGTTGAATTGATCAATTCAGTTGGACACCTAGCTGTGCCCCTTTCATTCTGCCCGTATAACACCGTTTCGACTGGTATCTTTAACATCCCCTAGATTCAGGGACATCGTTTGCATGTATTGATAATACTTTTTTCATAAATTGTGCAATACAACATAATTCCATGGTATATTCTCTACAAAAGAATTTCATATATTAAATAACAATACTTTAGTAAAATAAGAACACAAATTTTATAAAAAAAAATTATGCAACTAGGATAATTCATAGCTCACCTTTTGCATCCGAAATTTATCGTAAAAATTATTAAAATTTACTGGGTCCGGGTCTCTCTCTCTCTCTCTCTCTCTCTCTCTCTCTCTCTCTTATGCCTGGTGTGGAGTGATGTATTGTGTGATGTGTATAACGTGTACATGGGATGAAACTCCTATTTATACCCATGGTCTAAATTTAGAATTATCCTTGTATCCGAATTAGCTTCCCAAATATCTAATGGAATCTACCTATAATCTAAGGCATTAATTACAACATAATAAGGTCTTTGGAAATTCCTTAAGCATCCAAGTCAGGATGCGATTCATCAATTCCGGAATTTTTCTTATGCTTGCACGCCAAGCTTGTTGCCTTGCGGCGACTCGCGCCTCATTTTGTACTGCGATGCTATTAATAGGGTTGAAATGACAACTAAACTTTCCCAATTTTTCTCTCTCTTTCTTTTTTTTATAAAATTGGCAAATACACAGAAAAGTGCGTTATTTTAAAATTTTCTCTTTTTTTTGGAAAGGCTTTTAAGTCGCAAATATGTTTCCTAAATCTTAACGATAAGTGGCCGCTAAATGCTAAAATCCCATTTTTGTAATTCTCTTTATTGTTTTTTCTTTTATAATAAAAGTTGGGGTGTTACACTTTAAATAGCTTTTGCTCCATGTTTGAAAGAGAGTGAAAATCTGGGGTACGTAAAGAAAGAGTGATTAGTTGATTAGGAATGAGAATAGTGAATGATTAACTTGGGGGGATTAGTGGAGAAATTTTTGGACTGGTGAAGAACAAGGCAAAACAGTAGGGAATAACCCTTGGCAGGAATTCTTCACCGAATTAGAGCAAGAATCAAGTGCGACTTCCTTCTAGAAAGAAAGCTTCTCTCTCTAGAATCACTCTTGAATTTCGTCTATTTATAGGCCACTCGACCTCTTTTCTGGGCCGAGTGGACTAATAAACTGTGGGCACTGTCGCACAAAAAGTGCGCAAATATTCCTCCGTACCGTCAGGCCGTGGTCCCTCCGACACCCGCGGGAGGGTCCCGTGGGTGCGACTCCACAAGTGCCCCGGCGGGTGTTACTTCGCAGCAAACCTTTGTTCCTAGCCACCAAACCTCAAAATCTCTAGAAACCCCGAGAATCAACGTGGTCAAGGTCTGCCTCGGTATGCCGTCCTGCTATCGGGCACGGTCGAGGTTATACCACGCCATTACCGCATGAATGGCATGGACATGACCTCCTCAGTCATGCCACTACCACGACCAAGCCTCTAAATGGCTCCCCTCGAGCCCTGTGGTAGACACCCTAATTTGAACCCATGAAGATCCTTGGCATTCCCAATGATGAAAATGACCTGATAAAGACATATGGAGCTTGATTAATTGCTTGGAAACCCCTCCAAAACCTCTTCAAAATAAACCCAAGATTGCACCACCTTCTAGTACATTCAAAACCCTTTTTATTGACCTATAATACGTTTCAATCCATTTTGAAATGAGGGAGATGCGCGCTTTTACTAAAATGACTTATTTTCCTGACCACTTGAGGATAAAATGGTCATGTATTTTTATGTACAAATCATCTTGGGTTCAAACCACTTGGGTTAGAAAGTAGACTCAATGCTTCAAACCATGCGCAAAACGGAGTTCGGTAGCACCCGAAGCGGCTTCACAAAGTTTGACATGTTGTGCAGTCTCCAAGTCCTGGCGCCCAAACTCACTATGGGCACCCATACTTCATACTCCAGGCGCCCACACTCAGTCTAGGCGCCTAGAAGTACTTCCAGTGAGCAATTTCAAACTGCTTTTTGATGAAACCATGGGCTTCTTCTTTGTATTAACCCACGTTTTTTTCACTCAAAACTCCCTCCAACACATTATCCCTCCAAATTTCAAGTTCAAAATGTACTTTCCCTCTCTCACTCACCCAAAACCAACTTTTCTCTCTATAAATACCACTCCATAGCTCATTTTGAAGAGGATCTGTAATACCCGGTATTGATATTCCTTAATTATATGTTTTTTTTTATAGTTTTGTGTTACATGAGGGGAAGTTAAAGGATGAAGATAAGAATTGGAAGAGGAAAAGGTTACTCTAGGGGGGGTGTCTCCGAATGGGGAGAGGGACAGAAGAATAAAAGAGGAAAAACACGCGAGTTAGGCCGGAGAGCAAGGAAGCGGTGGGCCGATCAATTAATGGCGAGATGGTGTCCGATGCGGATGAGTTTTTAGTGTGTTGTTCACGGTGGCGAGATCTACATGTTTAACGGTGACGAACGACAAATAAAAAGGAAATGTATACGAAAAATTATGTAAGTATGGAAGGAAGTGGGATTGGTTCTTTATGTTGATTTTTGTTGTTTTCGTGGTGGTTGTGGATTCGGGTTGTTATAGGTGGTATCAGAGCCAGGTGGTAGGTCTTAAATGGGATCGTGTGGGTGTTAGGAATCTGTAAGTGATTTCAAAATTTTAAGTTCGGGTTGATGTTCTTGGAAGAATTATTTTCTTTTACGATATAGCTGGTCTGGAAGTGGGGGGGAAAAAAAAAAAGGGCGATTGAAAAGAAATCACTGAGCCGTGTGACCATGTTCCACAGCAAATGGAATTTTTTTTGTTTTCTTTTACTTTTATAATTAGGTGTGTTGATGTTTCAAGAAGCTTTTAGTGTTGGTCTTCCTGGACATCATTTTTGGTTATTATTATGGGGTTCGCATAATCAATTCTTACCAGGAAAGTTATAAAGTGTGGTTTGCCAAAAACTTGTGGTGTTAATTAGCGGCAAGTGAAGGTAATTGAGAGTTAATACTGGAAGCATATAGATGATTGCTTATATTAATGATTGTGATGCAACTGATTTGTCATGGTATAGCAAGCAGAACGACATAAAAAAGTTTGAGCAGCTTAAGAAGAGAATGATTTGGGGAGAAAACGGCATTTAAAATGTTTTACTATTTGAAATGTATTTATTATGTTTTTCTTAGTGGTGTACAACCTTCGTGGCCTGGCCTTTGTGGCGTGATATGAGCCTTCGTGGCATGGCCTTCGTGGTGTGATATGTGGCCTCCGTGGCGTGATATGTAGCCTTCGTGGCGTGGCCTTTGTGGCGAATTATATAGCCTTCATGGCGTAAATCACTTGCCTGTGTGGCATGACCTATGTGGTCGGATTTGTGGTATATTAACTAAAATTTATGTTGCTTAAATGTGTTGGCTTCTATAGTATTGGAATAAGATCACTAAAATAATCTCTTGCACGGTTGCACCTTAGTATGGGATTGTGTGAGCAATAAGCCGTTGTGGAAAAAAAAAATAATCATAATAATAAGAGTGTGCAGCGGAAGAGTGGAATTTATTTACTTATATTTTGATCAATGAATTTCGGGGACGAAATTCCTAAAAGGAGGGGAGAATTGTAATACCCGGTATTGATATTCCTTAATTATATGTTTTTTTATGGTTTTGTCTTACATGAGGGGAAGTTAAAGGATGAAGACAAGAATTAGAAGAGGAAAAGGTTACTCTAGGGGGGGGGGGGGGGGGGGGGGGGGGGGGGGGGGGGGGTCTCCGAACGGGGAGAGGGACAGAAGAATAAAAGAGGAAAAACACGCGAGTTAGGCCGAAGAGCAAGGAAGCGGTGGGCCGATCAATTAACGGAGAGATGGTGTCCGATGCGAATGAGTTTTTACTGTGTTGTTCACGGTGGCGAGATCTACATGTTTAACGGTGACGAACGACAAATAAAAAGGAAATGCATACGAAAAATTATGTAAGTATGGAAGGAAGTGGGATTGGTTCTTTATGTTGATTTTTGTTGTTTTCGTGGTGGTTGTGGATTCGGGTTGTTACAGGATCAAGCCTTCACTCTCTCCATACTGTTACTCTGTCCAATCTTCTCCTAAAAACTCATCCTAAACCAGTTCCTCTTTCACCCTTTCTTAGCCCACAAACTCACTTCCTTACCACCTTGATTCCACTCATTTCTACCTCATTTGATCAAACTCCAACAAAAGTACCCACAATCTGTCCTCCACAGTTCCAGAAGCTAATTCTCAGTCCACTTAACCACCCAAAATCACTCAAACATCAAATCCAAGTTCATCAATCAAGTTCCAAAGGTAGCTTTGTCTACCAATAAGTGTTCAAAGGGCTCCTGAGGGACACCACCCAACTTTTGCTAGTCTCTCATACTAGTTAAATGTTTGGGAAGGTTGAGAGTGTCAAAAGAAGGATCAAATCCTTGACACCCATACTGAGTATGGATGCCCATACTCTCTACGTATGGGCGCCCGGACTTACTTCTCATCGCTATGTTTTTTTTTTTTTTTTTTGTTCCTAAGCATTTGCATATGATCATCTAGTACATTCACATGTTGTTTGTGGTTTATTCTATGGTGCATGGTCCATACATTCACTTTAAAACATTTTTTAAAGTATTTTGGAAGGAAGATTGGATAAAAAAAAAAGGGGAGTTTTGTACACTTATTGAAGGTTGTGTGTGGTTTATTGACAATTTCAAGGATAGTCAGAGACATTGAAATAGATAAAAAGGGAGTTTTAAGGACACCCAAACTCATCCCATACATTCTTGGAGCATTCAATCATGAATCTATCATATGCATGTTCTTTTCAAGCATCAAACTTCTTTATTTAGCTTCATAGAGATAGAGAATCATACTCATAGTGTAGGATTAGTTCGCTCCTTTTATTTGGTTCCTAAGTATACCAAATCAATGCTTTAAGGTCTAAATCATCTTTTGAGTCTACTTTTAGGGATTAATTAGTGTTGGTTAAATTCATTTCATCATTTAATGCATGACAAAAAGATCTATGAAGTTTAGGTTGTAGTTTGTGTGAGAACCTGGATTGAGAAAAAGTCACACCATAATACACTCCAGTCCCCTGGACTTGCTCATTGTGGGAGCCTACACTAAGTCCAGGCACCTAGACTTGGTCATTGTGGGCACCTGAACTGAGCTCAGGCGCTTAGACTTACTCAATATGGGTGTCTACAAAACAATCCGGGTGCAGTTTGTGGGGTGTTCGTGAGTTTGTTTTGGTATCTTTTAGTGTTGTTTGATCATGCTTCTGAGTAGTTTAGTACATCATGCACTGTCATCTCTCATCATACACTCGTAACACATAGCACATGCATTCACGCACGTCATTTTGATCTTATGCATTTACGTGCTCTCATATGACTTTGCGAATAGAGTCTGTTTAAACAATGTTTTCGAAATACCTTGAATGTTTAGTAGAGACTGCAATTGTGCCGGGCGAGAGGGGTGCCTTAAACCCCTCCCCCTCTCGTAACCTAGCTCCCGGACCCGGGAAATCATGGTTATAATGGGTCAGTGAAACCTTTTTCAAATCAAGGGCAAAAGAGTCATTTTCAAATTAGTTTCTCCGGTACGATCCTTAAACCCAAGTGGCGACTCCATCAATCGAAACCTTTTTTGTAATCCCGAGATTTTGCGGGGTGTCCACACCTGCCAAGTCGGCCCAGGGAGGAGCACATCGCCTTGGTCAAATCATCTTTGGAGAGCCAAAGTCTCTCTTCGTTGTGCCCAAAAATCTTGGGAAATCATAATCGATTCCTTCATCATCGTCCCTCATCCGAGACTCAACTGTTATAGGTTGTGTCACAATCAGGTCGCCTCTTGATCGAGGCACCCCTGTTTGTTACTTGAAAAACTGGCTTAAGTATGGAAAAATCTCTTTTTGAAAAGTTTCAATTTGGGTGACAATGGTATAATCGGATGATCTTTTTAAGTACGGGAAGGTTGTCTTTCACCCTTTTTCTTCAAAGGAAAACGTGTCATTTTTCGCCTTTGTACTAAAAGTGAGGGGAAGAGATTTTGATATGATTGAAATTTCAAAATTCTCGTAATGCCATTGTTTCCAAAAGGGAGATACTTTCTTACTTTCAATAAACAAATTAAAGTAAATAAACTTTATTTATAGAAAACAAGTATCGAGGGTCAAGGGTGAAAGAGTGTTGCAGTTCAAGGCCCCTTGCCACCGGGTTTATCCTACCACCAGGTTTGATTCCACCATCGGGCTCATCCCACCTCCGGGTTCATCCCACCACCAGGTCTAGGGCTCCACTGGCTTGGGCTAACACCGAGCTTGGTCCACCGGGCCTAGGCTCCACTGGACTGGGCTTCCCGGGATTGGCCCACCAGGCTCTGGGTTCCCGGGGATGCCCTCCCGGTATTGGGATTTTCAGCTTGGACTCCAAGGGGTGTCCTCCCGGTTCTGGGTCACCAACGATGTTGACTCATTTTCCTTTGAGTAATTTTTGTTAACGTTAAATCTTGATCATCATTTTTCCACGTGTCCATCCGATTTGCATGCCACGTTTTTTAAGATCGAGAGGCTCGACTAGAAGGGATTGAGGAGAAAATTCTTTTTGTTTGATTCGCTGCCATTACGAAATTGAGTATCTCATTAATTCCATGTTTCGCCCTTCTACATTGTTTTACTCTTTGTATTCCTCTATTTGAACAAATATAATTATAAGAAAATATTGAATACAAAAAGCTCGATTTCCCAACCCTAAACTTAAAAGCCAATCATTTTCATCCCCTTATATGTCAATTGCCAATGAACTAGATGAACCAATAATTCACACACAAAAAATTGACGCAAAACTAATAAATATAAAAAAATCAAATAATGACAAAAAAATAAATTGAATTAATTATTTTATGAAAGGACTTAGTTTGGAGTGCCAAAATCCCCTTCCCCCCTAGCCTCTAACCTACTAACTCTAACCACTGGTGGATGTTTTTTAGAATAAAAGATAAGACTTAACTACTCCCTCCGTTCCATTTTATTGGTCCCTTTTGGAGATTTTAACTTATTAGGGGAACATCATAATTACATTTGTCATAATTTTTTTCTTTCCTCCCTTTACCCTTCAAAATATCATGATAACATCTACTTATTTTTTAAAAGGGTAAATTCATTACTTTTTTTTCCATTACTTTTCAATTGGGACAAAAAAAAATGCTATTAGGGACCAAAATTTGGAGATGGAGGGAGTATCTTAATCGGTCGGTTGAGTGGGAGCATGATAATAGGTAAGGGGCTTACTATTTTTCCAAGCTCTCAAATTCAACACTCATTGTCAATAAAAAACTTGGAGTCGTCAGAGGTTTGTCCGTTTATTACCTTTAACATTCAAGAATTAGTCCATATGTGTAACCTAACCTAAACACCTGATAATAAAAAAATTACGTTTCTATGTATGATTGTTCAATGGGGTGTTAGGAAGCCCAAAGGTCCATCATTCGGAAGCCCAAATGCTGTAACAAGTGAGTGAAGAACCAAATAGTCAAAACCTTTCGCTTCCTTCAAGGAACACAAAAAGCCATACGGGCTCACAAGCCCAAGCTCAATATCAAACTTGGGATCATAGACTAAATCCACTTAAAGACAAAATCAAAATGATGCCAACCAAAATTTGCAGAATGCATGTTAAAGGAATTTGGTAATATTTTTTGAAAAGGTTAAAATTGGTAGAGTATAGTCACTCCAAATTTTTCTTCTTGGGGAATAAATAACCCAAGAATAATAAATAAAAAAACCACCGCTTCGGGCCCCACTAAAAATGTAAAAAATAGGGAGCCCAAAAAATGTAGGCTCCCTATATACATGAAAACTTAATTAGTCCATTTACAACTAAAAGTGCGAGAAAAGTAATATGCAAATGATCGATTTTTGTACATTGTAATGGTTGTTTGTTTTTAGATGATTATATGTTTAAATATGTGCAGTGATAAATATTTTGTAATAATTTTTTATAAAGACTGTGTTGAAAATTTTTATTATGCAATATATATGGAGGGCCTCATCTAATAAATCTGTCTCAGACCTCCAAAACTAATGAGCCGACATTGGAGTACGTAAGTAAGGTCTTTGTTTCAATAGCCCAAGTCCCTTGCTGTGGACATGAAAGTGGCTGAGGGACTCATTTTTTTTCCAAAAAAAGAAGATTCAATCCCATAAGACTCACAAATTAAGTTGAAAAATTAATTACCATTTTGTTAACCAAAGTGATAATGTGATATGTCTGAAATAGGAAACAATGATTTGACTTCATTCCTTCCCTTCCTTTCCTTTCGTTATTATTCTGAATTGAAACTAGGTTGAGATTAAATTGGTTGAGTGATAAAGTACCTTAAGTTCCATCACACACACACGAAAAAAAAAATCCAAATCTTTTGCCTTCAAAGTTCAAACTGAAAAGTCCAGGGCATTAAGGGAGTTTCTTAAAATCTAAAAATGGTAAAATGTTAAACATGAATTTCGAAACAGATCATTGTCCTCACATTCATTAATTAACATTTTTATCCTGTTTAGCACGTTTGGGAAACTTGGCCATCGGTGGGTGTGTAACCATTAAACCTATAATCTTCTTCTAATATTTCACGGTAATGTATTGAGAATTGCAGAATATTTAGCCTAGTAGGAGAGTGAGGAATTAAATATATAAGTGATGATTCAGTGTCTCTTCATATGAGAGTTTTAAGTTTTGAGATTAAAATTAACACCTGAATACTACCAGATTTTAGACCAACCATGTGGATTAAAAGTTTTTGGTAGTTTTGATATCAACTAGGGGTGACCAACCACACTGAGATGGCAGCCTAGTTGGCCAAAGTTAGTGGGATAAGATTCCCCTCCCTCCATGTGCATGGACCTCTGAGGTTCGAATCCCTCTTATGCCATTGCTGCCTTGCTGGGACTTGTGTGGATTTGTTTGGAGGGCCTTTGGCCAACTAGTCGCCTGAGACCTGAGGTGGGATAAGATTCTCCTCCCTCTGTGGTGACAGCCTGTCCTCTTCAGACAGTAGCTGTGGCTCAACTGGACATTCCACAGTGGGTCGGGAACCTCAATTGTCACGCCCATAGGGGGTTGCTACACTGGTTGCCTCTTCCGACCCCTTTTCCAATTCAAAAAATAAACTATGGATGAGCATAGAACCGATTGGTTTAGTTTTACAACAAAGAACCAAATCAATATCTATGAATTACGAATCTACAGAACTAATCCAATTCGTGAAATTCATAGAACCAAATCAATCCAAACCATTAAAATATAGTTTGGTTCAGTTTTAAATCACGGTTCACTTGAACGATAGAGGCTTGCAAAGAGTGTTTAGTGTTTGTTGGGCAATAGAGAGATGAATGTTGTGTAGGCTTATCGCGTAAGCTTTACATGAATATAAGAAATGATTTTGATATATGGCAATTTAGGGTAATTGCAGTGGAGGCAGTGGAATAGAATATTAGATTAGGAAATTAAATTATTATGACTTGGCCTATGTTTATTTGGTATACATACATATATGTATATGTATTTGTGAGTGTATACACGGTTTGGATCTAATTGGAACTGGAATCGTTAATATAAACTTATTCACCAAAACTTGAACACGGTTTTTCAATTTTCTAAAATCGGGACCAAACCACACTACTAAAAAATTGAACCAAACTATTCGTTTGGGACTGGATTAACAGTTTGACTGATATTTTGCTCACTCCTACTATCATCAATAGAGAAAAACTATAGAGTTGGTGTTCATTCTTGGGCCTTAACTCCACTCTCAATCTATTTGGGTTGTGGTTAGATGGGCCTGCTCCCTCCTCTTTACACTATGCATAGGGGACAACCGATTAGTGTCTCACCGACCAAAGGTGGCCAGCAAACACTCCGACGATCAAGTTAGAACTTGCTTAAAGAGATTGAGGTGCAGAGTTTTTAGGGGGTAGTCGGCATATACCTATTAGGGTTTATCCGGAGATTGCCACACAGCGCCACCAGACCGGACCATACGCCACTGGGTGACAACACGCAATCCACAGTCCGCCCGCATCATACGTCGGATCCTCATTTGCACCACTTGGCTGATTCGGTTTGTAGTGTACTGCAACGGACCCAAATGATCTTTCGGGCGATGGGCTCCCAAAGGGGACCCCTCATTGGGCTCATCTGGCCCTGCCCAGCCCATCGGCCCAATCTTAGGCCCACTAAATAAATAATTTTATTTTCAGATTTTTACCTCTAAGTCTAGAAAAGAGATACCTAATTACCATTAAAATAAGTCACTCTTTTTAATTATCATTGATGTAAGTAACTCTTTTTGGGGTTTAGGTTTAGGGTGCAGTTTTCTATTATACGGTTTTAGTGGTTTAGACACTTTTATAGGGTACTCTAGGGTTTAGGTTTAGACACTTTCATAGAATACCCCGTTTAGGCACTTTTATAGGGTACCCTAGGATTTAGGCACTTTCATAGGATATCCTAGGATTTAGGCACTTTCATACAGTTTGGAGGGAGGAAGGGAGGGGGAGGGAGAGAGAGAGAGAGAGAGAGAGAGAGAGAGAGATTGTGCCCACGTGGAATTACCTCACAGTCCAGGATTTTACACGTAATGGGACCCCATAGCATGCACCAATGAGTGATTAAATTGTCTGAAATTTTCAGCAGGACTTGGCAGTGCATTTCCAGATTAAGCTTTGAGTCCGTAGTAATTACTCTCCCGTAGCTAGACTAGACCGGCCCCTCAATTGCCCTTTTATTTTTACGTAGACGTCCCTGTCTCCCTGAAAAAAGAAAAAGTGGCGTGACTACGAGCACTATTATTTACTCCGGGGTAAATCAGTTCTCTCACCAAAAAGAAAAGAGTTTGACACTAAAGATTTGTTTAAATTTCTAGTTTTTATCGTTTTTGTTTTTTCTTACTACCAGACATAAACAGTGGAATGTGAATACAAAAGAGAAGAAGAAGATACGCATCAATTAAAAGTCCACACTCTTATAAAAACAATATAAGATTTTCCATTACATCGTAATCTTCAAATTCCACACTTCTTTATAAATATTTGGTCGGTTCAAATGTTGGCGGTTCCAGGTAATCTTAGTTACTGGTTGACAAACCCATCTCAACTTAATATCATTAAATCTCAACAAACTTTCAAAAGGTTCAAATATGATTATTTTAACCTTCAAATTTAAAAAAATTAATTTCTACTTTATAAATCATTTAAAGTACGCCACCTCTCGAACACTTGAACCACCTTTTTAAGTTAGTATTACAATGGCAGTTAAACTGACCACTTCTAGCCTCCCCCGACTCTCAGAAAATTAATACTCCAACTTCCCATGTATTTTAAAATATTATACAGATTTCTCCTTCCTACCAAACTATGCGTGACAAGGTGTTCAGAGTCAATTATGCACATCTCCACTAATTAAGTTTATATTCATCATTGTTTAATATAGATTATATATATGTACACACACTTTAAGCTCGTAGAAAATTAATATTCCAACTTCCCATATACTTTAAACTATTATACGGATTTCTCCTTCCTACCAAACTATGCATGACAAGGTGTTCGAGTCAATTATGCACATCTAAACTAATTAAGCTTATATTCATCATCGTTTAATATATAATACATTTATATATATATATGTATGCACACTTTAAGCTCTCAGAAAATTAATACTCTAACTTCCAATATATTTTAAACTATTATACAGATTTCTCCTTCCTACCAAACTATGCGTGACAATGTGTTCGAGTCAATTATGCACATCTCAACTAATTATGCTTATATTCATCATTGTTTAATATATATTATATATATGTACGCACACTTTCGAATTGAGAAAAAATAGTCAGAATTCAAAAAATAAAGGAGGGTGCAGTGTAATTCCAACAGAGGGCGTGTTTGTGAAATTTACTCTTGACCTAATTCGTTACATTTTAAAATAAATTTAGATTAGGGTAAATTTCAATGAGCTTCC
This sequence comes from Vaccinium darrowii, assembly GCA_020921065.1. Lineage (NCBI taxonomy): Eukaryota > Viridiplantae > Streptophyta > Magnoliopsida > Ericales > Ericaceae > Vaccinium > Vaccinium darrowii. The sequence goes on along the minus strand of CM037154.1, from coordinate 21,116,571 downwards.
CTTAGGTTTCTAAAATTACAATCCCCTTTGTTGCTTTTGAAACTATTATCAAGATTTCCCCTTTTGTCAACTAGTAAATCATAAACGGTGTTAACTGTTAAAAGTAAAAAAATGCCCTTCAAAGTACATTATGCTCCTAGTTTTTTTATCGACATCTATAGTTCCATTTTATTTATTAAAAAAAATATTAATAAGCATTTCACTTTATCAATGGAGCTTCATTAAAATTGAATAAAATAAATAATTCTATTACATGACACAAAAATACAATGTGAACTTTTTTTAAATATTTATGATTGAAGTGTTTTTGATTGGATGAGGAATTTTAAAAGATAGTCCTTGAGTGATTTTTTTTAAAATTTTTGTCAATAATTTTGTAAGTTTGATGTAAAATTAATAAAATTTCAATAAAAATAAAAAGTAAATAACCAATAAGCTAGGCTAAATTATCTCTAACTCAATCAATGAAACAATTCTTAATACTATTTGTTGGTAAACAAAATAGAACTAGAGGTGAGGATAAAATCAAAAGACTAGGAACGTAATTTATTTTAAAGGGAATTTTTGTCTTTTACTCTTTCCATCCGGATTTGTTAGTCTATTTTGGTAGTTCTTGCACTTCTCAAATGATTATATCTATAATTTTAATGTTTTATGTAATTTTAAAAATATGGTTTTGTAGAACTAATCAAGATCTTTCAAACAAGATCCATATTGGACATATAATTACTTACCAATTTAAAGACATTACTAATTTTTTTTGTCCGGTTGTAATAGAACAAGGGACAAACAAATCCGGACAAAGAGAGTAAGAGCTAAGTTAAACGCCGCTAGTAATAGTTAACAGAAGGAGGAATCTTTTATAGTAGTTTCAAAAGCAAGGAATGGCAGTGTAATTTTAAAAACCTGAGGGGAGGTCTCTACAATTGTCAGAAACCTCAGGGGAGGTCGTTGAAATTTACCCTTTAGATAATTACACGTTGGGCTTTCGTTGTAACGTCACGTAAGAGGCGAGGGTGGACGGTGGAGCTAGAGGCACGTGCAGTCTATTGGAATTGGAACTAAAATTACGCCAAGGTGCGAAAATTACGCCCCCTTCAACCCACCTGTACTAACGTGTCATCAATGTGCACATGCGCATTAACATGAAGAACCACCTTAATTAAACCGAGATTCGTGGTAGTGAATAAGCACTCCTGTATTGAGCAGTCAAGGTTATTCGTTCGGTAATTAACGGTCCCGATTAAATGTAATTATCATATATGTAAGACACTTATTTTTTATGTAAGATAATCCGAACTGTTGATTGCCGAACAAACGAACGTAACTGTTCACTACGAGGGTTAACCACGTTGTTGTTGTTGTTCCTTAAAATCTACACATATTCAGATTGTCCATTTATAAATTACTACATATAGAATGACACTTTCATATTGTAATAGAAATCGTGCTCACAAAGCCCTTGAATCATAAATATAAATTAAAAGATTGGAAGAAACATTGGAAATGCGTACAATTTACTCTTCGGTATTTGTTGAAAAATTGATTCATAAATAAATTAAAAGATTGGAAGAAACATTGGAGATATGTACAATTTACTCTTCGGTATTCGTTGAAAAATTGCCACTAAAAGATTCCAATGAATTCAAATGTGTAATTGCTCACCGTGGTTGCGTGGTCTTTGCCTACCGGTGATAGTGTCACGTAGGTGCGCCCTGGAGTGGCGTCCATTGTTTTGTGTGCAATGATTCTTTGGCATTTACCTGAGATGATTTGTTCACGATTGGGCAGGCGTTGGCTTTGTTGATTGCACTCCCTGGTCTATATTTCCATCGGTTATATATGTTTGTTATCTTTGTTTTGGGCCTCTACTTACCTAGGAGGCTGATTGTTTTGATTGTGAACTCCACATATACCGACCTATTTTGGCAGTGTGAAGAAGAGTTTTCGACTCGGTTTGGATCTTGATAATTAGTCTTCCTTTTTATGCATTCATTGTTTGTAGATCCTCTTCATTGTATTCGGATGGAAATTTGTAAGTGCCGTATGACTTTGATGAAATAATATTATTTCTCTTAGATTTTTTTTTAAAAAAAAAAACAGTTTAAAATTTAAATCATGCGATCTAAGATTTTTGCAAAACTTTTTTTCAAGATCGTATGTATGTATTTTGGAAGGTGATAGCCCCATCATGTATTATCCGTATAATTTTCATGCAAAGAAAATTCCTAGATCATCCAATCATGGGCATATGATCGTATTCATTCATATTACATATTATATATATATATATATATATATATATATATTACCGTGATTTGCAAAATGTATAGCGAAACTATAATTAGAAGTTTAATGTGAAATTACAAGTAAAAGGTGTGACATAAATAATTATATAAACTAGTGAATTGCAAAAATCAAACAAATTAACGTGATTTGCCCTTAAAACATGTATTCTTTCTTATAATTATAGATATAAACCAGTGACTTGCTAAAATCAAAAAAAAAAATTATTTCCCAAATCAACAGAAACAGAGAGACAAAAGATTAGATAGAGCTTGGCTAGCAGGAACAGTTGAGGCTAGATAAGGTGTGGGAGGGGACGAGGCTGCCGCCTTTCCCTCTACCCCCTCCTCGGCCAGCCTCCCCACCTCCTCTTCTTTCTTTTCGACCCCCTCCTCCTCCTTTCTTCCCCCCACCTCTCTCCTCACCCTATGCCTCCACCTGTCTGGTTTAGGTCCGATCTGTGATGGTCTAAAGCTGGGGGTTCGGGTTTGGCCTCTCCGGTAAACAAGGTGTCGGTACGGGTGTGGCCATTTCGGCATCAGCTTACTTTGCCAGGATTTTTTTCTTTTTTATTTTATTGTCTTTAATTGTTTGATTTCTCGGTTCTGTTTTTACCTCTTCTGGTGGTTCGATTAGCCCCTTTATGGGTGCTTTGCTTTGCTCCCTGTGTGGAGTGTTTTGTTACAAATTTCATTTGAGTTTTATGCTTAATGGTTTGAGCTGGGTGTCCCTTTGGGATCCTCTACTGCTAAATCGAGGACGGACTCTCCATCGGCACCTAGTGGTTGCCTGCTTCAGCAGGTGTGTCTGTGAGCTTGGAAGCCTGTGTGTTTTTTCAGTAGCTTGGTCTTAAATTTGGGTAGTTTTGGTTCATTCCTGTATCATGTGATATAATCTTCGTCTTCCAATTGTTCATGATATGAATTGACGATTTCAAAAAAAAAAAAAAAAAAAAACGGTTGATGCTGGATCATAAGAAATTAATCAATCAAGCATCTGCCCGAATTAATTCGCCACCGAGCATGATAAATGATATTTACATATTCATTTTAAATGCATCATAATTTACATATTCATTTTAATAAATGATATATTCACTATTGTATTCCAACATGTACCATGCATGATAATTGAACAAATATACAAATTAAACAGATGGAGAAACATATATATTTTCCCTCATAAAAAAAGAAAATTTTATTGAATTCTCAAATAAATGTACACATTTGATAACAATTTTATTTTTTCAACTTCCGCTTTCTAAACCTAGTTATATCCAAAGCAAAAGCCCCATCAGAATAGGGTTACGTGTTCTAAAGTGGATCTTGGATATTGGGGAGGAGGGTAAGGTGATAATTTGAGAAGGGGGATAAAAAGTAGTATTAGATATGGGCAGGGTCTGAGCTATTCATATTTAGCACTCCCTGGGCCGGATTAAATCCAGGGGTCGTATCTCATCTGGTTGTGTCGTAGAAGTCTGAAACCATGGATTAACTGTGGGTCCGGGATTACTCATCCGAGTCCAAAGCTCATACGGTCATACCCCTTCTAATATCCCAAACAAACGGGCCATCATAATCTCGACATGGATGACATGTCTTTGTTCCTGGTCCTAGACTAAGGCTATGTTTGATAAAACTGAAAACTGAAAGCTGAAAATTAAGTACTGAAAACTGAATGCTGAATTTTTTAAGCTGAAAAGCTGTTTGATAAAACAAATTAAGCACTGAATTAATTTTTTTTTTTTTTGGGTTTTAATTGTCTCTTAATTTTATTAATGGTCATCATGTATTTGTGGTAGTGGTGGAGTGGTGATTAAGAGGTGGTGAGGGTGGTGGCCAGGTTGCGGTGGCAGTGGAGTAATGGTGGTGGTGGAATGATGGTGAGTTGTGGTGGCAGTGGAGTAATAGTGGTGCAATGTTGGTGGTGTAGTGGCGGTAGTGTGATGGTTATGGCATGGTAGTGGTTGTGGTGGGCAGGGTGGAATGCTAGTGGTGTGGTGGTGGTGGCGGTGTGGCAGTGGTGGTGGTAGCGGCATGGCGGCAGTGCAATGGTGGTTGTGGTGGTAGCCACCGGTGCAATGGTGGTGGTGGTGGTTGTGGTGTGGTGGTGGTGGTGGTGGTGTCGTGGTAGCGGCATGGCGGCAGTGCAATGATGGTGGTTGTGGTGTGGTGGTGGTGGCGGTGTGGCAGTGGTGGTGGTGGCGGTGTGGTGGTAGCAGCATGACGACAGTGCAATGATGGTGGTGGTAGTGGTGGTGGTAACCACCGGTGCAATGGTGGTGGTTGTGGTGCTTGTGGTTGTGATGGTGGTGGCGGTGTGGCAGTGGTGTGGTGGCAGTTGTGGTGGTAGCGGCATGGCAGCAGTGGCGGTGTAATGGTGGTGGTTGTGGTGGTAGCGGCATGGCGGTGGCGGCAGTGCAATGGTGGTGGTTGTGGTGGCGGCGGCGGCGTGGCAGTGGTGGTGGTGTAATGGTGGTGGTGGTGACAGCGGCGGCAGAGGTGTGATGGTTGATTGTAAGCACATAGGAATTCAGCCATAATTAAGTAGCTCAAAGCTACTTAATTTTTATCAATTTTTTAGCCTACATTTTACGTGGTACTTAATCTGTTAAGTAACATAAAATGTGGTTATCAAACCTACTTAATAACTTATTACTTAATTCATTCAGTTTTAAGTGCTGAATCTGTGTTATCAAACAAGGCCTAAGAATGAGAGTAGTCGAAGTGTATATAAACTGATCCGGACACCAGAGAGAGAGAGAGAGAGAGAGAGAGAGAGAGGAGCTAGCATGCAAATGGGTGCTGCTGGATCATGGATGTTTAGACATTTCTTCTAGAAAAAGATGAGGACCTTGTTCGGCTGGCCTAAAAATCAATTCCCCATTAATCACGCACTACATTATATGTGCACATGACCCCACACTGCAATTCCCTATTTGGCTTCTCCCCATTCCCACCACCCACCCACCTTTTAACTACCCAACTGTTTTTGTTTATTTTCTTTTCCTCTTTTTTTTTTTTTTTTGACGGCCAACGGTGTCCAGACACTCTCACACGCACTTCAATTAATTCCCTCCCTGATCCAATAAAGCCAGGTCAGGCCATTCACATCAGAACTAGGGAATTCACAATAAATTTCTTTCTTCTATTTCTTTTTACCTGACTCCAAAAATCGAATCGTAATCAATTATGTAAGGACTAACTCACCAATCAATCGGACTAACCTTTCGGCTTTATTTTTCCTCTCTTCTAGTACTCTTTGTTATTTAGCCCAATCATAGATTCGGTTACCTACCTCCAAACATGTCACATGTACTTTCTTCTCTCTCTCTCCTCTCTCTACCAATGGAAAAGATGCTTAAATTCCAATGTGGACCATGTTAAAAGGGTTTATAAAAATGAATCAAGTACTACAAATTAGCAGCACTTAATTCTTATCTTCAACCTGCAAGTGGAGTGGAGTGCAGTTGATGCCTCCCTTATACTCTCATGCACATGGGCAGGGTTCGATTCCCGTAAGCACCCATTCCCCTCCCCAAGTCCCCTAGAATAGAGTAGATTAGGATTAACGAATGGCAAAAAAAAAAAAAAATTCTTATCTTCAACCTCACACTTATCATAGTACTACTATATTTGGTCAAATGCATGGAGGAGTTTGGTATTTTTAGGTGGAGGAAGATCCGGCATTCTTTGTGGAACCTATTAACACAACCACATAGTACATGCATTAGATTCCTTGTAATTTTAGTCATGGCACATTATTAATCTGATCAGTCTCGAATTTCAACCTTTGACAATAAACCTCTTGCATATTAATATAGTGCATTGTATATTAATGTTTGTCTCAATTTTCAATTACCTTTGACAACCTGATCATGCATAGAGATTGTTCCACACAAATCACTAGTTGATCACATGCATCCCATGTTATATTGTGCAGAAAACCATACGAAATTAAACAAATTAAGTCCGAAAATGTTCGTCTACGACGGTCAAGGGCACTATAGTCTATTGCTTAAAAGATATTATATTTGTAAAAAAAATCCAGTTGATGATACATTTGTCTTTAAAAAATAAACGGCCTAATCGTAAAATGATTACAGGGGCAGCGGATCCCCTGTCCCATATTTTCTGTCCGACTCTACTGTCTGAGCCTCCATCTGTTGCCACGTTGCCTGTTTTTTTCTCCCCCACCAGCCTTGTTAACTCACGCTAACTGAAGCCTTTAACCCCACTTTTCCCTCCACCTTCATTTCATGTTTTTTTCCCTTCTGATGCCAAATCCCAGTAGAGACTGAAAAAGTGGTTTATTTTTTTTTATGCGTTTATTTTTTTGTGCTTATATATATATATATAACCTCCCGAAAATAAGAAAAATATGATTTTTTTTTGTGTTGAAAATTATTTTTGGAAAATCCGAGCCGTCCAATGTGTATACAGTTTTTGCGAAAGCTGCTTGGATCAAGCCCTTCCCGGTATTTTTTTTTGAAGATTTCCCGCTTGGACCCTTGAAAACACTTTCTGAATACATTGGACGGATCAGATCGAATCGTCAAAAAAATGTTTGGATCATGGAGGTCCGGAAACGGGAGGTCCGGATTAGAAGTACTCCCTATATATATTTTTGTTAGTCTTGCATCAATTTTTTTGTGGTTTATTGGTTCATCTCGATAAGAGAAATTTATAAAGTACAAAATTATTAACCAAACTTAAAGTTTTATAAATAATGACAAAAATATTCCAATAAACTAAAAAAATTTAGATTATATTGAACTTTTTTAATTTTTTATCATAATTTTAAATTTTTTAGATTACTTTTGTCGAGACGAATCAAGAAACCACAAAAAATCGACACAAAACTAACAAATGCAATTTTTTTAAAAAGTCTCTTTTTGGTTTCTATAGGGGCCTATTTTGGGTCCTATAAAGAAAATTCAAATTGAGGGTTATTTGTAAGAGCCTTTCCAAATTCGTAGAGTCGTACGAGAAAAGCCCTTACATATATCGGATTTAGCTAATTTTTTACTCGTACTCAAATAAAAACATTTAAAAATAACCCAAACTTTTGAGCAGCAGCAATATTTTAACTTTTAAGACCATTAAAACCAATCTATTTTGTGAATAAAAAGAGCTAGCATTATAAAGCATCAAATAACTTTTGTAAGCAACAACAGTAGCATTAATCTGAAAAGGTGGGCAAATATATAAGTGTAAAAGACCCACTGGATTTGGCGCCAGAAGGTAAAAAAATGTGAAATGAAGGTAGAACGAAAAGTGGAGTTAAAGGCTTCAGGGCATCTGCAGTAACAACATTAACTTGAAATTAGTGTAAGAAATAAGACAGTTAACATTTTTGTGGGTTTAATTTAGTTCCAATAGTGTTGTTTACGTGTAGTTTGTGTCATACAAAATAGTGACAGTCATAAACAGGAGGTGTTTGGTTTGGGTTTTGAGTTTTGGTTTTTGTAATGATTAGATGGAGAAATAGGGATAATAATTAAAAAATAGGTATTAATGATTAGAGAGAGATAGAGAGAAAAATAAAAATAATATTTAAAAATAAGGGTAATAATTGAATAATAATTGAAAAAACTGGTTCTTAAAAACCAAACCAAACAAGGCCAACTGTACTGGTACGGTTAACTTGCTTCAAATGGGTCCCGCGGCCTTTAACTGGCGGACTTTGGCTGGGTGTGTCAAAAATTAGCAGACATTATTGGAAGGGATGAGAGAGACAGAGAGGACATGGGGCAGTAAAAGGGGGAGAGAGGAAAAAGGTATAAATTTGGGTCCCACCTTTATTGGTATTTATATATGCTTGTGTATTTTTTTTCTTTTTTAACAATACTCTATACCATTGCAACACTACTTATCTTAACAACACATTTTGTCATAACAACACACAAATGAGACCCACTTCTTACACATTTGTGTCATATAACACCACATTTGTGTCATAACCATTGGGGATGCCCTCAGCTGGCGTGAGTTAACGGGGCATTTAATAGAGTTAAGAGGGCTGGAGGGGCAGGGGAAAAAAGCAACGTGGCAGCAGATGGAGTGTCAGACAGGAGAGTCGGACAGGGGATCCGCTGCCGATTATAGGCCCTATCTTCGGTCCGCTCATCTAATTTGAAATGTCCATTTTAATTTGTTGTCTCTTTGAGTCGATGATTCAGAGAAAAATACAACTTAATTGGGCGGCGGTAGCATGTGATCTGAGCACGTTTTTTTTACGGTTTATTTTTAGAATTTCAAGGCAATGTATTCCTTTCACGTAGCTACTTACATCATATGGCAGATGTAATGCCCCGATTTTCAAAAGAATATTTTAAATTATTTAAAAAAAATTAATAGATTAATTTAGATAAAATAAAAAAAAGATTTCATTAATATAGTAGCAAAAATAGCATAAAGTGATCTTAGTTCGAGTACACATAAACACATTACTTTGTTGGGAAATCAGATTACATTGTTTCAACACAAAATAAGGAGACTTGAAACTTCTAAAGGTTTAGATTAAGATCTTGGTCCTGGTTATCCTCCTGCGCCTATTCGGCCGCAAATTCCTCTGTCTCGAAGTTGGGTTCTTCTCTTGAACCTACAACACCTGGCATGATATGCCACGGCCAATAATAGCACCAGGAGATAATCACTCAATAGCCAACTCTTACCCACCAACTCTTACATTATAATTAGCCACAATTCATGTATAATCAAAAGGAAGTACAAAATGCATAACAGATAAATGATTTCGTTAACTAGCCTTTAACTTACATTTTTCATCTAATTTCTCAACCTTGAGAACATTCTCCAAAATAACCACCAAGTCTATGGTCAATTGTGATTCAACTCCCCTCTTTCTTGCCCTGGCCGAGAGCCCAGATTAATGGCCTAACTTATCTATTTAGTCGGGTTCATCAAACACCTCAAAAGGAGAATTCCCTAGCATTTGCCGATACCTCTAGGCCTACAAGGAACTGACTATAGCCTCGGGAGTATATAGACTGTGACCCGATACTATAATACAAACCACTCTTATATCACCAAAATTCAATTTTGAGTAATCACGCAATGCCATAAATTAGGATTCTAAATCTCTAGGGGCGATGTCGTAATTTTATTGAAGTATATAGTGGTAAGGTAGTCATACAGTAAGTTTAGGGGTGTTTTTTTTTAATTTTATTAAGTATTGGGGCATTTTGGTAATAAAACTAAGTATGAGGGTAATTTGGTAAAATGTCTCAGTTTGGATCTACATATGTGATTTCTTATTGCAAAATGAATTTTGATGATTTTTAATAAGTACGGTTCTATTTTATACATAATAATTTGTTAAGAGGTAAAATGGTACTTTTAACATGACAGAGTGCATTTTAGTAATTCCACACTTGACATATATAATACTATGAAGTTTACAATGGATCCAATGTACATATACTTATATTTCACAAATTTATAAATAAAATGCTTATTAATGTTGAACTCTTTTCTTCAAGTAAATAGGTTTTGTTAATAAATGACAGTTTTTATCACATAATAATTAACACAAATACATATTTAAGTCATATAAACATCCCTAACAATTAGCAAAGCCAAACAAATAAGTTTGATGTCGAATGTTCAATAAAAGTACGTTTTAGGATGAAACCATAGGAGGTAGTAAGTAAAGGGGCCTAAGTGTAATAGCACATTCCAAAAACTAGAGGGATTACTCTATGGAATTTTTGTCTAGATGGAATTGAGAGCCGAACGGATGGATGAGGCCGAATAACAAAGTGCTACTTCAATTTTGTTCGGGTTTCATAAAACCATTCACCTTGGGGCTTAAACCTTGGACCATAAACTACCTCTATACTTAGAATTAATAGGCATGAGGTTTCTACCTTGACATGAAAGATTTGGTGAAAAGTTGGGTTTTAGCGAAAATGGAGTGGTGGTGGATCTCCGGCTGGCCTCGGTTGAAATTGGTAGTGGCTAGGGTCCGAGGACTTCTAAGGACTCCTCTAGATGATGTTGAAGAATTTTCGTGGTTGGTGGTGTATGGTGGTGAATACCCAACTTTCACTCTTCTCTCTCTCTCTCTCTCTCGCGCGCGCGCGCGTGCACGTGCGAATTTCTATATGATGGAGTTATTTTGAGTGAATGGAAGAGAAAGGGCCGGATTTGAGGTTTATATAGAGTAGAGGTGGGGTGTTTGGGTTGGCTTGAAATTGGTAAGAGAGGTCTAAGTTTTTAGACATGGAGCTGGTGTGTGGCGTTGGTGGGTGGGGTTTGAAGGGGGAAACGGAGAGAGGAGTTGGTATGATGTATATATGTAATGTATACGTCTCTATATGCATATAATTTACTACATGTCGTAATATGTGCAATGTAATATAGTTAGCGTTTAATTTGTAGAGAATTTTCATAACTACGGTCTAAAGAGCAAGATTAGGAAATCAAGAGGTTTAAAACGTAATTTTAGATTATCGATATAATTATCCACGATATAGGAATTAAATAATCCTAATTTTATAATAAAAATTCAGATTATTACATCAGATCAAGCTGAATCTTTACATAGGTCAACTGCTTGATGGGCTGAAAAAGTGACGGTCCAAATCAAATGGACAAACCAGGGAGCTTGATAATGAACACACAACAAACTTATTATGCATATACATAAATGCATGCGCATTAGAGATCACATACCCTTTAATGGTATGGTTCCTAGTGGACGGTGGGACTTACCTCTCGAAATAAGCTGAAGTGCACGTAAATTAACATGGATGCTTGAGTTGTTAAAAATATAGATCATATGCCCTCACTTGATGACGCATTGGGAGTACACAATAAATTTCTCATTTATGTTTCTTTTATAGCAAAGATTCATACAAAAAACAATACTCTATTGTCCCAATTTGTTAGTTCTTTTTTGAAATTTTGTGTCATTTTTAAGTTAATTATACCCTTTAATTTGCAGTGCTTTATCCGAATTTTAAAAACTTTATTTAATAGGACTAAATGAGATCTAATTGCATATAAAAGATTTATTAATTAAAATACTAAAATTTCTTTAAAATTCTTTCTCTGATTAAAATTTAACAAGAAACAAACAAATTGTGACAGCTGGAATTCTCTAAATTCAATAAAAGAAATTTGTCCATAAAGTACCTCAATAGTTCTCCAACCCATGGCTTCAAACTAGAGATGCCAAATTTTTTTGAAGGCTTATGTGTCATTTTGGCATCTCTAAATTCGACATCAGCAGATCTCCAACTTTAATGTCAAATTCTAAGTATTTAAGTACGAAACACCTATTTTTTGGATTCCAAAATGTCGAAAATTGATTTGGCATGAGGAGGCAAATTTGAACCAAACGATACAGAGCCAAATCCGCGTTGAATTTAACAAACAATTTTGTCATTTAACATGAAAGTTGGATAAAAAGACAGTTGAAAAAACGAACCGTTCTATATGCACCGCCCACCATGCACCGACCACGTACCGATGGCGTCGCCGACGCCGGTGTGGGTCCCAACTGATCGATCCGAGTCGTTCATCCTTCTCAGAATCAAATTCCGAGTGGGACCGCGCGAAAATCGAGGCAATCAGACGGGTCGGCGACGCCATTGGTACGTGGTCGCCTGGTCGGTGCACGGTGGTCGGTGCAAAATCTTTTCCGTGAAAAAACTTACCATTTCTACTCCACATAAGATTTAAAGTCATCTGCTGACACAACTTGTCCGTAGTTACTAAAATTCCTTCCAACGATTCATTTATTCCGCCTACTTTTTTTTTCTGTCATTATCTGGAATAGGTAACTTTATTGCATAAATACGAACCAAACTAACTTTCCAAAAGTTGCTTTCTCATATTGCAATAAATTGACTCGGTGCATGAAAATCCCCTTTCACCTAATTCTTATCCGGACTTGAGTGTTGCATCTTGTCCAAATATTTAACACAGATATTATTTTCGCTCTTTTATTTATTTATGTAACTCATGTGAGAGAGCTAGAGAATTAGCTTTTTAAGTTTGATGATAAAGTTAATACTCCCTCCGTCCCAAATTTTTTGTCCGATCTGCAAAACGAGAACTTGAAAATAATACAAAAAATTCAAGAAAAAATTAATATTTTTTTAAACAATTTACTAGATATAAATGAGTACTTTTAATTGATGAAAAAAAGTTCAAAAATATTCTTTTAAAAGACATGTTAATTTTTAGGTCATCGTTTGTGGGCCGGACAAAAATTTTGAGACGGAGGAAGTAGTACTTAGTGTTGCTGAATCACTTTATTACCTAAAATCCAGAGGTAAAAATAGCATTGACATTTTGCATAGCAATTTTGACTAAATGTTATTGTATAGCCATGCTACAAATACAATAATTTACGCGACATTATGCACAAAATATCAATGTGGCATTAATTCTCTGGGTCGTGAAAAACATCAATCCATAAAATTACTAATAAAACAGTGCCACATTGGTATGTTGTACACAATTTTGTAGAAATTGTTGTTTTTAAAGACTTTCCCCAGATGGAAAATTTGGTTCAACGATACCACGTTATCGCGTATGACTATCCAATAGTCGCCCACAGTTCTTGTATACGCAAAAGTGAAAAAAATAAATAAATCATAAATTGATGACGAAAACTAATCTTGTTAAAATACGAAAGCAACATTTTCAAACCCACTAGTTTGAAGGCTCTCAATGACATAAAACTAACGAGAGAATCTTTTTCACGGCTGATCCGTGAATCAGATTTTTGCAGCAGCCAATGGCTCTTCGGCAGCTAAGCCATATTGGCTGTACTGACATAGGACAAAAACTTTCGTAACCTTCTATTTAACTATGGTTTACACTCATAATGTTTCGTGCTCACTGCAGGGGAATTGTGGGGAACAATTACGAAAATGCTATTTCCATCATGTACATTGGTTACGCTCATCCAATTTTTTTTATTCTTATTTGTAAGACCAAGTGTTCGACTAATTTTTTGGGAGAGACTAGCACAACAACCTACCATCATGACCCTCCACTTAAATCATGGTTTGCCACTTTGCCTCCAGGAAAAATCGAATCATTATTGCTATGTTGCAAGTAGGCATTCACCCTTATTACTGGGACAACCTATGGGTGAGCTTTCCTCTGGAAAGATAAGCACTCAAAATTAGAGGTGCTCACGGTCCAGATTGGTATGAATCCAATCCTAATTTGCGAGTCACGGTTTTTTGAAAATAAAATCCGTGTCCGATTCAAAAGTCTCACAGTTCGGTTCCAATCCGATCCGCGAGTCACGGATTGGTTCCGAATTTGTCCACGGATTTTCAACTTATTCAAAAAAAAAAAAATTATCAACTCATTCAAAAATTCAAAACTCAAGATTGAAACAAACACTTAAGTAGTATAGTTAGTAGATGAGAATATAAAGCATTAAGAAGAACAGAGAAAGAGTTGGAAAGAAATAATGAAAGCTTATTAAACATTCCAACAAATTAATTGAACAATCTGAACTTAAACATTATGGAATCAAAACAAATAGCCAAAAGCAAAACCCAAAATTCATTTTGGAATTCCAAATCCAGTAGGCAATAAATATGAGCTTGAGCATTGTAAAGTGTAAACATCAAACTTGTTAAACATGCCAACAAACACATCTAAATAGATAGTCGCAAGTTCAAAATCCGGATATCATTTTTGAATTCCAAACAAAATAGGCTACAAAAGTGGTAAAATTATTTTTGTATACATATATATTTATTTTTTTTAAAAATTACATATAATAAAAATCTCACGGTTCGGATCGGTTAATCCACGGTTTTAAAATCAAAATCCGTGTCCGGACCGCGAGTCACGGTTTTTTTATATTTTGAATCCGTGTCCGGACCATTAATCCACGGTTAAAATCCAAAACGTGCGGATCGGTTCGGTCCGGACCGGAGTCACGGTTCACCGGTTTTTTTGAGCAGCCCTACTCAAAATTGCTTCATCTGATGCATAATACCTATACGTGATTTGTTTTCCTTTTTACTTCCACAACCACTAATCCATTGACAAATAAGTACTCTTTCCATTCCAAATTGCTAGACATTTTGGATAACCGCCTAATTTTGCAAGGGAAAAATAATGTACTAGCATGAATATTTTTTCAAATTTTTTTTTATATTAATGAGCACTTTAATCGGTATAAAACAAATTAAAATTTATTTAAAGAAATATATTTTTTAGGGGTTTGAAATTGCATATATTCCTATAGTGGACATTTAAAGGGTTGGGGGGAGTATTTTTTAAGTAACAAAATTTATATTTATGATATTTTTTGAAAAGTTTTTACATCAATTTTTTCTTCTCTATGAGATCTTTAATTTGGTGAAAAAAAAATTCATGCTAGTACATTATTTTTCAATTGCAAAATTTGACGGTTACCCAAAATGTCTAGCAATTTGGAATGGAGGGAGTACTTATTTTTCAATCGGTTCGTGGCTGTGGATGTAAAAAGGGAAAAAAAAAAATTCACATACGAGTATTATGCATCAGATGAAGCAATTTTGAGTGACGATTTTAACTTTCCGTAGTAAAGTTCACCCATGGGTTGTCCTAGTGGTAAAAGCGAATGCCTACTTGCGACATAGCAACAATTCGATTTTCCATGGAGGCAAACCATGATTTAATTGGGGCCATGGCGGTAGGTTGTTGTGCTAATCTCTCTAAAAAATTAATTGAAGTACGCGTAAACTAATCCAGATACTCAGTCATAAAAAAGGGGAGTAAAAAGTTGAGCGTAAAGTATTCCAAATGTACATGATGGAAAAGGCATTTTCGTGAAATTGGCCCCGTGCACATTTCCCTTGACAGAGTACGAAACATCTGGTAACCATAGTTAAATAGAAAGAGCTTTTATTCGGTGTAGGTTGCAACAGTTTTTGGCCCATGTCAGTACGGCCAATATGGCTTAGGTGTCGAAGAGCTATTGGCTGCTGTAACAATCTGATTCACGGATCAACCGTGAAAAAGATTTCTCAAAACTAATAATTGAATGTTTGTTGCAATATCTTGGTAGGAGTATTTTACTTTTGTTGAGTTTTCGCTAAGGTATTTTCGACGGCATTTTTCACTGTAAATACCAACTTAATTTCCACTGTAATTTCTAGTGGGTGTAGTTTCTATTAAATAATATTTGTGTGATATTTATATACAATTGACAAAAATATCGAAATATTGTTTAAAGTTTAAACGATAGTGAAAACTCAACATAAACTTCATTTATTTAGCAATTAGCACATTCCTGGGAGTTGGTTTTTTTTTTTTTTTTTAAATTCTTTAATCTTTCTGGGCTTTGTAATCTGAAAGGGGTGTCCTACTAGACATTGTGATATTTCTGTTTTTGTAGTATTACTTTTGAATTCATATGTGGTCCAAACCAAAACCATAAAGCTGTGTTTGGATGGCATGAATCAAAGATCATAATTGGCTATCCTATTCTTGGGAATCCCATGCATTCCCAGTAATGGGATACCTAAGTAATCCAATTGATGTGTTTGGTTCATGTGGAAATGTTACAAAGGAAAAAAAATGATGAATTTCCATTCAACCTTGACAAAATGGTTCACTGAATCACTCACTCCTGATCTTTTATGTTTTTTGGTCCCACCATTTTAAACACTCTCTCTCTCTCTCTCTCTCACACGCAAAAAAGTGGAGCACAACCACAACAAATAATAGGAGTGTTTTTTTTTTGGTCCTACAATTTGTTCTCTCTCACTCTCCGTCTCTCATGCGAAAAGTAGAGCATAGGCACAACAAATTTTTGGTATATTGAACAAGAGATTTGTGATAGCATTATAAATGAGACTATCATGAATCTATTTTTTTTTTTGGTCATTCGTCGTTCCTAATCTACATGGGGGAGAGGGAATGAGATTCGATCCCGAGATGCAGTATGGGGTATCCAAGAACTCTACCACATTTTAAAATGTGAAAAATCATCAGGGCCAGTTGTAAATGAGATGACATGTTATGGTTGACACTTGTGAATATATATATTGAACAGATCTATGTTGGTTTACTCTTATACTAATTCATATATATACTATAGATATTTGACCCGACTAATGGTAAATCTTGCGTATGCTCCTGAGCCAATGGCCTAACAACCCTTAAAATGAAGTCAAATTAAATTTATTCATCTATTTTTGTTTACTATTATACCACTCCATATACTACTGTATATGCTATTGATATTTGACCCCACTAATAATAGTAAATCATCTTGAGCCAACGGCCTAACAACCCTCAAAATGTAGTCCAATTAAATTTATTTACTAATAAAATGTTGCAGAATTGAAAATACTAGGTGTATTTAATTTATAATTGGTCCAGTGAAACAGAAATTACAATGGTGAGACATCCATTAAATTATCTACCAACCCAAAATAACTCGTTTAATCTACAGCTATTAACCAAACAGGCCATTAAAAATCACCTAACTATAAAACCTCCTGTATTATTGCTTTCACAATTACTACACAATTGACCACCCCGAAACCCCAACTGCCAACACAAACACACAACCTTCGACTTGGCCGAGTTCGTCGAAAAACTTGGCGATCGGGACTGGAACGGGACGAGCCCGATCGACAGCTCCAGATCGATCGACTCAAATTTGCCAGTCGATCGATCTGGACCCGCAGAACCCAACGGATCGAATCTGCCGATCGACTGAGGAGACTCGGCCAGTGGCTGTGGCCGAGTCTCCTCAGTGGTGCCACTGCTGCACTCGATTGAATCCGTGGCGGTTCTGAGTTGATGCTTCGCCGTGGATTGACCGGTTAGAACGATGTCGGATGGGGGTGAAGGCGATTGAGAAGTGTTTGTGAAGTCGAATTGGGAATTGGTGACGGAGGTAGTGGACTTGAAGGGGCGGTGAGTTTGGGGGTCGAGGCCTCGGGTGACGAGTTTTCGCTTGATGTGAGTGTTCCAGTAGTTCTTGATCTCGTTGTCGGTTCTACCGGGTAATCTTCCGGCAATCAATGACCACCTGCGATTCAATTCCACATTCAAAATCATCAGTTAAACAAATACTAAAGAAATTTTCCCAGGTCATTAACAAAATCAAATCAACAAGTTCCACAGGTTAGTGTATTTATTTCTTTGACTTTCTGTTGGATTAAACAAGTCCATTGGGTATAGTTTTTGTGTCCTATTCTGTTTCAATTTTTCTGGAAACAAATTAATCAGTCGTTGTCAAACACAAGATATTTCATATATGATTTCGTTGACGTTTTGAAAGCTAAAAAATGTTTGTTGGAAGTAATTAATTACGAAAACAGTGACTACCAAACAAGAAATTTCGTCCAGTAAAACTGTGATTCTTGAGTCAACCGACTCGTCGAAAGAAATTTCGAGATCGTGTCTTCACGCATCAACCGAGTCACATAATCTGGAGATTTTTGGACTCTGTTTTCCTCCAATTTCACAGAGCCAATTAGAGAGAGAGAGAGAGAGAGAGAGAGACAGAGAGAGAGAGAGATGGACGGGGTTCATACTTGTTACCGAGTAAGCTGTGAAGCTTAATAATGAGTTCGTCTTCTTCCTCAGTGAAATTCCCTCTCTTCAGATCAGGCCTCAGATAATTTATCCACCGCAGTCTGCAACTCTTTCCACATCGCAGCAATCCTACACACAAACAAAACAAAACAAAACATATAATCAATATCAAATTCACAAACAAGGCTATCCGATCCAGATACAAAATCACAGGCATAAACACACGGAGAGAGAGAGAGGGGGGGGGGGGGGGGGGGGGGTTTACCGGCGGATTTGGGGAGGGAGCGCCAGTTGCCCTCGCCTTGAACCCTGATGTAGTTGATGAGGCGCGTGTCCTCTTCCTTGGTCCACGCGCCTTTGTTTGTGTGAGCTTTCTCACAGCAAGGTGATCTTCCCATTAGCCCCTCCAAACAGACACAGTGACACAGAGAGAGAGAGAGAGAGAAAAGGGTGGTTGCTAGTTTTATCGGCTTGATGTTGATTTGGATAAGAGAGAAAAAAGGAAGTGGAGAGAGAGAGAGACACAGAGAGAGAGGGATTGATTGAAAGTGTGAGGGGGAGAGAAAAAGGTCGGATATATATGTGTGGAAGGTGGGGCAAGTGGGAGGAGAGAGAGAGAGAACCAAGAAAAGGATGGAGATGTGTGTGGGAGAGAGAGAGAGAGAGAGAGGATCAATTACGGTGGTGGGGTTGGGGGAAGGTGGGAAGCAGGGGATATTGACCAAGTTGGTAGAGAAAAAGACGAGTGGTTAAACAGATAGAGGTTGGGAGGGGGATTTGGTAGGTACCTCTACTTTTACGTTTCTTTTTTTTAAAAAAAAATTCGATAGTCGGTCTGGACCAGTTTATGCGCATTTCGTATAATCTCACCCTCGATCCGGTCATAGAAAGGTCATCTCCCCCAAAATTAGGAGACTTATAATAAATGATTTTTTTTGCGACTTGAACTAAAAATCGAATCCTAATCAAGTGTTTTAAAGAACAAACTCACTAATTAACCGGACCAACCGGACTTTTGCCTACTTTTACGTTATGATCATATGAGTTGGCCCTTTTGTTTTGTTTTTGTGGGCTCTACTCTTTCTCTCTCTTATTTCTTTGTTTTTTTTCCTCTCTCTCTTTGTCAACTTGTTTGGAACACAGAAGTGTGTTTCAGGTTAACAACATAAAAAGCGGTAAAGTCGGTCCCTCGAATTTATGTACGGGTATATATCCATCTGACCTGTTTGTGTGGGTTGGGGGGTTGATTCTGTCTGCCCATCGAATTCAATGCTTCGGTAGCGTTTGGTACTGTGTTATTATGACTCGACTGGGAGAAAATTTTAGGCGCGGATTAGATAGGGACACGTTCTAGACGGCTCAGATTTGATAGGGTAAATTTGTACTCAAAAATTACAAAAATGTCACCCTCAGATCTGAGCCGTCCAAAACGTAGTTGGACGGCTCGGATTGGATGTCGGGCACCATATGTCCCTACCCAATCCGCACCCAAAATTTTCACCTCGACTGGATGCAGAATGAATTTTGAATAGAAAAAATAATAACAACTCAAATTAAATGCAGGGTGAGATTTGAGTAGATTAAATAATAATAAAAAATAAGATGATAGGGACTATTATTTATGGAGGGTGGACTCATATCGATTTGACATTTAAGAAGAGTCGATAGAATAATAAATTAGTTTGAAAGATTTTGGTAATAATGAGAATAAAGTAGTACTACTTGGTTTGTTTTGTAGTTTTGGTAAAAATGGACTAGATCCCGGGATGCAATGTGGGGCATCTAAGAGATCTTTACCGCATGAGCTAGCCACCACTTGCTTGTTTTGTAGTTGAAATGGGGGATAGTGACATAGGCGGCTCTACATTGGCTTAAGGGTGTTCAATCTAAACAATTTTTTTGTTTAGAATACATGTAATTTTTTGTATTTTTATTTAAGTTGTCTTTTTTCAACACTCAAGCTAAAAATATTTGAACCCTCTTGCGGAAATATTTGAACTCCTTACCTGGAAAAAAATTGAACAACTAGTCTCCAAAAATCAGCCCCCAAACCAATTCATCCATAAGAGACTTCATAACTTCCCATAGATAGTCAATTAAACAACCTAAACTCTTTTGCATTTCATATTACATATAGTAATTTTATCTCTAGTTTGTTCCAATACTGTGAACATCCATCAATTTAGGAAATTCACAATTGAATACCTAACATATTAGCTCAAGCAAAGTGCACACTCTAAATGACCAAAACTTTAAAAATAGAGAGAGAAAAAAGTATCTATTGCTATCAATATCGCGCTCTAGCTTTTCTTCGGAAAAAATCAACTCTATATCTCCAAAAATAAAAGTATACGCCAAAAAAAATCTATGTGAACCTATTCACCAGACAATTTTCTACAATAAAAGCTAATGTATTTATGTGCCAGTTTAATTTTATTTGGCCTAAAACATAGAATTCGCCGAGAACATGCGATTGTGACATATATCTTATGTATTTTCGTATTATTTGGTCTCATTATTAAAACTAATATATAAAAAATTGTGTATATATGGCACGGTAATGGAGCTAGGAATTTTATGATGCCTAGATATACACCCCTGTTATTTATGAAAACATTATTTTGGTGGTAATTTTTATTTATGATTAGTATTAGGAGATTTTACTTGTGTTGTCTGTTTTGCACGTTTTTAATTTAGTTTGGGTAAGATTTAATTTTATTTCCTTGTCTTATGAAAACATATTGATAGGACTCCTATTAGTATAAATAAGGTTGTAAGCATATGGCATTATTCAGCTTTTAATTAATTATAATTCAGAGTTTCGTCTCTTTCTCTTGTGGATTCAAGAACTCTCGTGGATTTGAGAAACTATCTCGTTCGGAATAGTACGCTAAATATTCTCTCATGAATTCCGTTGCGTCAAGCAATAATTTTTTAACACACTATTTAAAATTCGTGAAGCCACCACTGGATAAATTAGAGGGTCTAGAGTCGATTGGCGTTATTGAGAAGGGGTATAAAGGAGATATTATCTATGGGCACCCTAAGTTGTTATTGATTTAATAAACTATGGATACACTATTTGGTGCACACCAAATGCATACCGCATTGTGTGGAACTCATCTCAGAATTTCACACAAATGATCGGAGCCGCTCAATTTGTTTGAAATATTTTTTAGGAAAATGCTAGGTACACACAAAAATGTACGCACAATTTACCCAAACACACACACAAGTGTGTGGGCTCCACACACACAAGACACTCTTGTGTGTGTGGAGCCCACACACTTGTGTGTGTGTTTGGGTAAATTGTGTGTACATTTTTGTGTGTATGTAGTGTTGTTGTATTTTTTAAGGATCCCTATAAAAATCAGCTCGATCGGATATCGGTAGATACTTGATTAGTTCTTTACTCAATTTTTGGACAGGAAATTGAGCGAATAATCAATTAATTCTTACCGATTTCTGACTGAGCTGATCTTTTACAAGGATCCTTAAAAACATATTTTGAATAAGTTGAGCGGCTTCAATCATTTGTGTGAAATCTCGAAATGAGTCCCTTACAACGTGGTGTGCATTTTGTGTTGTACCCATATCAATGCTCGTTATTAATTAACACCCCCTATGGGTATTGTTTTTGGCAGGCCATATTTAATCTGGTTGTGTAAAAACTTGCCAAACCGAAGATATAACACAGGCCTGAGATTAGTCATCCGAGCCCAACTTTAATACCCCCTCTGATCCACACGAGCTCTAAGGGAATAAGATAGTAAAGGGTATTATTTAGGCAAATAATAATGTCAAAACTCAAGTGCATAAAATGCCTGTAATCATAAATCATGTGTAAAGTACAAGCTTTTTTTATGTATTAGAGTTTTAGTAATATCACCACCCATTATTACTGAGCGTGGACCCACATTGTATGGCATTTATAAAGGACGGATAAAATAATACTTGGTTTGAAAGATTTTGCTAATAAGGGGGACAAAATAGTACTTGGTTTATTTTGTAGTTAAAATGAGGGATAACGATAAATTTGAGGGTCTGGAGTGGATGGGAGTATTGGAAGGGGTAGGTATTATTCATATAGATAGAATTTGGGTAGTCCATAAGTAGCACTCCTGGGGGGCAATAAATCATCAGGGCCATGAATGAGGTGAGCCCAGATGTAGGTCCAAGACTAGTCATCCAGGTCCATAAATAATATCCAATACAAACGAGCCATTAATACCCCATGAATTAATTAAATAATCATCATTTTTTTGGACACCATGTAAGTTTTCATCCCAGTCACTTTAAACAATTGTGTTTCCATCCCTTTTTATTGTGAAATACCTTCTTTACCCTTATTTAGTGATAATATAATTGTTTCCTAATTAGTTAAAATATAATTAGAATCTATGTAACTGTACTTACCTAATTAGGTGGGATTTTGATTCATTTTTTCAAAAGGAATTCAAAATTGTGGGAATGATCATGGTCCCTTAAATAACGAGTTTCATATATAGCAATATTCCACATTGACAGTTTCCTCCCCCCCCCCCCCCCCCCCCCCCCCCCCCATGTTATTGTAATACCCATCTCGAGTATTTAATGTTTAGTTCATGTTTTTTTTAAATGAATTGGAGGAGTTTGGGGTTAAATGGTTATACGTTAGAAGTACGAGGATTTGAGTGTGTTTGAGCATGCTTTAATATCATTGGGTGGGAGTATATTTAGAGAGGTGGTGTGGCTACACCCAATAATTTTCCTAACTAGTGGGATATTTAGTGCCTTTCTTTTCTTTGGTCTGATAATTGAGGGAGAGAGGGAGAGCAATCAGAGAAGTGAGAGAGAGAGGTGGACGACAGAAGAAGAAGAAGAAGAAGGAGAAAATTGGGGAAAACCTAATTCAAGGTAAGATATTTGATTCTTGATCTTAATTTGTTAATCTTTGTAGTTTTTGGGTGGTAGAATCTGGTATTCTACAGTTGGGAGGAAGGTTTAGGGATTTCTTTTACAGAAAATTCGTGATCAAGTTAGCTTTGGGTGTTTGGTTGTGGATGAACTCGAATCTGCCATGATTTTGAGTGAATTTTCGGATGTAGTTTCCGTACTCGGAATTTTATGAGATTTTTACAGTAGCTACCCATGGATGTCTTCGGTGTTGTGTTAAATTTACGTGATTTTATGAGAAGCACAGAAAATATGAAAAATGTTTTACCAAGCTGCTGTCGGGTTCGCGTCTGTGCAGACAGCACTGACACTCTTTGGAAAAATGGGCATAACTCATAGCTCGAGTATCCGTTTTGCGAACCTCTTTTTGATTTGGAAACTAGACTCGTATACCTTCTAGATTTTGTAGGGCTTGTGCCTTAAATTTCTGTAGGAAATAGCAGTTTTTGATTTGAAGTTGATGGTTGAGGAATTCTGGAAATCTGGGCAGCCTTTTGAGTTGAGTTTTTCATGAAGTTTGCTATAGCTAAGCATGGTTAATGGATATGGGTTTTTATGGGTTTTATGTGTTGATGAGTTGGTGAAGTTTTGGAGTTGGAATCATTGGAAAATGTTGAGTAGATGATTTTTAATGAATTGTTGAGCGCAGACGGTTCTGCAGAATTCATAATCTCGTGTTTTGTTGTGTATCTTCTATTTAAGCGTTTGTGTTAATATTTAAAGATGATCATATGCTGATATGGTTTAGCTTGTGGCTAGGTGACAAGTCGGGTCATCGGGAGGTGCCGAAACCGTAAGTTTGGCATACTCCAGTTGAATCGAAGGTGAGTGTGTTTGATATATTCATGTTCAATAACATATAACTGAGTTGATGGTGTATTGTTGTGAAGACGGATGTAAATTATGTGATGATGATGTGTTGTTGTGAAGATGGATGTTATCATGCTAATAGATGTTTTAGCTGCTGATGATGTATTGTTGTAAAGACGGATGTACGTGGCGTGTTGTTGTGAAGATGTATGTATATCATGCTAATAGATGTTTTAGCTGTGATATGCATGTATGATGTATGTGAAAGTTGGTATCTGCGAAGGGGCTGTGGATTGAGTTACACAGTGACCTAGGATACATTGTATATTGTGTGTGAAAGATGGTATCTGCGAAGGGGCTGTGGATTGGGTTGCACCGCGAGTACGTTGTGTCGGCTAGCTACCGGTGACAACGAGCGGGGTGTGCTCCCACAATGACCTAGGATACATAGGATGTGGCAGACGTGCCACTTGCATGTGATTGATTTTATACATGTTGAAAGTTGTTGTATAGTGATGTTGTGTTTTGGACGTTGAAAGTTGTTGTATAATGTTGTTGTGTTTTGGCATGTTGATTTGGTTATATTTTATTGAGCAAATCTATGTCTCACACACTCTGGATTTCCTTTATGGTTTTCTAGGAAGCAGGAGCTGTGGAGGGGGTCCACTACCAGTCAGCGCTGGGTTGTGTAGTTGATGTCGAGTGAATTTTGGACATGTTGTCATCTAGTACTTTAAATGATTTGTATTAAGAGAGTGTTTTGAGCACATGTGTTGTTTAAGCTAATCTTCGAGTAGTCGGTTATGGGTGTTGAGTTAGTGATTTAACGTTGGCACTTTTATTTATGTGATGAAGTCTTCCGCTGTGTTGTTATTATAAGAGTTTATTAAGTTGATGTTGAGTCTTGTGTTGGAATGCCACGTGACCGCACCGATTCGGGCCCACCACGGGTGCCGTTTGCGGGGCGGGGCGTGACAGTTATAGCTAGAGTTTATCATTTGCTTCAAAAAAGGATTAATTTACGCAATTTACCATAATTAATTCCGCAAAAAATGTGAACATGTAAACATGGTAATTTTTTTTGAAATTCCATGGTAAGTATGACTAAATGGTAAACACATATATTTTGGTCATTATGATTAAAAAAAATGAATAGGGAACAAAAAAACATGGTAAAAATCAAATCCAGTACCACTAACATGGTAAAATTAAATGACTTATAAATTTGAATCATGGTTAAATACATATCCAAAAGCATATCTCAATGTTTATGGTAAATTTATACAACTTGTTAACTTGGTTTAACAACTCCAATCATGGTAGAAAAAATACCTCTCAACTTGCACCAATAATCATGGTAAAAAAAACATTTTCAGAATAGTAACATGGTAAATTAATACTAGTTTCATGTTTTTCCCAAACACACCCGAATTCGACGTCAGTGGGATTTAGCCCCAGTAAGGAATTCCAAAACGTCTAAATTGGCATAATGTGATAACGAAAGGGTAAATTATAGGAGGTTTTCTTCAAAGATAGGAAACATGGAGTGATGTTGGTTTTCATCAAAGACAGGAAACAGGGAGTGAAAGACATCTTCAAAAATATTGGGTTAGTAGTTTTGAAATCAATTTTGGCAGCAATCATTCTTATTTTTACCTCTGTCTTATTTTTGTTAGGCCAAAAATCAACTCACCCATCTCTTACCAACAGATTGATCGCTCACTCTCTCTCTCTGAATGTGTGTGCACACACAAAGATGATCTGGGCGAGACAGAGATTTCTATGCAGTTTTAGCTTCGTGCTATAGTCATTTTCTGTTGACAGCGACGAAGACGGGACTCAATCGGAATGTCAACGGTGAATTTGTGGAGCACGTCCTCGGCGCTATGTTCACCGGGAGAGAGGACTGTTGACGGCGCGATTGGTGAAAATTCGCTCCAAATCTGGGTGAAGAGTTGGGACGTTGATTTCGGACGGAAGAACAATTTGTCCCAAATTTGGCCAGGTTTTAAAAGGAAAAAGACAGAGTAGTTGGCGTGATTTGGGGGATTGGGTTTTATCCCCAATCCTGTAATTACAACAAAGGACCTCATAATTTTGAAAATGGTCCACTACCTACTGCCCCATATATGCAACTTTTAATTTCAAAAATGCTAGAGCCACACACTTTCAACCACACACAACCACACACCCTCTCACATGTGATGAGGCCCACCCCATGTGGGACCCACAGTGGGCCCCACCACATGTGAGAGGGTGTGTGGTTGAAAGTGTGTGGCTCTATCACTATTCTTTTAATTTAGTCTTCAATCCCTTAATATGTACCAATTATATATATATATATACAAAAAACTTCCAATCCAAACTCCCGGATTTTAAAACGTCCGGACCTCCACCTTCCCAATATTTTTTTGAAAATCCGAACCGTTAGATGTGTCTAAAACGTGATTTTAAGGTCCAACGCGAAGATTTGGCAAAAAAAAATACCCGGAAGGGCTTGATCGGGGCAGTTTTTCACAAAAACGCAATTTTGCGTTTTTGTGAAAAACTGCCCCGATCAAGCCCTTCCGGGTATTTTTTTTTGCCAAATCTTCGCGTTGGACCTTAAAATCACGTTTTAGACACATCTAACGGTTCGGATTTTCAAAAAAATATTGGGAAGGTGGAGGTCCGGACGTTAGGTCCGTAAAAAGGGGTTTGGATGTGAAGTGGTTCCTATATATATATATATATATATATATATATATATATATATATATATATATATATATATATATATATATATATATAAAGGGCATTTTATGGTTTATTTGAATCTCGGGATGGAAACATAACTCCTAAATAAGCTCAGGATGATTTTCTAATTTCAAGTGACTAAAAGGATATTATTTAAGTGCCCCTTATAATTATAGCTTTCAGTATAACGCTTTGCTAGCAGGGAACAAACTAACCAAGTGGGCTAAATAACCAAGTGGCTGAAATTTCCACAATGGACTAAGGCCTCGTTTGATTTGGGTATTAGGAGGGTGGGATGGGACTATTTTTGCCTAATCCCGCGTTATCCCTTGTTTGGTTCCCGAAAAATGGCATGGGATTAACAATCCCGGGACAATTTTTGTCCAATACGTATGGAACGCTACTTTGTCGGCTAATATTTACAAAGTTGCCATCGTCTTCTTCCTTTCTCATTCAGCCGCTCCTCCCTCTCTCTCTCTTCACCAGACCTCTGGACATCACCTCAAGTACCTGGGATTGAACCCTGCAAGCCAGTTTTGCAAACCAATCCTAATGAGACTCAAACAGAGGTGGATCTGGACAAGTTGGATCACTGGGTATACATGATTTTCGACAACCAACACCTCCTACCGCCGTCAGGGACTTGTTTCTCAACAACCAACACCTCCTACCGCCTCAACAACCAACACCTCCTACCGCCGTCACGGACTCGTCTCCCAACAAAATCGACGAGCCTGGGTATACATGATTTTCGATTTCTGGGTATACATGATTTTCGATTTTCTGGGTATACATGGTTGTATTCTGGGTATAATGATTTTCTTATTTCTGGGTTGATTTTCGATTTTCTGGTTTGTTCAAAGATGGTTCGATTGAGTCGATTTTCTGGTTTGTTCAAAGATTGTTCAAAGATGGTTGATTTTCGATTTTCTGATTTTTTGATTTCTAGGTTGATTTCTGGATTGAGAGAGAGCCCTAAAATTAATCCCAAAATTTAGTTTGGGGAACCAAACATGGGATTGACCGAAACACGGGATATCCCGATGTTAATCCTACACGAATCAAACAAAGAATTGAGTGAGATTCAGTACTAAATTAGTCCCAGGACAAATAATCCCGAACTATTAATCCCAGGACTACCAATCCCACCTATTTTAGTCTGCGAATCAAACGAGGCCTAAACGGACTAAATAGTATTTTGCACTAGGATAAGGGGAAAAAAAATTCACTAAAAAAATTTACTAAACAATTGGTATTTTGGTTATTTTTTGCGTTTTATACGAATGCTTTTCAATTTCGATAGACATTTTTATACTTTTCTAATTCCTCTCATGGAGACGAATGATTAATTCAATGGCTACGACAAAAAACTACAAAAAATAAAAATACCAAGCAGCTAATTTATGGAGAAATAAATTATTGTGAAAACAAGTGATATTTTGACATTAAGCTGGAGACAAAAAAAAAAAAGGTACTATCGTTTAACTCGCCTCAATGCGTGGGATAGATTTGAAACAGAACAGTCGCATCATTGAATTTAATGTAACAAAGGTCATATATTCAATTTATACTAGGGCTGCTCAAAAAAATCGGTGAATCGTGAATTCGGTCTGAACCGAACCGATCTGCACGTTTTGGATTTTAACCTTGAATTAATGGTCCGGACATGGATTCAAAAAATAAAAAACCATGCCTCGCAGTCCGGACACGGATTTTGATTTTGAAACTGTGGATTAACCGATCCGGACCGTGAAATTTTTATTATATATAATCTTTTTAAAAACATAAAGATATATATATGTATAGATAAATAATTTTATCACTGCTATAATTTTACCTCTATACTACCTTGCAATTCTTGTACTTTATCACTTAGCTATTATTACATCAGACTGGGAGTTGAAGGAGATTTTTTTTTAGCCGGATCAGTTGCAATGTAAACCAACTAAGCTGGCAACCATTTGCTGAAACTTTTGATGATTGGTTTGCCTTGGCTATTTCGTAAGTAGTGGAACAACTATTTTGGATTTTGTTTTTCGGCTATCTATTTTGATTCCATAATGTTCAAGTTTAGATTTGTTCAATTAATTTGTTGGAATGTTTAATAAGCTTTAATTATTTGTTTCAATGTTGAGTTGGGGCTTCGAATGAGTTGATTTTTTTAAAAAAAATAAGTAGAAAATCTGTGGACAAATCTGGAACTGATCCGTGACACGCGGATCGGATTGAAACCGAACCGTGAGACTTTTGGATTGGATACGGATTTTATTTTCAAAAAACCGTGACTCGCGGATTAGAATTGAATTCATGCCAATTCGGACCAATCTGGACCGTGAGCATCCTTAATTTATACCGACAGAAGTTGATACCTTTAGAATGGGTGAGCAGGCTTCTTTTTTTTTTTTTTCTTTTTTTTTTCGGTTCTTTCAATTCGATAGGATGTTAAAGCCCGTTCCACTAACATTTAATATTTTGGACTTTTTCGTTGATATATGTAAGAAGAATGACATATTTAGAAAAGCATAAAAAAATAAAATAAAAAGTTTGAAAAGCCCAAAAATCCTCTAAGTGGAACGGTGTCTTTGTATGATAATTGTGTTAGATTATTACAAGAGGTATCAATGCTATTCTCATCAGCTCGAACCCAAAACATCTAAGTAGGGGTGAGCAGAAAACTCATCAAACCGTGAATCCAGTCCAAACCAATCCAAACCGATGGGTTTGGTTCGGTTTTGGGATGATTACCTCTAGGTCTAGAAAAGATATGTCTAATTACCACTAAGGTAAGTCATTTTTTTTTAATTACCACTACGGTAAGTCACTCTTTTTTGGAGTTTAAGTTTAGGGTGCACTTTCCTATTATAGGGTTTTAGTGGTTTAGGCACTTTCATAAAGTACCCTAGGATTTTATGCATTTTCATAGGGTACCCTAGTCATTGGGGTACCCTAAAGTTTAGGTTTAGGGTGCACTTTTCTATTATAGGGTTTTAGTGGTTTAGGTACTTTCATAGAGTACCCTAGGATTTTAGGCACTTTCATAGGGTACCTTAAGGTTTAGGTTTAGACATTTTCATAGGGTACCCTAGAATTCATACGCCTAATTAATGAGGTGCCAAAAATTTGTTCCTAGATGATATAATTAATTGTTATGGATTTACATCAGGAATTTCTTACGCCTAGTTTCTGTATTGAATTCGTAAATCACAGTAGGCTCCGCTCAGTGTTGTGGAGTTATTGGTTGGAAGAAGAGTTGCCGAGAATTAGGACTGGATAATTGGACCGGCGTGTAAATGGCCCTTCGGTTTTTTAGCAGTGTGGTTTGGTCATGATTTAAAACAATTAGAATCCGTAGTCAATGGTTTAATTTGTGGATTTACGTTCATGGTTTCGGTTCCAATCTGATCTAAACCATATATATATATATATATATATATATCCGGACTCCGGACCTCCGTGATCTAAGCATTTTTTTTGACGATCCGATTTGTCCAATGTGTTCAGAAGGTGTTTTCAAGAGTTCACGCGGGAAAGCTTCAAAAAAAAATACCGGGAAGGGCTTGATCCAAGCAGTTTTTCGCAAAACTGTAATATAAAGTTTTGGAAAAAATTATTACAGTTTTGCAAAAAACTGTTTGGATCAAGCCCTTCTCGGTATTTTTTTTTGAAGATTTTTCGCGTGGACTCTTGAAAACACCTTTTGAACACATTGGATGGTTCGGATTTCCCAAAAACAATTTTTAACGCTAAAAAATTACATTTTTTTTATTTACGGGAGGTCCTTACTTGAAAATATATATATATATATATATATATATATATATATATATATATATATAGGATAACGATCTCCTAAGGGATCCCTTAACCAAATTTGGTGCGGACCTCACCTTTCCGAGCCAAATTTTGACGATCCGAACCGCTCAATGTTTTTAAAATGCATTTTCCAAGGGCCTACGCGGAGATTCGGCAAAAACAAAATACCCGGAAGGGCTTGATCCATACAGTTTTCGGTAAAACTGTACATATGTACAGTTTTACCGAAAACTGTATGATCAAGTCCTTCCGGGTTTTTTTTTTTTTGAAGATTTCTCGCGTGGACCTTGGAAAATGCATTTTAAAAACATTGAGCGGTTCGGATCGTCAAAATTTGGCTCGGAAAGGTGAAAAAAGGGGTGGTCCGCACCAAATTTTGGTTAAGGGATCCCTTATTAGATCATTATCCATATGTATATGTATATATATATACAGTCCACTTCTCCTCCAAACTCCCGGATTTTCTTAAGTTACGGACCTCATTGATCCTGATCGAATTTCGATGATCCGAACCGTCCAATGTGTTTAAAAGGTGTTTTTTAGGGTCTCCGCAAGAAATCATAAAAAAAAATACTGGGAAGGGCTTGATCCGAGCCGTTTTCACAATATATATATATATATATATATATATATATATATATATATATATATATATATATATATACACCAAGCTTCCAATCCAAACTCTTGCATTCTGTTAAGTTACGGACCTCCACCTTCCCAATTTTTTTTTGAAAATCCGAACCGTTAGATGTGTTTAAAAGGTGTTTTCAAGGTCCAACGCGATATAGAGTTTTTGTGAAAAACTGCTCCGATCAAGCCCTTCGGGGTATTTTTTTTTGCCAAATCTTCGCGTTGGACCTTGAAAACACCTTTTAAACACATCTAACGGTTCGGATTGTCAAAATTTGGTCCGAAAAGTGAAGTCCGGACGGTAGGTCCGTATTTAGTGGTTTGAATAGGAAGGGGACTCTATATATATATATTACCTACCCAGAGCTTCACATCCGGACCTCCGGATTGAAGCTCTTGGGGTATTTTTTTTGTGTTGCCAATTGTTTAGGGAAAATCCGATCCGTCCAATGTGTTCAAAAGGTGTTTTTAAGGGTATATACAGTTTTGTGAAACACTGTTTGGATCAAGCCCTTCCCGGTATTTTTTTTTTTGAAGATTTCTCGCGTGGACCCTTGAAAACACCTTTTGAACACATTGGATGGATCGGATCGTCAAAAAAATGCTCGGATCAAGGAGGTCCGGACTCCCAGAGGCACACTTCTCCTCCGGACTCTGGGAGTCTGGACCTCCTTGATCCGAGCATTTTTTTTGACGATCCGATCCGTCCAATGTGTTCAGAAGGTGTTTTCCAAGGTCCACGCGAGAAATATTCAAAAACAAAAACCAGGAAGGGCTTGATCTAAGCAGTTTTTCGCAAAAACTGACGGATCGAATTTTTCCAGAACAATTGGCAACACAAAAAAAATACCCCAAGAGCTTCAATCCAGGGGTCCGGATAAGAAGCTTTGGGTATATATGTAAGTCATAGTCAACTAACTTCCTAATTTAATTTATTCATTATCACTATTGGTGTATATAAGTCATAGTCAACTAACTTCCTAATTTAATTTATTCATTATTCCTTCTATAACAAGATTTTATTTTGCCTAAGATTTACAACTTATTCCCCTAATTCCAATACACCAATAGTGATAGTGGTTTAATCATAGCAAATAAATTCGGTGATGAAATTCTCCATTCCAATTTTGATTCCACAGCACGCTTCTACTTTTCCAAATTTCTATACATGATTCGGTCATAGCCTATTCCTATTCCTTGATTTCCTTCATTACCATGATCAATTACCCTAAATTCCTATACATGAGGAGGACCTATTCTTATTCTATATTAACCTATGTTCTGAATCAACCGGTTCTATCCATCTAGTAAATTTTTTGGGCCTGTTATTATAAAAATAATGTTCATCTTCCGATTAAGATAATCTTTTAAATTAATCTAAATTGAGTTATAAATCATGTTCTGAATTCTCCGTCCTAGCTATTCTCCGTCAGCATTTTCCTGAAACCAATGCCCAGCATATGTTTAAAAGTAGGGAAAAATGTACTTTACCTACCTATGGTTTGGACGAGTTGCAGATGACCTCCCTCACGTTTATAAATGAGCAAATAACCTACTCATGGTTTTCGACTGAAGTGCTACCGTTAGGTTTCCATCCGTATTGACTACGCATGTTAGGTACGCGCCTGAATTGCATGTGTAGGCTTAAAATGGTACTTTATTCTTCCCTAATAGCCCCTCCATGTTTTATAGAACTCCAACATTTCATTAACTCCCGTCCTTCACCTTCCTCCCCGACGTGGCCCGATCTACCCAAATCCCACCCACGAGCCCGTCACTGATGCCGTCACCCTCTCCTCCCCCTTCGTCTCCTCCTTGTCCAGCTCCACCGTCCTCTCTCTTATCAAATCCATCTCTTACACCCTCCCGGAGAAACAATCCCATCCGGACCGGATCTAACCACATCGGAAACCCGCCTTAATTGACGACCACAACTTCAACGTGCTGTACTAACCGAGTTGGAACAACAGACTGCCTTCTCTGGTGATACGGAGGACATGGGGGCGGGAAGCTTCACGGTGATACGGGGATAGTTCAGGCGGGTTACACAAACACTGTTCATCGTTGATACTCTTTTTTTTTTTTTTTTTTCGATTGATACTGAAATTTATCTTTTTCGCCTCAATTGACATTGAACATCACAAGAATTTTGTGTGATTGGTGTTGAAGTGCTTTTCAATTTCCCAAATATTGGATTCACCGGCCGCCGGATCTTCGCGAAATGGTGGGATTTCAAGAACCACCAGTTTGCCGTCTTCAGAGCTGATATTGACGAGAGTGCTGAGATGGATTGATCTGGGTTTTATGCGTGGATCTCCATAGCAAATCTGCAACTATGGTTTGGTTTTAATTTCACTTTTGGGCTGTTATGATTGGGTTGCAAACATTCTCTCACTTGTATTGTGAGTTTTTTTTTTTTTTACCCCAATTTGGTTTGTTTTTATCTTATTTTTTTTTTGTTTTTTTCAGGTGAATCGTTTATGGGATGATTCAATCCTGACGGTTGATTGGTTTTTAGTTGGTCATATTTGAGTAGAATTTTAGTTGGCGGTGAGTAGTTTTAAAGAGAAGATGAGGTAATTTATCCAAAACCATGGGTAGGTCATTTAGCATTTTCTGTTAACAGAGTGAAGGGTTGCACTTTAGTCCAAAACCATGGGTAGGTTATTTGCTCATTTATAAACCTGAGGGAGGTTATCTGCAACTCGACCAAACCATAGGTAGGTAAAGTGCATTTTCCCCCTAAAAGTATTCATGCCTTACAGAGGAATGTCCAAAATGACTTTACTCCTTTCGTCATTCCTCGTAGTATAGAAATAGTGCAGTTCATTTGAACTCGCCAAAAATTAGAGCGATCGCAAATTTATATGGTTTACGTCACATGGTCATAACAAATACCTCTGCCCTGAAGTCGGTTCCATGCTATCTGAAGAAAACACAATTGATTTGAACTCACCACTCTATGGGAAGAATTTGATCTATTGTTTGTAGCCACCAGCCACCGTGTTACATACAAAGAATGTATAGAATCATGTCACTACAACTTACAGTTAAATAAATGAATCTGCAAGGATCAAAACCACTGAAACGAATGGATTGTCAAACGCATTTAAATACTACATATACTTACAGGTATAAATGCTCCAGACACCTAAAGTCGTGTTTGTTTTACAATGTCAACATCTGCCTCATTTCTGACATCTGCCTGCTTACACATGCAATCCGGCATTGGATACATGTAGAGTGAGCTGCTGGGTTTTCTCAATTCGCTTCCTTTTACATCACTGTGATGAAGCATATCTTGCAATTGGTGCTTGAAGGTCTCCCATCTGTGAAACATACAATATCAATTAGTGAAAGCCTTCTGGCATTTGGTTCCCTAGAACTGAAAAATAAACAGAGCACAAGTTAAAGACTTGATTGAAGACAAGTCCGGAATCGCTTAGCTAGTAGATCAATTACAAGGTACACAAAAGATTCCAATGTAAGGACTTGACATATTATGGCCATGCTTGTGCAATTGCGGGGAAAAACTGACAAGAGAATAATGTCTGGAGCGTATATGCCAAAGAAAGCTTATCCTACAGAACAAACCACACAATGGCAAAACACTGCCCACGGCTGATCAAAACAGAAGCAAGGAGGGAGGGGGTAATCGGAAACCCTGCAGTAACATTGTATTTAATTATTCAGATTTCAAAGATTATCCTACATATAAGATACTTGTCTTATGTGTAAAATAATCTAGACCGCTAATTTTATGGACGGCTACACCCTATGGTGCACCCCCGCATTACAAGATCCCCAGGTCCGGCAAGGGAGCAAAGGCACACAGAGTTTAAGGCTTGAAGCACCTATTTGAATGTCCCAATGCATGTGTTAGTACACAAATAAGACACTACTTTTAAACTCGTATAATGTTAGAAGACACAAGCGCAAGGCCGGCCCAGGGTTATGCCCAACAAGCCCCCGAACTGGTGTGGAAGCCCACCTTAGGCACAATGCGTCCCACATCGAAAAGATGTGGAAAATAACATTGATATATAACTTAGAGCATCCCCAATGGCATACTCAAAAAGAAAAATACTCAAATTTTGGTATTTAGACACTCAAAAAGGGCTCACAATGGCATTTGGATAAATACTCAAAGCAAGCAACATTTTTTATAAATACTCAAATTTTGGCATTTGGATACTCAAAACTACTAACATTTTCCCAATAATCAAACTTGCATACTCAAAACTACCAACATTTTCCCCTCTTTTGATTATGGAAAAAAATAAACCATTGTAGAGCTTCACATTGCTAACTTTAGAAACCCATTAAATGAATACTCAAAAGATGATGCGGCAACATTTGAGTATTCACATTTGACCATGCCATTAGTGATGCTCTTAGCGCCACCAGCTACTGTATAACTCGAGGCTAACCTTTTGAACCACGTGGTTAGGCTAAGGGTTGGCAGGTTAGCTTGGGGCAGGTTGTCACAAGTATCAAAGCACAACCTGGTCTACATGTCGCACCATGGCCACCAGGGAGAATGTTTTGGGCCAATGCAACGAGGACGTTGCATCATAAGGTAGAGAGAATGTGAAAGCCCACCTTGGGCACAATGAGTCCCACATCGAAAAGATGTGGGAAATAGCATTGATATATAACGTAGCGCCACCAGCTACTATATAACTCGAGATTAACCTTTTGAGTCAAGTGGATAGGTTATTGGTTAGTTGGTCAGCTGGGGCGGGTTGTTACAACTGGGGCAACCAAAAAAAAAAAAATTTAGCATGCATATATTATCTATAAGTTATCCCGTGATTCTGAGCATGTGGAGCTATTGCATCAATTGTTCGTGCCAACTCAAAACACCCATTGGTCCCTCGTTCAAGTTCTAGATGGGGCTTCTTGCCAAAAGCAAACCTTTTGCTTATTTTTGTTGGATAAGTGTAGACTATGGAGCACGGGTACCGGTACGCGGTATGGGTACTAGTACGGGATACAGCAACAACCCAAAAAAGTAGGGTAAGGGTACGGGTACGGCGGGGGTACGACAATTTTTTATTTTATTTTTATATATTTTTAGCATACTTCATTATTAGATGTAAATGTATATGTAAAAGAGAAACAAGAAAGGAGCTCCAGAGTAGTAAACTAAAAGACAGAGTGCAAAATTGTAATTTGGCTAACTATTTAAACAAAATAACGCAAAAGAAACAAGACAGGGGGTTCTAGTGTAATAAATTAAAAGATAAGGTGTGGAACTGTAATTTGGGTAATTAAAACAAAAAACAACGCAGAATAGTTATTAGGTCAGATACCATGCCTGGAACTCCGGTCACTGCTTCCTCTTCCTCCGACGACTGATTTCTCTTCCTCCGGCGACTCGGCGACTGCTTCCCACGACTCCGGCAAGTTTAGTTCCTCCCTCT
This sequence comes from Vaccinium darrowii, assembly GCA_020921065.1. Classification (NCBI taxonomy): domain Eukaryota; kingdom Viridiplantae; phylum Streptophyta; class Magnoliopsida; order Ericales; family Ericaceae; genus Vaccinium; species Vaccinium darrowii. The sequence goes on along the minus strand of CM037154.1, from coordinate 21,080,393 downwards.
CTCCCTCTCTCTCTCTCTTGCTAGATCTACAAACGTACCATCTCTCTCTCTCTCTCTCTCAAACGTACCCACGGCGTACCCAAAACATACGAACGTACCCGGTACGTTTTTGCTGTATCCGGTACGTATTTTGCCGTACCGGAGCCATACCCGTACCCGTACACATACGGCGAGTTTTTCGGCGTACCGGTGCTTCACAGAGTGTAGATAATATACACCTCTTCGACCTCTGGTATTATAAAGTAGGTATATGTTAGTGATAGTAGGTATTTAAAGTTCAAATCTGTTGCACATCATAAATATTTTGATAAGTTTTTTATTTTATTTTCTATCATTTGCTGTAATTTTTTTTTAATTTTAATATCATCTTTACAAATAAAACACTTTTGACTATAAATAAACCAAAATAATTAATTTCCACTCGACAAACTTTGATGATTCAAATAATCAATTCTCTTATTGTCAAAAGTAATATTCTTATAATTAAAGTTAATAACTTGATTAGTTAGAGAAAACACATTGGCTGTGTTTGGTTCACATTTCCAAAAAAATTTTCAAAAAGATTCCTTCCCCCTCTCTCATCTCTCCAATCATTAATCACTTTTCTCTCTCTACTCATATCCTTCCATTCAATCATTATTTTCATTTTTCTCTCTATCTCTTTCCAATCATTACACATCTCTCTAATTATTACTTTTTCAAAAGCTCATCCAAACACTATCTCAAAAAATTTCTCAAAAAATTTCTTCTCAAAACTCTAAACCAAACACAGTGATTTTTTTTTTTTTTTTTCTAATAGTATAAACAAGTTTCGAAGTTTATTTTAGTCAAATTACGAAGCTAAAAGACCGTGTTTAATCTTTTTACCTTATATTAGCCCACCTATATTGAACTTTTTTTTTTTTTTTTAAAAAAGGTCCTACCTTTTAAATTTATTTTAGGCCTCCAAAATATCAGGGCCAGCCTTGTAAGTGGGCAAACAAGCTTTGTGTCGGGCTTGTGCAACCAAAACACTGGGGCTGGCCTTGTGCATACGTTATGAAGATTGACATCAGCATTAATTTTTTCTTTTTTGTGTGAGGCTGTGAGCACAAACAAATCATGTGAGTGCAGATATTACATGAATCAACTTTTTTATTTTTTTCATAATTCGATGTCTGTTACGATTTTTCTTTTTCTTTGTATATTTTCTATTGTTGCTTTGGAATTAATATCATGAAGATCATGGTAAAAACATCATTGCGATCTGAAGACATATGATGAATAGTTTGGCACAAGGCATAAGTTAACTGGACAATATGTTGAACAATAGTGTAAGGCCTCTTCTATTTCCGAGTATCCGTGTTCGACGGATATGACATGGCAAGAGCATCCTCAATGGCCTCACCAAAATTAGATAACCAAAAGTTGCCACATCAGTTTTTGGTTATCCATTTAGAGATTGCTAAAGTTAGCAATGTGATGTTTTTTTGTCCATAACAAAAAACAATAGACCCGATAACCAAAACTTACCACATCACTTTTTCAAACTACAAAAAATGGTTTTTGAAACTGTTTTTAAAATTTTGAAAACTTTTTTAAAACAAAACAGCAATTTTTGGAAAATAGTTTTTGGAAAACAGTTTTTTTTCCTTAAATAAATATAAAAATAAAAATAAAATAAAATAAAATAAAACTATTACAGCTTTTGAAAGTACATTTTTATTTTTAAAAGTTTTTTGAGTAAAACAGTTTTACAAAAAACCATACTTTGAAAAAAAATTACTCAAATGCTGATTATTATCTAAAAGGAAAAAAAAAACAGTTTCTAAAAAAAAAAACTTTTAAAAACTGTTACTGAAAAAAATAGTATTTTGAAAAAGAAAAAAAAAGTTTTCCGAATAGAGAATAGTTTTTGAAAAAAAAATTGTTTTGCAAAATAAATTTTGAAAACATTGTTGAGAGAGATGTGGGGTCCACTACATATGATTATCGGCAAAAGATTGCTAGTTTTGGTTATCTAAGAGCCAAATTTTGGTTAGTTGCTAAGAGGTTATTCCAATGTGAGCACTTTTTTGAACAAACATTGCTAACCATAGCAAACCTTTTGCTTTTGGTTAGGCCGTTGAAGATGCTCTAAAAGTATGGTCACATGGGATGTGTCCACCCCAATCAAGACATCTAGATCCTCAAATTTTGCCATATGTAAAGAAAGTAGCTCCTAGCAAGACATACAATTCCATTTTGTATTGTCAGTACCTTTAATTTCTTGTATATTTCTTAGTAGTTCAACATATTACCTAACAATATTGGATCACATACAATCCAAATTTGTATTCAGCACATGTCTCCTTGCTGATACCTAACTTATGGACACATCCCAATATATCATAGTACTCATACCTGAATCGTAGCATGGATGCAGAATAGAAAGGCTAGATTTAGGCACGTCAACTTATGATTGGTAATGCCGTGGACATTATCATGGACCTATGATAATAATACCAGAACAATGATAAACTTGGCTCAATTCACAACTCACACTTTTCAGACCTTCAATGTGTTTTTGTATCAGTAGACTCTACCAATACCTTAACTATCCGGTTATCTTTCATGGTGACCAGAGCATATGAGAATGCTAATACAAGATCCTTCCAACCAAAAGTACATCACAAACTCAAGTGACAACTTGACTAGAGTCTAGACAATCACCGTAATTACCAGTGTTCTAAAAGGCAGCGCCTAGGCGCTAGGTGGTTGTCCACCACCTCAACTAGGGTCCTAGACATTACATTAGGCAGAGGGACAATTAGTTGGTCATTGAGCGGGATTAGTTCTAAAAGGCAGTGCCTAGGCGCTAGGTGGTGATCCGCCTCCTCAACTAGGGTCCTACACGTTACATTAGGTGGAGGGACAATTAGTCGGTCACTGGGCAGGATTAGTTGGGTAGGCAGAATTGGTCACCTAGGCAGCATTGGTAGCATAGGCAGGGACTAGTTGACGAATATATTTTGTAATTTGTTTGAATTGGGGTTTAAATATGTAATATATAAAGCACAGGGTGTCAGTGTTATTTTAACAAAAATGTATGTAATGACTTTTGAGTTCTCATGACAATCAACATCCCTAAATTGCAGCAACGCAAACCTCCGGTAAAGTAAAAATTATGACCAAAAAGAAGGAAGCGGCATAGCGCCTAGCGATTTTTAGAACCATGACAAATACCAAGATTGAGTGCTGAATTGTCACCAGAAATCACATTGAGCAACTAGTTGACCTCCAACCCCCAGCCACCACAAAGAAACAAGGGGAAAAACGTGTTGTAGCAATGAGTATCATTGCCTCACAATGTGGCATGGACTACTTTAGGAAGCCTAGTCAACATAAGATGCCAACAGCGAGCATGTCGCATGTCACTAAATGACATATGACCATACTGCTAGAGGAGTAGGAGCTCATAGTGACCATAAAATAGTTACTTTTTTCCTAATCCCACGGATAGATCTTTCTCTAAATAAAATTTAATCTCAGTTTGATCCTACAATAAGAATGCTAAATTCTAATCTGTACCAAACATAATGTGTCTCAGGTGTAACTCGTTTATATTGTAAGGTGCCTGGTGCCTCATACTTGCATCGAATTTTTATGACACGTCTCCTATGACCTATCCTTTGGTTTAAGATCGAGGGAGACAGAGACCCATTACCCAACACCCACCTACATGCAATACTCGAATCCAAGTCTTAGATAAAACAGTTTCCTTGTTAGCAAGAATTTGGAAGTAATTGACAGTACAAGTATGTGAATATATGTTTCTAACGGAGCCTCTCTAGTCCCCAAAAGAAACTGGATGGTCCTGTTCGGTCCATCTTCTGGGAACACTCGATGATCGTAAATGTTAATTTTTAAGAACTCATCAAGTATATCAAGAACGCCAAAAATAATGTTCATGTGACATCGATTGATATGATTTCGGAACAAATATATCTTGTATATCTTGAAAAAATTAAGATCGGAACACTGGATCAGAACCTATTTTTCTCAACATAAATGTGTTCCGATGATATATCAATAGATCTCTTACAACTATACCATTTCGCGCCATTGATATCTAGACAAGTTCAGAAAAGTGGACGGTTCTAATCATCGAATTAGGCCTGAGAAGGACATTATGATCCAATAAACAAGACACTGCAAATATGAACACAAACCCCATCAAACAATAGAAGCTATGATGGCTTTGTTAGCTTTGCTGAAGGAAGTTACGAGGGAAAATATTAAATTTAGCATTTGTTTTAAGTGCTAATAGCTTTTGGCCAAGCACATGGGAAGGAGCACCAGTCGTGGAGTAATAAAGTTAGTAGGATGGAGAGCTGTAGAGAAGATCACCTGATCTTGGGACTATCAAATAAGAGTGCTAGTTTTCTCTTATCAGGATTGATTGTTTTGGAATGCCCTCCGTATAAGTAGCGCCTATGACCCATCAAGAAGTGCGGGAAGTTGCCACCTTGAGTTGTGACAAAGACTTCACTGTGAAGGCAAACTGTATAATCAAGAGCAGCCAATCTAGACGAGTGGCCCTACATCAGATAGTTCGTTGCAATAACTTAATTTTTTTATCATTGAAAATGTGAAAAAAACAAATCATGAATGCACATTTCAGACCACCATCATACCTGAAATGGAGCAAGTTCTTCAGGGGAAGCTAGTGTATCCTTTGTTTCTAAAAGTGGAAAGATTTTTTTTAGTGGGGCCATATACTTCTCAGCATTATAAATCTTCCCTGCCGCAACATAAACAGAGGTGGTGTTGTCAAAACCCATGCCCCTAAGCATCATTCCCACCTGCAAAAGATGATTGAAGAACCATTAAAACATTAAGTTGAGGAAATTCATACAGTTGTTAGTGGTAGATAACAAGATAAACAGTTGCGCAGTATAAAGTCCAATATAACAGAAAACTACATCCCCTCCTAATTCTACTAAAGCTTGAACAGTTGAAAATTCAGGGGCATGAATGGCTCAGAGTACTAAGGTAACAAAACGTACGGAAAAAACAATTCTCCTCTGACAGCTGGCTCTGAAAAACCTCTAGTGATTTTGCAAGTTTAAAGATGTGCGCGCGTAAGGAGCACTTCTATTTTTAAAAGCATATGCAATGAAGGAGCACATAATACAGGGGAGCTGATATGAGGAAGGAGCACATGAATAGTCCCACAATTTCATGGTTAGATACCTCCAAGGGAGTCAATGGGCATTTACCATCCATACGAATTGCACCAGGCCTAATTATTCGACCCCTCTTACGGAACTTCCCTCTCCAACTTCTTTCACGAGCACTATCCATTTCATGCTTTTCTTCTTCACCACCATCATATTCACAGCAGGAGAATGCCACCATATCCTTTAAAAAGAGAAAATTGGACACTTGAGATACATGCAGAACAAAAATTTACGAGTTGTGAAACCTTAGGTTGAGAAAGAAAGAGTCACCTCTTCAAACCGGAGATGCACCGAAATATACTTTCCACCACTCTTGGAGCTATTCTTAACCATCCGGTCAACCATCTTCGCCGCAAGAATTCGTATAGGCTCTGAAAACCTAAGTGCCTCAAAATTGGCCAAGCATCTAATACCTTGAATATTTGGTGGAACTGCATGAGCCAATCTGTTAGAGAAAGGTGCTATCCGCACAGCCCTGCAGCGTGATTTAGAATACAGTTATACAAAGTCTAGAAAGTACTCCCTCCGTTCCAAATTGCTGGCCACTTTCTTTTTAAGCTGGTCACTTTCTTTTTAAGAAGACATGCAATAACTGCATTCAATAAATGCAATCACATTAAACAAATTCATTAATTTCCAACAATGCCCTTATATTTTCAACGTCTGAATGAAATGATGGTTGTTGGTAAAGGGGTTGTTTTGGAATATTGAATAAATTTTGTTTCGACTTTTCAAAGAGTACTAACAATTTGGAACAACCCAAAATAGTATAAGGGACATGCAATTTGGAACGGAGGGAGAATATTACTCCATACTTGCTACACACGGGCAAGTAAATGGGTAATATGGTCTCCCACAAAGCTGGTTCTAAGAAACGAGGTAAAGGAAGTTATGATCAAGAGTTAGAATGGCTGACGCTAATCCTTCTAAAATCTAATATCCTCATAGGAGCAAAATAGTTAAGTAACTAAGAAAGGGAAGAAAATGGAAGGACAAACTTCACTTTGACACCGTGTTTAGTTAGTCCATGTGTGGTTTGACCCCTGACCTTGCCTTATCAGAACATTGATTTTTGTGGTTTCCGGACCTGTGCGCACCAGTACTTTTATGTTCAAATTGATGGAGATTCTACCACAATTGCTAAAATTAAGCGTGCCTAGGAAAACTAGAAAACAATTTTGACACAAAAATACTATTTTTATCCTTATCTTCATCTTCCACCTCTAATCCAACTAAAAACCTCGAAATAGCTTACTACCACCAACACCTATAGGATCATGAGCAACTGTAGTAGTATATTACCGATCGTTGTGCTTGTTTCCCTTACATACACAGATATACTAATCTTATTTCACACTTGCTTCATGACTCCTTTAATAAGAATCTATTCTTCCTGCATTTGGTTTTGGTTTGTTCAAAAGGAAAAAGAATGTGTCATAGACTCTCAATTCAGGCAGATTAAAAAAAAAAAAAAAGAGACTCCATTTAGACACCTCTCACCGTACCTAAACCAGCCCCATCCCCCAAATCCCTGTTTCCTATTTCCCAATTCTCATTTTTCTTCAACAAATGCTATAGAACAATGCAAACAAGTCTACGAAAAGGTCCAAGATTCTCCAGGATAAAAGGAGAGGAAAGAATTAATTTTTTTGCGGACTCTAATTCTTGGGTTCAAGTTGCCCCATTCTGTCAGAAACATAGTCGATCTAAACCATTTAACAAAATATGTTTGGCGGTGCTAATGGAGCAATGGTGGAGGGGAAGGGAGAGATTGGTGGGTGGACTGGTTGTTTTCATAGGTTTATATGCATGTATAGATATGTATAAGTACTTGTGTGAGGAAGAAGAAGAAAAGCAAGGAGGACACTTTTAACTTTTTGGTAGATTGGATGGAAAGGTACCGGCGCACATAAGTCCCCAAACCAGAATTTATGTGCTGAGAAGTGAAGGTGACGAGGTGAAACCGCATATTGGCTTAACCACTGGGGTTCAAAATGAAGTTTACCCAAAATGGAACGAAGGCAGTAGAGAGAAAGCATAGTCCATTTCTTGGTTGAATGTGCAAAAGATATGCCAATAAAGGCAAGTTCAGTGGTGGACTTTATTCTCCATACTGCATGGTCAACTTTGACAAGTCCGATATTTTTTAACCCATTGAAATGTGATCTTCTTGAATGCCGTAACATAATATTCTATCCCACGGGCAGAACCAGAAATTTTGGTTAGTGGGGCCAAAATTCCCAATGCAATACGGGGTATATTTTTCCAATTTACTAGTCCAAAAAATAACTACATTAAGAACTGTGTTGCCCCCTTGTTTCCTAGCTTTATCCATCATGCTGCCAAAAAGAGAGATCTTCCAATTGCTGGCACAACAAATGTAGATCATGGACCTCCAATGTGCCAGAAACCCTTGCACTGTCCATGTCCTAATATTCGATCAAGAAAATGGAGAAGAGTATGATAAGCCAATTCACATACTATACGCGTGCAGGAGCGAGAGCGGAAAGTGTCTTTCATAAACATCTCAAACTACTAAAATTCGAAAGAGCGACGATTGAGAGCAAGAGTGGATGGTCCCATTGGAGAATCATATCACCTAGATTATAAGCATCTCAGCTAGGAGGGGGAAAGTTGGTTTTGCCTCAAGAAACTATTTTTAGAGCAAACTTCTAGTGTAACTGTTTTTTTTTTTTATTTATTTTTTTTAATCTAACCTTCTAATGAACTTGATTGCAACCTTCTCAATAGTCTAGGGATGAAATAGGATGGTTTCAAAGGTTAGGGACAACGTAAACACATGTGGGATAGTTAAAGGGACACAATTGAAAATTTGCAGTAAAATTAGAAGCCAGATCCTGATAATAAAAGGTATACATTACATACCCCATCTCTAACAGCTTTGGAAGGACCTTTTGAAGATAGTAGGTTGGACTTGACCAAGCTTTTACTCTCAAGTTCACGATGCTGCTAATATTGTGGTCGAAGCGCTGCAGTGTTTCTTCTGGGAGCTCTTTGATAACATTTACATGATTTCTTAGTGCATAAATGAAGAATTCCTCGTCAAAAATGTCCCCAAACTTGCTGCAAAAATTCAAAAAGTAACAAAATTTTGATCTTACAGCAATAATAAGATGGAGAAAGTATGTAAAGTCTACTCATTGAAACATGAGCTTATGAAGCTAATTCTATAATAATGATACATGAAATAAGCTAAACAAATATTATTTTATTTTTCTATGGCTTCACAAGTGAATTATCATCATCTACTAGTATAGCTAAGCTATTGGAGGGATACAGCTTAGCCTTGTGGCATAATATTTTGAATGATAAGTAAGGTATGGCTAAAGAGAACTGATCTTTCCATTTAATGTGTTAGGACGGCAGGAAGATAAATATATATATAGGCTCCGTGTCTAGGGTCTAGACCCATTAGCATTGAACCTAGAGCGCAAATTGTGTCGCACAATTCACAAGAGATGTAACGTGAAGGTTCCACCAAGTAGAGTCAATGGGGTAGCCGATCATGCAGGCTGTTACAAGCGCAAGGAAAAGTAAATTTAAAGAAGGGGTAAAATATGAAAATTGGCATGGTTTCAAGATTAGATCTAAAGAAGCATGCATAGTCAATTGGATCCAAGGGAACTACGAAAACCGTCGTAGTAGAGTCAAACTTACGTTTAGTACTGAATAGATTGTCACTGTTTTGTATCAATGAGTCACTTACCGGGAATCTCTGGTTAATTTTCCAGTCAGGGGTATTTAATTTGGTTATTTTTTAGGTTTTCCGTACGTGGACTGTAGTGGTCGCCCATGGGTCATCTTATGAGTCAAGTTACTAATATGGTCTTTCATTACCTTTTATTTTTCGGTCTAGAATGATTTTAGATTTCAAACATTAGTTTCCTTACTTAAATTAGGAAGTCTCTAGTCTAAAAATAATGATGTTATGCCTCAACAATAAGGGAAATCAATATTATGGACAATTCAGAGCTTTACAACCTCTTTGATGGATAGTGTGATGCAATCAAACCCTAGGTGTGATGCCTAAAGCTTCTAGGAGTGATTTGTGCTTTCATCTGATTTAGTGATTTGTAGACCTAAGAAATCAGACCCTTCTATTTCAATCAGCCCCAGTTGCTGTTCAATCCAATTCACAGCCTATACAACGTAAAATGTACTAGAAAATTCCCTAATCACAGCTCTTGCTTCCCTTACAATTCCAAAAAACTTGCAATTGTCCTATGTCACCGCAATAATATGCAGCATAAAGTCAGATGAAAGCACAAAATCAGAATTCAGCAGAAAGGTTCCAATTCCATGAGCTTTGGGGCCCAAAATAAAGCCCTGAAAGGTACCAAAATTAACGCTACACAAAAACACTTAGATATCAATTCAGAAACCTTCTCAAACCAAAAGATTACAACTGTACATGTGAGAGGTTGAAAGTTAGGTAATGGTGACCAAGGAAAAAAGCGTGCCCAGAACAGAGGCGATGAGTGGCAAACATGATGCAGTCAATACGTCATAAGCGCTGATCACAAAAAAAAAAGGTCATAAGCAAGGTGATAAGGCACTTACAAGCACCTAACCCAAAGTAGGTTACCAAACACACAGAAACTTAAATAGCTACCAAATCAATTAACTTAATTTAAGGGAAATCCAGCTCTTCAAGACCCCTTTCTTCCTTTTTCGCTACATAGAGTAAAACACTTTCCCACCAAACTAATCTCTGATCTTCACCACATTAATACGGGAGCTTCCAAAGCTCTGAAAGTTCCCAAAACATGGTCGTGAAGGAGTTTTAGTATCATATTTTGGTTGTTCCAAATGAACCCTCTGTTATATTGAGCTTGATGAATGGTCACATACACACACACACACACACATAGGCCTCACTTCAAGGAGAAAAGAAGTTGAGGATCAACAGGTGAGAAAAGTGCTCAAACTATATCTTGAGATCAAGAATAAACCTTTTTCTCCTTTTCTTCGGGTTTCACTCTGAAGTCCACGACAAGGAGGGGAATTCCTAGCTCGGCATGAGCAAACTCAAGGTAATTTGAATACTGTACTCCGGCAACTTTTGATCTTTATTGTTATTGGAACAGGCAGGGTATCACTGTTTCTTCTGAAATTCTTCAAGTCAATCCTATTCTAAAAACTCCAAGCAAGACTTTACTGCGTTGATCTGCAGCCTAAGCAAAACTAGTTCGGGCAAAAGCTGAAGTGAATTTAGTGAATTTATTTATTTCTCATCATTTTGTGTTTGTTCATATTGTCAATCATAGTAATATATGAAATTTTATAGTTCAAAAGACTGAAGCCCAAAAAAATAATTATGGTCTTAATTCAATCTAATTCAGACAAGCTACCATTGCAAATGCCAATTGGATAGTTAGCAGATACCGGGATAAAAAGAAAATCTATAGGGAGTTAACTAGATGTGGCAATCTCAACGCGAACCTATTAATCTGGCCAAGTGCGCCCACTTATAACCCACCCAAACCCATCCTTATCCTATAGAGGCTTGTTCATGGGTGACACTAAATGAACCCATTTATAGATGGGTTTACATGGCTTCTACAATGGTGGCATCATTTTTGGCATTGAGGTACTATCTGATAAAGTCAACGTAACTCGTTCTGTCAAATAGGATCATGGGCGATCTCATAGACCACTTCATCAGATCGTCATTCTCGTATTCCTATTATCCATCAGTATGTCATACGGAGTAGCAATCAAACATCTTGCTATGTATCTACACAAAAGTATATGCGTCTTTTATATGTATTCCAAATTACGGAAATACTTATTAATCAAAACTAAAACTGTATCCCTAGCTCATCCATTCTGTAAGTACAACTCAGGTCCCTCAAATTATGTCTCTGCAAAAAAATCTATATTCAGAGGTTGATCTTTCCTACTTCAGCAACTCTTCTAATTGTTCCTTTACTGCAAATATCTGTCAGTGAAAATTAAACATTTTCAGTGGTAGCTGACATGCAATTCAAAGAGAGCAGATAAAGGAGGAGACAAGGAGGAAAACGGGTCAAGCCGCAGTTATTGGTATGATCCGACCCACATTTGGCCCCCAAATTTAACCCAATTGTTGACCTACACTTTGCCCATTCATATTTAACCAGTAAAGCGCTCAAACCCGCCCATTTTCCATCTCTAGAATTAACAACAGCCAAAGCAACACATAAAGCTTGAAATAAATATACTCTTGACACCTAGTTTTGAAGCTAAGCTATGCTCAGCTGGAAAAGAGACTCAGATAATTAAACTCTCTGACCGAAAATGTTTTCCTTTTTTTCCCAATGTCGAAGGGAGACTAAAAAAGGGGTTATCCTGCAATGAAAATGCAAGAGTTATTTAAAGGAAACTGAACAAAATTGTCACCTGGAATCTCGCCAAACACTGTTTAAATGAAATATTGGAATAACAAGAGTCGCGTTTAGAAGTCCAGCTACAGCAACTGCATCACATATCTGCGTCCAAAAGAAGTAGTAAAGCTCTTATAGCACTTAAGCAAGCACACTTATTCTTACTTCCAAAAGAAGATAGGGGTATTAGATATAATCTTGGCTCCACTCCATATACTTATAGCACCGTCTTTCCCTGAGCATAACCAACCAATTCTTGTACCCAAGAAAAGGAGACAGAAGAGAGAGGCAGACATACAGATAATCGTTGTTGGTTCAAGCCACCATTCGCTTCAATTATAAGAAAGCCATTTGACTTTGACCCTAGAAATCGAAGAATAGAAACATAACAGTAAGAGCTCTCTTTCGATTGCAATTTCATATTGATTGGAACAAATAGATGTAGAAAAGAAATCGAATCAGGATCTAAATACATTCCATATATGGAATTTATATCTATATATGATATATGCAGAGAATATTGTAGATAGGAGTATTGGAGAGTGATTGATATTAAGCTTTTATTATTATAGAGTATACACTCTGATAACCCAATAGAGAGGATGGTAGAAAGAGCGATTCACATATTCTTTCTACCACACTCTCACATCACATTGAATACTGCCGATTCGAGTCTGCTCAATTCATTCAAGACGGGAAATTGAGCACAAGGCAAACCAATAAACAAGATCACAAAAAAAAACCATGCAGTAAAAGGGAAAAAGATTCTCCATCAGTACTTAAAAGGCATTACCAAAAAAGTGAATGTTAGTATGGTTTTAGACATTTGGTTAAGCCGTTAAGGACAGTCAAACAGAATAAAATAGGAGTATTGGAGAATGATTGATATTAAGCTTTTATTATTATAGAGTATACACTCTGATAACCCAATAGAGAGGATGGTAGAAAGAGCGATTCACAAATTCTTTCTACCACACTCTCACATCACATTGAATACTGCCGATTCGAGTCTGCTCAATTCGTTCAAGACGGGAAATTGAGCACAAGGAAAACCAATTAATAAGATCACAGAAAAAAAAAAACATGCAGTAAAAGGGAAAAAGATTCTCCATCAGTACTTAAAAGGCATCACCAAAAAAGTGAATGCTAGTATGGTTTTAGACATTTGGTTAAGGACAGTCAAACAGAATAAAACCATTCAGACTATATTTTCTTATAAAATTCCTAGGTGACAGCAAGTTACCAGAAGGTCTAGAACCAAACAACAAAACCTTATGTTCCTTGTACATTGTTCCCACTGCCAGATGTTCTCCTTTGTACCCTCCAGGAGTTTAATTAGGGGCTTTATCTGTTAGGTTTCTTGGAGATCTCCAAACATCCGCAAAGCTTCCAGCTACACATTGTTCCCTTTGGTTGAGAAGCTAACTGCAAATGTTAAATATAGGTCCTCTAAATCTCTATCTTATGCTAGGAGGTTAAAGCACCTTTTTTCAATAAATATAGGCCCATTGTACTGATAATAAGATAGCTAAACCTTAATAACCTAAATCCTAATGGAGTAACATTGGCAAACCAAATACCACAAACAGATACCTTAAGGTCTCAATTAAATTGGAAAATTAATTATCCAACTTCATACTGTTCATATTAAAGTTGATAGTAACTGCTAACAGGAAGATTAACTATCAAAATTAATTGGACAAATGACGATTATGTACAAACCACGAATATCACCTTGTGAGTTGATCTAGAAAATATTTAACCTCTTGTCATAGACTCAATTTGCCATATGCTACCTCGATCGTGGCCTCAGTCACCACCTTGATCAACTTTACGCAATTGATTACAAAAATAAACTTTAGAACAACAAGTTACACTTCAATCCTAGACTTGGATATCGCCGGAACATATTTAGCAATGAATCCAAGCTTCCACAAATATGTCCTTTACGAGGGAAACAAATTCGGATGAAGTTAATAAGGCTAACATCACTAAAGTTTGCTATAAAAGGTTGACTAACATAGTACAAGATAAGTCCTATCGCTATCACTATAATCATGATAGATACTAAAACATGACCAAGAAATGCAGCTTCATACTCTTTTCTCTGCAATCAATAGAAAGGGCAAGCGCTATAGATAAAACTCAGACCTGTTTGAGAAAATCCATGATCAAGACAAGGCTTCCAACCTTGACGGAGCCTTGGGTTCCATGCATGCATTAACTGCAATTTCACGAGAGACCATTTTGTAGGTTGAAAGATTTCAGCAACAGCCATGGAAAAAAGTATTCATATCGACATAGCAACAAAAAACTCAAGCAGATTATCACAAATTCATCAAGCAAGAGCACAAAAATTAAGGAACTACACTAAGTTCAATGAATGATAACAAAGACACTCTCATTATCAGGAGTCTCACTGAAATGGGAAAATAAATCACAACTTACATGTACGTTACAAACGATTAATCAACTGTCCTAATTGTCATCATCCCTTGAAAGCAATCAAATTCGGAATTCTATAAGTCCTACACATCTTACATCAGTGGTTTCCTGGAATGCAACCAAACAAAAGCCTAACAATTGCAAGTTTTTTTCCTAGCGTAAAAGCGTCCAACTCAAATTCAATTGGCGGAGGGGAGAGAGAGCCCAAGCTCAATATTTTGAAGGTGACAATTAACCGACTTGAGGCACTTTTGGCACCAACAAGAGAATATCACTTGCTTACCAAATCGAGAGTCTAGCTCAAAGCCTCTCAAAGATACCAGATTAAAGCATCCAACTAAAAAATCAAATCAATTGGCTATGAAAAGATAGAAGCTCGTATACTACATACTACGTGAGCAAGGGTGATAGTTAACCCATGTGGAACAAGCTCACCACATAGCACCAGTAAGGGGGTAAAAATTTATAGTCCGTATTGTTTGTCCGTTTTTTAAAATCTCAGATACAAACATTTAAGCACTTTTGCGCATAATTTTTATATCTTTTCAGCCAATCAGAAGAACTAAATGAAACATTTAAATTGGTAAAAAGAAATCAAAAACAGAATACGCTGGACTGATTTATTTATTGATTCGGTGAAGCATGACTTATACAAAACATGCAAATTATAAGGGACGGAGGGAATATTTTCATGTGTCTATCTAACGAAAAAACAGTATAAAAGGTACATGTTCTGTACGTGTGCATAGGTACAAAAGTTCGTACCGCATTGGAGGAGGTTCCGTTGTTTTCAGCCTCCATGAAAGGCCAGAGCTTCTCAAAAACCTGAGGACTCCGATAAACCGACCCCATCGGAGCCGCCTTACCACTAACCCTATCACTAACAACGACAATATCAAACCCTAAACTCCCCATATACAACAACATCCCCGATATATACAACAACGGCGCGAACAAAAGCACCCCCCGCCGCCTGTAAACCCCCGCCACAACCATGTACAACAACCGCTCCAAAATATTCTGAAGCTTCGCATCCCCACCATTACCTCCTACTCCCCCAAAACTGTCACCGACAGCGCTGCCACCGACAACTGAGTGCTTGGACCGGCCGTGGCGGAACCGGGGCGAGGACGGGGGTGAGGGCGTTGACGGCCGCCCTAGGCGGCTGTAGCCGTGCATTGAAGGTGAGTGGGCGAGCGAGCACTAGGGTGTAATTGTAATTGGGGGAAAATGATCGGACACCGGATAATTGTGCAGATTAGTCGATTTGCGCGTATATGATGTGGTTTTTATTGTTGTTGTGAGATGATCTGGAACTTCATCTGCTTGATGAAGCTGAGTATTTCAAGGAATTGAGATGAACTAGCTTTGGAAAGCTGCACTGTGTTGTTAATGCGTGATATATACGTATACTATATATTAGTATATACAGATAGTGAGAGAGAGATTGGGTGTGGTTTTCCACGGACAATGGCAACCTTGTGTGGGTGGGAACATTTATTAGGCATCGACGCTGGGATTTGAACGTTGAAGGATTCTGCCAATTATTCCATCACACATTAATGCAATGCCTTAGGGGTGTTCCATTAACAAAAAATTATTTTTTTCAAACACCGAGACAGGTTATTCTCTCACAACACATCACATAAAAAAATCGTGAAAAATCAATTTTTTCAAAAAACTGGGGTTAGTGGAACACCCCCTTAATAAAGATGGTGAATTGATATTGACACTCCTCATTTTGATATTGACACTCCGTGATTTAGTAATTTCACCTAGACAAAATGGGGAGCGCTAATATCAAAATGGCGAGTGCCAATATCAATCCCTTAAAGATGTTTGAAGTAGAACGCCCCATAATGTAGGAAAAAGCAACAACACACACCTCTTATTTAAGTATGTATCATACGCACCCCTATAAAAGTTACGGAACACATAAAAATGTTACGTATTATAGAAAATGTTACGAATCATATTGCTGAAAAGTTACGAAACACTAAAAAATGTTATGATTGTCAATAAGATGACATAATCTGAACCATACAATAGATGCATATGGTGCACACCTTTAATAAATGTGTATTGTAGCCATTTCATGTAATGTAATACATTTAAGTGTAAGGGTTGAGATGTCACGTTAACGGAATTCAAAACAATAGAATAATTACTCATTTATTTGCTAACCACCCAAAAAAGATGTGATTTTTTGGAATTCGGCCGGCTCTGCAAAGGGGTCAATATTCGAGTACTCAACTATAGGTGGTGCGCATGTTGAATTTAATATTGGGATAGAAGTGTGACTGATTACCATTACTATTTATTTATTGAGATATGAGTATTATTTTGTTGTTATGTGGAGCACATTTTCGTTCATCAGAAATAACGGAAGTATTATCATATGAAAAAAAAAGTGAATTTAAAAAGTTAACATAATTTATTTCGTATATGAACAAATATAGAAAATAAGTGCAGAAAATAAAAAACGTAGTATAAAAAATTTTGGGTTGTTTATTACTAGGAGTACTATTTTATCGGATTAAATTCATATGGAAATAAATAAGACATTACTTGAAAAAAAGTAGTATAAAAGTTTTAAACATAGTATAAAAGTTTGCATTGTTTATTGACCCCGTTCAGAGCCAGCCACATTTTTTTTTAGTGGAGAATGTGATGCACTTTTGTGTTTTCAATTTGGGAGGAATGTTTGGAAGAAATGCGCAAAATGCATTTTGCAAGTAGAAAATGTGAAAAGTAGCAGAGCACTCCTTTTTAACTTCTATTGAAAAACAGAGAACTCATTATCTAACAATGTGTTTCGGGGGACAACCCCCAAACACCCAAAAGGTGATAAGTAGAATTGAAAAATGCAAAAAATAGACAGCCAAACAGCCAGAACCACATCAGTTGGCACGGGTTGTTATAACAGGGGTCACCGCGGTGATCAAATAAATTGCTCCAAAGGGGCTATGGGCATATAGGAACCTACCTGTAATTGCCCATCACTACGGAGATGAGCTTATAAGTGCCAAATTCTTCGGGTATTGTACTCAAATGGTTTTATCCATATCTACACCCCGTGATCCAAAGATCTTAATCACATTAAATGCCAATAAAAACACCTCCCCATAGACCATAGTAAGCAACTGATAGGTCATAACCGACCTCCTAGGTCAGCTCGTATAGAAGAGCTCGGCTCGGCATATAAATTAGCTCTGTTATACGTGACCGAGCTGATCAGAATGGCAAGATACTTCTCTTTAATTACTTAAAGGTGCTAAAAGGGATTCTATCCCTAAATCATCGCATTTAGATAACCCTAAGGGGTACTAAAGGTTTATCCAACCTAGAAGACTAACATACAACGAAGTTGTAGGATAAACATCAATAACCGGGAGCCAAGGCTCCAAATCCTCAAAGGACTCTACAATCCCGAATGCCTATAAAAAGCTAATCAGATAATCCTACAACAACTTTTGCTATCTATTTGCTTGAGTTCTTTCTACACTCTTTACCAAAAATCGACTGACTTAGTCATCAGATGGGAGTTGGTTACGGTAAAGTAGTCATGGTACGGATTGAATTATTTTAAGAAAGTATTCTTACAAATTGCATAACTAACTTCTCCTTTGGTTCACCAGTTCATCGAGCTTTATTGGCCTCATTTGCCTTTAATTAAGCAATAAGCAAATACTCTGCTTTCGGCTCTATTAACCAATGAGCAAGTTAGTAATTCTAGTTTGGGACGAAAATATAATTTCGTGTGAACTACGTGGCCATTTTTTTAAGATCTCATTATATTTTGGTGCTTTAAAATTCAAGACAAATTTATAACAAGCAACACTGATGATACACATAATACACCATTTTTAGTACTCAATGCAAAGCGTATATGCTGTTCATCTCTATTTTTACAAATATATCCACATCATCAACTCGTACGGCAATGATGTCTCACTCTCCTATAATTGGACCAAACTCACAATCATTTTTACAAATATATCTAGTCCGGCCAGCTTGGATCACTATGGGTCTCTCGTTTACCCATAATAATGATCGAGATTGTTCAATTTATAGAGTTCATCGAGCAAATATACACGTCACTAATTTTTACTTGATTGAACATCAATAATTATTTTAGCAAAATTAGTTTGTGCAAAGATAAAATAGACAGACAAAATATGGCAAGAAACTTATATTTTCCATTTTCCCTTGCAAAATTTGTTTTGTTCGTCATCAATGTTCGATCAAGTTAATTTTTAACATGTGTATTTCAATCGACAAGTTGATAGTATCACAAATGAAGCTATCAAGTATATTAAATCTTTAGGATCAATTATAAAGAAAAATTAGGGAAAATTTTAAAATACCTCCCAAACTTTGACCTCAATATCAAATATACTCCTAAACTTTAAAAAAAAAACTCAATTGTATCTCTAAACTTTGATTCCGTTAATCAAATCTACTCATACTGTCTCAATCTATCAAAATGGACATTAGGCTCCATTAAATTTGTCTATGCAGCATGCAAATCCACTTAAAATGTAACACATAAATAAATGCCAAAAAATGTTTTCAAACTTTATTTCCAAAAACAAAATTAAAAAAATTTAATTTTTTTAAAAAAAGTTATTTTTAATTATATAAATATTTTTTAATTACAGTTTTCAAACTTTATTTTAAACAAATAGTTTTTTAAAAAATATTTTTTCCTAAATATTTTTCAAAAAAGTGTTTTGAAAATTTTTGCGAAAATGTTTTCAAACTATTTTTTTTCAAAATAGCTGTTTCCAAAACTTTAATTTTTTCAAAATAGCTATTTCCAAAACTTTAATTTTTTCAAAAACAATGTCGCGGGTCCCAAATAAATTTGAGGGCTGTTCGATATTTTTTTTCTCTTTGTAGTATAAATAAAGTCAAAATCTATCGCAAGGTCAATAAAAAAACTAAGAAAGAGAACATCGCAAACTCTCTGAGAGCGAGCATGAAAAAAGACACACTTTTGCCGCCTTGGTACTTAAGCACAAAAGCGGTTCCTCCATTTTATTCAATCGAATTTTTATTCACCCCTAATAGAAGTAAGAGCTTTTTTATGTTTTGATTGAATTGAAGAGAATTTTTTTTTTATTTTTACATTCTATATTATTCCATATTCGAATCTGCTTGACTACTAGAAAAAAATGGATTCAGTATTTGCTCTTTTTACTGATATAAAACCATAAAAACTGTTTTTATAACTCACTTTTTCATTTATAAAAAACAGTTTTTTCCCTAAAAAACTAATCATTTTTTTTTTCAAAAAACAACTTTGGTTGAAAATTGAACTTTTTTTTTTTTCAAAAACAGCTTTGAAAACAGTTTTTCAGAAAGAAAAAAAATAGTCATCACAACAGTTTTTTAGAATAAACAGTTGATTTCTTTTTTAAAAAAGAGTAAATTACATTAACCCCCTCAACTATTACCATTTTTCACTTAACCCCCTTCAGCTATAAAACTTGACGGGACTCCCCCATCAAGTATGAATACTTGACACTTAACCCCCTTTTGTTACAAGTCCATCCACTTGATGGTTGGAATCGACATGTGCAGAGCATGTGGGACTGTTAAACAATAAAAAAGCCCCCCTCCCTTTCTCCCCAACGATAATATATACACATATATGGACGCGTAATATATATATATATATATACAGTGGGGATCAGGTCAGGTCTCCTGGAAATTAGCTTCCATCCGCACTTCTGTTGTGGGCCGTTGGATCTCATCCAACGACTGTTAAAAGAGACGGCAATCTCGCGGGTTAAATGCAGCCAAAACGGGTTAAATAGACCCGGGCCATTGATACGGGTTAAATGGAATACCGGGTCATTCCCCTTCCAGATTACGCACAACAGACTATAGAGAGAGAGAGAGAGAGAGAGTCGTGAACAAGGAAGAAGGAGACGAAGACGAAATCTCGAACGTCTGGAATTGAAACTTTGGCCGACGGTTGAAGCTCTCTCTCTCTCTCTCTGGTTTGAACTCGAAGAAAGCTTGATTCTTTCGGTTGAAATCTGGTGCGTGGTTCGATTTTATTAGAAATCGAAGAACACCATGGCTAGGGTTTCGAATTTGGTTTTTTGTTCAACCATGTACCGGAAGAGAAGAAATCGAAAAAGAAGAGAAGAAGAAGAGATCGAAAAACGCAGGTCTCTCCCTCTTTGGTTTGATTTCTCGGACAAACTAGGGTTTTTTTATGCGGTTTGTAAAATTAAGGTTTGGATTAGATAATATTTTGATCGAAAGCCCTTATTTCAGCTTTTTCAACTTGTTGTACCCTAGAAAGTTGGGGATTTTTTTAGCACAGAAAATTTGAGTTATAGATGCAATGCTCTGTTCTTCATTTGGATTGCAAGAAAGGTTCACCAAAGTTAGTTTCATTGATCATTTTTACCACTTCGTTAATTTTTCTTGTCATTTCAGCGTGATTGTAATGGGTACATTCATCCATTGAACAGGATCCCATTGAACAGGATTCCAGTTGGTTGTATGGTTATGGAAAAAGTTTCTCACCATTGGGATTCCACAGAACTTCAAACCGAGAGGAAGAGAAGAAGGATTCCTTGATGCTGTTTGATGCTTTCCATTTGTAACATAATGTAATGTAACTTGCCAGTAATGGTGTAACTTTGCCAGTATTCCGGTTCGAAGAGATTGGCAATGTTGTATGTATAGTTACTTGTATTTTGAAGCAACTTATTTATGTGTGTGATGCTTATTGCTTGAGAGTCAATTCTAGTACACTATGATTCTATGCGCTTAAAAAAAATTCAGCAAGTGTCCAAATGGGCACACTCTATGCTCGAACTGTTGATTCATGAAGAAGAGAATTCTAGTACACTGATGATTCAGGAAGAAGAGAATTGGGCATTTTGAGAATGAGTTTCAACTTACTAACAAATCTCTTGCTTCGTCCCACTGACCAAAGTTTCACACTTCACATACCCAGAGTACATAACAGGGAACAAATGACAGCAGGCTACACTACACTACATGTCCAGTTTCCATGTTTCTCCTTTCTTTCTCATTATTCAATACAACCACATTCCAAAAACTATGGACCAACATAAATTAAGAGTTCCACCAGTTCTTCATCTCCCATTGCCATTTTCTAAAAAAATAGATTCAGCCATTGCCATTTTCTTCATCTCCCTCTCCGCCTTTCTTCATCTCCATCTCCATCTTCTCACGAGCCGTTTTCCCATCCTGAAACATAGATAGGGCATAATATGGTTAAAAAATTAACAGATTGCAGGAATTTTTTTTTTTTTTTTGTAAATACTTGCAATCATCGTCGGTTAGCTTAAGGATATATTTACAGAGCAGGGTATATTTACAGATATCCTTTCTAGTTAGCTTAAGGATCATGAAGAAAAACAAATAAACACCCAGTATATTTACAGAGATCCCAATCAGAATACAACGCCAACTAACTCAAATAACCAGTGGCAAAGGTTGAACCAAAACTAAATCCAGCAACATCAGAAATAAGAGGAATCCATAGCAGCAAACAACATTTGGCTTCAACACCGATCCAACTCATTAGAAAAATCTCATGAAACCTTCAGAGCATGATTTGTAGAGTATAGGGTTTTACGGATCTAGATAAATCGAAATTTCACAGAAAAAAAAAACTGGGTTTCTCTTTCAAAATCGAAAAATATTGAGAGAGAGAGAGAGAGAGAAAGACCTGCTCGTTGAGCCGAAACGATCGGAGCCTGGGTCGATCGGAGTTTGCGTTGAAAGATACAAAAAAATCAGACAAAAAGTTCAAAAAAAATTAGGGTTTCTCAGTCGAATCGAACCACAGAGAGAGAGAGAGAGAGAGAGAGAGAGAGAGAGGGGTACCAACTGGTGTGAAGTCGATTGGAATCTGGTAGATTTTCTTCTTCTTCGTTTCATACCAACTGGTGTGATGTCGATTGGAATCTGGTAGGTTTTCTTCTTCTTCGTTTCTCTTCTCTCTCTCTCTCTCTTCGGTCTGTGAAATGGGAAAAAGGGGAGAAAAGGGGGTTTTGTTTTAACCCGAATGAAGGCTTTGACCCGCTAAGCGGATGCTACCCGGTTGCCTTGACCCGCGAGATTCCAACTTAAGTGACCTTTGATCTGAGCCGTTGGATGAGATCCAACGGCTTAAATTGAAAGTTCGGATTTTGTAAAAATCCGGGAGTCCGGACCAGATCCGAATTGTATATATATATATATATATATATATATATATATATATATATATATATATATATATATATATAAACCAGCCATTAAAAGACCCAATCAGATCCTCTCTCTCTCTCTCTCTCTCTCTCTCTCTCTCTCGTAATGCTTTGACTGCCATGGCCTAAAGCGATGCTTCATCATCTTCATCATTTGCTAACATAAAAGGGCATGCTATGGTTTGTTTTCATGGAGAAAAATCACCCATGAGAATATCATGAACTGGTGCCAGCCCAGGAAGAAAATTCTATGGATGCAAAAGATTTAAGGTAAAATACCAATTAAGATATTTGGTAACTAATCCTTTATTGGTTCTGCAGAAAGGGGAAAAATGCAGTTTTTTTTACTTAGTATGACAACCCCTCAAAAGTGAAGGAGTCAAGACAACACTCAAGTGGAGCACAATACGAGGAAATGAGAAATGCATTTGGAGTGTAAGGGCATAACAACATAAAGAGCAGAATTGAAGAAATGGAAGAGAAGATACACAGCAAAAATGAAGAACTGGCAGGCATGGTAGAGACCAAGATTAAAGAAATGGGAAAAAAGATAGAGAGTGACAAAAAGATGTGGAAAATATTGTGCTTTGTTTTTTTTTTTGAACAGCCAAAGAAGAAAATTTTATTAATCTTTGAAAAACATTACAAAGATTAAAAGGAGCCATGTCAACACAACATCACTACGAGAGGAGGCCAACCAACATGGAACAGCACCCCACACGGAGATAATGAAGCTACCAAGAACCCAAGGGGAAAATAAAAGATAAAAGGTTAACAAGGAGTCAACCAAAAAGATAACCAAGGAAAAAAGTTCTCTGAAAAAACCCAGCAACTGATTTTGATTCCTGCCTCAATGGAGCCCCCTATCTTTCCTCTGCCAATTTATATGGATTTCAGAATGCTCTGGATTCTATAGATGAAGTCTTCCACTGAGTACTTGTCTCCACTTCCCCCTACCTTTGTTTTCACCCAAAGAGCAATTCTGACTTTTATTGTTTCAGTGATCTCATCCCAATCAGGTGTAGAGCCCTAAAAAAATGCATGAATTTATCCTATTCCAGATTGTCCACATGACTGCAAGTGGGATGCAATCCCAAATAATCTTCTTTTCCTCCTTTAGACTCCAGTTGTTCCACCAAATAAGTAAATCAACAACAGATTTAGGGACTACCCATTGAGCTCCCCACTAGTGTAATATTTTACCCCATACGCCCCAGACTTTGTTGCAGTGTAGCAGCAAATGGTCAATGGATTCCTGTTCTGAACCGCAAAATTTGCAAATAGCTTCTTGGGCATTATGGATGACACCAATGTTTAGTAAATATTCGGAGGTTTTGATTCTTCCCAAGTGAACAAGCCATGCAAAACATTGGATTCTATAGGGTGCTATATTCCTCCAAATAAGGTCATAAGCTACATTTGTTACAATTGCTTAAGGTCTAGCAAGATCATAAATTGACTTTACTGAGAAGTTCTTTGAGTTGCAGCCATTCCAAATTAGGACATCTTTTACTCCAATGTTTGCCCTAATACTAGAATCCTCCAGAAGTTGGTGAAGTTCTGCCAAGACCTCTTCTTCCCAATCATATAGTCTTCTCCTAAATTGCAAGTCCCATTGGTTCTGCTCTTCTCTTCTAGCCAATACGTGACTTAACAGTTCATCTTTTTGGTTAACTACTCTGCAAAGAGAGGGGTAAGCCTCAGCCAAGCAGGGAGAACCAATCCAAGGGTCCTTCCAGAATTTTGTTGACTCACCATTGCCCATCTTTATCCTCACATTTTCAAAGTAGATTGCATGAAGATGTGGATTTCTTTCCTGTACAGCCATGATATCCTTCCAAACTGTGGAAACTTTCCTATTGATCTCAAGCTTGGGAATCCATTTGCTCCTCCCCATGTTGCATTTGGCTTTAATTACATTCCTCCAGAGAGCTTCTTCTTCCACACCATACCTCCACCACCATTTGATTAGGAGGGCTTCATTCATAGCTTTTATACTTCTTATACCCAATCCACCACAATCTCTTTTCTGTGTTACTTTGGCCCAAGCCACCATATGCAATTTTTTCTTCAGATCTGAACCCCCCCACAAAAAATTAGCTTGAATGGATTCTAAGGTCTTTGCCACACCATTTGGTACCTTGTAGAGTGACATATAAAAAATGGGTAGACTACATAGGACTGACTTAATGAGCACCACTCTACCACCAAATGATAAATATCTTCTTTTCCAAGAGGCTAGTTTGGTTCTGAATCTGTCAATCACAGGCTTCCAGGTTGATTGTAGCTTTGGGCTGACCCCAAGTGGCATGCCTAGATATTTTACTGGCAGTTTATGGGCTTGGCAACCAAATGATTGGGCAAAGAGTTGAAGATCAAGATCAGGAATGCCAACACCACATAGAATGGTTTTGTGGAAATTAATTTTCAGGCCAGAAATCAATTCAAACTCATTCAGCAAATTCTTGACAACTTGAATTTCATTGATCTTTGCATTGCGAAGACAAGTGTGTCATCCGCGAACTGTAAGTGAGTCAAGATTGGGCCCTCAATCCCCATAGATAAACCTCCTAGAAGACCTTGATTTACTGCCCTTTTGAACAACCAATTTAAGCCTTTTGCAGCAATTATGAATAAAAAGGGAGATAAGGGGTCACCCTGTCGAACACCCTTTTGCATCTGGAAATCTAAGCAGGGGGAGCCATTAACAAGAACAGAGATCCAAGAGGAGGATATACACTCTTTCATCCATTGGACCCATTTGATCGGATAACCCATAGTGCTCATCATATCCAGTAAGTAATTCCAATTTAAGTTATCAAATGCCTTTTCAAAGTCAAGTTTTAAAATATTGTGCTTTGTGCTTGTCATTCTGTTGTGTATCACATATTTGTACAAGTAATTAATAATGGGAATGAAAAATATTTGCACCTCACAGGAACAATTCATATGATTAACCCAGTTCTTGTCATTAATCAACATGATCATTACATAAACCAATAGGTACCACCAGATCATTGTCATCATGTTTAACCAAAAACACACACAAAAGAGACAAACCATTGTCATAAAAAAAGATCTTGTCCTACGATTAAACTTTATAGAAACCATTAAATTTTCAACAAGAGATCTCATCCTTAAAATTCTGTTGTCCAACTTGACAAACTAAAAGGTTACCCAACCACTTGAACTTTCATTCTGGGGTTTACTTGCAGGGGTGTTGGACGAGCCTTGTGAAAGCATCACATACCTGGTAGGTCTTCTGTGCATTTGTGGACAACTTCTCCCTGTCCCCTTCCGAATTTAATTTGCTTCCCTTTTTCCTTTGCAGTTGATGGCCTTTTTCCCTTAGCATTTGATGCCTCAACAAAAACATTGAGAGTTGCATTTTTCCTTTTTTGAAGACACTCCCACTAGATAAATAATGGACTTAAATGGTGTGTAAATTGAAATTACAAAGACTATAAAAAAGGGAAAGCAAAATGGTGATTCCTACCAGTATCGAAGTCATTCCTGTAATGGATCTCACTCCACCAATGATGATTCCAGATCCTTGTGTTAATGACTGACCATTAAAGTATGGTTATACACGTAAAACAAAAAAAGTAATTAATGAAAACAAAATAGCAATATATGACTAAAACTAACAAAAAAGCAACTTGATTTAACAAATGTGTACCAAGAGTGTTAGCTCCCACTGAAACTTGAGCTGCCCCTCTTCCTCCACCTCCTCTTCCCCTTCCTATCCCTCTTCCTCTCACTGCAACTTGAACTTGTCCTACAACCACTCCTTTACCAGTTCCAACAGTCTTCTTTGGTTTTGTGATGATTGCAAGTTCTAATGTTGTGACCATATTGCCCACAGTTTCTACACCTAAGGCATTGGTGAGTTCTTCTAACCAAGTGAGGATTGGTAGACTCAGCAGTAGCCTTTCTCCTTGCCCTTTTAGGTTTGCCAGGAGGATTTATTCAAGGAGGAAGCATAATGTTTCATATTCAGTTTGCACCCACATAGTTTCATCAGGTAATGGATAAATTAGAGGAGCATATAACATAATGTAGGATTACCTATGGTAGACCCAATGGACAAATTCTTCAGGTTGCCTCCTATCATTAAAAATTTCCCCAATAGCATGAGTGCATGGAATTTCGGTTATATCCCAACTTCAACATGAGCATATATGCCCATGGAGGTCAACTATGAAGGTTTTAAACCCAACTCTATCATAAATAAAATTTCTAGCGTATGTGATATCAATATTTTTGGCTCGATCCCTTCTTCAAAACTTCCAATATTTTATGGATTCTTCGACACAACTGACCATTGAATTTAGTACTTAATCTCCTAATATATATTTATATATATAATAAAGGGCAAAAGTGGGTTTATTTGAATTTTGAGATGGAAACATATCTCCAAAAAGAGCACAGGATGAAACTCTAATTTGAAAGTGGTTGAAGGATGATTATTTAAGTGGCGCAAAAATGTACTTTCCCAATACCGCATAACAAATAATTTCACACAAGTCATGCAATTACTCACCCGGATAGAGTTGATAAGACCTAATAGCTCTCATGACAATTTGAACATTTGACACTTCAAATTATAATTCTCACAAAAGTTAAAGTTAGGAACAAGCTGATTAAAAGTGTGTTTTTGTTGTAGAACACATTGGCTTAACGTGTCTTTACAAAGCTTAAGTCAGTGGTTGCAGAATAGATTTGATCTATCCACAATTCGCATTCTATGCTTTTGCTATTGCAAATTCTAACGATTTTAAATGTTTTCAAAAATATTTTCACGCATAATGTGACGGGTGAATGTATGCTCATAATTTTAAAAAGAAAAGAGAAACCTAAAGAAAAAGAAAACAAATGCTCATATTGATTGTTGTGTTTGTTTGAGCAGTGGATAAGAGTAAGTTAATGTTGTGTTTGTTAGGCGTTGTGTGGTGACGGTGGTTTGGTGGTGGTGGAGTTCCATTTTGGGAGGTTGTACCTTGAGCTTGTGTCCTATTGCAGTGGTCATAGTCATTTTGTGTTTTTTTTTTTCTCTAAAAATTCTGGTGTTAGTCATGTTCTGTTTGCTTGGCCGTTTGTTGGCCACATATGTGCGGAACACTGTGTTCTGTTTTGTAGGCTTAATGCTAAGTCGAGAAAGGTTAGCGTTATTATGGTCTTCGGCGGTCGTTGGCGTGCTTTTCTTCTTCAATAGCGACAACACAGTGCAATGGTGCTATCAGTGAAACTTTCTCTCCATCGACTAAAAAAAGAAATACTCCTATGCCTAGCTTATATCGGATCAAACTTTTATCCGGTTTGCATATGGTCTACTACTTCGTTTCAGTATAAACCTTTGTCTGACTCTATGCGGCCTAACAAAATATTCAAAAACGTTCAATTTGTAGAATTCCTTGAACGGAAATTCTAAGGGGCGCACGGATGCGTTCCCTATGTGGGCCCCAAAACTACTTTTTGGAACAAATCCCAAAAGGAAAGTAATTGTAACTGTAGATGACACAGTGAAAACACTTCTATACTTTGGACCTTACTTACTAAAGTAATAACGAAACTGCCCTCCTCACTTCTAGCCTTTTACAGTGTACTTTTGATGGGTATTTTTCCCCTCTTTTACCCTATTTTGCCCCATTTCAGCGCCTCCCTTCAATTTTCTTTTCACCATATCTCTTCTAGAAGTCTTCATCTCTACATGTTGCAATATTGGATTAATAGTCAAAGATTCTCTATTGTAATTCTTTCCTATTATATTCTTTCCTAGTTTAGAGATATTTGATTGTAGGAAATAACTTAATTATAGGAATAGCTTGATTGTAGGATCTCTACTATGTCTATAAATATGTACATGTAAAGATACAGAATTATTATGAATGAAAATATTTTTCTCTGATTTTCAAGTTGGTATCAGAGCCACGAAACTCTAAATCATTCTTCTTTGAATCCTTAAACCATGAGCAAGTCAGATTCTGAAACATCTGGCACCAAATCTACCCCCATCATTATTCAACACGAAGGTTCATCATTCAATGCAGGAATTGTATTGAATGAGACCAACTATGATCTGTGGTCTCAAATGTTAGAGATGCAAATTGCTGAGAAGGAGAAACTCTCCTTCATTCGTGGCACATCGCCGCCACCTAAGGAGAAAGATGAAGGCTATGAAAAGTGGTATTCAGACAATCAGAAGGTCAAAAGATGGTTGCTGATGTCTATGTCCCCGGAGATTATGAAGCGATACATTCGCTTACCTACCGCAAGAGATATTTGGAAAGCTCTGTCTAAAGCCTTTTATGATGGAGCAGATGAATTACAAGTTTTTACCTTGAACCAGAGGGCTTTCTCTGCCAAACAAAATGGCAGACCGCTCGCTATATATTATGGAGAACTGACTGAAATCTTCAGTGAGTTGGATCATCGTGATAAGGTGGTCATGGTGGATGAGACAGATATTGCATCCTATCAGAAATTGCT